>CM077092.1:82358725-82958725 GCA_039513925.1 Platanthera zijinensis
TTCTAGGACCCAAGTTCGATTGGGTTCCTAAGGCAAATTAATTTTGTTTTGCAGGAATGTCCAATAAAAGGAAACAAAACTCCTATTTGGTATTTTGGATAGTGGATGCTCCCGTCACATGACCGGGACAAGAAGCCTGATGCGGGAGTACTCTCCAGTCGAGAATGGATCCAAAGTCATATTTGGGGGATCTGATCGGGGAGTCACCAGAGGTTACAGTACGATTTCCAACGGTATACTCTCTATCACTAACATAGCTTATGTTGAAGGGTTAAATCATAACCTGATCAGCGTAAGCCAGTTATGTGATAAAGGGTATGACGTTAAGTTCTGCAAGGATAAATGCCTGATAATATCATGTGATTCTTCGGAGACTGTATTAACTAGCATTAGGAGCAGAAATATTTTCTGTTTAGATTTTCTTAGTTTAGATTCTTCTACCCCAGTAAGTCTCGTTGCAAAAGGCAGTGCATCTCTTTGTGAACAATGGCACAAGAGATTGGCACACATTAATTACAAGACAATTAATATGTTGTTTTCCTAAAGACTTAGTAAGGGATGCTCCCATTATTAAGTGCATTAAGATAGTCCATGTCCTGCATGTCAGATGGGAAAAGCAGTCTCGGGCTACCTTTAAGGGCTCCCAGACAAATATTCCTCCAGATGTCTTTATCTTCTACTCATGGACTTGTTTGGTCCTATGCAAGTTCATAGCTTAGGAGGGAAGTCGTATACGCTAGTGATTGTAGATGATCACTCTCGGTTTACGTGGGTGTTCTTTTTAAAGCGCAAGTCTGATACGTTTGACATCTTCACCAGTTTTGTCAAGCAGATACAGAACGAACTTAACTGCTCAGTGGTCAAAATCAGAAGTGACCACGGAACAGAGTTTGAGTCTGGGGCTATGACAGAGTTCTGTGAAGAACTTGGTATCTTTCATGAGTTCTCCTCCCCTCGCACTCCTCAACAAAATGGAGTGGCGGAGAGGAGGAATAGAAACACTCATTGAGGCGTGCACGACAATGTTGAATGACGCTTCTCTCCCAGAATACTTCTGGGCCGAGGCTGTCAATACGGCTTGTCATGTACAAAACCGGGCGTTGATCAATAAGAGCCATCATAAGACTCCTTATGAGCTACTGAAAGGCAAGAAACCAACCATGTCCTATCTGAGGATCTTTGGCTGCAAATGTTATGTACTGAATAATGGGAAGTACCCTCGTACTAAGTTTGGTGAAAAATTATTCGAAGGCATATTCATGGGCTATAGTAGCCACAGTCGGGCTTATCGAGTTTTTAACAAGAAAACCCTAATGGTAGAGGAATCAATTAATGTTGTTTTTGATGAAGGAAGTTTGCTTAATTGCAACTCTTCCAGTGGTCTTCTTGAAGATACAAGTGCCAGACTCGACAAGCTACACCTGAATGAGCCCGAGGAAGATGCAACTCCGAAGTACGTCAAGGTCTCCACCTCAACACCGATTGGAGAGGATGACGGTCAGGATGAAGCAGTCCTCCCTGAAGAGGAAGGGGCCCCAGAAATTGCTAGAGCTCCTGATGCAAGACTTCTAGAGCTCAGACACGTGAGGGATCATCCCAGAAATCAAATCATTGGAGATCCCCGAGACGGTGTCAGAACTCGCCGAGGTACTCTTAACGAGATTTTGCATCTTAGCTTCCTGTCACAGGTCGAGCCAAAGAAGTTCGACGAGGCGAACAAAGATGCTGCATGGATTTTGGCCATGCAAGATGAATTGCATCATTTCGAACGATGCAACGTTTGGACGCTGGTTCCCAGACCACAAAAGCAGAATGTGATTGGCACCAAGTGGATCTTCAGAAACAAACTGGATGAACATGGTGTCATCATAAAGAACAAGGCCAGGCTAGTGGCTCAAGGTTACCGACAGGAGGAGGGGATTGACTTCGACCAGACCTTTGCACCAGTGGAAAGGCTCGCGGCCATCAGATTGTTCCTGGCGTATGCTTCGTACAAAGGATTCACAGTCTATCAGATGGACGTGAAATCGGCTTTCTTGAATGGAGACTTGAAAGAGGAAGTATACGTCGCTCAACCTCCAGGTTTTGTCAATCCTACTTATCCTAATCATGTATATTTTCTTAATAAAGCGCTATATGGCTTAAAACAAGCTCCTCGAGCTTGGTATGAGACATTGTCTAGTTTTCTTCTTGAGAACAAGTTCTCTAGAGGAAAAATAGACAAGACATTGTTTCTCAGGGAAGTCAAAGGCAAGATTTTGCTGGTGCAAATCTATGTTGATGACATTATATTCGGCTCAACGGACAACAATCTTTGCAAAAAGATTTCCAAACTTATGCAAGGAAAGTTTGAAATGAGCAGTATGGGAGAGCTGAAGTATTTCTTGGGACTTCAAGTGAAACAGTCTGAGGAAGGAATCTTCATTTCTCAAACGAAGTTCACAAATGAACTCCTCAAGAAATTCGGAATGGAGAATGCAACCTCTATGAGGACTCCAATGGGGTCCACCATGTCTCTGGATAAGGATGAGAAAGGGAAACCTTTTGATGAAACCAAATACAGAAGCATCATTGAATCTCTGCTCTATCTTACTGAGAGTAGACCGGATATCATGTTCTCCACATGTGTTTGTGCCAGATATCAGGTGAACACTAAGGAATCTCATTATGTTGCTGCAAAGTGAATTCTTAGATACCTTAAAGGTACCCCTAATCTTGGCTTATGGTACCCGAGAAGCAATGATGTCGAGCTAATAGGTTTTTCAGATGCTGATTTTGCAGGAAGTAGGGATGACAGGAAAAGCACCTCCGGGACGTGTCAATTCCTCGGAAGAAGGCTCATCTCATGGAATAGCAAGAAGCAAAATTATGTTGCAACCTCCACAGCGGAATCAGAATACATTTTGGCTAGAAGCTGTTGCGCACAACTTCTATGGATCAGAAATCAGTTAGCAGACTATGTTCTCCAGTTCAAGGAAGTACCGATGTACTGCGACTCCTCCAGTGCAATAGCCATTGCCAACAATCTGGTATCACACAGCAGAACGAAGCATATTGAAGTGCGCTACCACTTCATTCGGGAGTACGTGCAGAACAAGGACATCTCTCTCTGCTATGTCCCCACAGATAAGCAGATCGCAGATATTTTTACAAAGCCCTTAGACGAGGCCAAGTTCAGTCTCTTCAAAACTGAATTGGGGATGCTCAACTATGAGGAATGAAGACTACAGAAGCTCCTGGCTCGTGCATCTAGGGGGAGCATCTGCCAGGAACTCAAGTGTAAGCATAGGTGCAAGAACTGAGGGGGAGCATGGTGTTAAATGCACCAGACCCAGATTTGCAGAAGCCGAAAAGGGGGAGATTACCCTCTCGGCTAAGGCTAAGGTGGCTCCAAGTTTGCTCTCAAGTAATTGGTAATGAATATCTCTCTCAACTCAATTTTAAGTTTATGATTTTCATTCCTATATGCTCTATTCACCTTAGCTTGTAGGGTTTAGGCTTCTTCAAATAGGGGGAGATTGTTGGGTATTGTATCCACAATGTACCTGATTTGAAGAAGCCCCTGAACAAGCTAAGGTAAATAGACAATGTGTTTGATGAAATCTTTTAAGTTGTGCTTGCAGTTATTCCACGCTAAGTACACACCAATGTCAGGGTGCAGTGGGTCAATATACACGGGTCTGCGCGACGTAATCCCTCGTTGAGTAGATCAGTGTGTTGGGCTACGTGTACTCTCTCTATTGGGGTATACTTAATTTCAAGTACAGGGCTATGATAAAGCAAGAGCAGACAAGGAGCAAGGATGGGCCAAAGACTAGCTCACGGGTTGAAAGACGAGAATCGTCTAAGTGTAAATCGTCGAGAATCACTAAGTGATTCTCGCCGATTCGTCGAGAATCACTAGTCATCGAGAATCACTAGATGATTCTCGCCGGGTTGGTGCCGGCTGTCTCGACGCAGTCAGAAAATTCTCTAAGGCAGAATCGTCGAGAATCACTAAGTGATTCTCGCCGATTTGTCGAGAATGACTTTGCATTCTCAACGATTCGGCGAGAATCAAATGTGATTCCCGCCGATTCTCCCCGGCCTCTATAACCTATGCAGCCAGAATTCTCCAAGTAGAATTCGATGAGAATCGTAAGTGATTCTCGCCGATTCGTCGAGAATCACCTACGATTCTCGCCGATTCGTCGAGAATCACCTACGATTCTCGCCGATTTTGCCTTGGGCAATTTTTCCGAATTCCTGGACTGGTCTATATTACCTGCAGCTATTTGAACCGGACTTTGGTCTTTGCTTTGGTGGGGCCCACAACGGTCATCTCCATGACCTATTGTATAAATACACTGGTATTTGTGTACAGTGGTTGACGGATACAGAATACGAAAGCCGAGCCGCCGACTAACCCTAAAATCGCAAACCAGCTCCGCCTCCGTCGCCGCCGCTCGTGCAGTGGTCACCGTAGCTGATCTCGATCTCCTCCCGATCCCTGGTGATAGAAGCCAAGTCTTGCACAACGTCTCACACGTCTAACCAGAGATCTTTTGTCTCTTGATTTGAGATAGGGAAATCCATCCCCGTCCGAATCGATCGAGACGATCGATCCTAGTGTGACCGTTGGAAGACCTTGCCGACTTCGCTAAGAAGATTGAATCTCCAGTGCATCGCTGCTGTTTTTAGTTGCCGCCGCCAACACCGAGAGCCTTGCCGCCGCCGGTCTCGGGGAGATTTTCTCCAAGAAAGATCAAGGGTTGTGGACTTTTCGTTGCCTACAAGAACAAGTAGTCTAACGAAAAGGGACACCTAGATCTTCAAGTTGTTTGTATTTCTTATACACTCCAATTTCTTTTTCATTATAAAGGAACATTTGGTTCCTAGTTGTAGGGTTGGGTGCAACCCGTGTTGTGAGAGTGTTGACTCCTACGTGTGGAAGGGTTCCTTCCGATAGTGCAAGGATTGGATTTCAATCCTGTTGGTGAAGTGACCGAGTCGTCCCTGGTTGGGAGATAGGTCGAAGGGGGAAAGTGGACGTACCCAAATCGGGGAACCACTATAAATTGCTTGTGTTATTTTCTGTGCTGTGTTGTTTTGTTTTCTTGTGCAGGTATAATTTTAATTCCGCAAATACGCTGCAAGACATCTATTCCCCCCCCATAGGTGAAGCTAGTTGGCACTAGGTGGACTTTCAACGGCTCTGCCAATGACAAACTACTCTGTAAGCCACAACATCCCACTCATATATCCATAAGGAGGAACTCCTCCACTAAACGATCGGCGGTGAGATTAAAGATCTTTCCCGTCTTACGGCTCAGGGCGTCAGCCACCACATTGGCCTTGCCTGGATGATACTGGATCTCTACGTCATAATCGGCCACATACTCTACCCACCGACGCTGGCGCAGATTTAACTCCTTCTGCGTGAACACGTACTTTAGGCTCTTATGGTCGGTGAAGATCTTGCACTAAGCCCTATAAAGTAGGTGTCTCCACAGCTTCAACGCATAAATAACCGCTGCGAACTCGAGGTCATGCGTAGGATAATTCTTCTCATGAGTCTTCAGTTGCCTATACCCATAGGCAATCACCTTACCAACCTGCATTAATACGTATCCCAGACCTACATGCGAAGCATCCACGTATACATCATAATCCACACCCTCAGTAGGCAGGGTCATAACGGGAGCAGTGCACAATATCCTCTTTAACTCCAGGATGGCTTCTTCGCACTTCTCGCTCCAAACAAAAGACACGTTCTTCTGAGTCAGCTTGGTCAAAGGTGCAGCTAGGGTAGAGAAACCCTCCACGAACCTCCTATAGTAGCCGGCCAACCCTAGAAAGCTCCTGATCTCCTTAGGCATGTCCGGCGTACTCCAATCCATCACTGCTGTGATCTTTTCTGGGTTGACCGAGATCCCATCCTTATTCACCACGTGGCCCAGAAACGAGACCTGAGGCAATCAAAATTCGCACTTGCTCAACTTGGCGAATAACTTGTGGTTCCTCAACTCCGATAGAACCAAGCGCAGATGCTGCTCATGCTCCTCAGCGCTACGAGAATAAACTAACACGTCATCGATGAAGACCACCACGAACTTATCTAGGAAATCCTTGAACACCCGGTTCATCATATCCATGAACGCTGATGGTGCGTTGGTCAATCCAAACGACATCACTAAGAACTCAAAATGTCCATGCATCGATCTAAACGCAGTCCGTGGAATATCTGCCTCACGGATCCTAAGCTGATGATTGCCTGAACGAAGATCAATCTTGGAGAAGACCGTGCTACCGCGCAACTGGTCAAATAAGTCATCGATCCTCGGCAGCGGGTACCTGTTCTTAACTGTGACTTTGTTCAGCTCCTATAGTCGATGCAAAGCCGCATTGACCCATCTTTCTTCTTCACAAATAGAAAAGGAGCACCCCAAGGCGACGAACTCTGCCTGATAAACCCTTTCGCCAACAACTCATCTAACTGGACTCACAACTCCTCTAGCTCTCGAGGGGCCATCCGGTACGGTGCCTTAGCAAAAGGACGCGTACCCGGCTCCAAATCGATCACAAACTCAACATCCCGCTTGGGAGGAAGACCAGGAAGGTCATCAGGAAAAACATCGGTGAAATCACGAACAACTGGAATCTCCTCTAAGCGCGGTACACTAACAGCGGTCCCAACCACCGAGACCAAACAAGCAAAACAATCCGAAATAAAAAGCTTCTGAGCACATACCACAAAGATGACAGGAGAATCCTTGCTCAGATCTGCATACACGCTTCCGGGCTGACCGTCGTCCCTGATGAAGTCCAAGCGCTTCCCTTTACACTGAATGACTACATCATACCTAGACAGCCAGTCCATGCCAAAAATAACATCGAAGTCCTCCAGATCAATCATCTTTAGGTCTGCCTTTGCAAGGAAGTCCCCCAACAAAACAGGGCAATCTAACATGCCTAAATCTGACAACACAGATTCACCAGAGGGGAACTAAACATGAAAGGTATCCCGAACTTGATTTAAAGTCAACCGATGTCGCTCTACAAAGGCTCTAGCCACGAACGAGTGGGTAGCGCCGGAGTCAAACAAAACACGCGCCCAACGGTTCTTCACCTTAAACTTCCCTATAGGAACATATATAACTAAGGAACTACCATAACAATACTACAAACATTCTAGTAAGACAAGAACAAAACATTCAGGCTGGAAAGACAACTAACCTGAGATGACCTGAGTCGAAGCTTGAGCCTCCTCGGAAGAGATCACGTTCAGCTTTCCCTTTCCTTTGCCCACACGCTGAGGTGGAGGTAATGCCTGCAGAGGAACTGCAGGAAGAGCACGCTGGACCTGAGGACACCTAGACTTGATGTGTCCCTTCTGCCCACACTGAAAACAGACCTTATCCTTAGACCAGCCCTGGGCAGCATCATGCCCGGGTCGCTTGCAAATGGAACAGGAGACATCTCTCCTAGGAGCTCCCTGAATCGCATTAACCTGCTCCTTCCCCTTAGCTGCTGCCCTCTTGAAACATCTCTCGACAGGGTGGCCTGATCGGCCACAGAAACTGCACACCACTTTTCTCTTCTTTCCCGGAGCTGCATCAGGTACCTGGGGTTTCTTTTCCTCCACAGACTTCCTCTTGTCCTTCCTCATTTGCTGGCCTCCGGTCTTCGCGGTCTCAATAGCCTCCACCTTGAGAGCAGCCTCCACTACTCTTGCATAAGTCTCTAACCCATAAGCACTGGTCAACTGCTGCACCTCGCTCTTCAAACCATCGAGAAATCGTTTAACTCGATCAGCCTCAATGCTGACCAATCCAGGAGCAAAACGGCTCAACTTGCTAAACTCTATCTCATACTCACCCACCATGAGTTGCCTTTGATTCAGATGGAGGAAGTCGTTCATGAGGCGGTTACGCTCGACCGAGGGTAAGAACTTCCTCAACAGCATCTCCTTGAACACCTCCCTAGAGCATCCAGCTACCAAGCTCTCCTTCTCTCTCAGCCACCAATTCTTAGCCAAACCTTTAAGCTGATAGGCAGCTAACATCACCCTCTGATCATCTGCAATCCCTGAGTACGAGAACATCTCCTCCATGGAGATCAGCCAGTCATCTATCACCATGAAATCTGCCTTCCCGTCATAAGTGGGAGGGCTCAGCCTCTAAAACTGCGAGATGAAGGCCATCTCTGCTGGCACCACCACAGGAGGTCTTAAGGGTGCAGGATGGGGAGGAACAACAATCCCCCCTGCAGGTCCTTGCACTCCCTTAGTCTGTCCTGCCACAACTGCTACCAAAGACTGGATCTGGGCTCGCACCTCCACAAACTGCCTGCTCAAGGAATCGCTACTCTGCCGCAAGCTTTCGATCACAGCATCATTCTGTGCTCCCGATGACTCACCCTCAGACAGAGGAGTCGATCTAGTCGAAGGACATCTCGCCATCCTAAAGCCATAGCAACACTAGTTAGATCATAGTACAATGGCTAGACCCAACTACAAGTACAGACAATACATATATAGGTATGAACTTAAAGCTGCTAAACTTGCTTTGGGAGTTTATCTTTTTACAAAAATTGATGTTATGTCATAACCTAGGATGGTTAACCACCACCATACTAATTCTTGTGCCTAGATCGGGAATGCATGACTTCATATTATTTTTGACTCGAAAACTTATGTGTGTACATATGTCAACCTGCCAGTCTTTAGCTTGGCACGTTGTGCTTATGCAATGTTATGCTATGCATGTTTGAGCTATGCATTCTAAAAAAGCCCTAATGCATGTTATGAGCGGCGTAGTTATGAAAATGTTATGCATCCCATACTACATAACATTCGCATGCAACGAAAAAGAAAACGTGCTAGTCGCAGCCATGTGGTGAGGTTATGCATCCCATACTACATAACCCTCACATGTTGCCCTTATGGTGGATCCATATACGAACACATATTATGCATCCCATACTACATAATATGCCCCCATATACTTTATGTTATGCTATGAGTGTAGTGTTCATGCTTTTGCCAAGACATGTTGATGACATATTAGTGTGTGAATGACATGATGCTAAACTACTAATGCAATCAAAAGGGAAGGTTGCCCGACTAACTTGTCAGGCAACCTCCCTCTGATACCAACTGCCACGACCCACATTTTTTCCGATTTAAAGAATTATCAGAGTATGAGAAAACACATGTCATGATGCTACGTCAAGTAGGGGATAACTGCTGACGCTCAGGCAAAACCATCAACTATACTTATGAAAGAAATTCATGAGTTTAATGATTTGAAAATCAGTTATATTTAGAGGCTGTATCCCTCGGCTCGGTGGATCACCTAGTCCACAGTTAAAAACTATACTTAAGCACTGCGGAAAAATACTTTATTCAGGTTTGACATCCTAAGAAGTGCATAAGAGCCCTAAGAGGACCACTTATGCTATGCAAGACTCTACATTTAATTTATATTATATATAGGAAAACGATCTTTATACGCTGCTTGTAATATAGTGATTTACTTTTATAAATCATGCTGATCATGCAATATATTTACAATATTAGTTGTAGTTTCAAAATAACTAGCAACCTAGCATAAATCCTCCCCACAGCAAGTAGACTATCTCTAGAAAATGGTAGCAGCAAAAGTAATATATCTAGTACAAAGGTAAAAATTACCAGTGGGCGCCAACAACCTGACACGAATCCACTGACAAATATGTATGTCTGTAAGAAAAGTATAGAAAAACTACCTCACAAACAAGCAACAGAACCTCCAAGGTCAAAGAGACCACAAGCAACACCACCGCAACTAGCCACCAAACTGGCTACTACTTAGAACCTGAGACATTCGAAAGAAGAAAGAATACCTCAGCAAGCAAAACAAGAAAGAATTGCATGAAAGTGTCAACCGGGGGGGGGGGGGGGTAAGAGAAAGAGGAAAACACACAGCAGTAAAAGTCACAACTGCCCCAAGGCAAGACAACAAGGAATGCACTACTTGCGAGGAAATAGCATACCCTGCCCAGAAACTACATCCTGCAGGGTCTACTAGGCTTCCAAGAGCCCAAAATGCTGCAATCTACCAAGGAAGAAACACCTAACACCCAAAGCTGTGGGAGATGGTAGTTGCAAAAACAAATAACATGGATCCGGGTTAGAGGAGAACTCAGTCCCCCAACCTCCATTTCCAAGCCAACAAGATCAAGGGTCTACATGTGAAAGCACAAGGGACCTTCCACCCCCTTGCCCAGCTCATGCCTGGAGAAAGATAGAAGAATAAGGGTGGCCTTGGCTAAATTACACAACACCTCCCCCATGAAGAGCTTCAAATAACCACTACTAACCACGACCCACGATTTGGCCTTTAGGAAAGAAAAACATGGCCGACAAAGAAACTATAAATATAATCAAGGAATTCACTCGGGAACGAAAATCGAGGTAAGGGAAACAGTGTTGAAATCACTCAACACGGCTTGGCGTTGAGTGGGACCCACTCAACGCGTAACCAGACCTTGGCGTTGAGTGAGTTAGCCTCACTCAGCGCTAGAACAGCCATGGCATTGAGTGAGAATCACTCACTCAATGCCCTCCGCAAGAACAGCTCTGGCGTTGAGTGAGCTATCCTCACTCAACGCCAAAACAGCTATGGCGTTGAGTGAGGTCCACTCCCACAATGCCTTCAGCAAAAGAGGAAGTGGCATTGAGTTAGCTAACCTCACTCAATGCCAAAACAGCTATGGCGTTGAGTGAGGTCCACTCCCTCAACGCCTTTAGCAAAACCACAAAACCCAACAGTGGCATTGAGTGAGTCCACCTCCCTCAACGCCAAAATAGCTTTGGCGTTGAGGGAGGTCAACTCACTCTATGCCAAAGTTCATTCCCGCAGGACAACCCTAAACCATCGCCAGCAAGAGGAGGTCGGTGGGAATGCCGACTGATTCTCGCCGAACCGGCGGGAATGCAGGATGATTCTCGCCGAATCGGCGAGAATCCAGGATGATTCTCGCCGATCGCCGGGAATCCAGAATGATTCTCGCCGAATCGGCAAGAATCAAGGATGATTCTCGCCGATCGGTGGGAATCACTGACGTTATACGTCGAAATCGGCGGGAATCACTTGGTGATTCACGTCGATTTTTGACTTAGACGAAAATTCTCACTCAAATACCCCACCACTCAGCCGTAAAGAACAAACAAAACTATGGCTTTGAGTGTGTCCACCACACTCAACGCCAAGTCCGGGCGGCTTTTGGCTTTGAGTGTGCGCACCACACTCAACACCAAAACCCGAGAGTCTACCAAGACTGGTTCTAACCAGAGCCCTACTACAACAAACTTCCTCACTCTCTCTCTCAGCTCCACACGCTAAAGCACCCAACTAGAACTACAAATCTGGAGTCTAAATAATGAACACAACTAGCAGGTTGAGCAAACAACATAAGGAGGGGGCTCATAGGAGAATCTAAGCCCTAAATTTAGCAAGTTAAAAGAGAACATGCTTGGTTTCTACCCTAAGGCTAACCGGGAAATATTCAAGAATTCAAAAGAACAACAATGGCAAGGGCATGAATACCACTTGCCTCGATTTCCGGCGAAGATTGGTCGGCTTTACCTCCTCTTCGTTCTGCACTAGAAGGAGCAGCAGCTAACAAGCAAACCCGCACTTTAATGGCGGAAAAGAACAAGAAATCGAAAATCCAAGTCTCCTAAAACTCCACGAAAAACAAACCTCTTATCATCAAAACGTAGAATTGAGCGAGAGTAAGACAACGCCAATTTAGAAATCGAAATTCGTCCACGAACACTCCCGAAATCACCGTCCGAAGGCTAGGGCTAAGCGTCGCTTCCGCCTCTACTTTCCGAGAAAAAGGAATAACAGTTTTCTTTTGATCTCGGGAAGAAGGAGGAAGGAGAAGTGGGCCCGCGTATTCTAATTAAGGCTTTAAAATAAGTCTAACATGCCAGTTCAGCTTAACTGTCTCCCAAGCCACCGGTTCACTTAAATTAAGAGGGTTTCAAATTAGATTTTACTAATGGCACACCCAAAACGACACGAAAACCGAACTACCTCGGAATTCGATGAAATTCGCACCGTAGCTAAATATCCATGCTACGAACACAACAGTGAGGTCGAAATTAACTTTTGACGAATAGAACTCGAGTTATACCCTCCCGAAGCCAAAACACAAGCATCCCCCGAGAGGCCACACCGGGTCACCCAAAACGACTCGGCTTGCTAGGGAGATCTTGCCAATAGGCTACAAAATAGGGCATCCAGTTCTAAGGAGTTAAGACCCACACTCAACAGATGGCATATACAAAGAAAACGTGTCAACGTAACGCCAAACAAGAATTAAATAATCGCAGAAAAATCGGGGGCGTTACAGGTTTGGTCCTCGGCCATAAGATTTCGATTAAGGGGATAGAGGTCGATAAGGCCAGAGTAGAAATCATAGAAAAGCTTCCTCAGCCGACTAACATAAAATTTATTAGGAGCTTCTTAGGCCACGCGGGCTTTTACAGGCGCTTCATTCAAGATTTTTCAAAAATAACAAAGCCGCTTACTCATCTCTTGGAAAAGGAATCACCTTTTGTCTTTAGTAGCGATTGCGAGTCTGTCTTCAATTTTATAAAACAAAAACTTATCAATTCTCCAATTCTAGTGGCCCCTAATTGGTCCCTTCCATTCGAAATCATGTGCGACACTAGTGATATTGCCTTAGGCATCGTTCTTGGCCAACGCGTAGAAAAACATTTCCATCCTATTTATTACGCTAGCAAGACGCTCACTTCCGCATAAGTGAATTACACGACGACGAAAAAGAAACTCTTAGCCGTCGTTTTCTCCTTCGATAAGTTTCGCTCGTATTTAACGCTATCTAAAGTTATCGTTTTTACCGATCACTCCGCCCTTAAGTATTTACTAGCCAAAACCGACGCGAAACCCTGCCTTCTTCGATGGATTCTCCTCCTTCAAGAATTTGACTTGGAGATCCAGGATAAGAAGGGCGCGGAAAATCTAGTGGCAGACCACCTCTCCCGTTTAGAAAATCCGAGTGCGGAAGCGCTCGTCGAATCTGAAATAAATGACAGATTCCCCGAGGAACGCCTTCTTGCCCTTCGTTCGTCTTCGTCTTCTTCGCCTTGGTTCACAGATTTTGCGAACTACTTAGTCGCGCAGGTAATTCCAAAAGAATTTTCGAGTCATCAAAAGAAGAAATTCTTTTCCCACTTGAGAAATTTCTTTTGGGAGGACCCATTTCTTTTCCGTATCTGCGTGGACCAAGCAGTTCGAAGATGCGTCGCGGGTGTGGAGTGTACGCAAATATTGAGGCACTGCCACGAGGGTCCAGCCGGGGGGCACTATCAAGCCAACCGGACCGCTAGGAAGGTGCTAGAGGCGGACTACTTTTGGCCCACTCTCTTCAAAGACGCGCACAATTTTGTGCGTGCATGCGATAGCTGTCACAACCCGCTTTTTCTCAAAATTAAAGAATTATCAGAGTCTGAGAAAAAACACGCGTCGTGATGCCACGTCGAGCAGGGGATAACTGTCGACGCTCAGGCAGAACACTATCTACTTTATTTTATGAAAATTCATAAGTTAAATTATTGGAAATTTAGTTATATTTTTAAGGCCGTATCCCTCGGCTCTGTGGATCATCTAGTCCACACTTCAAAATTATACATATACGTAGCGGAAAATATTTTATTTACATTTATGCAACCTAAGAGAGAAAGATTACATTTTATATATATATATAAGAAAAATGATCTTTTTACGTTGCCTTGAAAGTAGTGTATGAGTTTTGTAAAACATGCAGATCATGAGTTGTATATACTTAATAGTGTTTTTAGGGTTTAAAAATAACTAGCATCCTAACATAAATCATCCAAAGAGCAATTTTAATATATCCAAAAGAAGTAAAACTAACAGTGTAAGCAAGTGCAAAGTATTTAAAAGAGAAACCACCAGTGGGCGTCAACAACTGACACGAACCCACTGGTGAGTAGGTATGTCTATACTACAATTCTAAAGAAAACTACCTCCCAAACCAGAGGAACTGAGAACCACAGTAGCAGCTGAAATGCTAGAAAATCTCCAGGAACAAGCTAGCCACACAGTCGGCTAAATACCTGTACCTGAGATATTCAAAAAAACGAACACCTCAGCAAAACAACTATCAAGAGGAAAAGCAAATGTATCAGTTTTTACCTGTTTTACTCACCTTCTTTTACCTGTACTGGAGATGGACAAAAATCAAAAGCAAAGGCCTAGACTGGTGACCACATGTCAAACCAAGTCTTTCAGGCCTAAATCTCATCATGGTGTTGTGGTGGTGGCATCAGTCCACTCAGCCAAACGATCCATATTGTCTTAGTACGACAAGAAGAAAATAGGGGTGGCGGCATCGGTCCAACTCTCCCCTAAATCACATCCTACTCCAGCACCAAGTGACTCGAAAAACTACACTTACTGGTTATTTCACGAGCCATAATGAAGTAAACACAACCCTATTTTGTCTAAAGCAACCCACCTACGAGCCTTATATGTATACAACCAGACTAAACATCGAGTTTGTCCAAGCAAGTGGTTTGACACCAATAAATTGAAAGGGATACGATACTAAATTTATGTAAGTAGCATGATACTAAACGCTTACCAATAATGTGATATTAAATATCACTAAGCAGCTTGATTTTCAACTAAACTTATACAATTAGCTTGCTACAAATCCCTAATAGATAACTAGCTATAAACCATAAACATTTAGCTTCATACAAACTATAACCAATTTACTTGGGTGGTTTGATATCAAACATTAGCAAAGAGCTTGACACTAATTACAAACGATAGGATTGACACACGAAAGAAAGTGACAAGAGGATTGGGTGGTTTTGATACCAATCCTAATTTAGAGTCACCATGGAGCAACTCTAATAAAACTCTTGAAACTAATTATAACAAAACCACAACAATGGTTTACACCAAAAGAAGCCCGCCAACCACTAAATATCTCATGAATGAACAAAGCTTGAAACAAGGGTATTCAGATTATATCCTATCGGGAAAGATCCCTAGCAAAGAAAAAAAAAACTATGTGAACCATAAATCCATATACCCAAGGGATGAAATCAGCACACAAACAAGTCCAGTCAACCACAAATGGAACGATCCATACCACTAAGGATTTATTGAAGAGAAAAGAAAAAGATTGTCATGGCAAGTAAGTACTTGCCTTGCTCTAGGAGGAATCAGCTAATCCTCCTCATCTCAACCCACCGACAACCAAAAAAATTTCGGCAGCACCTCCCCCGAACGACCGGAAAAATCGCAAAGAACACAACAAGATCCCTGGACAAAAGATCGGGAAGAACAACGCCATCAACAACGAAAAAAAAACGGGAAGACTTAACCTACTGATCGGACAAAAACATGGGTGAAAACACACGAGGTTTACCTCGGAATGAAGATCGCGGCTAGAGGAGCACGGATCCGGCCTCAAACATGGATTTCAAGCAGATCTGGGCGGGGGATCGGCAGTCGGAGCAGCGGTCGGCGTCCATCTCTTCTCTTCCGCGAACAGGAGCAGTCTCGGCCTCTTTTTTTTAAGCCGGGCGGCTGAATGGGGGGGGGGGGAAGGCAGCCCTAACTCTAATATACCTATTATAATGTATTATACTCTAACCTATTATACAATATAATGTATTATACTCTTATAAAAAAAATGTATTATACTTATAATATAATGTATTATACTTATAATATAAAGTATAATATAATGTATTATACTTATAAAAATATTAATACACCCACCCTAATACACATTCGCACTAACTCACGCATAAGTTAACGCATAACTAGACACGCACCCGAACTCTACTAAAAGGCCTTCGCACGCACGAGCGCGTGCGCATTTACGCACCGGCACGCCCAAAACACGCGTTATGCGAAAAAAAATGCACAACCAAATATAAACGCTCGCATAAGGAGACGACTCGCTAACAAGCGACCGTCTGAACGACGCGAAAATTAACATTCTCGGATTTCGATCAAACTCGCACCATAGCCAAATACTCGGGCTACGAAAACAATAGCGAAGTCAGAAACAACTTCCGACGATCACACACTCGAGCTATCCTCGCTCGAATCCAAAGCACAAGGATTCCCTAAGAGGCTCAGCCGGGCCTCCAAAACAGACGCCGGCTAGCTGGGGAAACCATACAACAGGCTATAACCTCTAAGAACACCTTACGAGGTACTCTAACAGCGACACGAGCCGGAAATGCGCCAACGTAACGCCAAACGAGAATTTAAATAATTGCTGAAAAAATTGGGGGCGTTACAGTCACTCCCCCTAAAAGAAAGTTTCATCCCGAAACTTTACGCTCACAACTTCTATCATAGGAGGAAAAGAATAGAACTAACCAAGAGTTAGCAAAAAGAATACCAAACATACCGAGCACAATCAGGGAAACAGATGAGGGTGAGCCTCCCTCATAGCCTACTCTCATTCCCAAGTCGCGCTTCCATGGCCTGATTCCTCCACAAAACTTTGACCATCATGATTGACTTTCTGCGCAACTCCTAATCTTGAGTATCAAAAAATGCGGACAGGCGTCTCAACATAAGAAAGATTCGGCTCTAACTGAGACACAAAATCCAAAACTTGCATATCGTTTAGCACACACTTCCGTAGTTGACTGAGGTGAAAAACATTGCGCACGCCAGGAAAGTGCGCGGGCAAATCCAGCCTATAAGCTGCCACACCAATTCGCTCAACGATTATAAATGGCCCCACATACCTTGGGTCCAACTTCCGATTCTTACAAAACCTCTTGATTTCAATCATCGGGGAAACTTTAATAAATACCAAGTCTCCCACAGCAAATACAATTTCAGATCTACGCCGGTTGGCGTTCTTCTCATATCGCTCCTGGGCTATCTGGAGCTTCTCTCGAATAAGCCTCGCAGCAACATCCATTTCTTCAAGGGCATCCGGGCCCAACAATGACCTCTCACCAACCTCGGCCCAAGACAGGGGATTCCTGCAGCGCCTCCCATGTAGAGCTCAAAAGGAGCCATTTGCAGGCTTTCTTGATAATTGTTATAGCACGCATATTCCATCAGCCTCAAACGCTCATCTCACGCTCCTCCGTGGTCAAAAATACAACATCTGATTGTATCCTCCACGATTGGGTTAACTCGCTCCGCCTGACCATTTTTCTGCGAATGATATGTGGTAGAATATCTCAAACCAGTACCGAAACCTTCTTGCAAACTCTTCCAGAAGCGAGACGTAAACCTGGATTCTCGGTCTGATATGTTGCTTAAAGGAACTCCAAGCAATCGGATGACTTTATTCATATACAGCTTAACTATCTTCTTCAAGGGGTAATCTATCTCATTAAGGTATGAAGTGAACACACTTCGCTAATCTGACAACCATAGCCGAGACTGAATAAAATTCTCTCGGAGATCTCGGCAAGCCTGAAATAAAATCCATCGAGATGCTCTCCCCCTTTCAAGTCGGGATCTCCAATGGAGTCAACTTGCCACCAGGCCTTCCATGATCGGCCTTAACATGCTAGAAGGTGGAACACTCAGAAACAAACACAAAGCAATCTGCTTCAAGTCCTAATACATATTAGTTAGGACATGGGTGGTAGGCAACACTGACACCATGCGCCTCACTACACAATTTAACTCGTATACTTTCGATATTGGGGATACAAATTTTTTTGTAGCGGTAAATTCCCCTCCTCCGTTCTATTACAAAGGTGCAGTAAATCAGGATCGTCCTTTTGATGAAACCTTGTAAAAGAAGTCCATGAAGGCTAGATCCCCACCCACTACTTGGCGTGGCACAACTTCTCACTAAAATGCCCATTAAAAGAAATTCTTCTATCAACAAATTTAGAGGCGAGATCTGAAAATTTCCAGGTCTTTCTACTTTGGGCGTCGGCTACTACGTTAGCTTGCCCGGATAGTATCAAATCTTAACCTGAAAATCAACGACACACCCTAACCATTCCCGCTAATAATTTCTGAGTGAAGACATACTTCAACCCGTATGAGTAGTGTAATTCTTGCATTGCGTGTCTTACAACAGGTGTCTCCACAACCTTAGCTCAAAATTCCCAGCTACGAACTCTAGATCCTGCGTAGGGTAGTTCCTTTCATGAATCTTCCGTTGCCTTGGCCCATACACAACTACTTTTCCCTTCTTCATCAAACGCAACCAAGCCCCACGTGATATGTGTTCATATAATGGTATAATCTAAGCCTTTCGTGGGGAATATCAAAACCGGAGGAGTGCATGCTCAAATCTTTAATTCTTGAAAAGCTTCCTCACGCTTATTTCTCCAAACAAAACTGCATTCTCATGCCTCGATTGAAATCCTAGCCCATTCCATAACCATAGCTATTTTTCTCTGGATCGGCTGAAATCTAATTCTATAATAGCAACAATCTAATCTGGGTTGACATAAATCCTGTCCATGCTAACCACATGACCTAGAAAGAAACCCGAGGTAACCAAACTTGCATTTACTAAATTTGGCGAATAGCTTATGGTCCTACAAAGCAGATATAACCAAACGCAGATGCCAGTCACGCCCCACAGCATCGCGGGAATAAATCAAAACATCGTCGATGAACGCGACCACGAATTTATCCAGGAAGTCCTTGTACATGCGGTTCATCAAATCCACAAAGGCTGAGGGTACACTTGACAAACCATACGACATAACCAAAAACGAAAACCTGCTCAACCTAACACACATCCTGAGGTTCATCAAGGCAGGAAACACTAAGGACAAGGATGGGCATGTTTTACAACACTATAGAATACCCAAAAACGTCACCTAAAAACACAACCACAAAAGGTCCAGATTTAGGACGAACTCTACGCCTCACACAAGAGGAAAATTAACTAGGACGACATCTGAACACTCGCGCACCAAGGGAATCTCCTCTAAGCGCGACAACGAACACCGGTTTCAAAAAAACGGAACCCAAACAAACAAACATCCCGAAGCTAATGGCTTCCAAGCACAAACCGCAGAAGACCTAGCACACATCCTGAGGTTCAAGCGCTAAATTTTGCACCGGATAATAGCGTCATGCCTAGACGACCCATACATGCCCAAAATCACATCAAAAACTTCCCGGTCTATCACCTTTAAATCAAAAGCCATTAGAAAATCACCCAATTGATTCGGACATCACTAAACAACTTGGTCCAATACCACCGAATCATCAGAAGGAAAACTTGACACAAAACATGTCACCAATCCGAAAGAGGGTCAACCCGTGACACTCTACCAAGGCCCTAGACCCAAACGGGTGGGTAGCGACAAAACCAAAAGAAAACGCACCTAACTGTTCTTTACCTTAAAATTCCCTATATAAATCACGTACACAACTAAACATATAAACGACAAACCAGGAAGAAGATAAAACAAGTTATAACCTAACCTGAAATCACTTGGGTCGAAGACTGAATTTCTTCCTCGATCGACGCGATCAGCTTACCCTTTCCTTTGTCCAAGAACTGCACCTGAGGTAAAACTTGAGGTGGGGCAGGCTGAAACGTAGGTTGAAATTGTGGGCACCTTGCCTTAACATGCCCCTTTTGCCCACATTGAAAGCAGACCTTACCCTTATCCCAACAATGGGTCACCTCATGCCCCTTCTTCTTGCACGATGTACACACCAGATCTCCTTTGGGGGTCTTCTGAACCTCCTGAACTTGGTCCTTCTTTTAAGCCTTCATTTGCTTAAAACATCTTTCAAAGGGGTGGCCTGACTGGCCACAGAAGCTACACATTTCCTTACTCCTTTTTCCTTGAAACATCACCGGATATATGGATGGTCTTACCTTCATCGGTCTTCCTTTTATCATTCCTTAACATCATGTCTCTATCCTTAGCATGGCCCATAGTCTCAACTTTAAGAGCAATTTCCACTGACCTTACATCAGTCTCGAATTGGTAAGTATTAGAGTACTGCTGAATGTCATTTGGGAGGCCACCCAAGAAGCCTTTTACTCTGCACTCTTCAACAGCAAACAATCCAGAAGCAATCTTATTCAATTTGCTGATCTCGCTCTCATTTTCCACCACTGCGGGGGGGGGGGGGGGGGGGGGGCTGGCTCAGTAGGCTGCCGTCCTAAGGTGGCAGCCAACAATTCCTGCAACTACACTTGCATCGCCACTACCTGACCCGCCATGGTCTTCATGCTCTGGCGCAGTTCTACAATCACCGTCTCTCTCTGCACGCCTGACGACTCGACCTCAGATTGGGGAGTCGACCTCGTCACTCTACGCTTAGGCGCCATGCTATACGAGCAAACAAAACAATAATCGAAACCTAGTTCAACTACTAGGACAAAATAATCAGATATAGACAAACCTACATAAGTACTTGCTTTAACTGCCAACTTGCTCTGGAGTTATATATATATATTTTTACAAAAAAAATGATATCATGCTTAACCTAAGATGGTTTACCACCATCATACTAACTCTTGTGCCTAGACCATGAATGCATGTATTTATATTCTTTTTGACTCAAAACCATGTGTGTACATATGTCATCCTGCAAATCTTTAGCTTGGCACATTGTGCTTATGCAATGTTATGCTATGCATGATTGTGCTATACATTCTAAAAAGGTCCTAATGCATGTTATGAGCGGCATACACATGAAAATGTTATGCATCCCATACTACATAACATTTCCATGCAACGAAAAAAAAAGAAAACGTACTAGCCGCATTCATGTGGTGAGGTTATGCACCCCATACTACATAACCCTCACATGTTGCCCCTATGGTGGATCCATATACGAACACATATTATGCATCCCATACTACATAATATGCCCCATATACTTCATGTTATGCTATGAGTGTAGTGTTCGTGCTTCAGCCAAGACGTGCTGATGATATATCGGTGTGTGTATGATATGATGCTAAACATCTAATACCTACAAGGAAAGGTTGCCCGACAAGTTGTCAAGCAACCTCCCTCTGATACCAACTGTCACAACCCGTATTTTCTGCAAATTAAAGAATTATCAGAGTCTGAGAAAAAACACGTGTCGTGATGCCACGTCGAGCAGGGGATAACTATCGACGCTCAGGCAGAACACTATCTACTTTATTTTATGAAAATTCATAAGTTAAATTATTGGAAATTTAGTTATATTTTTAAGGCCGTATCCGTCGGCTCTGTGGATCATCTAGTCCACACTTCAAAATTATATGTATACGTAGCGGAAAATACTTTGTTTACATTTATGCAACCTAAGAGAGAACGCATTAGTGTCCCCAGGGGACATCTTATACTATACAAGACCCTAGATTACATTTATATATATATATATGAAAAATGATCTTTTTACATTGTCTTTAAAGTAGGGTATGAGTTTTGTAAAACATGCAGATCATGAGTTGTATATACTTAATAGTGTTTTTAGGGTTTAAAAATAACTAGCATCCTAACATAAATCATCCAAAGAGCAAGTTTAATATATCCAAAAGGAGTAAAACTAACAGTGTAAGCAAGTGCGAAGTATCTAAAAGAGAAACCACAAGTGGGCGTCAACAACTGACATGAACCCACTGGTGAGTAGGTATGTCTATACTACAATTCCAAAGAAAACTACCTCCTAAACAAGAGGAACTGAGAACCACAGTAGCAGCTGAAATGCTAGAAAATCTCCAGGAACAAGCTAGCCGCACAGTCGGCTAAATACCTGTACCTGAGGTATTCAAAAAAACGAACACCTCAGCAAAACAACTATCAAGAGGAAAAGCAAAGGTACAATATATTTACAGGAATTAATATCAGATCAGAAGTAAGTGATAGTGAAGTAAAAACATGTACAGGTAAAAGAAGGTGAGTAAAACAGGTAAAAACTGATACCCAACAAAGGTAAGTAAAAAGGGAGGGCACCAGGCGCACGAATGAAGTCGAACTTCAACTATCTCTGCAAAAGGCTTAGCACATCTGGAGAAATAAAAACCCTAACATAGAGCCAGAGCAGAAAGAGTCACCTAGTACTGGAGATGGACAAAAATCAAAAGCAAGGGCGTAGACTGGTGACCACAAGTCAAACCAAGTCTTTCATGCCTAAATCTCATCATGGTGTTGTGGTGGTGGCATCAGTCCACTCAGCCAAATGATCCATATTGTCTTAGTACGACAAGAAGAAAATAGGGGTGGTGGTATCGGTCCAACTCTCCCCTAAATCACATCCTACTCCAGCACCAAGTGACTCGAAAAACTATACTTACTGGTGGTTTCACGAGCCACAATGAAGTAAACACAACCCTATTTTGTCTAAAGCAACCCACCTACGAGCCTTATATGTATACAACCAGACTAAACATCGAGTTTGTCCAAGCAAGTGGTTTGACACCAATAAATTGAAAGGGATACGATACTAAATTTATGTAAGTAGCATGATACTAAACGCTTACCAATAATGTGATATTAAATATCACTAAGCAGTTTGATTTTCAACTAAACTTATACAATTAGCTTGCTACAAATCCCTAATAGACAACTAGCTACAAACCATAAACATTTAGCTTCATACAAACTATAACCAATTTACTTGGGTGGTTTGATATCAAACATTAGCAAAGAGCTTGACACTAATTACAAATGATAGGATTGACACACGAAAGAAAGTGACAAGAGGATTGGGTGGTTTTGATACCAATCCTAATTTAGAGTCACCATGGAGCAACTCTAATAAAACTCTTGAAACTAATTATAACAAAACCACAACAATGGTTTACACCGAAAGAAGCCCGCCAACCACTAAATATCTCATAAATGAACAAAGCTTGAAACAAGGGTATTCAGATTATATCCTATCGGGAAAGATCCCTAACAAAGAAAAAAAAACTATGTGAACCATAAATCCATATACCCAAGGGATGAAATCAGCACACAAACAAGTCCAGTCAACTACAAATTTAACGATCCATACCACTAAGGATTTATTGAAGAGAAAAGAAAAAGATTGTCATGGCAAGTGAGTACTTGCCTAGCTCTAGGACGAATCAGCTAACTATCCTCTTCTCAACCCACCGGCAACCAAAAAAATTTCGGCAGCACCTCCCCCGAACGACCGGAAAAATCGCAAAAAACACAACAAGATCCCTGGACAAAAGATCGGGAAGAACAACGCCATCAACAACCAAAAAAAACGGGAAGACCTAACCTACTGATCAGACAAAAACATGGGTGAAAACACATGAGGTTTACCTCAGAATAAAGATTGTGGCTAGAGGAGCACGGATCCGGCCTCAAACATGGATTTCAAGCGGATCTGGGCGGGGGATCGGCGGTCGGAGCAACGGTCGGCGTCCGTCTCTTATCTTCCGCGAACAGGAGCAGTCTCGGCCTTTTTTTTAAGCCGGGCGGCTGAATGGGGGGGGGGGGGAAAGGCAGCCCTAACTCTAATATACCTATTATAATGTATTATACTCTAACCTATTATACAATTTAATGTATTATACTCTTATAAAAAAATGTATTATACTTATAATATAATGTATTATACTTATAATATAAAGTATAATATAATGTATTATACTTATAAAAATATTAATACACCCACCCTAATACACATTCGCACTAACTCACGCATAAGTTAACGCATAACTAGACACGCTTTCGAACTCTACTAAAAGGCCTTTGCACTCACGAGCGCGTGCGCATTTATGCACCGGCACGCCCAAAACATGCGTTATGCCAAAATAAATGCACAACCAAATATAAACGCTCGCATAAGGAGACGACTCGCTAACAAGCGACCGTCTGAACGACGTGAAAATTAACGTTCTCGGATTTCGATCAAACTCGCACCGTAGCCAAATACTCGGGCTACGAAAACAACGGCGAAGTCAGAAACAACTTCCAACGATCACACACTCGAGCTAACCTTGCTCGAAGCCAAAGCACAAGGATTCCCTAAGAGGCTCAGCCGGGCCTCCAAAACAGACGCCGGCTAGCTGGGGAAACCATACAACATGATATAACCTCTAAGAACACCTAACGAGGTACTCTAACAACGGCACGAGCCGGAAATGCGCCAACGTAACGCCAAACGAGAATATAAATAATTGCCGAAAAAATTGGGGGCGTTACAATAGCTGTCAGCGGTCGGGTAACATCTCACGTCGAGACGAGATGCTTCAAAATATGTTAGTGATAGATTTTGTAGGCCCCCTACCTCCTTCTTATAAAAATATGTATTTTTTAGTGGCGGTCGACTACGTATCAAGGTGGGCGGAAGCGCAAGCTCTCCCCACCAACGATGCGCGAGTCGTCGTTACATTTCTAAAAAAATAATTTTCTCGCTTAGGCACGCCTTGCGCTATTGTTAGTGATAGGGGAATGCATTTCTGTAACACTTTAATGGCTAAGACATTAGCTAAATACGGAGTCACGCACAAACTTGCCACCCCGTATCACCCGCAAACAAGTGGCCAAGTTGAGGTAGTAAACCGAGAGATAAAACGCATATTAGAAAAAACCGTTTCACTTAATAGAAAAGATTCATCCGTTAAGCTTGACGACGCGTTATGGGCGTATCGTACGGCTTACAAAACCGCTACCGGTTTTACTCCGTTTCGATTTGTCTTTGGCAAAGCGTGCCATTTACCCGTAGAACTGGAGCACCGCGCACTTTGGGCATTAAAACTTTTAAATCTCGACGCTAACTTAGTCGCTCAGAATAGAAAACTGCAACTAAACGAGCTCGATGAATGGCGTGCGAACGCTTACGAGAGCAATAAGTTCTATAAGGAGCGTTCTAAGTTATATCACGATCGAAAAATTAAAACCCCCAAAATTTTTTCTCCGGGCGATCTAGTCCTTTATAATTCTCATCTTAAACTTTTTCTTGACAAACTCAAATCCCGTTGGTCTGGTCCCTTCTTTGTTGAAGAAGTTTTTCCATATGGGACTATACTCGTCTCCTACCCAGTAAAAGGATCGTTTAAAGTTAACGGTCATCAGTTAAAGACTTACATAGCGGGCGACCTAGTGATTGAGTATAGAGAAACCATATCCCTCCTCGACTTATAAACCCGCCAATATAGTCAAGCTACGTGACTATAAACAAAGCGCTCCTGGGAGGCACCCCACGCTAATTTTTTTACGTCTTTATCTATCATGTTTTCTATTTTTCTAAATAACTGCAGGGTTTCTAATGGGCTTTCCCGAGCGCGGATCAGGGACGTTTTTTGCCCCCTCTTTTTTTTGTACATATAGTTGCTATTTTGTTCCTCATACTTAGCATACAATATTGGGGACAATGTTGGAACTAAGTGTGGGGGTGTTTTCGTATTTTCGTACTTTCTTTTTCTGCACCTTTATTTTCCATATTTCATTTTAAAAAAACAAAAAAAAAATATATTAAAAATAAACTTCAAAAAAAAATTTAGAAGAACAAAATTTCAAAAAAAAAAAAATATATGTATAAAACACAAAAATAAAAAATAAAATTTTTTTTTGAAGTTTTATTTTTGAAACTTTGACTTTTTTTAACTCGGTCCGCGAGATCCGGCTCATCGAGCCATCCATATAACGAGTCAGCTCGCGACAACCTAGTTTATATTTTTGTAAATATTTTTGTAAATATTTTTTGTCAATATTTTTGTAAATATTTTTTGTAAATATTTTTTGTAAATATTTTTCCTCTTTCCCCTCTCCCTTTTTTCTCTTTCATCCTTGTAAATAACTTCTCTTTTTCTCCTAAATTTTTGTAAATGGAATGAAAATTTTCTTAAAAATACAAAAAAACTTTTTTTTTCACAACTTAAAAATACAAAAAAATTCGCAAAAGTAAGAAATCCAAAAAAATTTATTTTCGCATTTTTCTTTCTTTAGTATGTATATATTAAAGAAATAAATACAAAAATAATAAAAAAAGATAATAACTTCAAAAATTCAAAAAAAAAACAATATAATTTATGAAACAAATAAATCAAATATATCATTCTTAAGTTTCTTGCTATCCAAAACTTTTGTTTTGAGTTTATTTATATGCGAATTTGATCAATTCTTTGTTCACTATTCGTTTGTTAATTATAGATTGAAAAATCTAAATAGCCGGGGTTAAGATTTAAGTAATTTATTATACTTTGTTAAAAATAGGGGGCATCGCTTTAGGCACTACTTCTAATTTTTCATAGATAGGAGCACGTGTACTATGTTAGAAAATAAGGACTATAGAATTTAATTATGCTTATTTTTAGCTTTCTGAAAAATTAGAACGTACAATTTATAAAGGTTGCTCTCAAAAAATTTGTAATTAAAAATCTAGTTCTCTTTTCTCCCCTTACCTATCATTACCTACTCGGTATGATAAAATCCCCCCCCCCAAATAAAAAGATCTTATGTCAATGGGAATAAGATTTTGTTCCGTAAATATAGGTACCCAATAATTTAAAAGATTATTTGTTATGGAGTAAGAGGATAAAATTCATTACTCCTATACATATACATTGGGTTAATTCTTATTATGAAGAAGAAATTTTTTTTCATGTTAAGGAAAATAAGATTTCATTTTCCTTTAACATCCAAATCAAAAAAAAATTGGAGGTTCGAGAAAAAATTACCTCGCCTCAAAATCCAAGCATCTTCATAAACCAACATCAAACCCCCCTTAGCCAATTTAATGACTCTAGAATTAATTCAAAAATCTTTTTGAGAGCATAATTCGTAAATTACACTATTTCCGGTAAAACTCCTATAAGCGAAAGTTCATATAATTCCAAACTATTTTCTATTAATCTAACCAATACAAATATTGTTTTCTATTTGATTACATCAAGAAGTCTTTTGGCCAAAACTTTTGCCCTATTTAAATCATCTACATAATTTTAGGACTTAACTCTTATACCCCGTATATTTATTCAGATCTCTCTGATAATTAGTTCAAGCGGTAGCAGAACTTAGAGTTCTTTATTATTCCTTATAAATTCACCTCAAACTTTTGCTCTGGAATAGCAAAAGCTTAAGTATGGGGGTATTTGATGAGTTGTAAATATACCTATTTTTATAGTATTTTTATTAAGTCGTTTTACTTTATTTTTACCTTTTTTGTTTGCTTTGTTTAATAAATATGCTTCTTTTTGTAAAAAAATAATTTTAACTCATCTTTTTTTTTTTCTGAAAAATTTCAGAAAAAGTCAAAATTTGACCTGTCACGCCCGTGACCATGCCCGACACGCCCGTGACAGGTAATCAATGCCATCAGCCAGTCGACAGTCAACGATTTTACTATTCAACACTCAACGCCATCGTGTCACGCCCGTATCCAAGACTCGACACGCCCGTGTTCGATGTCGACACTCAACGCTTCGTCAACTGTCAACGCTGCCGACATCGAGCTTCCAACCGTCCAAGTCACTCCCCCCATCACGCCTGTGACCGCCGTCTGTCATGCCCGTGACCGCCACGTGTCACTTCCAGAAGCTTCCAGATCGTCGATCAGCGCTCGAAGCTTGTCGACCAATGCTCGACATGCCCTCTGTCACGCCCGTGACCATGCCTGTCACGCCCGTGACCATACCTGTCACGCCCGTGACCGCCAATTGTCACTCCCCGACCTTCCAGAATTACGCCAGCTCGCCGAGTTTACAAAGTCAAAAATGCAACTGACCGACACGCCCCTGTCACGCCCGTGACTAGGGCGTGTCAAACCCAAACTTTTTGTCTATAAATAAAAAAATTCGGTGAGGGCCAAGGGTTCACTTTTTTGAGCCAATTTTACTGTCTTTTGTGGGCTGCCCTTGGTGCACTTTCATCTTCATGTAAGGAGACTTTCTCTCTCTCCCTTCTTATGTTTGTTTTAGCTTTTCCTTTTTCTTTGTAATAGTTTGTAATAGCCTTTTTTATCATAAATAAAATGTTGTTTTTTTCTCTTTCTACATGGAATGAAAATGAATTTGGTTGGCTCACTCTCTTTCTCCTTTTTATCCTTATGTTCATCTTTGTTTTTCATCTTTATGAAAGTGTGTGTGAGTTTATAAGTGATGTTTTCATTTTTGTTATTTTCATTTTGCAAGTATGTTAGGTTAGACTTGATTTTATTTTTTATGCTTTAGGTTTTAGGTTTTCTATCTCTACTCTTAGGTTTTACAAAAGGGGTTAAAAAATGATTTTGATTTCCTTTAACTTAGTTTTTTTAGGAATGTAAAACCCTTTCTTGTTCTTTTCATCTTTTTACGACTTTTTTTATCACTTTTGTAAAATCCTACGTGTAGAAAAGATATCATTTTAATTTTTAGAGAACTTGTATGCTTGCTTTATGTTCAATTCCAAGTGTTCAAACAATTTTTATTTCATCTTTTTAATTGTTTTTGGCAAGTTCTAAGGGTAGAAAAATTATAGTTTTAACTTTTAGGTAACTTTCATTTTGTGTTATTTTTATGTGTGTGTGAGTGTATGAGGGTAGATTTTCATTATGCTCTTTTAATTTCATGTTAGTGTGTGTGAGTGTAAGAGGATAGTTTTATTGCTTTCATTCTCCCACCCACTCATTTGAGCCGGGACTCGCAATTTTATTGCTTTATTCATTTATGTAGAGTGTGTGAGTTTTTGAGACTAACTTTTCATGCTTTCTTTTATGCTTTCTTCAATTATGTAGAGTGTGTGCGTGTGTGCATTTATTTTCGCCTACTCATTAAGAGTTAAACGACGCTCTGCTTTAATTTTCCGCCCACTCATTTGAGTGGGACTTGTAATTTTCATTTTTTTTTGTAACTTAGTTCCTTTTTATTTATGCATTTATTTCCGCCTACTCGTTAAGAGTTAAATGGCGCATCGCTTTAATTTACTGTCTACTCAGTTTTGAGTAGGACTTGTCATTTACCGCCTACTCAGTTTTGAGTAGGACTTGTACTTGCATTTATTTCCCGCCTACTCATTTGAGTAAGACTTGCTTTATTTAATTTCTTTATGGTTTTGAAGTGTACGTGAGTGCCTACATCAATTAGCCTTCAATTTATCTAAATATCCTGTTTTTTTGTGTTTTCTCTTATAATTGTTTAGTACTTAATTTAAAACTCACGTTTCACTAAAAATCATAAAGCCGTCCCCATACCGATCATGGCTAATCTCTATTAGCCTTCGGCATCAAAGAGCATTGGGACATATAAAATGATTTGAAATAATTAAAGAACTCTATTTTTATTTTAATTTATGGACTTAAGGTTTGCCCGGGTTAACGACGCATAGGACCACATAATCGATGTGTTGGCTCTATTTCCGTTATCCATACGCAACGCCGAGAGGCTGCACGTATGGACCGATCCCCCTTGGGTAAATAGAATTGCGTACATACCCTCGAAAGAGGACGAGCGTAGTTCTACCGAATTGGGTTCCCAACCCAATAGCGGGGTTCTTAGCGTAAAGCGGGCATTAAGAGGAATCCTTTGTCGGTCTAATGATCGGTCGAATAGTCTTAATGTTCAGGTGAGCAATATTCCTAGAGATAAGGGCGCTCATATTTATGGAACCTCCACGGCCAAGTGCCTTTTATTAATTTAAAACAAAGTTCAATAATTGTTAAGAATTATTTTAGTCTTAATCCGATTCGATGTCGAGCGTTAACCCGTCATCGAACTAACTTAGTAAAATTCTGCTCTCGTTCTTTCAATTTTAATTAAACTAAAAATCCCTCCTTACTGGTAGTAAGATAATAGTCTACCTGGAAGAGTAAATATAATCAATGCGCCCCCGAGAACAATACGACCTCGGTATTCTCCCGAATACCGAGTACTACGCGATAGGTGCACTTTCCTCCTCTCCTTAGAAAACTCGATCTTCTAACTCGGCCCGCGGAATCTGACCATTTCGAACCACCCACAGTCGGTCTCTGTTCTGGGGCCACCAGTTGTCCTAGGTCAACTTGACAATTTGTGTTGACCCAAATGGGTCCTTGGTGACCAATTGGCCTCCCCTAAAGTCTAGAAAGTCTTGGGTAGGTTTGGTTGGGCATCTTGGGGGTCACTTGACCCTTAGTAAGGGCACTTTGACCACTTTGGGGCTAGAATTGACTTGGGTCAACTTAGCCTCTTGGGTTGATCCCAATGGGTCCTTGGTGACCCATTGACCTCACTTAAGGTCCAGGAAGACTTAGGTAGGGTTGGTTGGGCACATTAGAGGCCCATTTCCCTTAGTTAGGGCACCTTATCCAATTTAGGCCTATGGTGGTCTTACGTCAATTTGACCACATTGGGTTGATTTCAATGGACCCTTAGGGCTCTAATGGACCTTCCAATAGTTTAGAGATAATGTGGTGGGGTCATGGAGTCATGGTGACGCCCTATAGTCATCCTAAACTAGTATTTAGAATTCTACTATTTGCAGACCATGGTGATCTCCACCTTCATGCCAAAGCTCACTTGGTCTTCTTGGGCTTCTTAGGGTTTTGTCATGACCTAGTCATGACAAAACCACTCCTAGGGGTCTAGCTAGAAATGGGATGTTACACTTGCTACCAAAAATCCTAAAATAGGATAAATTTGGTTTTTTGCCTTTTAGAATCTCATAGGGAGTCTTTTTGTGGCTTTTGGTGATGGAGGCTCTATTGAGAACATGACAAGCAGTATTTTCTACCTCTGCCCAAGAATATTCTGGGAGGGAAGTGTCATTTAACAAGGTCCTACCTGCCTCAATTAGAGTTCTATTTTTCCTTTCAGCAATTCCATTTTACTGTGGAGTTCTTGGTGAGGAGAATTCTTGATGAATCCCAAGCTCTTCACAGAACTTTGTCATGCATTCAGACTAAAACTCAGTTCCATGATCACTTCTTATTTTGACAGCAAAACTATTAAGTTCATTCTAAATTTGCTTGACAAAAGTCTAGAAGATATCTGTGTTTCAGATTTTTTTTCCTTAGAAAGAATACCCAAGCAAACCTGGAAAAATCATAAACCACCACAAGAGTATAGACTTTCCTACCAAGACTATGAACTGGCATAGGACCAAATAGATCCATATGCAGGAGGTATAAATAACTCACTGAGTCTTTGGTATCAAGACTATGGAAGGAAGACCTGGTCTGCTTGCCCTTTTGACAAGCTGAGCAAATTCCCTCCTTAATGCACTTAACTACAGGTCCATTCCTTACCAACTCTTCACTAGAGAGTTTACCTATGGTCTTGTCATTCAGGTGAGCTAGCCTCTTGTGCAATTTGACTTAATGAGTGACTGTCTCATCTGCAACTAGGCATATAGGAGTTTACTTACTCTCACACTCAAAGTCTAGACAATAAATATTTCCTCTCCTAGTGCCAGTCAATATAACCTTTTGGTCAATTAACCTTCTAATTTGACACTCATCCTTGAGGAAGAAAATGGCATAGCCTAGATCACAAAGTTGACTTATGCTTATAAGGTAATGTTTCAAACCTTTCACATAAGCTACTTGTGTGATAGTTACTATGCCATTTGTTATCTTACCCAAACCTTTAGTTACCCCTTTTTCTGAGCCCCCAAAGACAACTTTGGGACCATTCTCAAAAGGAGTGAATTCCTTTAACGTGCTTATTGTTCTAGTCATGTGTCTGGAACATCCACTATCCAAATACCATGTAGGGGTATGGCCACTTGAACTATCCTACAATAAATATTTTATCTAACCATAGGACCCCAAATTTTATTGGGTCCTAGGTGCAAGTTAGATCTTACCTGAACATGTCTACCATCAATTCTTCTAACAGATAGACTACTATTACATCTCTGAACACTTTTATTGTGCCAACAATCAATGGCATAGTGGCCCACATTGCCACAACACAAACACTCATGCACATTGTACCTTCTTTTAAGACCTGGCTTAATAGTAAAATTGCTCCCCCACCTCTACAGATGCAAGGACCAATGAGGCAAGACAATCGGGGTCAGAGGTAGATCACGTACTATGGATGCGGCCAGCCTGGGCACATCAGGTCGCAGTGCCCATATAAGATCCACCCACTCCCTCCTCCTCCACCTCCAGTGGCCCCTCCAACACACCAGGGTTGAGTCCAAGGACGAGGTCGATGCCAAGGTCGTGGACATCATGGTCAAGGACGTGGCCAGGAACAAATGTATGCGCTGGACCTCACGGAGCAGAGGAACCCCGAGGAAGTGATTACAGGTACTTTAATTATTGCAAATTTTAGAATTTTCAACTTTAATGAGTACCTTGAGAACCTTTGAAATAATCCTTATCTTCGACACGGGTGCCTCCCACTCATTCGTGTCAGACACATTTATTGAAGGACTAGAGGTTGTGGAAAGGTTCCCTGGCCTGGAAATGAGGGTGCGTCTTCCTGATGGCTCAGAGCTACGGACCACGGATAGCTACAACATGGAGGCTGAGATCGGAGGCAAGGCATTCGAGGCTCCGGCAGCGGTCCTGAGATTGCCGGACATTGATCTGATTTTGGGCATGACCTGGATCCACTGGAACCATGCCCAGATCGACTGCCCCTCGAAGAGGATCACACTGAGACATGGAGATTCCTACGTCACCACTGAAGGTATCTGTCCCATCCCCTACCTTTATTTATCTTCTGTACAGGTTGTCAAGGCCTATGAGCAGGGGGAGGAGGTGTACCTCATTTGCTTCGATATGGCAGCAATAGAGAGTTCCATAGCTGAAGTCCCGGTGGTTCGGGATTTCTCCGATGTATTCACGGAGAAATTGCCCAGACTACAACCAGCCCGGGATTTGGACTTCAGGATTCAGTTTGTGCCGGGGGCGAGACCAGTGTCCCGGGCACCTTACAGGATTGCTCCCAAGGAGTTGGCAGAGTTCAGGACTCAGCTTCAAGAGCTAGTGGAGTCGAGATTTGTGCGGCCTAGCTCATCGCCATGGGGATCACCCGTTCTATTTGTGAAGAAGAAAGACGGATCGCTGCGGTTATGTATCGATTACAGAGAGCTGAACCGGTTGAAGGTTCGGAATACCTATCCAATGCCTCGGATAGACGAGTTGTTTGATCAGCTTCAGGGAGCTTTCTGGTTCTCTAAGCTAGACTTGCGGTCCGGATATTATCAGCTCCGCATTCGGGACGAAGATATACCGAAGACGACATTCTGGTCATGCAATGGTCTATATGAGTTCACAGTGATGCCTTTTGGGCTCACGAATGCCCCCTCGGCATTCATGACGCTTATGAATAGTGTATTCGAGCCTTATTTAGATCACTTCATCATAATATTCATCGATGATATCCCGATCTACTCCCGGACTCAGGAGGAGCATGCAGAGCACCTGACACAGGTTTTACAGAGGCTGAGGGAGTTTAAGATGTATGCAAAGTTTTCAAAATGCCCGACACCTGAAGAAATAGTGTCGACACTTCAGAATATTTGTGTCGACACTTGAAGGAAGCTGTGTCGACACAGAGAAAGATTGTCGACCACATTTGTGTCGACACTGGGAAGCAGTGTCGACTCACAGAGAAAGATAGTCGACCACATTTGTGTCGACACTGGGAAGTAGTGTCGACACACAGAGAAAGATAGTCGACAAGATAGCCTTTCCATAAACTAAATGATAAGGTGTACAACCGATCGCAGTTTTGAATGTTGTATGGTAGGCCCAAAGTGAATCATCTATTTTGAGGGACCAATCTTTTTGATTGGTATCTACAATCTTTTCTAATATGTGCTTTAGTTCTCTATTGACTACCTCCACTTGGCCGCTTGTTTGGGGGTGATAAGCGGTATCGAGTTTATGAGTAAATCCACATTTGGCTAACACTTTAGCCATCTGGGTGTTACAAAAATGAGTACCTCGATCGCTAACTATAGCCCTAGGCGTGTCAAAAATGTGAAAATAAGGATTTCAGAAATTTAACGACGACTCTCGTGTCAGCGGTGTGAAAATCTTGCGCTTCAACCCATCGTGAAACGTATTCAACCTCTACTAGGATATAAGGATTTTTAAATTAGGAGGTAAGCCCCTACAAAATCTATGCGCCACAGATAGAAAATTTCACATTCTAAGTAAAAATTTTGGGCATTTCGTCCCGACAGGAAATGTTACCTGACCGTTGGCAACGGTTGCAAACGCTTACTAATTGTTGAGCGTCCTTGAATAAAATAGGCCAAAAGAATCCTGCTTCAAGGGCTTTTCGTGCAGTCCAGTTGTCTTGATAATGTACGTCGGTTGGTCCTTCGTGGTAGTGTCATAGTATTTTTAGTCCTTCCTCATTCGAAATACATCTTCTAATTACTTGGTTGGCACAGACTCGGAATAAATACGGGTCTTCCCAAAAGTAGTTTTTCAAGTAAGAAAAGAATTTCCTCTTTTCTTGAATTGTAAAAGCTTTTGGAAGGACTCGGGCTACTAAATCATTAGCCAAGTTTGCGATCTTAGGAGTTGAAGAGTTTGTTACCTTTTCAAGGGCGAGGAGACTTCCTTCGGGGAATTTATCCTCGATGTCGGCTTCCACGAGTATATCTGTTGCAGCATTCTCTAGTCTAGATGTAAGACCCCCCCCCCCCTCCCGGAACACAAAACACGACACGAGAGGGGTCTTATTCCCAAAACAGCCACCTTGTGGTAGCACTAAAACTTGGGTTATCCTGTACCACAAGACGCCTATTCTGCTGGCTATAACCATTATCACACATTCCCAACCCAACTAAAATATAACAAAGTACAGAAGTCACATCCACACCAAGAATATAGTCCATAAAATACATATGTTAAGAAGCTACAAAAAGCTTCTAATATCAGAGTACGTAAATTGTTGCCCAAAAGGGCTACAACAAAACCTCTCACACTCACATCTGTAACTGACGGTAGCGATGGTACTATCCCCTCAGGCCCTGTCATCCTAGCCTAGCTGTCCGGCTGCATAACTTTCTACTCCACCTGTGGGGTTTCCTCCTAAAAAGGAAGACGTAGCAACTGTTAGTCTTAAAGACTAAGTGGCTTCACATCCGCTCCCCCGACGACTCCTCGGTACCGGGCAGAGAAAGGAACAGGTTACAATATATATGAATCATAAGTACAAGCAGGTGGTATATCACTATGTATATAAAGCAATGTAATAAATGATCAACAACTTATTCTTGTAATTCTACCAACAACAGTAGCATGAGAGTATAATGTTATAACAGTAAGTAACTCAACTTATATGAATGCCTATACAAGCATATAAGTTGAGGATTGTTCAGCAGTAAGTAACTAATAGTATAGGAGTGCCCATACAAACTTACACGATGAGGATCTTTGTGTATGCAATGAAGTGTAATGACATATATGCAATGCAATAACTCACCGATGATCACGCACATGCAATCAATATGTCGACACAGACTTGAAGTTCCCACTATTCGAGCAGGTAGCTAACCTCTCAGGCATCATCCATCGTGGCCATACGATGACAGTAGAGCGGGAATTTCCACTACTAGGCTAGTCTCCACACTACCTTGCCTAGGCATTCGTACGGCTCAACGCTAAGAACACAACAACGGAGCTCACATGTGTACTACAGCTCAGCGGGTGTCTTAGGTAAATGTGCACCGAGATCCTAGCCCCGAACTTGCCTAAGGTGTGATATGGAAGGAGTCTCGAAAATGAGTACGAGGACCAAGCCCAACCGTTCACTTGGCACAGAACGAGCCTCGGGACGTGAACACCGAGGACCAAGCCCAACCTCCCAAGGTCTATCCGTTAACTCCCATCGGTGTGACGATTGGCGAGCCCGTAGACCTGCGACACTATCCTCTACCCGGGATTACAACACCGCGTGTCCACTCACACCGCATTAAATACAACCATATTGTGGTATAGAAGGAGCCTCAGAAACAAGAACGAGGACAAAGCCCAACCGACCACTTGGTACGGAAGGAGCCTCAGGACATGAACACCGAGGACCAAGCCCAACCGTCCATTTATGATTCTTCCCAATGTTACCAACCAGTGCGATCAGATATCCGCACTCACTCCCTTCATAATCCGGTGCCCAAGGAACCTCAAGGGTTTACCACAAACACAGGTGGCGAACCACCTCATACAATAGACAAATTTAGACTCCCTTATATGATACGCCTTAAGACCATGATTATGTCTAATGTTATGGTCACATAACTTTAACATCACCACTTACAACTCCTTTACCAAAAATCGATCATTTGTGTACACATGAGTTAACAACATATTTAACACCTCACTTGTTCATACAACCAACACCGAATCAATTACACAAGCCCTAGTAAATCTTGTTATTAAACGACTAATTAACCTTCATTCATTAACCCCCACCAAGTCGTTTCGTTCAACCACAAACCATTTCACCATTTGTTTACGTGGGGTCTATCCAGTAATTTCATCATGTGTTGAATCATCACAATTAGGCATATTATGAATTGCCTACAACTTAACGTCGGATTATTACAAAATCTCTTCCGAGTCCAAACCCAACTTTACACTTACCCAGGAATTCCAGGTGCAGAACACCTACTGGACAGTAACTTTAACCAGATATTCCTGTGTCTACATGAATCTGGTGAGTGCGTGTAACCACTCGATGGAAAGTTCTTTCCATGGGCTACAACTTTCATGTTCAGTCTGTAACCCAGATCAGTGTGTATCATACATGAAATTGACTCCAAAGCCTGCTGCGTACAAAATACAATTTCTGCACGCTTAGTCTGACAGCCCTCTACTTTTATTAGACAATCCCATGGCTACAAAGTTCACCCGAATGAGTATAACCACTCGTTGGGAAGGTAATTCAAACGGCCACGACTTTCGTGTTTAGTCGGAAGCCCAGACATGACCATATCTTGCATGAAAATAGCTAAGAAGGTCGATGCGTGCAGAAGACAGATTTCTGCACGCATCTTGAGGCGAAATGAATGGCATCGGTCCATTTTCCTCCTCAAACTGATCCTCCCAAATCACAATAAAAAGATCCTCCACCCTTATTCACCCTCTTAAGGCCATTCCTCTTCACGAAACCACCCTCATCATCACTTTGAATTAAGGGGAGGTTGAAGATGACTAAACCTTAGAACACAAGTTCTAGCATGGCCCTCCTAGAAATCTTCATCTCACACATCAAAACTCATTTGAGTCGATATCTCACCTAAGGATAACTATAGATCTAGCACCAAGAGAGAGGGGAGGAAGCTCACCTCATTTCTAGCAGTTCCTCCATCTCCAGCCATGGATCTTGTCGTTCTTCTCGTCGGCATCCCTTTTCCTTGGCGGCGGTGGCAATTCCTCATGGAGTTTGGTTTGCTCCAGCAAGTTCTTCCCTCCTCCAGATGTTTTCTCCAAAATATGTGGCTTGGAAGAGAATGAAAACGGCTAGGGTTTCATTTTGCCTTTTTATTCAGAGGTGACACGGGTAGGGACACGCCCGTGTCCTTACCCGTGTACTGCTCGGGCAAAACGACGTCAATGGTTCGACTGCCACTTCGTGCACATACACGGGTACTGAAATGCCCGTGTTTGTACCCGTGTCAAGGTGACACGGTCGTGGTTCTGCCTGTGCCTCTACCCGTGTCCGGCTCGGGACAATCCACCTTATTCCTGATAGATGCACACTGGTAGAGACACCCCCGTATCTCTACCTATGTCCTTCTCGGGTCAGACCACTCGACACCATTTTCTTATCACTCAACTCCATGCCACTCAATGCTACGACACACAGGTAGGGACACGCCCGTGTCTCTACCCGTGTCATACTCAAAACAGACACTCAATGCCATGCCACTCAACTCCACAACATACGGGTAGGGACACGCCCGTGTCACTACCCGTGTCCTTCTCGGGATCATCCACTCAACGTCATGCCACTCAACGCCATGCCACTCAACACCATGCCACCCAAAGTCACAGCACACGGGTAGGGATACGCCCGTGTCTCTACCTATGTCCTTCTCGGGACAGTCAACTCAATGCCATTCCACTCAACGTCATGCCACTTTACACCATGCCACTCAAAGGCACGGCACACGGGTAGGGACACACCCGTGTCTCTACCCGTGTCCTACACAGGCCAAACTTTGCTTTTTCCCAATGAGTGCACGCCTGATCGCCTGCACTCTCTGAGCCTAAATAAGCTCTCCTGACTCAAAAGCGCGCACAAGGGGCTTAGCGCTAATTGGGGAGTTATAAATCCTATAAACAAAATAAAAGATTTCATCCCTGAAATCAGGTTAATGCTACGGGGAGAGAAAAGCATAAAATAGACATAAAATAAAATATGTTTTTAAAGGTTACCTTGATGGAATAGCTCCGGGTAGCGCTTTTGCATCAGGTCCACCGGCTCACACGTGTACTCCTCTTTCCCATGATTGGACCACAGCACTTTTACCAGAGGAACACTTGTAACACCCCTATCTGTCACATGGCATATAACAGTAGGTCCGGCCGGGGCCCGACGCCATATACTACGGACAGACCGGTTGGTTACGCGTTGAAACCATTCAACCAATCACAACGTCCTACACAGCACCTAGCGGAAGCAATTATTATGTTGCACAGTTAAGAACCTTGCTAACATGAATGTCCACTGAACCAAAACATAAGAAGGTTGAATACCCAAAACAACAACTGGCCTTAAGGCCTTACAATGTTTGCTTAATAAAACATGTCTTGCAAACCTCGGCATACAGGCCGGCCATACATGAGATAAATGGAAAACATAAAAAGTTAGGCCTTCGAGGGCCGGCACAGTATCGTGGGCTTTAGCCCGCTATTTCCCGCTCGGCTCCGCAGCACCTGCAAGCCAAAATCCACCGCCCTATGGTAAACAAAATAACGGCCAGCTATGCTGACCAAATTATAACGATCCCGGCCCCAAAATCGGGGCGGCGATGCTCTTTCCCTGCACTTTATTAGTATAAGCATCAAAGTAGTGTAAACATACTTCATCACAGGCGCAGGCTCGCACGGCCACACGCCCCGTGCACTCAGGGCACATTAACAGCGGACCGGCCAGCGTCACGTTAATTCAAGCCATAAACGTTCCCGTTCAACCACCGCCCCTTGGACGGCCAACCATATGAGCATTTTGCCTTCCTGGCCTTGGTCAGGACAATTTAAGCCATAGACCGCCGAAGACCCTCATCCATGCCAACGGTTCCACCAAACGACATAGATCGGGTACGGTTCCTCCTGACCCGTGCTGACACCGCAACGGAAATTTAAGCCATATGCACAGGTCAAGACTCACCGAGTCCCGTTTCCCACCATAATAATCACATAACCCGGTTATGTTCACGTTGGCTCCCCGGCCACTATGTTGGCAAAGCACGCTTTTGCCCAGTTTTCCGAATGCACCTTTGAGTTAATCTCTAAGGATCACTGTTGCAATCTACCACGTAGAAAACCCGAAAACGCCCAAACACCCGGAGTCTTCCCCGGTTCAAATGCAATGCAATATCACCAATCCAGACAAACTTGTCCGGATAGGCTTCACACACAATGCCTATGCCCGTTTACACATACGGACTATATACAAGGGGGACTTTACATATCTACCCCAAGGAACGCCTGAACTCTTCGCTCACTCGCGAGAGAGGGCTTCCTATGCAAAGGAAAAGAGGGCTTCACATGCCCTAGGATGAGAATCGTTACCCTTGCGTTTTTTCTCGGTGCCATGGAAATCTACGCAGATGGAAAGCACCGTAATCTCCTTGCCTCCGCGGATCCGAAGATGGCTCGCGATTTGGAGCTCTGAAGCTCCGCCGGTGACCGGATCTTGGCCTTCTTCCTCCTCCTTGCTCTCCCTTCTCTCTAGATCTTAGAGAGATAAAGCCCAAAGAGAAATGAGGCTTCCAACCCTAAATCCCGACTAAAACACTACAGGAACGAACCCCAGCCGTTGGATCCCAAGCCAAGGAAATGAACGGCCACGATTTAGGCCGAAAATACAAAATCTAGGCCGAACACGGCCTGCGACACGCCCGTGTCCAGGGCCGTGTCGCCCATTCGCCGTCTTGCCGACGCTCCAACTAGCACACGGCATTCGACATGGCCTCCGATGTAACGCCCCCAATTTTTCTGTGATTATTTAAATTCTCGTTTGGCGTTACGTCGACGCATTTTCTTGGTCTTGCACCATCTGTGGAGTGTGGTCTTAACTCCTTAGAACCGGGTGCCCTATTTTGTAGCCTGTTGGCAAGATCTCCCTAGCAAGCTGAGTCGTTTTGGGTGACCCGGTGTGGCCTCTCGGGGGATGCTTGTGTTTTGGCTTTGGGAGGGTATAACTCGAGTTCTGTTCGTCGAAAGTTAGTTTCGACTTCTCCGTTGTGTTCGTAGCGTGGATATTTAGCTACGGTGCGAATTTCGTCGAATTCCGAGGTAGTTTGGTTTTCGCGTCGCTTTGGGTGTGCCATTAGTACAGACTAGAAGAAAATTCTGTTTATTTATTTATTTAAGGAGCAGGCGGTTAGGTTCTGTTTTGCTGAACCGATGCTTTAAAGCTTGTATAAAAGCATTATTAAGAAGTGGCGGGCACACTTCTCCTCTCTTCTTCCCCCCAGGACCGAAACCGCTGCTCCTGTTCGCGGAAAATAGAGGAATTCGCCGGACCTGCTTCTCCTTCGGACGGCGATTCCGGGAGCGTTTGTGGACGGAATTCAATTCTGAAAGCGGATTTGGGTTGCTCTCTCTTGGACCTACGTTTCTACGGTAAGAGATTTGATTTTCGTGGAGTATTAGGAGGCTTGGATTTTCGGTTTCTTGTGATTTTCCGCCATTAAAGTGCGGGTTTGCTTATTAGGTGCTGCTCCTTCTAGTGCAGAATGAAGAGGAGGGAAAGCCGACCAAGCTTCGCCGGAAATCGAGGCAAGTGGTATTCTTGCCCTTTCCATTTTTGTTCTTTTGAATTTTGGAATGTTTCCCGGTTAGCCCTAGGTTAGAAACCAAGCGTATTCTCTTTTATCTTGCTAAATTTTAGGGCTTAGATTCTCCTATGAGCCCCCTCCTTATGCTGTTTGCTCAACCTAATAGTTGTGTTCACAATTTAGACTCCAGATTTGTAGTTCTAGTTGGGTGCTTTTGCGGGTGGGGCCGAGAGAGAGAGTGAGGGAGGAAGTTGTGGTAGGGCTCTGGTTAGAACCAGTCTTGGTAGACTCGGGTTTTGGTGTTGAGTGTGGTGCACACACTCAAAGCCAAAAGCCGCCCGGACTTGGCGTTGAGTATGGTGGACACACTTAAAGCCAAAGTTGGGTCTGTTCCTTGCGGCTGAGTGGTGGGGTGATTGAGTGAAAATTTTCGTCAAAGTCAAAATCAATGGGAATCAACAAGTGATTCCCGCCGATTTCGACGTGTATCGTCAGTGATTCCCACTGATCGGCGAGAATCATCCCTGATTCCCGCCGATTCGGCAAGAATCATTCTGGATTCCTGCTAATTGGCGAGAATCATCCTGGATTCTCGCCGATTCGGCAAGAATCATCCTGGATTCCTGTCGATTCGGCGAGAATCATCCTGCATTCCCGCCGATTCGGCGAGAATCAGTCGGTATTCCTGCCGACCTCCTCTAGTTTGCGATGGTTTAGGGTTTTCCTGCGGGAGTGAACTTTGGCGTAGAGTGAGTTGACCTCACTCAATGCCAAAGCTGCTTTGGCGTCGAGGGAGGTGGACTCACTCAACGCCACTGTTGGGTTTTGTGGTTTTGCTAAAGGCGTTGAGGGAGTGGAGCTCAATCAACGTCATAGTTGTTTTGGCGTTGAGTGAGGTTAGCTCACTCAACGCCGCTGCCTCTTTTACTGAAGGCATTGAGGGAGTGGACCACACTCAACGCCATGTCTATTTTGGCGTTGAGTGAGGATAGCTCACTCAACGCCAGAGCTGTTCTTGCAGAGGGCATTGGGTGAGTGATTCTCACTCAACGCCATGGCTGTTCTGGCATTGAGTGAGGCTAACTCACTCAACGACAAGGTCTGGTTAGGCGCTGAGTGGGTTACACTCAACGCCAAGCCGTGTTGAGTAACTTAAACACTGTTTCTCTCTCCTCGATTTTTTTTCCCGAGTGAATTCCTTGATTTTATTTTGAGTTTCCTTGTCGGCCATGCTTTTTTCTTTCCTAAAGGCCGAATCGTGGGTCGTGGTTAGTAGTGGTGGTTTGAAGCTCTTCATGGGGGAGGTGTTGTGTAATTTAGCCAAGGCCACCCTTATTCTTCTATCTTGCTCCAGGTACGGGCTGGGCAAGGGGGTGGAAGGTCCCTTGTGCTTTCACATGTAGACCCTTGAGCTTGTTGGCTTGGAAATGGTGGTTGGGGGACTGAGTTTGCCTCCAACCCGGATCCATGTTGTTTTTTTTGCTACTACCATCTCCCATAGCTTAGGGTGTTAGAAGTTTCTCCCTTAGTAGATTGCAGTACTTTGGCCTCTTAGTAGCCTAGTAGACCCTGTAGGATGTAGTTTCTGGGCAGGGTTGGTGCTGTTTCCTCGCACATAGTGCATTCCTTGTTGTCTTGCCTTGGGCAGTTGTGACTTTTTCTGCTGTGTGTTTTACTCTTTTATTTATTCCCTGGTTGACACTTCCATGCAGTTTTTACTTGTTTTGCTTGCTGAGGTATTCTTTCTTCTTTTGAATGCCTCAGGTTCTGAGCAGTAGCCAGTTTGGTGGCTAGGTTTCGATGGTGTCACTGGTGGTCTCTTGGACTTTGGAGATCCTGTTGCTTTGTTAGTGAGGTAGTTTTTCTGTACTTTTCTTACAGACATATGTATTTGCCTGTGGGTTCGTGTCAGGTTATTGGCGCCCACTGGTAGTTTTTGCCTTTGTACTAGATATATTACTTTTGCTGCTACCATTTTCTGGCGATAGTCTACTTACTCTGGGGAGGATTTATGCTAGGTTGCTAGTTATTTTAAAACTACAATTATTATTATTATAAGTATATCGCATGATCAACATGTTTTATAAAGGTAAATCACTATTTTCTAAACAACGTATAAAGATCGTTTCCTTATATATAATATAAATTAAATGTAGAGTCTTGCATGACATAAGTGGTCCTCTTAGGGCTCTTATGCACTTCTTAGAATGTCAAACCTGAATAAAATATTTTTCCGCAGCGCTTAAGTATAGTTTTTAACTGTGGACTAGGTGATCCATCGAGCCGAGGGATACGGCCTCTAAAGTATAACTGATTTTCTGATCATTAAACTCATAAATTACTTTCATAAAGTGTAGTAGATGGTTTTGCCTGAGCGTCAGCAGTTATCCCCTGCTTGACGTGGCATCATGACGCGCGTTTTCTCATACTCTGATAATTCTTTAATTTGGATAAAATGCGGGTTGTGACAGTTGGTATCAGAGGGAGGTTACTTGACAAGTTAGTCGGGCAACCTTCCTTTGATTGCTTTAGTAGTTTAGCATCATGTCATTCACACACTAATATTTCATCAGCACGTCTTGGCAAAAGTACGAACACTACACTCATAGAATAATATAAAGTATACGGGGTATATTATGTAGTATGGGATTCATAATATGTGTTCGTATATGGATCCACCATAGGGGCAACATGTGAGGGTTATGTAGTATGGGATGTATAACCTCACCACATGGCTATGACTAGCACGTTTTCTTTTCTTCGTTGCATGCAAATGTTATGTAGTATGGGATGCATAACATTTTCATGCGTACGCCACTCATAACATGCATTAGGGCCTTTTTAGAATGCATAGCACAAACATGCATAGCATAACATTGCATAAGCACAACGTGCCAAGCCAAAGACTGGCAGGATGACATATGTACACACATAAGTTTTCGAGTCAAAAATAATATAAAGTCATGCATTCCCGATCTAGACACAAAAATTAGTATGGTGGTGGTAAACCATCCTAGGTTAGGGCATAACATCAATTTTTTGTAAAAAAAAATTAAACTCCCAGAGCAAGTTTAGCACTTTTAAGTTCATATCTATATATGTATTTTCTGTACTTGTAGTTGGGTCTAGCCGTTGTACTAAGATCTAACTAGTGTAGCTTTGACTTTAGGATGGCGAGACATCCTTCAAATAGATTGACTCCCCTGTCTGAGGGTGAGTCATTTGCAGCTCAGAATGATGCGGTAATCGAAAGCATGCGGCAGAGTAGCGATTCTTTAAGCAGGCAGTTGGTGGAGGTGCAAGCCCAGATCCAGTCTTTGGTAGCAGTTGTGGAAGGACAGACTCAGGGAGTGCAAGGCCCTACAGCGGGGATTGTTGTTCCTCCCCCTCCTGTACCCTTAAGACCTCCAGTGGTGGTGCCAGCGGAGATGGCCTTCATCTCGTAGTTTCAGAGGCTGAGCCCTCCCACTTATGACGCGAATGCAGATTTCATGGTGATAGACGACTGGCTGATCTCCATGGAGGAGATGTTCTCGTACTCAGGGATTGTAGACGATTAAAGGGTGATGATAGCCGCCTATGAGCTTAAAGGTTTGGCTAAGAGTTGGTGGCTAAGAGAGAAGGAGAGCTTGGTAGTTGGATGCTCTTGGTAGGTGTTCAAGGAGATGCTATTGAGGATGTTCTTACCCTCGGTCGAGCGTGACCACCTCATGAACGACTTCCTCCATCTGAAGCAAAGGTAACTCACGGTGGGTGAGTATGAGATATAGTTCAGCAAGCTGAGCCGTTTTTCCCCTAGATTGGTCAGCATTGAGGCTGATCGAGTTAAGCGATTTCTCGGTGGTTTGAGGAGTGAGGTGCAGCAGTTGACTAGTGCTTATGGGTCAGAGACTTATGTAGGAGTAGTGGAGGCTGCTCTGAAGGTGGAGGCTATTGAGACCGCGAAGAGCAGAGGACAGCAAAGTAGGAAGGATAAAAGGAAGTGTGTGGAGGAAAAGAAACCCCAGGTACCCGGTACGGTTCCTGGAAAGAAAAGCAAAGTGGTGTGCAGTTTCTATGGCCGGTCAGGCCACCCTGTTGAGAGATGTTTCAAGAGGGCAGCAACTCAGAGGAAGGAGCAGGTTCATGCGATTCAGGGTGCTCCTAGGAGAGATGTCTCCTGTTCTGTTTGCAAGCGACCCGGGCATGATGCTGCCCAGTAATGGTCCAACGATAAGGTCTGTTTTCAGTGTGGGCAGAAGGGACACATCAAGTCTAGGTGTCCTCAGGTCCATCCTGCTCTTCATGCAGTACCTCTTCAGGCATTACCTCCACCTCAGCGTGTGGACAAAGGAAAGGGAAAGCTGAACGTGATCTCTTCTGAGGAGGCTGAAGCTTCGACTCAGGTCATCTCAGGTTAGTTGTCTTTCCAGCCTGAATGTTTTGTTCTTGTCTTGCTAGAATGTTTGTAGTATTGTTGTGGTAGTTACTTAGTTATATATGTTCATATAGGGAAGTTTAAGGTGAAGAACCGCTGGACGCGGGTTCTTTTTGACTCCGGCGCTACCCACTCGTTCGTGGCTAGAGCCTTTGTAGAGCGACATCAGTTGACTTTAGATCGAGTTCGGGATACCTTTCATGTCAAGTTCCCCTCTGGTGAATCTGTGTTGTCAGATTTGGGCGTGTTAGATTGCCCTATTTGGTTGGGGGACTTTTTTACAAAGGCAGACCTGAAGATGATTGATCTGGAGGACTTCGATGTTATTTTGGGCATGGACTGGCTGTCTAGGTATGATGCAGTCATTCAGTGCAAAGGGAAGCGCTTGGACTTCATCAGGGACGACAGTCAGCCTGGAAGCGTGTATGCAGATCTGAGCTAGGATTCCCCTGTCATCTCTACTGTATGTGCTCAGAATTTTTTTCTTTCGGAATGTTTTGCTTGTTTGGTCTTGGTGGTTGGGACCGCTGTTAGTGTACCGCGCTTAGAGGAGATTCCAGTTGTTTGTGATTTCGCCGATGTTTTTCCTGATGAGCTTCCTGGTCTTCCTCCCGAGTGGGATGTTGAGTTTGTGATCGATTTGTAGCCGGGTACGCATCCTATTGCTAAGGCGCCGTACCGGATGGCCCCTCGAGAGCTAGAGGAGTTGCGAGTCCAGTTAGATGAGTTGTTGGCGAAAGGGCTTATCAGGCAGAGTTCGTCGCCTTGGGGTGCTCCTGTTCTATTTGTGAAGAAGAAAGATGGGTCAATGCGGCTTTGCATCGACTATAGGGAGTTGAAAAATGTCACAATTAAGAACAGGTACCCTCTGCAGAGGATCGATGATTTATTTGACCAGTTGCGCGGTAGCACAGTCTTCTCCAAGATTGACCTTCGTTCAGGCTATCATCAGCTTAGGATCCGTGAGGCAGATATTCAACAGACTGCGTTTAGATCGAGGCATGGACATTTTGAGTTCTTAGTGATGTCGTTTGGATTGACCAACGCTCCATCAGCATTCATGGATATGATGAACCGGTTGTTCAAGGATTTCCTAGATAAGTTCGTGGTGGTCTTCATCGATGACATGTTGGTTTATTCTCGCAGTATTAAGGAGCATCAGCAGCATCTGTGCTTGGTTCTATCGGAGTTGAGGAACCATAAGTTATTCGCCAAGTTAAGCAAGTGCAAATTTTGGTTGCCTCAGGTCTCGTTTCTGGGCCACGTGGTGAAAAAGAATGGGATCTTGGGTGACCCGGAAAAGATCGCAGCAGTGATGGATTGGAGTAGGCCGGGCACGCCCAAGGAGATAAGGAGCTTTCTAGGATTAGCCGGCTACTACAGGAGGTTTGTGGAGGGTTTCTCTACCCTAGCTGCACCTTTGACTAAGCTGACTCAGAAGAACGTGACTTTTGTTTGGAGCGAGATGTGCGAAGAAGCCTTCCTGGAGTTAAAGAGGAGATTGTGCACTGCTATTGTTCTGACCCTGCCTACTGAGGGTGTGGATTATGATGTATACGTGGATGCTTCGCATGTAGGTCTGGGATGCGTATTAATGCAGGTTGGTAAGGTGATTGCCTATGGTTCAAGGCAACTGAAGACTCATGAGAAGAATTATCCTATGCATGACCTCGAGTTCGCATCGATTATTTATGTGTTGAAACTATGGAGACACCTACTTTATGGGGCTCAGTGCAAGATCTTCACTGACCATAAGAGCCTGAAGTACGTGTTCACGTAGAAGGAGTTAAATCTACGCTAGTGTCGGTGGCTAGAGTATGTGGCCGATTATGATGTAGAGATCCAGTATCATCCAGGCAAGGCTAATGTGGTGGCCGACGCTCTGAGCTGTAAGATGGGAAAGTTCTTTAATCTCACCGCCGATCGTTTAGTGGAGGAGTTCCTCCTTATGGATATATCAGTTGGATGTTGTGTCCTGCAGAGTAGTTTGTCAGTGGCAGAGCCGTCTTGGATTTCTTTGACCAGACTTCACCAGAAGGACGACCCGGATCTTCTACACTTATACTCCAGGACTGAGAGAGGAGAGTTGCCTGATTATTCCATCGATGATGCGGGAACTTTGAAGTACCGCGGCAGATTTTGCATCCCCGCGGTTGGGGACATTCGGGGTATGGTTTGCAGAGAGGCTCATGGATCCAGAATTGCCTACCATCCAGGATCTACAAAGATGTATTGTGACTTAAAGCAAATTGCCTGGTGGTACGGCATGAAAGGAGATATAGCCCGATTTGTTGCGGAGTGCCACACTTGCAAGCGGGTGAAGGCCGATCATAGAAGGCCTGGTGGAAAGTTGACTCCGTTAGAGGTCCCGACTTGAAAGTGGGAAAGTATATCTATGGATTTCATCACGGGTTTACCGCGATCCCCGAGGGGATTTGATTCCGTTTGGGTCATAGTGGATAGACTGACGAAGTGTGCTCACTTCGTGCCATATAAGATTGATTACCCGATGAAGAAGATAATGGAGTTGTACTTGAATGAAGTCATCCGACTGCACGGTGTGCCTGTTAGCATCATTTCTGATCGAGACTCCCGGTTTACTTCTCATTTTTGGCAGAGTATGCAGGAGGGTTTGGGTACGGATCTGAGGTATTCTACTGCATACCACCCACAGACTAATGGGCAGACGGAGCGGGTGAATCAGATAGTTGAGGATATGATCTGATGCTACATTTTAGACCACGGTGGAGCGTGGGACGAGCGGCTGCGACTTATGGAATTTGCAAACAACAATAGTTACCAGGAGAGCTTGCAGATGGCTCCGTTCGAAGCCTTGTATGGGAGGCGGTGCAAAAATCTGTTGTTTTGGGCTGAGGCTGGTGAGAGGCCATTGTTGGGTCCTGATGCGCTCGAGGAAATGGAAGTCGCAGTGAAGCTTGTTCGAGAGAAGCTTCGTATAGCTCAGGAGAGGTACGAGAAGAACGCAAATCGGCGTAGGTCTGCCTTGGAGTTTTCTGTAGGGGACCTTGTATTTCTTAAATTTTCCCCAATGGTGGGTGTAAAGAGGTTTGGTAAGAATCGAAAATTGGACCCGAGGTATGTGGGCCCATTTAAGATTTTGGAGCAGATTGGCGTGTCAGCTTACAGGTTGGATTTGCCAGCAAACTTCCCAGGTGTTCATAATGTTTTCCATGTTAGCCAATTGCGGAAGTGCGTGCGCAATAGTGGGCAAGTCTTGGACGTTGTGCCCCAGTTGGAGCCCAACCTCTCTTTTGTTGAAGTGCCGGTCCGTATTTTGGATACTCAGGAACGGGTGCTGCGAAAGAAGTCTATTCCGATGGTGAAAGTTCTTTGGAAGAATCAGGATTTGGAGAGCGCGACTTGGGAGTTAGAGTCGGCTATGAGGGAGGCTTACCCTCAGTTGTTTCCCTGATTAGTTTGGTTTGTTTTTCTTCTTGTAATGTTTGGATTATTACTTTCCTTCTATGGTAGAAGTGTAGTGCGTAAAGTTTCGGGACGAATCTTTCCTTTAGGGGGAGTGACTGTAACGCCCCCGATTTTTCTGCGATTATTTAAATTCTTGTTTGGCGTTACGTCGACGCATTTTCTTGGCTTGCGCCATCTGTGGAGTGTGGTATTAACTCCTTAGAACTGGGTGCCCTATTTTTAGCCTGTTGGCAAGATCTCCCTAGCAAGCCGAGTCATTTTGGGTGACCCGGTGTGGCCTCTCGGGGGATGCTTGTGTTTTAACTTCGGGAGGGTATAACTCGAGTTCTGTTCGTTGAAAGTTAGTTTCGACTTCGCCGTTGTGTTCGTAGCGTGGATATTTAGCTACGGTGCGAATTTCGTCAAATTCCGAGGTAGTTTTGTTTTCGCGTCGCTTTGGGTGTGCCATTAGTAAAGACTAGAAGAAAATTCTTTTTATTTATTTAAGGAGCAGGCTGTTGGGTTCAGTTTTGCTAAATCAATGCTTTAAAGCTTGTATAAAAGCCTTATTAAGAAGTGGCGGGCCCACTTCTCCTCTCTTCTTCCCCCCAAGACCGAAACCGCTACTCCTGTTCGCGGAAAATAGAGAAAACTGCCGGACCTGCTTCTCCTTCGGATGGCGATTTCAGGAGCATTTGTGGACGGAATTCAATTCCGAAAGCGGATTTGGGTTGCTCTCTCTTGGACCTATGTTTCTACGGTAAGAGATTTTATTTTTGTGGAGTATTAGGAGGCTTGGATTTTCGGTTTCTTGTGGTTTTCCGCCATTAAAGTCCGGGTTTGTTTGTTAGGTGCTGCTCCTTCTAGTGCAGAACGAAGAGGAGGGAAAGCCGACCAAGCTTCGCCGGAAATCGAGGCAAGTTGTATTCTTGCCCTTGCCATTGTTGTTCTTTTGAATTTTGGAATGTTTCCTGGTTAGCCCTAGGGTAGAAACCAAGCATATTCTCTTTTATCCTGCTAAATTTTAGGGCTTAGATTCTCCTATGATCCCCCTCCTTGTGCTGTTTGCTCAACCTTCTAGTTGTGTTCACCATTAAGACTCCAGATTTGTAGTTCTAGTTAGGTGCTTTTGCGGGTGGGGCCGAGTGAGAGAGAGTGAGGGAGGAAGTTGTGGTAGGGCTCTGGTTAGAACTAGTCTTAGTAGACTCTCGGGTTTTTGTGTTGAGTGTGGTGCACACACTAAAAGCCAAAAGCCGCCGGGACTTGGCGTTGAGTGTGGTGGACACACTCAAAGCCATAGTTGGGTATGTTCCTTGCGACTGAGTGGTGGGGTGATTGAGTAAAAATTTTCATCCAAGTCAAAATCGACGGGAATCACCAAGTGATTCCCGCCGATTTCGATGTGTATCGTCAGTGATTCCCATCGATCGGCGAGAATCATCCTTGATTCCCGCCGATTCGGCGAGAATCATTCTAGATTCCCGCCGATCGGCGATAATCATCCTGGATTCTCGCTGATTCGGCGAGAATCATCCTGCATTCCCGCCGATTCGGCGAGAATCAGTCGGCATTCCCGCCGACCTCCTCTAATTGGCGATGGTTTAGGGTTTTCCTATGGGAGTGAACTTTGGCGTAGAGTCAGTTGACCTCACTCAATGCCAAAGCTGCTTTGGCGTCGAGGGAGGTGGACAAACTCAACGCCACCGTTGGGTTTTGTTGTTTTGCTAAAGGAATTGAGGGAGTGGACCTCACTCAATGCCATAGCTGTTTTGGCATTGAGTGAGGTTAGCTCACTCAATGCCACTGTCTCTTTTGCTGAAGGCGTTTAGGGAGTGGACCTCACTCAATGCCATGGTTGTTTTGGCATTGAGTGAGGATATCTCACTCAACGCCAGAGCTGTTCTTGCGGAGGGCGTTGGGTGAGTGATTCTCACTCAACTCCATGGCTGTTCTTACGCTGAGTGAGGCTAACTCACTCAACGCCAAGGTCTGGTTAGGCGCTGAGTGGGTTCCACTCAACGCCAAGCCGTGTTGAGTAACTTCAACACTGTTTTCCTTTCCTAAATTTTCGTTCCCGAGTGAATTCCTTGATTTTATTTTGAGTTTCCTTGTCGACCATGTTTTTTTCTTTCCTAAAGGCCGAATTGTGGGTCGTGGTTAGTAGTGGTGGTTTGAAGCTCTTCATGGGGGAGGTGTTGTGTAATTTATCCAAGGCCACCCTTATTCTTCTATCTTGCTCCAGGTACGGGCTGGGCAAGGGGGTGGAAGGTCCCTTGTGCTTTCACATGTAGACCCTTGAGCTTGTTGGCTTGGAAATAGTGGTTGGGGGACTGAGTTTGCCTCCAACCCGGATCCATGTTGTTTATTTTTGCTACTATCATCTCCCACAGCTTAGGGTGTTAGAAGTTTCTCCCTTGGTAGATTGCAGCACTTTGGTCTCTTAGTAGCCTAGTAGACCCTGCAGGATGTTGTTTTTTTGTAGGGTTGGTGCTGTTTCCTCGCACGTAGTGCATTCCTTGTTGTCTTGCCTGGGGCAGTTGTGACTTTTTCTGCTGTGTATTTTCCTCTTTATTTATTCCCTCGTTGACACTTCCATGCAGTTATTTCTTGTTTTGCTTGCTGAGGTATTCTTTCTTCTTTTGAATGCCTCAGGTTCTAAGCAGTAGCCAGTTTGGTGGGTAGGTTGCGGTGGTGTCGATGGTGGTCTCTTTGACTTTGGAGATCCAGTTGCTTTGTTAGTGAGGTAGTTTTTCTGTACTTTTATTACAGACATACGTATTTGTCTGTGGGTTCGTGTCAGGTTGTTAGCGCCCACTGGTAGTTTTTACCTTTGTACTAGATATATTACTTTTGCTGCTACCATTTTCTGGAGATAGTCTACTTGCTCTTGGGAGGATTTATGCTAGGTTGCTAGTTATTTTAAAACTACAATTATTATTATTATAAGTATATCGCATGATCAGTATGTTTTATAAAGGTAAATCACTATTTTCCAAACAACGAATAAAGATCGTTTCCTTATATATAATATAAATTAGAAATAGAGTCTTGCATGGCATAAGTGGTCCTCTTAGGGATCTTATGCACTTCTTAGGATGTAAAACCTAAATAATATATTTTTTCGCAGCGCTTAAGTATAGTTTTTAACTGTGTACTAGGTGATCCACCGAGCCGAGGGATACGGCCTCTAAAGTATAACTTATTTTCTGATCATTAAACTCATAAATTTCTTTCATAAAGTGTAGTAGATGGTTTTGCCTGAGCGTCAGCAGTTATCCCCTGCTTGACGTGGCATCATGACGCGCATTTTCTCATACTCTGATAATTCTTTAATTCGGAGAAAATGCGGGTTGTGACATCCGACATGCCCGTGTCACATGTGACACAGCCGTATCAAGGCCCGCGTCACGCCCCGTGTGCGACTACCAACACTTGTTTCCCGAGGAGGACACGGCCTGCGACACAGCACCCGACACGCCCGTGCCACATGTGACACGCCCATGTCTGTGCCCATGTCATGGCCTGTGTACATGACTCAAAAAACTCCCTAGCGTGACACGCCCTGGGACACGCCCGTGTCCCAGGCCGTGTGCCTCAAATCGACGATCGCCGATCGTCAAAACATCGACCACATGACCCGTGGCCGAACACGCCCGTGACACGCCCGTGTCACGCCCGTGTCACGCCCGTGACACGCCCGTGACACGCCCGTAACACCTGCTCCAAGTCCCAGACTTGGCTTAAAACGTCACCCGTCCCTTTTTTGAGTTTCGGGGTGATACAACTCTCCCCCTCTTAAATAAATTTCGCCCACAAAATTACTAAAGGAAAGAAAATGGAAAACTTTAAGCAGTACCTGAGCGGAATAACTGCGGGTACTCCTCCAGCATAGTTTGCTCTCGCTCCCAAGAGAGCTCCTCCCGACCGCAAATGTCCCACTAGACCTTGACCATCCCGATCTCCTTGTTACGGAGCCGCTTAGTTTCCAAGTCTTCAATACGAACAGGCTTGACCTTAGTCGTCAACCCTTCGTCCACTGGTACTAGATCCACTGCGATCACCTGCGAAGGTTCTTGCACTGCCTTCCGCAACACGGAAACGTGGAATACATCGTGTAGTCCACTCAACTCCACCGATATCTTCAAACAATAAGCCGCTTCGTCGACCCGCTCCAGAATCTCAAAGGGTCCAAGGTATCTTGGGCTCAGCTTTTTCAAGCGTCTCACCCGCGAAACACCCTTGAACGGCTTTATCTTCAAGTACACCCAATTGCCGACCCCGAACTCCACGTTCTAGTATTTGGAATCTTAGTACTTAGATTTCCTGTCATGAGCGATCAGCAAACGCTCTCGAATGATCCACACTAAAGAAGTAGCACTCTCAACCTCCTGCTTCTTATACAACCTTGCCTCTCCCGTTTCCAGCCACGATAACGGTGTGCGACACTTCCAACCATATAGGGCCTCGAAGGGCGCCATTTGAATACTCGTCTGGTAGTTGTTGTACGCAAACTCCACCAAATACAGGTGGTCTTCCCAATGCTTCCCAAAGTTTTGAACACACATGCAGAGCATGTCTTCAAACGTTCTGTTGACTCTCTCGGTTTGCCCATCCGTCTGCGGGTGAAAGGCTGTGCTGAACTTCAATTTAGTCCCCAACATCTGTTGCACCAACCTCCAATAATTGGACATAAAACGCCTATCCCGATCGCTCACAATGCTGCCCGGCACACCATGTAATATGACTATATTATCCACATAAAGTTTTGCCAGTCTCTCCACTGAATCATCCTTCCTATGCGGAATAAAGTGCGACACCTTTGTTAACCGGTCTACGATCACCCAGATGGCATCGTTCCCCTTCTTCGACTTTGGTAAGCCATGCACAAAGTCCATCGATATGTCGTCGAACTTCCACTCCGGAATATGCAAGGATTTCAAGAATCCTCCAGGCTTTTGACACTCCGCCTTTACCAAGGCGCAGGTTTGACACTTAGCCACAAATAGTGCCACATCCTTCTTGAGTCCTGGCCACCAAAACATCTTCTTTAGGTCTTGGTACATCTTCGTTCTCCCTGAGTGGATTGATTACTTGGTATTATGGGCCTCATACATCAACTCCGCCCGTAGATTTCCCCCGCTTTGGACGCACAAACGATGGTCCTTCCTTAGGAGCCCATCCTCAACCGAAAACTGGGAATTTGACCCATCCAAAGCTGCATCCATAAGCTCCTTCAAGCTAGTATCGAACTCCAATGCGTTCCGAATGCGATCAGCCAGGTCATACTGAACTTTCGTCCATTTCAACAATGCTTTGGCGCTAGACTGCTTGTCCACACAACTGATCTCCAAAGCCTCCAAATCTCGTACTAGCCTCTCATCATGAACAGATAACCAGTTGGCTTGGGCGGGTGCCCTGCGACTCAACGCATCCGCAACTGCATTAACCTTCCCGGGTACATAATGAATCTTGAACATGTAGTCCCCTAGTAACTCCATCCATATACGCTGCCTCATGTTGAGATCCTTCTGATCTAACAGGTACTTCAAGCTCTTGTGGTCGGTATTGATATCGACCTTTACGCCGTACAAGTAGTGTCTCCACAGTTTAAGCGCAAATATCACGGACGCCAATTCCAAGTCATGGACCGGATAATTCCTTTCGTGCACTTTGAGCTGACGCGATCCATACGCTATTACGCTCCCATGCTACAGCAGTACGCATCCCAAACAACTACCTGAGGCATCACTATAAATTTCGAAGCCCTCGGTCCCACTCGGCGAGCTTAACACCGGCGTCGTGGTCAACCGTCCCTTCAGCTCCTCAAACGCTTGCACACACTCCTGCGTCCACAAGAACTTCTGATCCTTCCTTGTCAACTTCGTGATAGGTAACGCTATCCGCGAGAAGTTCTCCACTAAGCGCCTGTAATAGCAAGCAAGCCCAATAAAACTCCGGACTTCCGCTACCAAAGACAACACAGGCCACTCTCGCATTGCAACAATCTTCGCCGGATCCACCGCTATACCCTTCCCACTAATAGTGTGACCAAAGAATGCTACTGAGGGTAGCCAGAACTCGCATTTAGAGAATTTTGCATAGAGTTCATTCCTCCTCAGTGTCTCCAAGACCAGTTGCAAGTGCTTGAAGTGATCTTCTTCGCACTGCGAGTATACCAATATATCGTCAATAAAGACGATCACAAAGCTGTCCAGAAAATCTCGAAACGTCCTGTTCATCAGATCCATAAACACCGATGGCGCATTCGTCAGTCCAAATTACATGACCGTGAACTCGAAATGCCTATACCTTGTGCTGAACGCCGTCTTCAGGATATCACACTTCCTTATCCTCAGCTGATAATACCCAGACTTCAGATCCAACTTCGAATACACCGACGATCCGACAAACTGATCAAAGAGATCATCGATCCTTGGGATCGGGTATTTATTCTTCTCGGTTAGCTTGTTCAACTCCCTATAGTCGATACACAGCCGCAGACTCCCTTCCTTTTTCTTAACAAAGAGGACCGGTGCGCTCTAAGGAGATGATCTTGGACGCACATACCCTTGCTCCATCAACTCCTCAAGTTGAACCTTCAACTCTGCCATCTCCATAGGCGCCAACCTATAAGGAGAACGTGGCACAGGTATGGCACCTGGCACGAGCTTGATTGTTAAGTCGATCTCTCGCTGTGGTGGGGCTCCGGGAAGATTATCTGGGAACACATCGGGGTATTCACACACCACGGGGATACTATCCAAAGCGGACTTTCGCTCTATAGCCCCCACTATCGCGAAGAACAGCTCTACGCCAGCACGAACTGCCTTTACCACCTGAAGAGCAGACATCAGCGTCCTGCTAGACCCCTTCAGTCCCGTGAATATTGTCTCCCGCCCAACACCCAGCTTGACCTCCTTACCATCACAATCAATATAGGCCTTCTGCCCCGAAAGCTAATCCATCCCAAAGGTAACATTGAACTCTACTAGCGGCAGCAATGACCCTAGCAAGTCGAACTCTTGGTTTCCAATAAGAACTTTTACGGCGCACACTCTATCCGCACGCATCGAACAACCATTCGGTAGCAGCACATCCAATTTGTCCTTCACCATCGAAGAAGGGCTCCGATGCACGATAAAAAGCTTTCAGACACAAAGGAGTGTGAAGCTCCTGTATCGAATAGTACTCGTGCCGGTCTATCGCCAATAAGAACAAAGCCTACACAACCAATATAAGCTAACAAGCACTAGGTAACAATATTTAAAGCTAACTTGCTATAAATTAAACCGTACCTGTCACCATGTCGGCCTGCTTGATGCCCTCTTACTGGCCCAAGTTGTAGACTCTAGATTGAGTCGGAGCATAATGGGATGCGGTTGACTCAACCGCTTTCCCCTTTTCTTCATAAGTGGCTCCTTGTTTTCTCTCGGACTTTGGACGTCCGCTACAGCAATCGCGGGCAAAGTTCCCCGTCTTTCCGCAAGTAAAACAAGCGCCCGGGGTTCGGTTGGTAGTCGTCCCCGAGGCACCTAAAGAAGGGGCTCGACCCGACGTCCAAGCCTTCTTATAGAACCTGCGATAACCCGACTTTGACGTAGTCGGCGCTTTGAACTCCGATTTCTTGCCACTGGATTCCTTCTTCGCTTGCACGTTCTTCATGTCCATTTCCAAGGACCAAGTCGTGTTGACCAAGGTTAGGAAACCCTGCGCCATAGGCCCCGATAGTAACAACCTCAGCTCATCTCTTAACCCTTCACAAAAGCAGTTTGTCTTATGCTCCTAATCGACAAAGGTAGCGCTAGCGTATCTTCCCAAACGAGTGAACTCGTGGAGGTACTCGTCCACGGTGTTGTCTCCTTGCACCAACTTTTGGAACTCAATTTCTAGCGCGATCCTATACGCTGAGGGGAGGTATCGAGCCATAAACAGCCTCGAGAATTCCCCCATAGAGAAATCTGCCAACTGTCTTCCCCTTAGGTGGTGCAGCTCCAGCCCTTCCCACCATAGCCTCGCGTCCCCGTCCAACAAGAACATTGCAATCGTTGTCTTCAGCCACTCTTCAGTCTCTGTTGCTGTCAGTACTTTATTGACTCTTGATAGCCAATCCTCTGCCTGAGTCGGGGTTCCTGTTCCCGAGAACACTGGTGGGTGGAAGCCCATCACATGCTTAAGCTGTCTCTCTGGTTCTCTCCGAGGCAACTCTTGCTCAACCGCCACCTGTTCCACCCTTCTAGGCTCCGCCGCTTGGAGCGGCACTTGCTCCACGGCAGGAGTAGCCTGCTGCACCTGCCTTGTAGGTTGCGCATTGATCATAACAAAGATGGCTTCTGCCACCAATCTAATGGTCTCGGCAGACGGAGGTGTTGCAGGTGCATCGCTTGGTGCGCTGCTTGCCTCAAAACCTGGCTGTTCTGACAGTGCAGCACAACTTCTGGTCACCTATAATCATGCAAAACACCGATAAGCGACCCAATAATATTGCAAACAACAATTATAGGAACACGCAGGTTCCTCAAACAAGTGTATTTTCATTCCTAAGTGGACATTCATAGGTTCTTTTCATGTTATAATGATGACGCACACACATGTGCTCACCACCCCTTAAAGTGAATTCGTCCACGAATTCATTTAATCTTGACCGAAACCGGTAGTCTGATACAAATTTCTAACACCCCTATCCGTCACATGGCATATAACAGTAGGTCCGGCCGGGGCCCGACGCCATATACTACGAACAGACCGGTTGGTTACGCGTTGAAACCATTCAACCAATCACAATGTCCTACACATCACCTAGCGGGAGCAATTATTAAGTTGCACAGTTAAGAACCTTACTAACATGAATGTCCACTTAACCAAAACATAGGAATGTTGAATACACAAAACAACAACTGGCCTTAAGGCCTTACAATATTTGCTTAATAAAACATGTCTTGCAAACCTCGTCACGCAGGCCGACCATACATGAGATAAATGGAAAACATAAAAAGTTAGGCCTTCGAGGGCCGGCACAGCATCATGGGCTTTAGCCTGCTATTTCTCACTCGGCTCCGCAACACCTTCAAGCCACAATCCACAACCCGGTGGTAAACAAAATAATGGTCAGCTATGCTGACCAAATTATAACGATCCCGCCCCCAAAATCGGGGCGACGATGGTCTTTCCCTGCACTTTATTAGTATAAGCATCAAAGTAGTGTAAACACACTTCATCACAGGCGCAGGCTCGCACGGCCACATGCCTCGTGCACTCAGGGAACATTCACGGCGCACCGGCAAGCGTCACGTCAATTCAAGCCATAGACGTTCCCGTTCCACCACCGCCCCTTGGACGGCCAACCATATGAGCATTTTGCTTTCCTGGCCTTGGTCACGACAATTTAAGCCATAGACCGCCGAAGACCCTCATCCATGCAAATAGTTCCACCGAACAACATAGATCGGGTACGGTTCCTCCTTACCCGTGCTCACACCGCAACGGAAATTTAAGCCATATGCGCAGGTCAAGACTCACCGAGTCCCGTTTCCCACCACAATAATCACATAACCCGATTGCGAGGTCTAAGTTGTTAGCCTAAATCACCTAGAGGGGGGTGAATAGGTGAATTGCGTGTCAAAAGCGGAATAAAAATTTAACGCAGCGCACATCAAGCAATCACAGAAGACAAGAGATTTATAGTGGTTCCCCAACCTTGGGTACGTCCACTTTCCTCACCGATCTAGCAAATCACTAGACTCGGCTACTCCACTATCTCGGATTGAAAACAATCCTACACCTCGGAACAACGTTCCTACAAATCTCGATCCAACTGGATCTACAAAACTCGGAAGAAAGATCTTCCTACAAATCTCGGAGAAAAACTCCTACAATGAAATTTAGCTTTGAGAATAAAAATCAACACAACAAATTTCAGATCTGGATCTTTGACAGTCTTCTTCTTTAAGAGCTTTGACTTGATCGGAAAAGGTTGAAGATGACTTGAGAGAAAGATCCACAAATCTGAAAACTAGAACCACCTCGATCGAGAAGATAGATCTGAAATCCTTGAGGCTCAGCGAGATCGAGTGATTCACTATTATCTGGATCGCTTGGAGAAATAGTTCCTTGAAGACGGAGATCGACGATCCAGAATTTCTTCCGTGAACAACGATGGCGGCGGCGGCGGCGTGAGAATTAGGGTTCACGGAATTTCCTTTTTCTTCAAAAGAATATCTCTGTAATCTTGTTAATTAGTCAATTCTGAAATGACCTATTTATAGGTGGACTCCAACGGTCATAATCTCAATTAAGGATGACACGTGGACCAATCAGAAGTGACGGATTCAAAAAATACTTAGCGAATTCGAACTTAGAAGAATTCTGGAATAGGGAACAGCTATACTCGAGTAAGAGAAGATATACTCGAGTAAGGGAGTTTAGATACTCGAGTGACAAAGAGACATATACTCGAGTATGAGAATAGAAATTTACTTGATAGAGAAATGAACTACTCGAGTATTAGAAGAGATATACTCGAGTATCAGCAAAGATATACTCGAGTATCAGCAAAGATATACTCGAGTATCAGCAAAGATATACTCGAGTATCAGCATATGAATCCAGGAAACATTCACCTACTCGAGTATTAAAATCAACTACTCGAGTATAGAATAATTTACTCGAGTATCAAAATCAATTACTCGAGTATCAACTGCTTACTCGAGTATTAAAACCAACTACTCGAGTATCGAATAATTTACTCGAGTATCAAAATCAATTACTCGAGTATCAATACTTGAACTTGCAGAAAAGAGAAGAAAAAGAATCTACTCGAGTATGATATATGATTTACTCGAGTGATTAACTTACTTACTCGAGTATGAAAATACCTTACCCGAGTGACTGACTACCTACTCGAGTATAGAAGTATATACACGAGTATTCAGAGCCTACTCGAGTAAGTCTAACTGATTACTCGAGTAAGTCTAATTAACTACTCGAGTATGGAAATATATACACGAGTATTAAGTCTGATACTCGAGTATAACAAGGGGGTTACTCGAGTATTTAGGACTTAGAAATATTTGAGGAAATTAGTTCCAATGCTTCTGTCCATCAATCCAAGTGCATATAGGAAGTGTATCCCAATTGAGAGGCTATACATGGGCCAACACTTTGGATCACACAATGAGGGATTACATTGTATGGTCCTGTGTTTGGTGACCCATTATAGACTGACATTGGTCTACACTTGGCAATTAGAACCTGCACACATGCAACTTAAACACAGCATCAAATACACCTTAATTCATCTAAGTTCAAGGTCTGACCTCCTACAAATCTGAGGTATTGTGGAGACAAATCCCAACACCGGTTATGTTCACGTTGGCTCCCCGGCCACCATGTTGGCAAAGCACGATTTTGCCCAGTTTTCCAGGTGCACCTTGGAGTTAATCTCTAAGGCTCCCTGTTGAAATCTACCACGTAGAAAACCCGAAAACGCCCAAACACCCGGAGTCTTCCCCGGTTCAAATGCAATGCAACATCACCGATCAAGACCAACTTGTCCGGATAAGCTTCACACACAATGCCTATGCCCATTTACGCATACGGACTCTACACAAGGGGGACTTTACATATCTACCCCAAGGAACGCCTCAACTCTTCGCTCACTCGCGAGAGAGGGCTTCCTATGCAAAGGAAAAGAGGGCTTCACATGCCCTAGGATGAAAATCGTTATCCTTGCGTTTTTCCTCAGCGCCATGGAAATCTACGTAGATGGAAAGCACCGTAATCTCCTTGCCTCCACGGATCCGAAGACAGCTCGCGATTTGGAGCTCCAAAGCTCCGCCGGTGACCGAATCTTGGCCTTCTTCCTCCTCTTTGCTCTCCCTTCTCTCTAGATCTTAGAGAGATAAAGCCCAAAGAGAAATGAGGCTTCCAACCCTAAATCCCGGCTAAAACACTGCAGGAACAAACCCCAGCCGTTGGATCCCAAGCCATGGAAACGAATGGCCACGATTTTGGCCGAAAATACAAAATCTGGGCCGAACACGGCCTGCGACACGCTCGTGTCCAGGGCCGTGTCGCCCATTTGCCGTCTCGCTGATGCTTCAACCAGCACACGGCATTCGACACGGCCTCCGACACGCCCGTATCACATGTGACACGGCCGTGTCAAGGCCCCTGTCACGCCCCGTGTGCAACTACCAATACTTGTTTCCAGAGGGGGACACGACCTGCGACACGGCACCCGACACGCCCGTGTCACATGTGACACAACCGTGACTGTACCCGTGTCATGGCCCGTGTACATGACTATGAAAAATCCTTAGCGTGACACGCCCTGGGACACGCCTGTGTCCCAGGCCGTGTGCCCCAACTCGACGATCGCTGATCGTCAAAATGTCGACCACATGACCCGTGGCCGAACACGCCCGTGTCACGCCCGTGACGCGCCCATGACACCTGCTCCAAGTCCCAGACTTGGCTTAAAACGTCACCCGTCCCTCTTTTGAGTTTCGGGGTTTTACAACACTTTTGCGGCACAAAATCCTCGTCTCGCTGTCTACTATCCGCACAGGCTCTAGTTGCACCGACCTATTAGTTACAACTACTCCGTAAGTGGTTGGGACATTTTGTTCGGGCCGCAACAATGCCTTTCGGAGTGACGACACATGGAATATGTAATGAAGATTCTCTAGCTCCGGCGGTAACTCCAACTGATATGCCAACGGACCAATCCTTTCCAATATGACGTAGGGCCCAACATACCTTGGACTTAGCTTCTTCACACCACATACCCGAGATACTCCATGCATCAGCCTGATCTTTAAAAGTACCTGGTCGCCCTCTTGAAATTCCACCATCCGGTGTTTTGCATTATAATACTTTGCTTGGCGACTTTGAGCCTCGAGCATGCGGTCCAATTTTAGCCTCATAGTCGTATCAGTATTATCTATGTATTCAATTCCCAAAGCCTATGGATCTTCATCCTGCACCCAAGACAAGGGTGTTCTACACCTTCTTCCATAAAGGGCTTCATGGGGCGTCATCCCGATGGTAGCTTAATAGCTATTGTTGTATGAGAATTCTACCGAGGGTTGGAGCCTTTCCCACGCCACTCCTCTATCTTACACACAAAACCTCAATAAGTCTTCCAATGTCCTGATAGGCCTTTCAGATTGCCCATCGGCCTGAGGGTGAAACGCTGTGCTGAAGGTAAGGCACGAACCCAAATATGTCTGCATAGCCTTCCATTCCCTAGAGGTAAACCGACCATCTCGGTCAGAAACGATTGTCTTTGGCATGCCATGATACAGTACGAATTGTTCCACAAAAAGGCGTACCAAAACATCCATGTGTGCTTCTTTCTTCATAGGTATGAACCGGGCTACCTTTGTCAAGCGATAAATGATTACCCATATCAAATCATTCCAAGAGCGGGAGCAAGGCAAACTGTGGATAAAGACCATGGAAACATCCTCGAACTTCCAGTCAGGGATGGGCAATGATTGCAACAATCCACCGGGGCTCCTGCATTCTGCCTTCACCCTTTGACAGGCCTTACAATGCATAACAAAATATCTGACGTCTTTCTTCATTCCCGGCCAACACATAGTGTTCCGCAAGTCGGCATACATCTTAGCAATCCCAGGATGCACAGAATACTTAGAGCAGTGCGCCTCTCTCAAGATATCTTCCTGAATTTTACCGCCCATGGGAATGTAATGCCCGCCACGGAAATGAACAAGGCCGTCCTTTAGAGAGTACTCGCTAGTTATCCCATCTTCAATTGACTTTATTGTTGGGGCTAGAGCCCTATCCCTTCCTTGCTCCGCCCGGATCCGGTGTCGAACATCGCAATCTATGCTCATCGTGGTCAAGTACTCCGTAAACCTGTCTATTTGATCCTTATACACCAAGGTGATCTCCATCTTCTCAAGCATCCGAGCTAACTCCATACGCATCAACCGAGACTCGGGGCTTGTTTCTGATACCTTCCTTCTCAAAGCATCGGCTACGGAATTTACTTTTCCGGGGTGGTAGTTCAGGGTGTATTCATAATCGCACAAAAACTCAAACCACCATCGCTGTCTTAGATTCAATTCCTTCTGGGTATGGACGTGCTTTAAGTTCTTATGATCCGAGAAGATTTCGCAGTGTACGTCGTATAGGTAGTGCCTCCAAATCATCAAGGCGAACACTACTGCTCCCAACTACAAATCATGTACTGGAGAGTTGATTTCAAGCTTCTTCAGTTGTCTTGAAGCATATGCGATCACATGCCCATGCTGCATCAATATTACTGCAATTCTTTGATATGATGCGTCCGTGTAAACTTGGAATCCTTCCTTACTAGATGGAAGGGCTAGTATAAATGAGGATGTCAGTCGGTCCTTTAATTCTTGAAACGCAGCTTCATATTGGGGTGTCCACTCATACGACACACCTTTATTTGTTAGGGAAGTAAGAGAAAGACAAACCATTGAGAATCCCTTTACAAACTTGTGGTAGTACCCGGCAAGTCCAAGGAAACTCCACACATCGGCCGCTGACGTCAAAGGCGACCACTCCTTCACAGCAAGCACTTTGGCAAGATCCATAGCTAGCCCAGCCCCACTGATCACATGACCCAAGAAAGAACCTTCTTAAGCCAGAATTCACACTTGCTAAACTTGGCGAACAGGGCGTGCTCTTTTAACTTCTTCAGTACTAAGGCCAGATGCCCGACATGTTCTTCCTCCGTCTTGGAGTAGACCAAGATGTTGTCGATGAAAACAATGATGAATACATCTAGATAGGGATCGAACCCTTTATTCATAAAGCTCATGAAAGTTGATGGGGCATTTGTGAGCCCAAACGGCATCACTGTGAACTCATACAAGCCGTACCTTGAGCTGAAAGCCATTTTCTGAATATCATCCTCTTGTATTCTCAATTGATAATACCCCGAGTGCAAATCTAGCTTGGAAAACCAATATGCTCCCACCAATTGATCAAACAACTCATCGATATGAGGTAAGAGATAGGTGTTCGGTACCGTCAGTCGGTTGAGCTCCTGATAGTCTATGCATAATCGCAGGGTTCCATATTTATTCTTATCGAATAGAACAGGGGTTCCCCAAGGTGATGAGCTGGGGAGAACAAACCCTGATACTACCAACTCTTGTACCTGAACTCTAAACTCGGCGTATTCCTTCGGGGCCATTTGGTAAGGAGTCCTTGAGACAGGCTTGGCACTGGTACTAACTTTATTTTAAAATCTACTTCTCTGTGTGGGGGTAATCCTGGAAATTTCTCCGGAAATACTTAGGGGAAATCGCGCACCACCCGCACATCCTTGATATCCAACGCCAACTCCTTCAGCTCGAAATAAATCATGAAAACATCATCCCCCTTCATGTGGGCTTTTAAATCCTAGACTGAAGATAACATCATACGGGCCGCGAACTTAATACCTTGAAAGATGACCTCCGTGTCTCCATGTTTTAACGAGATCCTCTTCTGTGCTGTCAATCTTCGCATAGTGCTGATCCATCCATTCCATGCCAAGAATGAGGTCGAACTCTGGCATTCTCAAGACTGTGGCAGGGGTGCCGAAGAGCTTTCCTTCAAGGAGAACCTCAAACTCGCACTTCACGGTTGCCGTCATCTCCGATCCGTCTGGAAGGCGCACCCTTCGAGCAATACCAGTGATGTATTGCACTCCATCTATATTTTGATGAAGTCTTCAGACACAAAAGAGTGCAAGGCACCGGTGTCGAATAACGTATAGGCCGGTTTCCTGCCGACCATTACGGTGCCTAAGTGTCAATAATAATTCTCAAGCTAGGCATCTAGTATATCTTAAGCAACTTGAGAGTATTAATGAAAATAAAATGACTAACTGTAATCATACCTGCAATCACCTCCTGAGGGTTCCGCTCCTGAGTCATGTCCAACACATAAATTTGATCCCGAGCGGGCCCGGGGTTTCCTACTCATGGTCCTCGTCCTCGACCACGCATGTGCCCCCGCCCTCGAGGAGCTGTTGGAGGGAAAGTGAGAGGCGCATTTCAAAATAGTTGCACGCAGTAGCGTCGAATGTGGCCGGGTTGGTTGCATTCGAAGCACACTCGCTCCTGCCGCCCAACGGGTTGCTGAAATTGTTGAGGTAGAGGCAATGCTTGCGGTTGAATAATCGGGCACTCCATTCTAAAATTCTGGGGGAAAAGTCCGCCACCTCTTTGATATCCTCATCCTCCTCTATTATCAAATCTCCTTCTATTGCTGGGGCCGGCTTCCATCACGCCCTCAGCTGGCCTCTTACCACTTCCGAAGTGGTCCGCTTCCAACCTCTTTGCCATATCAATAATCTTGGCTAGACTGGAGTCCGCTATAAACAATTGGGCTTGCCTCAAGGGGTCTCGCAAGCCTTTGTAGAATCATTTTGTGTATCCTCTATAATCCAACTCATAAGAGTCAGCAAATCTAGCCAAGTGCTGAAACTCCCGTTGGTATTCTGTCACCGACTTGGACCCTTGCTTCAGTTGCAAAAACCACACTTCAAGATTATCCCGAGCGGCTGAGGGGATGAAATGCTCTAAAAAGGCTTTTGAGAATTCGCTCCAACTGATATTCATGTATGCCTGTCCTTGAAAAGTGGAGCCTATGAGGGACTTCCACCATCTTTTAGCGTGCAGCTCTAAGAGTGTCACTACAAGGGCCACCGCCATGTTGTTTGGGCACCTTATTCCTGCCAATAGTTCTTGTACAATGTCGAGCCATTCTTTTGTACGCACTGCTGACTCCGTACCAAGGTAAGCAGGAGGGGAGAGAGCTCGGAAAGTGATTAACCAAGTAGATTTCAGACCCTGCTGTTATACAGGGGCTTACTGGGATTGGGACCTGAAGGCGTCCAAGATAGCTGTGAGCGTCTGCCCCAGCTCTGATTGTTGGAAATGTGTAGGTACGGACGGGGCGGGGGTGCCCCTTACTGGATCAACTTGCATTGGGATCTATAGGTAAGGTACAAACTTAAGTTTAGGTCTGCTAATCTAAGTTCAAAGATGGACAAACTTAGTGTGAATTACATATGGGCACACCACTGCTTCTGCTAAGTCAGTTTTTCCTTAAACTGACTAATTGAACGGGGGTGGCACAATTGTTAAATGACTTCTCTAATTCAGGATCATAGCAAGCTGATACCATTTATAAGACCCCCCCCCCTCCCGGAACACAAAACACGGCACTAGAGGGGTCTTATGCCTAGAATAGTCGCCTTGCGGTAGCACTAACACTCGGGTTAGTCTGTACCATAAGACGCCTATTTTGCAGGCTATAACCATTATCACACATTGCCAACCCAACCAAAATATAACACAGTACAGAAGTCACATCCACACCAAGTATATAGTCCATAAAATACATATGTTAAGAAGCTACAACAAGCTTCTAATATCAGAGTACGTAAATAGTTGCCCAAAAGGGCTACAACAAAACCTCTCACACTCAAATCTGTAACTGTCGGTAGCAACAATACCGTCCCCTCAAGTGCTGTCGACCTGGCCTGGCTGTCCGGCTGCATAACCTGCTGCTCTACATGTGGGGTTTCCTCTTATAAAGGAAGACGTAGAAACCGTTAGTCCTAAAGACTAAGTGTCTTCACATCTGCTCCCCTGGCGACTCCTTGGCACCGGGTGGAGAAAGGAACAGGGTACAATATATATATGAAACATAGGTATATGCAGGTGGTATATCACTATGTATATAAAGAAGTGTAATAAATGAGCAACAACTTATTTTAGCAATCCTACAATCAACAGCAGCATGAGAGTATAATGTTATAACAGTAAGTAACTCAACTTATATGAATGCCCATACAAGAATATAAGTTGAGTATCGTTCAGCAGTAAGTAACTCATCGTATAGGAGTTCCCATACAAACTTATATGATGAGGATCTTTGTGTATGCATTGAAGTGTAATGACATATATGCAATGCAATAACTCACCCATGATAACGCACATGCAATCGCTATGTCGACACAGACTTGAATTTCCCACTTTTCGAGCAGGTAGCAAACCTCTCAGCCATCATCCGTCGTGGCCAGACGGTGACAGTAGAGCAGGCATCTCCACTACTAGGCTTGGCTCCACACTACTTGGCCTAGGCCTTCGTACGCCTCAATGCTAAGAACACAACAGCGGAGCTCACATGCGTACTATGGCTTAACGGGTGTCTCTGGTAGATGTGCACCGAGATCCTAGCCCCGAACTGGCCTAAGGTGTGATACGGAATGAAAGTTAGGGTTAGATCTGATATACTCTAGAGGGGGAAGGAGGTGAATAGAGTATGTATGTATATTTAAAAAACTTTTCCTGAATTATGAAGATTATACCTAAACCTAGATACTATATCACATCATACCAAATTTAAATAAATGAAATCACAGAAATACTAAATAACACAGCTACAGCAAGAACAAGAAGAAGAGGGCAACCAGACAACACAAGAATTTATAGGGGTTTCCCAATCTGGGTACAACCACTCTTCTACCACCCTGGTAGGAATCCACTCAGGTTTTTGATCAGGTGACTGCCACCAATGATCTTTTGGTTAGGTGCTCAAAAACCAAACCTAAGGTCTTTTGGTTAGGAGACTTGCAACCAGGAATCACTTTTGAAGGGAGTAGAGAACCCTTTTTATAGAGGGGGTGAGAGAGTGATGGTGTCTTCTCTTTCTCAAATACAACTGATAAGACTGGTGGAATTGATGTTAACAAAAAGCTCCTCCTGAAACATTGAGTTTGTTCAGGGAGGACTAGAACTTTTTCTTCAGTGTGATAGGCCTTCAAGATTTTAGCTTTAACCTGAAGAACTTCAGGAACTTCTTGACAGATATTGTATTGTTGTCCTACTGAAAGTTCCTGAGAGTATGGCAGAAGAAGATTCTTGATTTGGATGGTTGTTCTTCTTCTTCTTCAAAAAAATTATTCTTCTTCAGGTCTAGCAGTTGTTGATTTCTTGACTGATCGATTCTCTATGTCTCAAGAAATCAGTATATCTCTTAGATTGTGTCTCTGTGTGTATAGGAAGAAAGAGAACTTCTCGTTTTTATATTTTCCATGTGGAAGTCCTTTTGAATTTTGAAATTCTTCCTATAATTAATGATGACAGCCTTGGAATAATTTGGCATTGATTTGTTTCCCCAACTGCCCCATAGAAAAACGGGAGGCAATAATCCTAATGAAGACCATAATTAATGCTCTTTTCTAACGGTAATATTCAGAAATATCAGAGCATTAATTAGTCAGGAATCATTGCCAAATTATAAGGACAAAAGACGAAAATAGCCAAGACTGGATTCGTCGACCTGAGTCTGCAGTTCGTCAAGCTGAGAATAGCTGTTCGTCGAGCTGAGAATAGCTGTTCGTCGAGCTGAGATCCAAGATCGTCTGTAAGATACGCCTTTTCCCTTTTCGAAGGCATCCCGGATCTTATGCCCAGAACCGCCGCCTTATGGTGACACTAACTCCTGAGTTAGTCGACACCGTAAGACGCCGATTCTGCCGGCTATTACGATCATTTTTCACTAGAGATGCGGAAGTAAAAGTGTATAAACAAGCTAATACACATGTCCACAGAAGTCACAGAGCATATCATATATATATGGAAATGAAAGAGCTACTATAGTCCATAATGAGTACAAAAGAGAAAGTAGGGCTTATGCCCATATACATCAACAGAAATCAGACTCTCTCTCACAAAACAGAAAGCTGTAAACTACGCTATCTACTACATCTCCTCCCACCTGAGGTCGTGCGGTAGTAGTGTCTGGTGGTGGTGGTAGCTGCTCCTCATGCCCTGCCTCCTCGTCCCGCTGGACGTGCTGGTCCACCTCCTCGAACTCCTAAAAAGGGGGAGTCAACGTATGTTAGTCAAAAAGACTAAGTCGTATCCTCAACACCTCCTCCTGTCGCTCTTAGGCACCGGATGGAAGGAGGATGCGGAGGACAACAAGGGGTAGCAAAGTGGAAGCAGGTGACATTTCTATCTAGCAAGAGTAAGTAAAATCTAGCAGTTCTATATATAATCTAGCAGTTCTATATAAAGTGCAAGTAAGAAAAGACAGTGCAGAAAGAAAAGGACTGCAGTAAGAAGATAGAACTGGAAGTAAATGCAGTACAGAAAGGAAAGTACGCTACTGCTACTCCTACTCCTATCAATATCACAGAAGTACCCCAACTTATATGAACGCCCATACGAACTTATAAGTTAGGGTTTCCAAAAGTAACTTATCATATAAACCGCCCATACAATTTATATGATAAGGATCTATGAAGCGTATGTCCTAATGAATGAATGTATGTTATGATGAGTATGTTAAACATGCAAGTGCAACACACACACACGACTCCGTGATCATAGACCTTTAGTTCCCTCTTTTTGAGAGCTTGCATCACTCTCGGGTACTACCGTTGTGGCTACGGCAACAGTGGAGCGGGCTCTCCACTTCTAGGTGGGTATAAGCACTACCAGACCTAGACCCCTCTCATACGCCTCTGTACACGTCCTAGGTGCACTCTAGAGTTTTGCGTACGTATTTTGCTGACTTCCCGTCAGTCTTGTAGGTCGAGTGTACGTCTTCGGGGATTCCGCAGTATTATATATTTAGCATACTGGCCCCTCCACCCGTACTCCTCGCCCGAGTCATCGTACTGCCATCGGTGCATCGACTGGCCAGTCCCGCGTGACTCGCCACTAATTTTATGCACATGCAAGGTATTAATCTGAGCTTCCTGCTCGTACTGATATTGCTAACACATTCCCTCTAATCCAATTTGGGTGAGCAAGTGCTTGTATCCCTCCAACCTTATGAAACAGGTGAGCAAGCCACTCGTATCCCTCCAACCCGGTTAGGATGAGCTCATTACTTGTATCCCTCCAACCTTATGAAACAGGTGAGCAAGGCTTATATGAGGTTTCCAACCTTATTAAACCGGTGAACCTCTCGCGTAGAACTCCATGCCTATTAGACTACTCTTGTCTAAGGTTTATTACACATAACCGTTTAGGGTGAATCCCAGGACTGCCCAAGGTATGCCCAATGAAGGGGTCTCGAAGGCACTAGGAACTACGATGGGATGACAAGCCCAAAGTTCCCTTTCGCAAGGATAATTACTTTTAGTTGGTGTTTACCCGTTACCCACGATTCTCCTTTAGTATTACTCCTTAGTGGCCTAATGACTTATGGTGTTAATCGGAAGTCGAGGGTTTCCCGTCGGACTCCGTTATGCCTATTGTAAAGTGATTTGCACTCTATCCCTCGTTACTATACTTATGACGCTATCAACACCACCCGGGTTTATTCCCAATTTCCACAACTATCCCATTTTATTCTATCTCCCGGTGGTCCTAGTAGGGTAAACCTACTTATGCTAAATGTAGCCCCAGACCTAATACCACCCTGCCATATTCAAATTACACTACCATCCCCATCGTTCTGTTCATTAATCTAGGGTGGTATTCTCTAGATAAGTATTTACGTACGATACATCTATCGAGACTGAGCGACTAGGGTAAGATGACCTAACTAATGATCAATTGAATGAACTTCCAAATGCGTTGTATTGTGTTTAATCACATGAGATTATTATAGATATGATACATCGATTTATTCATTATTTTATCTCCACCAGAATCATTCAATTATTGTTAAGGGTAAAATTGTCATTTTCCCGTATACTTATGAATTAAATCTTCAATTTATCAAGTCGAACCTCAAGGGCTCGAATATGTCTCCCATGAGTTTAAATAATATCATTAGGGTTTTGTAAATCCTCTAGACCCTAGTTTGATTCATTTTAGAAAATTCTTAAGTGTTCACCAAATTCTCAAAAATTGTCAAATTCGCTAAGTGTGGGATTTTTGCTCCCCAAAAATCCCAACTAATTTAGGGTTTGAAATTATACCCTACTGGTCTACTAATCAGGGGGTGTGCATTCTAAATGCACCCCTTTAGGTAAATATCATAAACAGGTTTTACATTTGCTATTTGCACCCCGAGCCTAAGTAGTTCAATTCTTGCATGTGGGTCTTTCCCAACATGACTTGTTCCAATTTCAGAGAAATTTCTACCACTGGTCTATAGGGTCCCTAAGGGCCAGCCACCAAAATTTGGGGCCATTTGGAGTTAGCTAACTCCAAGAATCACCTAGTTAAGCCCTAGGGGTATTTTGGTAATTTTCCCACATTTTGTTTCCCAATCAAGCCCATTTTTGGGCAGGGCCTAAATATTCCCTAATTATACCTCTTACCAAAATCTCAGGTCAAGGGGGCTTCTGGTTTGGCTTGGGCAGCCATTTGATATTCTGCAAAATTGCTATTTGCAGCCCAAGCCAAATATTATTTCTCAAACATGCAAGTGAGATTCCTCAACATTCAGTGCATCAATTTAGCCCAAATTTTAACCATGGGTCTAATATACCCATGAGAGGGTGCCACCAAGATTTGGGGCCATTTGGAGTTAGGAAACTCCAAAAATCACATTTATTTACTTTTGGGTATTTTTGTAAAAACTATAGCAAAATGTTCCCCAAAAATTCTGATTTTTGGGGAGGGCCTAGATAAGCCTAATTTAGTAACCTAGCCCAAATTTCAGCCCATTTGGACAAAGGGTTTGGGCTGAGGAATTAATTTAATTTCTGTCCTACCCTAGGAGTAGTCCTAGTAAAATGGACCTACAGGGCAGAATACTTAACCAAATTTGATGAGTAACATGTCAAATCAAAGCTAACACAGAGATCTACAATATTTTTCTCTTCATGTTGGGAAAAAATTTTGGGTTGGTTTTCATCAGGAGGCTGTAAGGGCCTTAATATTATCATGCAAGGCGACTGCTAAAATGTTACATGTGGTGGGGTCATGGTGTGGCTAGTTAATCACTATTTATGTATTTAATAATAACAAATTTATTAATAATAACTTAAATGAATAAATCAAGCCTGCACGATTCTTAAAGCCAATCGGACGGTGGCTGCTTTTCTTCCCCATGCAGCATGCATGGCCAAAATCCGACGCAGGGCCCTTTTGCGGGGCGATTCCCGGCCATCGCCGGCGGCGGGGCCTCCGGCCAAGTCATTCCCCGGCCTCACGGTGGTCGGGGCTAGAGCTGGCCGGCGACTGGGCGGCGGAGAGCGGCGGACGGCGGCGGCGCAACCAAGCCGAGAGCTCCCTAAATCGCCATTTTTACAGATTTTCGAGCTTTTGATTTCCTAACGTCGAGCTCGTTTGAGCTCGACCTCTAGCCTAGTTGATCTAGGAAACTAGTACGCTTGGAGGGGAAGGGATACGGACCATTGGCGGCGGTTGTGGTTGAGGGTGGCGGCGAGTACCCATGGGATGAAAACTCCGGCGATCTCCTCGGCTTGCCATGGCTGCAGCTGACTTCTTTCCTCTCTCTCTCTCTCTGGGGTAGGGATGAAGGGGGAGTGAGTGAGTGAGCTCGGTTTTGGGCTGAGATAAGAGAGGGGGGGGGGGGGGTATCTAACGATCCACAAACAATTCACCTAGGCATGGGCGATTTCACCTAGGATGGGCGATTTCACCAAGGTGGGGGGGCTCGCACAAAATCCATAGGTTGGGTGTGTGGGCTGGTTGGGTGTGTGGGAGTGGGCCCTACTGCTCCAAGCTGGGTTAATTAGATCTCCCTCTTCACCCTAATGGGTCGGGTTCCAAGGGTAGAGTTGGATTGGGTGAGTGGAGAGGTCCCGGATACCACCTCCTGGGGAATTGGCTCACATAAATGGAGGTCGTCGCGTATAGGCTAGATAGGGCTCGGGTTGGGCTTGGGCTTGACCCAAGGCTGCATGGTGGGCCCCCACACCTCCTAATACACCTATATGGTCAGCCAACCAATTATGAGTTGGTGGGATGAGCCCAAGTGGCCCAAACCAAGTGTCGGCTCTCTCTCAACACTTTCTCTCTCCTATTTATCACATTTTCTCTCTCCTAGGTAATTCCCAAAATTACCATTGCATGCCCCTATTTTTCTCTTCCATAGGGGGTATAGGGTCACTTTAGACCCACCTAGTGATTTTGGGTTGGTTTGGGTGGACCCAACCTAGTGGATTGGGCTAGGGCACCATTTTCACTATTTAGGTCAAAATGTTGACTTGACCCAACATGGGTCAACTAGTTGACCCCATGGCCTACCCTAGGGTCCACTTAGATTGTATTTAGGGTTAGGGCAATGTGGTGGGGTCATGGTGTGGCTAGGGTTTGTATTTAGCCTAGTTTGATCTAGGTTGACTTGGGCCTCATAGTGGGCCCCACATGGTCTAAATCCTCTTCCCAGGGTCAAACCTAGCTAAACCCTAGCATCCACCACATGCCTAACCCAAATCTAAGTTATTTGAAATTTGGGATGTTACAAACCCTATAAACAAAAAAAATAATTTCGTCCCCGAAATTTAAGTTCGGGCTACGGGGTTTCTGCGACAAGCTTATAAAAGATTCGAAACGTAAAAAAAAAAGGAAACTATAAAACTAAGTTTTACCTGAGGAGAATAGCTCCGGGTGTCGCTCCATCATGAGATCCCTCGGCTCCCAGGTGTGCTCCTCCCGTCCGTGGTTGGACCACAACACCTTCACGAGAGGGACCTTCTTTTTCCGCAACACTCGGACGGCGGTATCGTCGATCCGGACCGGCTCTAAACGAACTGATCGATCTGATGCTACTGGCCCGTCAACTGGTAGTAGAAATATGCTGCTCAGGGCGAAGGAGTGCTCGTCATAGGGAGGAGACGTGAAAGACGTCGTGCAGAGTTCTCAACTCTATCGGTAGCTGCAGTCGGTAAGCCAAGGGGCCGATCCGCTCCAGGATCAAGTAAGGCCCCATATATCTCGGACTGAGCTTCTTGTGCCTCCACACCCGGGAAACACCGTGCACTGGACGTATCTTCAAGAAAACCCTGTCTCCCACCATGGAACTCCACCTTACGATGCCGCGCATCGTAATACTTCGCCTGTCTGCTCTGGGCCTCCAACATCCGATCTCTGACCAGACGTATCTGAGCCTCCGTATCCTCGACATACTCTGAACCGTGAGCTCGTGTATCCTCATCTTGTACCCATGATAGAGGTGTCCGACACCTCCTCCCATATAGTGCCTCGTATAAGGTAGCCATTGACCCAATGACTATGCCTAACGAGTGTTATTCTACGAGGCTTAATGAGCTTATAAGAAAACTCAAGTCAATTTGAAGGAAATAAAACTTTTAAGGTACCTGTAATGACCTCCTCTGGGTTTCCCCGTATGGAACGGCAAGATCCAAGGCGTACAAATTTGATCAGCAGACCCCTGCCTCGGCCGTGATAGTCCTCGTCCTCGGTCCTAGGCCTCTGTCCTCGACCGTCGGTCTGGTATGCTGGAGGGGCCACTGGAAGGCAGTGCTAGAGGAGGAGGAGGAAGCTGACGGAACTGCTGCGGACAAGTAAGCTCTATGCACTGCCCCGGCTGGTGGCACTCCCAAAGACAGACCACTTGTCTCTGACCTTCACGATCTTCCTGCCCGATCGGTCCATGAATCTGAAGAGGTGGAGGAGCCTGGAGGAGGCCTTTGTGTAGTTATCCTGTAACTGTAACTGTAGTTCTCCTGCCACGACGACGTCCCCCACAACCGTTTGAACACCAATGACCTTGCCCCTCTGGGGGACTCTACTACTCTCTCCGTGATCGGTATGGCCCATCAAGTGGCCTCTTCCCTCTACTCTGTGTCATAATCTTTGCCATCTCGATGATCTCTGTCGATGATCCAAATGAGAAATAAATAGCAGTGCCTGCAGCACTGAATCCTTAAGTCCTCGGTAGGCATACTCTAGATCATGCACAAAATGCCATAGCAATATCTGGCTCAGAACTTCCACTCTGGCACTGAACGTAGTCCCCTGCCTGAGGTTCAAAAACCTCTCCTTCAATTCATGGGCTCTGTCTGTATCTATCATAAAATGTCCAAGGACGGACTCACTGAACTCCTCCCATGAGATCTCTGACATGGGTCCCTATCAGCATATGTGCGTAATCCATCATGTATGATTCTCCACTTCATCTCCGGGCATGTGACATGCTCTTCCTAGAGCAGAAGTCAGCCAAGGGTACTACCTGGTGATGCACCGGGCAACTGATGCACTGCAAGCATCTCCTGTGATTGGCCTCCAGCGACATTCCTCTGTCTTCACAGCATGTCCTCCGTCCTGTGGATACATGGGCGGGGACAAGCTCCTGAACGCACTCAACCAGTATATGACGGCCACGGAAATTTGAACGCAGCTGTCGTCGGGGCCTGCTGGGCTCTAAATGCGTCTAGGATCGCAGTAAGGGTCTGTCCCATCTGCCAGTCTGCATGCGGAGTGGCAGCCGGAAGGGACCACGTTCTGTGGCACGACGACTTGTAGAGGTTGCAAAAAGGTGATTCTTAAGTCCAAATTCTTCAAAATTTTTCCTAACTCATTGTTTAATGGACTATTTAGTGTGACTTTTTACACGAATGGGCACACCATTGCTTCCGCTGAATCAGGGAGTTTGTCCGCAAGACTACTCTCGAGCGGGGTGTCCACTGTTGTGGACTTCTTTCTCTAATGATCGTATTTTTCAAGTGATACCACAGTTTGTGCATGGAACCCTGGTTCCTAGGATCTCTATTAGGTTGTTTTAGTTTAGCTTATTTTCAACGACTTAGCTCCCACCCGAGATTGTTGGTACCCTAGTTTTGATTTGAGTTTAGTCGGCTCTCCTTTGTGCCCCTTGACCCAAGGAAATATCTATGGTCAACAGTCTTGTTGTAGAGTATTCTCTTTTCCCGGGTGGCTAAGGGATTTTCGGGTTCGACAATCGTCGATACGCCGATCGACTATCGTCGAATTCTAGCCGGTCGACGATCGTCTGTCTCTGGTCAGCTCGACGTAGATCGTCGAGCTCTGGTCGACTATCTCTTGATAGTGTCGATGTCTAGTCTTGAGACTATCTATGTGATAGGTCGACGATCTCAGCAACTATCAGTCGAATCGACGATCGGCTGTCTGCATATATAATATTATAGTGCCTCCTATATTTCTAGCTTTAATTGATCTTATGCATATATCTCAAAGCAATCTTTGCTTATACCCTTTATGCATAAGGTCAATGGACATGGGTATTTTGTGCTTATTAGTTTACTTTATCTGCAGCTGTAGCCGTTGGCTGTAAAGAGTTTTCTGATGTGACTTTATCTAACATCATTGCAGCTGCAGTAGCTTTTCCTTTTATAGGATACATATATGCAAGACCCATTGTTTTGTCTTTATGTTAATTGCAGCCCAGATTGTAAGATCTGAGAAGAAGACAAAAGCTCAACTTCCAAATATTAGAGCCGTTGCTGCTGGAAGTGAAAGAACAAGGATAGGAGAAGCTATGAGAACAAGTGAGAAGAAACCTGTACATCATACAGATTCCTGAAAGAAACAGCTTACAGTTAGCTCTCAGCAACTATCCATCAGACCAACTGAGAAGATATCTCTTCTACTTTTCTTCAACCTGAGTGCTCCTGTTCCAGGAAGTCAGAGGTATGTGAAGAAGAAGGAGAAGAAGAAGGAAGCTGAATCCTGGAAGAACATCCATCCACAAGATCTTGCGGTAGTAGCCTTGCTTCAGGCTTCAAAACTTCAAGACAGCTTGCTGTCAGAAGTCTCGTGAAGAGACTCTTCGTGCTGCGGCCAATCTCTAACTGCCTCGATGTTAAAATAGAGAAGACTGGATTCCTAACCCTCTAGTCCAGCCCTCACTGTAAAGGGTGTGTTTACTCCCTTCAAAAGTAAAGCTTGGTTTTTAGACACCTGATCCTAAAGGGTCTCTAGATCTACCTGAAGCAGATCTTGTTGGTGGCAGGGCACCTGAACCTGTAGTGGATTCCATACCGTGTGGGTAGAAGAGTGGATGCTACCCAGTCAGCTTTGGGGAACCAACTATAATATGCTGCGTATGTGTCGTCCTTGGTTGCTTGGAATTTAATTACTTGCAAAATTGTGGCTGTCGAATAGATATAGACTAGGTTTGCTAGTTGCTGATTAGGATTTCCAAGCCTTAAGGCTCGTAACTACACGGTTCATCAGACTCATGAATGCTGAGTTTGTGCACAACACTTCGTGTTAGGCTCCGAAGGGTTAAATCTATATCTATAATCTTTTCATTCCGTGCACTTCACTCAAACAAGGGAGTTGGGTAGACCATTAAGTTTTGTCTAGTGCAAAATTTGATAACTCTATTCACCCCGTCTTCTAGAGTAGTATCTATCCCTTCACTTTCAATTGGTATCAGAGGGAGGTTGACTGACTGAATAGGCTAATCACAGATCTCAAGTCACAAGATCCTTCGATAGATACCAAGGATTATGCTCCCTGAAGATGATTCGAACAGCTCACTTTCAATCCGTGGCCCAGTGGGTACAAGTGTTAGCACCAGACCGTCCAGCTTGCAACTTAGCTGAGTTTAGCATCTAGAATGCACAAACGGAGTCGAACTCGTCTATTTTGACAGGTCTCCCTACTTACGGCAACAATAACTGCCAGGCTAGCTGATGCCAGAGCAATGAACATTCTTGCAGGTCTGATGACAAATCCGAGATTGCTCATCAGCTATTTGGCTGTACCTTCATCAAACTGGCTTCCTGAACCTCTTGGACCAGCCACATCATCTCATCTGAAGGAGAATCACCATCCCTAGATGTTATCTGGGATGTCTCAGATGATGACATCCGGTATCAATTTGAAGATACGGAAGTCAAGGGCCAAAGCATTTTACATCATGGCCATAAATGCCTCCTGCAGCAATTTCTCAGAAGCTGAATTAACAGAAGTAAAATCAAAACCTGAAAAGGTTCAGGTAATATCAAAATCTGTTTTTAGCTCAGTCTAAATTTAGATATTCAAAATTGCTGCCGAAGCTATACCTGAGAAGGATACCAGCACTTCCTCGCCCTGTTTTCTTTATATTTTAATGAGTTCAGTTTTGAGAACTCAGTTTGCCTGCTTTATAAACAAAAGGATAAATTACTTGAAAGAGATGGGATTTTCAAGGTCGGATACCTTTTATTATTTGGGAACAGATTTATTAGGAAGCATTTTCGCTTTTCTTATAGCCTGATTGATATTGGATGTTCAAATATTTTATTCAGTCTATTTGGGCTGTATAAAGAAATTCTCTGTCAGATAACTCTATTTCTTATAGATCCTTTTCTAATTTCATCTAGATTGAGTCCTCTACTCTAGTTGCATTGGTCAGCTGAGTTTGAATCTTGTCCCCTAATATTCTACAGGAAGGAAGATATCTGATTTTGTTTTTCAGATACAGAATCTCGCCCTCCAAATTAAATTGGATGGACAAAATATCATGCTGCGTAGTCACATATCTCCGAGCCTTTTTCAAGGAGAGACGCAATCTCTACCATAGCTTTCTGCAGGTACTATCTACAAGAGTTAGCCCTGGATGACTCAATCAATATTCAAACGTCATCTCAGCCTTCTTCAATCACAAGTACTGCATCAACATGATTGCAAATGCCAACAGCAGCTAGCAGTTTTCCTGTCGTATATATTTTATGCGGGTTTGCTTTATCTATTTTTGCTACGATAAGATCCTCACCCAAATGATTGTTGGAACCCTGGTTCTGATTTGGGCTAGGATCTTTATTACGAGTTGTTATTCTACGAGGCTTAATGAGCTTATTTTCAAGTAGTTTTAGTTTTTGAAAGGAAATAGGGGGAGATTGTTGGTACCCTAGGTTTTGATTTGAGTTTACCTTTGTGCCCCATGACCCTCCAAAGTCTTGTTGTAGAGTATTCTCTTTTCCAGTAAAATTCTGGCTAAGGGATTTTCCAAGGCGTTACGACTGATCGTCGAACCCCTGCCGATCGACTATCGTCGATCAGCCGATCGACGATCGTCTGTCTCTGGCCTCAGCCTCGACGTTCTGCTAGATCGTCGAGCTCTGGTCAACTATGCTCTTGGAGGGGGTAGTTCGACGGTCTAGTCTTGAAGCTCGGTCGACTATCTATTGATAGGTCGACGATCTCAGCAGGTCGTTCGACTATAGTGTCGTTCGACGATCGGCTGTCTGCATATATAATATTATATGCTTTCTTTTCCTTATTTTATTTCCTATTTTTCTAGCATAGAATTGATCTTATGCATATATCTCAAAGCAATCTTTGCTTATACCCTTTATGCATAAGTCAATTCCTTCTGACATGTAATTCTCTTGTCTTATTAGTTTACTTTATCTGCAGCTGTCCTTTATAGCTGTTGGCTGTAAACGACGTTTTCAATGACCTTGCCCCTGACTTTATCTAACATCATTCCGTATAAGATTATTTATTGCAAGTAGCTTCTTCCTTTTATAGGATACATATATGCAAGACTTGTTTTGTCTTTATGTTAATTGCAGATTCAAGATCTGAAGAGCTCAACTCAAATATTAGAGCCATTGCTGCTGCTCCTATTTAAAGGAGTTCTTTTGAAAGAACAAAAGGAGAAGTTGTAGAACAAGTGAGAAGAAACCTGTACATCATACAGAGAAAGAAACAGCTTACAGCTAGCTCTCAGCAATATCCATCAAACTGAGAAGATATCTCTTCTGCTTTTCTTCAAAAACCTGAGTGCTCCTGTTCCAGGAAGATACACTCAGAGATATTGAAGAAGAAGGACGGAAGCTGAACATCCATCCAGATCTCTAGAGGTCCTTCAGAACTTCAAGACAGCTTGCTGTCAGAAGTTCTGAAGAGACTCTTGTGAATCTATGAGAGAAGTCCCCCTCCTGTAAAGGGTTGTTTACTGCCTTGGTTTTTAGACACCTGGTCTAAACTAGATCTACCTGAAGCAGATCTTGTATAGAGGAAATCAAAGAGATTATAAAGTGTATTCAAGAGGACAGTCCATACAGTAATCTTATCAAAGCGGAAGGACAAGGCCCAACTGATTCAACTACTGGTCCACTCCCTTATAAGCTGTGTTCCCTGCTCCTCCTTCTGACACTATTAACAGATATGAGCCTCCTGATACATTTGAAGATCCAGAGAGCAATCCAGTCTCTTGGACAGCCAGGATGAAGGAGCTAGCTGGACCAGATGATCTGTAGTGGATTCCTACCGTGTGGGTAGAAGAGTGGATGTACCCTTGGGGAACCACTATAATATCGTCTGGTTGCTTAATTTAATTACTTGCATTGTGGCTGTGAATAGACTAGGTTTGTTAGTTGCTGACTCCAAGCCTTAACTGTAACTACAGTTAGCTTGAGTTTGTGCACAACACTTGTGTTAGGCTCTAGGGTTAAATCTATATCTATAATCTTTTCATTCCGCACTTCACTCCAAGGGAGTTGGGTAGACCATTAAGTTTTGTCTAGTGCAAAATTTGATAACTCTATTCTCTAGAGTAGTATCGTATCCCTTCACTTTCAAGTGATACCAGTTTGTAAGATCCGCCTTTTCCCTTTTCGAAGGCATCCCGGATCTTATGCCCAGAACCGCCGCCTTACGGTGACACTAACTCCTGAGTTAGTCGACACCGTAAGACGCCGATTCTGCCGGCTATTACGATCATTTTTCACTAGAGATGCGGAAGTAAAAGTGTATAAACAAGCTAATACACATGTCCACAGAAGTCACATAGCATATCAAATATATATGGAAATGAAAGAGCTACTATAGTCCATAATGAGTACAAAAGAGAAAGTAGGGCTTATGCCCATATAGATCAATAGAAATCAGACTCTCTCTCACAAAACAGAAAGCTGTAAACTACGTTATCTACTACATCTCCTCCCACCTGAGGTCGTGCGGTAGTAGTGTCTGGTGGTGGTGGTAGCTGCTCCTCATGCCCTGCCTCCTCGTCCCGCTGGACGTGCTGGTCCACCTCCTCGAACTCCTAAAAAGGGGGAGTCAACGTATGTTAGTCAAAAAGACTAAGTCGTATCCTCAACACCTCCTCCTGTCGCTCTTAGGCACCAGATGGAAGGAGGATGCGGAGGACAACAAGGGGTAGCAAAGTGGAAGCAGGTGACATTTCTATCTAGCAGGAGTAAGTAAAATCTAGCAGTTCTATATATAATCTAGCAGTTCTATATAAAGTGCAAGTAAGTAAAGACAGTGCAGAAAGAAAAGGACTGCAGTAAGAAGATAGAACTGGAAGTAAATGCAGTACAGAAAGAAAAGTACGCTACTGCTACTCCTACTCCTATCAATATCACAGAAGTACCCCAACTTATATGAACGCCCATACGAACTTATAAGTTAGGGTTTCCAAAAGTAACTTATCATATAAACCGCTCATACAATTTATATGATAAGGATTTATGAAGCGTATGTCCTAATGAATGAATGTATGTTATGATGAGTATGTTAAACATGCAAGTACAACACACACACACGACTCCGTGATCACAGACCTTTAGTTCCCTTTTTTTGAGAGCTTTCATCACTCTCGGGTACTACCGTTGTGGCTACGGCAACAGTGGAGCGGGCTCTCCACTTTTAGGTGGGTATAAGCACTACCAGACCTAGACCCCTCTCATACGCCTCTATACACGTCCTAGGTGCACTCTAGAGTTTTGCGTACGTATTTTGCTGACTTCCCGTCAGTCTTGTAGGTCGAGTGTACGTCTTCGGGGATTCTGCAGTATTATATATTTAGCATACTGGCCCCTCCACCCGTACTCCTCGCCCGAGTCATCGTACTGCCATCGGTGCATCGACTGGCCAGTCCCGCGTGACTCGCCACTAATTTTATGCACATGCAAGGTATTAATCTGAGCTTCCTGCTCGTACTGATATTGCTAACACATTCCCTCCAATCCAATTTGGGTGAGCAAGTGCTTGTATCCCTCCAACCTTATGAAACAGGTGAGCAAGCCACTCGTATCCCTCCAACCCGGTTAGGATGAGCTCATTACTTGTATCCCTCCAACCTTATGAAACAGGTGAGCAAGGCTTGTATGAGGTTTCCAACCTTATTAAACCGGTGAACCTATCGTGTAGAACTCCAGGCCTATTAGACTACTCTTGTCTAAGGTTTATTACACATAACCGTTTAGGGTGAATCCCAGGACTGCCCAAGGTATGCCCAATGAAGGGGTCTCGAAGGCACTAGGAACTACGATGGGATGACAAGCCCAAAGTTCCCTTTCGCAAGGATAATTACTTTTAGTTGGTGTTTACCCGTTACCCACGATTCTCCTTTAGTATTACTCCTTAGTGGACTAATGACTTATGGTGTTAATCGGAAGTCGAGGGTTTCCCGTCGGACTCCATTATGCCTATTGTAAAGTGATTTGCACTCTATCCCTCGTTACTATACTTATGACGCTATCAACACCACCCGGGTTTATTCCCAATTTCCATAACTATCCCATTTTATTCTATCTCCCGGTGGTCCTAGTAGGGTAAACCTACTTATGCTAAATGTAGCCCCAGACCTAATACCACCCTGCCATATTCAAATTACACTACCATCCCCATCGTTCTGTTCATTAATCTAGGGTGGTATTCTCTAGATAAGTATTTACGTACGACACATCTATCGAGACTGAGCGACTAGGGTAAGATGACCTAACTAATGATCAATTGAATGAACTTCCAAATGCGTTGTATTGTGTTTATTCACATGAGATTATTATAGATATGATACATCGATTTATTCATTATTTTATCTCCACCAGAATCATTCAATTATTGTTAAGGGTAAAATTGTCATTTTCCCGTATACTTATGAATTAAATCTTCAATTTATCAAGTCGAACCTCAAGGGCTCGAATATGTCTCACATGAGTTTAAATAATATCATTAGGGTTTTGTAAATCCTCTAGACCCTAGTTTGATTCATTTTAGAAAATTCTTAAGTGTTCAACAAATTCTCAAAAATTGTCAAATTCGCTAAGTGTGGGATTTTTGCTCCCCAAAAATCCCAACTAATTTAGGGTTTGAAATTATACCCTACTGGTCTACTAATCAGGGGGTGTGCATTCTAAATGCACCCCTTTAGGCAAATATCATAAACAGGTTTTACATTTGCTATTTGCACCCCGAGCCTAAGTAGTTCAATTCTTGCATGTGGGTCTTTCCCAACATGACTTGTTCCAATTTCAGAGAAATTTCTACCACTGGTCTATATGGTCCCTAAAGGCCAGCCACCAAAATTTGGGGCCATTTGGAGTTAGCTAACTCCAAGAATCACATAGTTAAGCCCTAGGGGTATTTTGGTAATTTTCCCACATTTTGTTTCCCAATCAAGCCCATTTTTGGGCAGGGCCTAAATATGCCCTAATTATACCTCTGACCAAAATCTCAGGTCAAGGGGGCTTCTGATTTGGCTTGGGCAGCCATTTGAAATTCTGCAAAATTGCCATTTGCAGCCCAAGCCAAATATTATTTCTCAAACATGCAAGTGAGATTCCTCAACATGCAGTACATCAATTTAGCCCAAATTTTAACCATGGGTCTAATATACCCATGAGAGGGTGCCACCAAGATTTGGGGCCATTTGGAGTTAGGAAACTCCAAAAATCACATTTATTTACTTTTGGGTATTTTTGTAAAAACTATAGCAAAATGTTCCCCAATAATTCTGATTTTTGGTGAGGGCTTAGATAAGCCTAATTTAGTAACCTAGCCCAAATTTCAGCCCATTTGGACAAAGGGTTTGGGCTGAGGAATTAATTTAATTTCGGTACTACCCTAGGAGTAGTCCTAGTAAAATGGACCTACAGGGCAGAATACTTAACCAAATTTGATAAGTAACATGTCAAATCAAAGCTAACACAGAGATCTACAATATTCATGTTGGGCAAAAATTCATCAGGAGGCTGTAAGGGCCTTAATATTATCATGCAAGGCGACTGCTAAAATGTTACAAAGTTAATCACTATTTATGTATTTAATAATAACAGATTTATTAATAATAACTTAAATGAATAAATCAAGCCTGCACGATTCTTAATGCCAATCGGACGGTGGCTGCTTTTCTTCCCCATGCAGCATGCATGGCCAAAATCCGACGCAGGGCCCTTTTGCGGGGCGATTCCCGGCCATCGCCGACGGCGGGGCCTCCGGCCAAGTCATTCCCCGGCCTCACGGTGGTCAGGGCTAGAGCTGGCCGGCGACTGGGCGGCGGAGAGCGGCGGATGGTGGCGGCGCAACCAAGCCGAGAGCTCCCTAAATCGCCATTTTTATAGATTTTCGAGCTTTTGATTTCCTAACGTCGAGCTCGTTTGAGCTCGACCTCTAGCCTAGTTGATCTAGGAAACTAGTACGCTTGGAGGGGAAGGGATACGGACCATTGGCGGCGGTTGTGGTTGAGGGTGGTGGCGAGTACCCATGGGATGAAAACTCCGGCGATCTCCTCAGCTTGCCATGGCTGCAGCTGACTTCTTTCCTCTCTTTCTCTCTCTTTGGGGTAGGGATGAAGGGGGAGTGAGTGAGTGAGCTCGGTTTTGGGCTGAGATAAGAGAGGGGGGCGATTTAACCTAGGCATGTGCGATTTCACCTAGGATGGGCGATTTCACCAAGGTGGGGGGGCTCGGGTTGGGTGTGTGGGCTGGTTGGGTGTGTGGGAGTGGGCCCTACTGCTCCAAGCTGGGTTAATTAGACCCTAATGGGTCGGGTTCCAAGGGTAGAGTTGGATTGGGTGAGTGGAGAGGTGGGGGAATTGGCTCACATAAATGGAATAGGCTAGATAGGGCTCGGGTTGGGCTTGGGCTTGACCCAAGGCTGCATGGTGGGCCACCACACCTCCTAATACACCTATATGGTCAGCCAACCCATTATGAGTTGGTGGGATGAGCCCAAGTGGCCCAAACCAATCTCTCAACACTTTCTCTCTCCTATTTATCACATTTTCTCTCTCCTAGGTAATTCCCAAAATTACCATTGCATGCCCCTATTTTTCTCTTCCATAGGGGGTATAGGGTCACTTTAGACCCACCTAGTGATTTTGGGTTGGTTTGGGTGGACCCAACCTAGTGGATTGGGCTAGGGCACCATTTTCACTATTTAGGTCAAAATGTTGACTTGACCCAACATGGGTCAACTAGTTAACCCCATGGCCTACCCTAGGGTCCACTTAGATTGTATTTAGGGTTAGGGCAATGTGGTGGGGTCATGGTGTGGCTAGGATTTGTATTTAGCCTAGTTTGACCTAGGTTGACTTGGGCCTCATAGTGGGCCCCACATGGTCTAAATCCTCTTCCCAGGGTCAAACCTAGCTAAACCCTAGCATCCACCACATGCCTAACCCAAATCTAAGTTATTTGAAATTTGGGATGTTACATCGTCGACCTCTGAATGCTGCTTGATAACTTTCTTCTTCTATGCATCAAGTTCATCGAGCTGAGATCTAAGATCGTCGACCTCTCATCTCAGAGATTTGTCTCTGAGTTCGTCGAGCTGAGCACGACTTTTGTCGACCAGAGATCGACGAACGTAGAACTCATTTTTCTAAGTCTTGAATTCTCTAAGTCTTGAGTCTCTGACTTTGTTGAAGGTTGTTCCCTGGCATTGTTGACTCTAAGGACTTGATCTAGACTCTAAGACACAACCATGACCCTGGTTTATACATGTTGGGTCATATCCTAACTTAGTGAACCTAGTCCAAATCCAACTAGGGATCCAACAATCTCCCCCTATTTGCGTGAGGTCACTTATTACAGACTCAATAAAAGAAAATTTACAAAACAAGAACACAATATATATCTAGCAAAGAATTAAAAAATAGGTATGCAGCAGATATATTTACACTGTTAGCTTTGTAACATAAAACATAGTTTATCAAAAATGTACCACAAATATATAGCAGTTCAGGTTCTAGTTTTTCTGTTTCTTCTCCTTTGCTTCTTTGTCCTTATTACCAGGCTGAGTAAAAATAATTTCCCTCTTAGTATTAGCAGCTTCTCTCTTTGACATATATATATATCTGCTGCACCAATCATTGTCTGGGTTGAGGTTCTGGGAACTACAGCCTCTGGGTGTCTAGCCAAATAATCTGCAGAATTAAATACCTTCTTGCTTACATGAAGTCTTTCAAGCTCTTTCTCTTTATATGAGGATATGGTAGTGAACTTGGTTGGATCTTCTCCTTCTTCTCTAGACTTCTTTATCTATGACAGACCTATCAATTCTTGAATCCTAGCCATCCTGAAATTAGGGTCAAAATCATAACTGACAGATGATTGATCATCTTTGGAGGGTTGCAGAGTAGCAGGCATTAATTGAGTTGACTGTGTTTGAAAGCTTGTTACTTTCTGGCTTTCACCACTCTGAGTGTATAGTGACTTTGGAGGTGCATTTTCACTATATTTTCCTTTAGGTTTGTGTGATTCTGAATGCCTTCTTTGTTCAGCTTGTTGTTGGGGAGGAGAGAACTCCTGCTTCTGATAGACTACTTCCTTTATCTGCTCAGTACAACCAATATTTCTTTGCTGGCTGCTTCCATAAGATTGATGTCTAGATGGCCTTTCCTGCCTCTGATAAGTTCTTGTGAATGTAGGCATGGAATGTGCATTTGACCTTTAAGAAGTGGTTCCTGAAGCACCAGCAACTGGAGGAGGAGGAGGAGGAGGGTCCTTCCTGTATCTATGAGGAGGAGGAGGGGAGTATCTTCTGCTTTTCTTTCTAGCCTTTTGTTCATTTTTTGATAGCCACATCCAAGCTGGCATTCCTTTGTATGGAGTTATGTTTTGTAGAATATAGTAGGGAGTGTCATGTGTATTTCCTGGCTTAGGAGCAGGAGGAGGAGGTGCCTTCCTTTTATTAGGGATTTTCTTCCTCTTTGGGTCCTCATCATCATCATCATCATCATCATCATCTAATTCTTGTGGATTGTCATAAATTTCATCAAATTGTCTTATTGTATTTTGGAAATTTCTTTACTTCCTAGAGTAGGGATAACTTCAGTATGGACTGCTTCAGTTTCCATAGCAATGTCTTGAGATATAATATCATCAAGATTGGGGAGAGGGCTATCATCCATAACATAGGATGGCCTAGGAGAACTAGATATCTGATCATCAGACTTATTTGCTGGAGGAGCTGTTAAACTTTTCTTTATAGTGTCTAACATCTCTGAGCTGGCAGGAGAGGTATAACACACTATGGCTTTAGATGATAGAATGGGGAAGGTAAGACAGAAATAAATATATGACCCAAATACTTTTAGCAAAGCTGCTAGATTCACTTTGGAATTAATGAAATGAATCCTTCCAGGCAAAATCTTTGGCAAACTGACCTCTTGAGTATTTTACACTATAATATTTGTACAATAAATGTTACTTGCATCTGCTACTGAGGTTGTTGTTTCTACAACATCTGTTTCCATATCAGATTCAAGAAAATTCATGAAATTTGTTTTTATATCAGCACCTGTTCCTGTTGCTGGTACTGTTGTTGGTTCTACTAGTGCAACTGTTGTTGCTTCTTCTTCTACTGCTATTATGTCCATATCCTATTCAACTGGTTCTTCTACTGCTGCTGCAACTGCTGCTACTTCTTCATGAAGTATCTCCCCCTACCTGGTTTACGTAGATACTGAAGACAGGCCCCCAAATGAAGAGGGAGCACTAGTGAGGCAGATCTGGGAAGTAAGAGAGGATATGGAGGCAGTTAGAGGAGAAATGGCCTCTTCTATATGAGATTTGAGTATGGGTGTGAGGAGAGTAATGAGTGGGGTGACAAGAGATGGATCCCGGTTTGGAGAAGTGGATGGTGGGGCAGTAGCTGGTTGAGTGTTAATTACAGTTGTTTAGGGTGTGATAGGTGGAGATGGAATGGGAGTGTCTAGGGGGGAGTCATGTTGAGGAGAGGGAGTGTGCAGTGGAGATGATAATAGGTGTAAGGATGGGAATGAGGAGAGGTTTATGTGGGGGATATCAGCAAGATGAGATGGAATAGGGGATTGGGGTGGTGTTGGTATGGATACATCAGGCTGAGGTGAAGGAGAATGAGATGGTATATGTGTAGGGGAAGAGGGAATTGGAGATGCTGGTGGTGTTGGGGTATGGATTAGAATGGTAGTGGATGGTGGAGTTGGATAGACTTGTGATTGGGATGGAACTTGAGGGCGGGAGGTGGTGGAGGGGAGGAGAGGATCCCTTCAGTAGGGTGGGGAGAGGCTGGTGCAGCCCTTGTACTCTCAGAAGTTCTTGTGGAGGAGGAGGTATCCTTAGTTGGCTTTGTTATAGTCCTCTCCCACTGGCTAAAAAGAGCACAAGTGAGTCTCTTAGAAGAATTGATGTATATGGTCGAGGAGACCAGGGATTCTTCAGCCTTTTCCTTGAGGAAGATCCCTTGGATCCTTCCAAAACACACCTCTTTCTTATTGTTCTTCTTTTTAATCAAGTCGAATAGTATTTGAGCCCAGTTCACAGCTTTCTTATTTACTATGACACACATAACTAGGAACTGATGCCTGGTGATATAGTCGTGTGTTGTGTGCTTTCCTAGCAGCACTTTCTAAGTGATATATGCAAGAAACTTATACTCGGCAGACAAAAGTTTCTTAAGTAATTTGTTTGGGGTGTCTCCAGAATAACCCATTGTACTCAGCATCAAATAAAACTCTTCAGAGTATATTTCTAATTCATCCTCACCATTTTTCAATCCAAAAATCTCAGTTAAAATATCGGGGGTAAGAGAAATAGCGTTACCCGCGATAGTTCCAGTCATCGTATTCCCGTCTGTAGTAGCTTTATAGACCCACTCCCCGATCTATGTTGTAGATATCTTGATGCGAGTGGTAAGCAGAGTCTTTAGTTGTTGATCTTCAAGGAGTTGTAGAATGTTCAGGAAGATTTTATCGGAGTACTGAAAAGATTCAAAGTCCAAATCAAAACAAGAGTCAAACTTCATAGCAGCAAGAGATCCTGCAGAAATCACCATGAGAGCACCTGCAAAGGAAAACAAATATCAAGTTCAAAAGAACTGAAAGCGCGGGACGGAGGTCGAAGAAAACCTAGATATAGTGTTTTCCGGAATATGAATCGAAAGACTCTGTTCCACGAAAAATTGAAAAGATCTTCGATCTGAGGTTGACGAAATAATTTAGAGTTAAACAGTTCATCGATCTCAATTTGAAGGTTTGAAGACGTTTCGTCGATCTCTGGTTGACGAAAGTTTTCTTAAGTGAGTTTGTCAATCTTAGTTTGATGAAACTAACTTAGCTCACAGAGAGTTCGTCGATCTCTGGTCGACGAAAATCTCAAGAACTTTTCCTTGTTCGCCGAGCTCCGTTCGATGAACTCTGAAAAATTCGTCGATTGCAGACATAAACTAAACAAACCCTTCTCCATTTATCATTCCAAGATGATTTTCAAAGAACAAGTGATTTCTTTCATCCAGGGCTTTGGTGAAAATATCAGCTCTTTGTAAATCATTGTAGATATAGACAAGATTAATTTTGTTTTTGTCTACACACTCTCTAATGAAATTATGTCTTATGTCTATATGTTTAGTTCTACTATGATGGACTAGATTTTACGCTATAGCTATAGCACTTGTGTTATCACAAAGTAGAGTTGAATAATTTAAGTTTATCCCATAGTCCAGGAGTTGGTTCTGAATCCACAGCATCTGGGAACAATAACTGCCAGCTACAATTTTTTCTTGCTTCAGCAGTTGATGTGGACACAAATGATTGTTTCTTACAGAACCAGGACACTAACCTCACACTGAGGAACTAGCAGGTTCCTGAAGTACTCTTTCTGTCCACTCTGCATCCAGCAAAGTCAGCATCTGAGTATCTAGTTAACTCAAACTTTGACTCAGTAGGATACCAGAGACCTAGACTAGGACAACCCTTTATATATCTTAAAATACTTTTTAGAAAAACTAGATGGGATTCTTTAGGGTTCACTTGGAACCTAGCACAAAGGCATGTAGCAAACATTATATCAGTTCTGCTTGTTGTAAGGTATAGTAGAGACCCAACAATGCCCCTATATAATTTCTGATCCACGGGTTTCCCATGCACATCAGAATCTATTACAACATTTGTAGCCATGGGTGTTTTCTTTGCTTAGGCATCAGCCATCCCAAACATTTTATTAAGCTTTTTAGCATATTTAGCCTGGGATATGAAGATGCCATCAGGAAGTTGCTTCACTTGGAGACCAAGGAAGTAGGAGAGCTCACCCATGCTACTCATCTAGAATTTTTAATGCATTACATCAGAAAATCTTTTGCATAATTTGGGATCAGTAGAACCAAATATTATGTCATCTACATATATTTGTACTAACAATATTTTATGATGATGCATTTTGGTAAATAAAGTCATATCTACTATGCCTCTTGAAAATCCATACTCTAAGAGAAAGCTGGCTAAGGTCTCATACCAAGCTCTTGGAGCTTGCTTTAAACCATAGAGAGCTTTATGCAATTTAAACACATAAGAGGGATGAGTTGGAGAAACAAAACCTGGAGGTTGTTCAATATAAACCTCTTCTTTAAGTTCCCCATTTAAGAAAGCACTATTCACATCCATTTGATAAACTTTGATCTTTTTGAATGCAGCATAAGCAAGAAATATCCTTATAGCTTCTAGCCTGGCAATTTGAGCAAAGGTTTGATCATAGTCAATCCCTTCCTCTTGCTTATACCCTTGAGCAACAATCCTAGCCTTGTTCCTCACAATCACTCCTTAGACATCAAGCTTATTTCTGAATACCCATTTGGTTCCAATGACTGGGTAGTCTTTTGGTCTTGGAACCAAAACCCAAACTCTGCATCTCTAAAACTGATTAAGCTCCTCTTGCATTATAATGATCCAGTGGGGATCTTATTCTGCATCAGTTATAGATTGAGGCTCAATTTGAGAGAGGAAACAGTCATTCATCAAATCTTGGTTGAGTTGATGCCTTGTCTGTACACCTACTGTTATGTCTCCAATCACTTGGGATCTGGGGTGATCCCTCAATGTGACAAAATCAGTGGTTGGAGTCGGTTCTGCAACATCATTTGGAGAGAATTCTTCTTTTGGAGTAACTTCTGTTATTGTAGGGGGGTCATCTTCTTCCACAGTTTCTTCATCACTTTCTTCATTGACTTGTTGAGAAGGATGAGGCACAACTTTTGCGGTAAGGTTTAAGTCATCCAATTTCTCACACAAGTTGTGTACCTGCAAGGAGTCTTTGGTAGAAATCTCTTCCTCCTTATAAAACATGTTAGACTCATCAAATGTAACATGCATAGATTCTAGTATTTTTAATGTAGATTTATTAAATACCCTATAAGCTTTGCTGACTTGGGAATATTCTAGAAAAATTCCCACTGTAGCCTTTGCTTAAAACTTTCTAATGTGCTTTTTTGTCATTGTTATGAATATAACATACACAACAAAAAACTTTAAAATAGTTGATTATTGGTTTCTTCCCTCTGAGCAATTCATAGGGAGTCTTATGTTTTAGTTCGTGTATCAAGCTTCTATTTAGGACATAATTTGTTGTGCTCACTGCCTCTGCCCAATAGGATAGGGGCATGTAAGCATCTGCAAGTAATGTGCCTACAGCTTCAATGAGTGTTATATTTTTCCTTTCAACTATCTCATTTAGTTGAGGAGTTCTAGGAGCTGAGAAGATGTGCCTGATACCTTCCTTCTCACAGAATTCATGCATAAGAAGAGACTCAAACGTTATACCATGATCACTTCTGATCAATGCAACATGAGTAGAGTACTCAATCTGTACGGTCCTGAGAAAATCTGTAAGAACCTTGAATGTATTTGACTTAGATCTTAGAAAGAATACCCAAGAGAATTTGGAGAAGTCATCTACAACCACTAAGGTATAAGATTTACCTCCTAGGCTTTGTACAGCCACAGGGCCAAAAAGGTCCATATGTAGTAAGTACAATGTCCTAGGTGAATCACTCTTATTAATGGATTTGAAATTAGATTTAGTTTGCTTTTCTAGTTGACAAGCCCTGTAGAGTCCTTCCTTCTTGTAGGGGCAAGAAGGCAGACCTCTAACAAGGTTGTCCTTAGATAACCTAGCAATATTTTTCAGATTTACATGTCCTAATCTTTTATGCCACAAGTCATTTTGACTGCTAACTATGTTAAGCAAACATATGTGTGAAGTAAAAGAATGAAAATTAACTAGGTATATGTTTCTTTGTCTATTGCCGATTAAAATAGGTTTGTTTTCTTTAGAGGTAATAGTACAAGAGCTAGAGTTGAATGATGCCTGATAACCTTCATCACAGAGTTGGCTTATAGAGATGAGGTTATGCTTTAGTCCACTTACATATGCAACTCTCTTGAAAGTTACTGCTCCAATATTGACTTTGCCATAGCCCTCTATTTGGCCACAATTAGAGTCACCAAAGATGACATTTGGTCCCAGTTTGGGCTTGTAATCAATTAGATTTCCTTTGATTCCTGTCATGTGCTTGGAGCACTCACTATCCAGATACCAATGTTGATTATATGCTGGACAGGTCTTCATCTACAAATGAGATAGTTTGTTGTTCTTGACCCAGGTAACCTTGGGTCCTTGTTGATTTACATAGCTATAACTAGAAATGTAAGAACATTCAGGTTGATATTTATAGCCTTTGGGGTGATATCTTCTTGGTGGTATTATCCATTTATTGAAAGGATTAAAGTTGCGGTTAGAATTTAGGTTTCTGTTGTAAGAATCTACGATCGATGATTTCTGGTTGGATCGTCGACCTGAGCTCAACGATGTTGGATGAGATCGTCGATCTCTACTCGAAGAATGAAGATATTCATTCTTGTGGCACCAAAATCATCGATCTCTTGTCGACGAACCATACTGGTATCATCGATCATAGATCGAAGAATAATTATTACTTAAGTTTGCGTTCAAAGATCGTCGTTCTGAGTTCAACGATCTGTTCATATATCGTCGATCAGAGTTCGACGATAACTGCTTAACATTGTTGTTTTTGTTATTCTTCTGGTTGTTAAGTTTATTTTGAGTTTCAATTTGTTCAAGAAATTTATTGAACATATTAACCTGTTCAGTATTCTTCTTTCCTTTGTCAGATATAAACTTTACTGGTTTGCAAAGGTTATTTTTCTGAATTAGAGGTGGACCACTAGAGGAGGCACCTAGTCTTAGTTTGCTATTGTTAATCCTAGCATTTACAGTACTAGTGATATCTAGCAGTTGCAAACTTCTTCCATTTAGTGATTCTTCTAACTTCTTAGCCTTGTTAAGTTCAGATTTCAGAAGGGATATTTGTTCATTAGCAGAAATCAGTTCATTTGTTAGATTAGCATTTTCTGAGGTGATTTTGTGTAAATCATTTAGTTTTTCTCTGAGAAGTTTGATTTCCTTCTTAAAGCTGATCAAGTCTAAGCACAAATTTTTAAATTCAAGTTTAAACTCATCTGATTCAAAATCATAAGATGCTATTACGTGATCTTCAGGTGATAAGAATTCCTCATCTTCAGATTTATCTGTATCTGATCTGTTACAACCTACCTCAATGGCCATGAGGCAAACTTCCTTAGCCTTCTAGTCTTCTTCTTCCTCACTGGAGATGGAGGAGGTTGACTCTTCTTCAGTATCACTCCACGTTTCAGCAACAAAGCCCTTGTCTTTCCTCTTGTGCTTCCTTGAGGAAGGTTTGCTGTAGTGAATCTTCCTTGTGTCCATCTCCTTTCTTATAGCCTTCTTCCGAACTTATTTGCACTCAGAGATAAAATGCCCTGGTTTCTTGCAGCCAAAACAAACTGTTTCTTTAGATGGTGTTTTGTCATACCTTGGCTTATCTTCATATTTTGATGGTTTCCTTATGAAGTCTTTTCTAGCCATCTTGAAGAATCTCTTGGCAAAGAGACTCATCAACTCTTCATTCACAGGAATGACTTCAAAATCTTCTTTAGATTTGGAAGCTATGTTGTGCTCCTTCCTAGTTTGTGTAGGAGTCTATACTTCAGCTGCTTTTTCTCTTGCTTTCATCAGTTGCTCATAAGACTTTAGCTTTCCTAAAAGAGATTCTGTTGAGATCTCTGTCATGCTTATGGCTTCTCTGATGGGCAAGATTCTTGAGTCCCATGTGCTGGGAAAGCACATAAGGAATTTGTCATTCACTTCAGTTAAAGTGATTTCTTTATCTAGGGTCCTTAGCTCACTGATGATGGATCTGAGTCTATTGTACATCACTTCAACTGTTTCTTCTTAATCCTTCTTGAAGTTTTCATACTGAGGTTTGATCTCTTTCCTCTCATCTGCTGATCTATCCACCATTTGGTTCAAAGAGTCCCAAATATCCTTAGCTGATTGGCACTCAACAACCTTTTGAAATATTTCATCAGAAATAGTTTGAGCCAGTATGTTCATGGCTCTAGCATCAGCTATCTTAGCCTTTTTCTATGCATCTGTCCATCCAGGGGGTTGAACTGCACTCAAGTTAATTGATGCAGTTGAGGTTGAAGCCACTGGAGCTGGTGGTCCTATTAATATAGAGTTAAATATATCTTCATATATAGAGTTCATGTAAAGCCTAATTCTTGCCATCAAGATTATGAACTTCGACAAGTTGCATACTGGAGGTCTGGTGCTTGCATATTCTTTGTTCTGTGCCATACTGTATATATAAATCTAGTAAAGATAAAGAACAGATCTAACTTAGGATCTTTGGATCAAGGGTTTAACTTGTACAACCAAAAGAACCTCCTCTGATACCAATTGAAAGTTAGGGTTAGATCTGATATACTCTAGAGGGGGGGTGAATAGAGTATGTTTGTATATTTAAAAAAAATTCCTGAATTATAAAGATTATACCTAAACTTAGATACTATATCACAACATACCAAATTGAAATAAATGAAATCACAGAAAATCTAAATAACACAGCCACAACAAGAACAAGAACAAGAGGGCAACCAGACAACACAAGAATTTATAGTGATTCCCCAATCTTGGTACATCCACTCTTCTACCACCCTGGTAGTAATCCCCTCAAGTTTTTGATCAGGTGACTGCCACAAATGAGCTTTTGGTCAGCTGCTCAAAAAACCAAACCTCAAGTATTTTGGTTAGGAGACTTGCAACCAGGAATCACTTTTGAAGGGAGTAGAGAACCCTTTTTACAGAGGGGGTGAGAGAGTGATGGTGTCTTCTCTTTCTCAAATACAACTGAGAAGACTAGTGGAATTGATGTTAACAAAAAGCTCCCCCTGAAATATTGAGTTTGTTCAGGGAGGAATGAAACTTTTTATTCAGGGTGATAGGCCTTCAAGCTTTCAGCTTTAACCCGAAGAACTTCAGGAACTTCTTGACAGATGTATTGTTGTCCTACTGAAAGTTCCTGAGAGTATGACAGAAGAAGATTCTTGATTTGGATGGTTGTTCTTCTTCTTCAGAAAGATTGTACTTCTTTAAGTCTAGTAGTTATTGATTTCTTGACTGATCGATTCTCTATGTCTCAAGAAACTTGTATGTCTCTTAGATTTTGTCTCTGTGTGCATAGGAAGAAAGAGAACTTCTCGTTTTTATATTTTCCATGTAGAAGTCCTTTTGAATTTTGAAATTCTTCCTATAATTAATGCTAACGGCCTTGGAATAATTTGGCATTGATTTGTTTCCCCAACCGTCCCTTAGAAAAACGACAAGCAATAATCCTGATGAAGACCGTAATTAATGCTCTTGTCTAACGGTAATATTCAGAAATATTAGAGCATTAATTAGTCAGGAATCATTGCCAAATAATAATGACAAAAGAGGAAAACAGCCAAGACTGGATTCGTCGACCTGAGTCCGCAGTTCGTCGAGCTGAGAATAGTTGTTAGTCGAGCTGATAATAGATGTTCGTCGAGCTGAGATACAAGATCGTCGACCTCTGAATGCTGCTTGATAACTTTCATCTTTTGTGCATCAAGTTCGTCGAGCTGAGATCTAAGATTGTCGACCTTTGAGCTCAGAGATTTGTCTCTGAGTTCATCGAGCTAAGCACGACTTTCGTCGACCGGAGATCGACGAACATAGAACTCATTTTTCTAAGTCTTGAATTCTCTAAGTCTTGAGTCTCTTACTTTGTTGAAGGTTGTCCCTTGCATTGTTGACTCTTAGGACTTGACCTAGACTCTAGGACACAACCATAACCCTGGTCTATACATGTTGGGTCATATCCAAACTTAGTGAACCTAGCCCAAATCCAACTAGGGATCCAACACGGAAGGAGCCTCGGAAATGAGCACGAGGACCAAGCCCAATAGTTCACTTTGCACGGAAGGAGCCTCGGGACGTGAACACCGAGGACCAAGCCCAACCGCCCAAGGTCTATCCGTCAACTCCCATCTGTGTGACGATTGGAGAGCCCGTAGACCTGCCACTCTATCCTCTACCTTGGATTACGACACCGTGTGTCGACTCACACCACATGCAATACAACCACATCGTAGCTTGGAAGGAGCCTCGGAAACAAGCACGAGGACCAAGCCCAACCGACCACTTGGTATGGAAGGAGCCTCGTAACATGAACACCGAGGTCCAAGCCCAACCGTCTATTTATGATTCTTCCCAACATTACCAACCAGTGCGATCAGATATCCGCACTCACTCCCTGCATAATCCAGTGCCCAAGGCACCTCAAGGGTTTACCACAAACACAGGTGGTGAACCACCTCATACAATGGACTATTTTATACTCCCTTATATGATAAGCCTCAAGACCATGATTACGTATAATGTTATGGTCAAAGAACTTTAACATCACCACTTATAACTCCTTAACCCAAAATCAATCATTTGTGTACACATGATTTAACAACCTATTTAACACCTCACATGTTCTTACAACCAACACCGAATCAATTACCCAAGCTCTAGTAAATCTTGTTATTAAACGACTAATTACCCTTCGTTCATTAACGCCCACCAAGTAGTTTCGTTCAACCACATACCATTTCACCATTTGTTTACGTGGGGTCTAAACAATAATTTCATAATGTGTTGAATCATCACAATTAGGCATATTATGAATCGCCTACAAATTAACGTCGGATTGTTACAAAATCTCTTCCGAGTCCAAACCCAACTTTACAGTTACCCAAGAATTTCAGGTGCAGAACACCTGCTGGACAGTAACTTCAACCGGAGATTCCCATGGCTAAAGGAATCCGGTGAGTGCATGTAACCCCTCGATGGAAAGGTCTTACCATGGGATACAACTTTCATGTTCAGTCTACAACCCAGATTAGAGTGTATCATACATGAAATTGGCTCCAAAACCTGCTACGTACAGAATACAATTTCTGCACGCTTTGTCTGACAACCCTCTACTTCGATCAGACATTCCCGTGGCTACAGACTTCACCCGAAGGCATGTAACCACTCGTTCGAAAGGTAATTCCAAGGGCCACGACTTTCGTGTTTAGTTAGAAGCCTAGATCTGGCCAAATCTTGCCTGAAAATTGCCAAGAAGGTTGTTGGGTGCAGAACACAGATTTCAGCACGCATCTTAAGGCGAAATGAACGGCATCAGATCATCTTCCTCCTCAAGCCACTCCTCCCAAATCACAACCAAAAGTTCCTCCACCCTTATTCACCCTCTTAAGGCCATTCCTCTTCACGAAACCACCCCCATCATAACCTTGAAGGAAGGGGAGGTTGAAGATGACTAAACCTTAGAACACAAGTTTCTAGCAAGACCCTCCTAGAAATCTTCATCTCACACATCAAGACTCATTTGAGTCGATATCTCGCCTAAGGATAACTATAGATATAGCACCAAGAGAGAGGTGAGGAAGCTCACCTCATTTCCAGCGGTTTCGCCATCTTCGGCCATGGATCTTGTCATTCTTCTCGTCGGCATCCCTTTTCCTTGGCGGCGGTGGCGATTCCTCACGGAGTTTGGTTTGCTCCAGCAAGTTCTTCCCTCCTCCAGATGTTTTCTAAATAATATGTGGCTTGGAAGAGAATGAAAACGGCTAGGGTTTCATTTTGTCTTTTTATTCAGAAGTGACACGGGTAGGGACACGCCCGTGTCCTTACCCGTGTACTGCTCGGGAAAAACGACGTCAATGGTTCGACTGCTGCTTAGTGCATATACACGGGTACTTAAACGGGCGAGATATCGACTAAAATGGTCGTGGTTCTGCCCGTTCCTCTACCCGTGTCCTACTCGGGACAATCCAGCTTATTCCTAATAGATTCATACGGGTAGAGACACGCTCGTGTCTCTACCCATGTACTTCTCGGGATCAGACCACTCGACACCATTTTCTTATCACTCAATGCTATGGCACTCAATGCCACGACACACGGGTAGGGAAACGCCCGTGTCTCTACCCATGTCATACTCAAAACAGACACTCAATGCCATGCCACTCAACACCATAGCACACAGGTAGGGACACACCCGTGTCTCTACCTGTGTCCTTCATGGGACAATCCACTCAACTCCATGCCACTCAATGCCGTGCCACTCAACACCATGCCACTCAAATCCATATCATACGAGTACGGACACGCCCGTGTCTCTACCTGTGTCCACCTCGGGACAGTCAGCTCAACGCCATGCCACTCAAGGCCATGCCACTCAGCACCATGCCACTCAAAGACATGACACATGGGTAGGGACACGCCCGTGTCTCTACCTGTGTCTTACACAGGCCAAACTTCTCTTTTTCCCTACGAGTGCGTGCCTGATCGCCTGCAGTCTCTGTGCCAAAATTAGCTCTCCTGACTCAAAAGCGCATACAAAGGGCCTAGTGTGAATCGGGACGTTACACGAGAAAGATGATCGGCTGCTAAATTCTCTGCGCTTTTCTTATCTTGGATATGTAAATCAAATTCTTGAAATAAGAGAATCCAACGTAATAAACGGGGTTTTGCGTCTGCCTTAGTTAGTAAATATTTTAAAGCAGAATGATCCGTAAAAACTATAACTTTTGAAAGCGTTATATAAGATCTACACTTATCAAATGCGAATACAATCATCATTTGTTCCTTTTCCATAGTCGTGTAATTGGTTTGTGTGGATGTGAGAGTTTTACTTGCATAATAGATAGGATGAAAATATTTGTCTACTCATTGTCCTAAGACAGCTCCTACCGCATAATCACTCGCGTCACACATGATCTCAAAAGGAAAGGACCAGTCTGGGGGTACTAAAATAGGAGAGTTGATAAGTTTGTCTATAATAATGTTGAATGCTACTAAGCAATCGTTATTGAATATAAATGGGGCTTCTTTTTCTAGTAAATGAGTTAACGGTTTTGTTATTTTAGAGAAATTTTGAATGAACCGTCTATAAAAACCTGCATAGCCTAAGAAACTTCGAATAGATTTTATATTTGTTGGAGGAGGAAGTTTTTCAATTATTTCTATTTTGGCCTTACCGACCTCGATTCCCGGAGAAGAAATTTTATGACCGAGAACTAAACCTTCGCGGACCATAAAGTGGCATTTCTCCCAGTTCAACACTAAATTCATGTCTTCATAGCATTGAAGAACACGAGCGAGGTTATCTAAACATGTATGGAATGAGTCTACATATACGGAGAAATCAACCATAAACACTTCCATAATGTCCTTTACTAACTTGCCGAAAATAACTAGCATACATCTTTGAAATATAGCTGGCGCATTACATAGTCCAAACGTCATTAGCATATAGGCGAAAGTACCAAAGGTGCAAGTGAACGTAGTTTTCTCTTGGTCTTTAGGGGATATAGGGATTTGTAAATACCCTGAATAACCATCGAGAAAATAATAATATGAGTGACCTAAGAGTCGCTCTAATATTTGATCTATAAATGGTAGTCGAAAGTGATCAATACGGGTGACATCATTTAATTTTCGATAGTCGATGCACATCCTCCAACCCGTAACAGTACGAGTTGGAATTAGTTCATTATTAGTATTTGGCACTACCATTATATCGCCCTTCTTAGGGATAACTTGTACGGCACAAACTCATATGTAATCTGAGATTGGGTAGATAATTCATGTGTCTAATAATTTCATTACTTTAGCTTTTACGACATCCTTCATATTAGGATTTAAATGTCGTTGGGGCTGGATAGATCTACGAGGGTTATCTTCAAGAAATATTTTATGCGTACAAAAAGATCCTTGTATATCAGAAATTTGCCATGTTAATGCATGACGATGTTGTTTTAACACTTCTATTTATTCAGACATTTTTTTATCATTTAATTCGGCAGAAATGATAACAGGGAGTTTATATTCGGCTTCAAGGAAAACGTATTTTAAATGTGCGGGAAGTGTTTTCAGCTCGAGGGTTGGTGGTTTTTCTTACGAAGTTGGGGTTTTTAGAGTTGTAGAAGTTAAGGATATAAATGGTTCTAAAGGGTCATCGGTAGGCATTTCTTGTGAAAGGGGTAAGTAGTCTGCCAATTCCGATTCTTCTACATTTATTGAAAGTAATTCAGAACAGGGATAACAATTTTCCTCAAAGGAGGCTTTCGCAAGATAGCAGGAATCGTTGTTTATTAAAGAATTTTTCATAGAGGGATCTATATCGATAGTAACCTCGTCATCTCATACTCGTAAGAGAAGTCTACCGTTACTTACGTCTATTATCGCGCGAGAGGTTGTGAGAAAAGGATGACCGAGAATTATGGGAACATCGGCGTCTTCCTCTATGTCAAGTATAACAAAGTCTACCGGGAAGATAAACTTGTCTATTTTGACCAGAACATCCTCTACTATCCCTATTGGATATTTAATAAAACGATCTGCTAACTGAATGCTCATTTTAGTTGGGTTGGGGTTACCTAATACTAGTTTCTGAAAGAGCGAGTAGGGCATTAAATTTATGTTAGCACCTAAGTCTTCTAACACATCTTTTATTAATAGATTACCGAAGAGACACGGGATGGAAAATTGTCCCGGATCATTTAATTTTGGGGGTAATTTATGTAATAAAATGGCTGAACATTTAGCGTTAAGGAAAACTCTCGAAATATCTTCGAGTTTCTTTTTATTTGAAAGTAACGCTTTTAAATATTTTGCGTATTTAGGAATCTATGCAATTGCCTAGCAGAAAGGTATATTGATTTGAATTCGTTTTAGCATTTTTAGAAAAACTTTAAACTGTTCATCTTCTCACTCATCTTTTAATTTTGAAGGATAAGGTACAACAACATGAGGTAGAACAATTCGTGCGGATTTAGGAGGCAGAGACGTAATAGGAGGTGGTGTAGGAGGGCTAACCGTAGTTTTTTTTCCTACCCTAATGGGTGGTGGTAGCTCCCTGATACTTCGTAGTTTGACGGCTTGTCAACTTGATGGGTTACTGGAATGGACAGTTTCCCGCGGATTTGGTTCCGTATTTCCTGGTAAATTACCAGGTTGGCATTCCGATAGAATTTTTTATATTTGTCCAATTTGTGTTTCTAAGTTTTTAATTGATCCGATCAGGTTCTGGATATTGGACTAATTGATACTGACATATTTCGTGAATATGTCTTCTATATAGGTTGGCCTAAATTGGTGCGGTTGTGGTGGTGGTGTCTGTGGTTGTGGGGGTTGCAGTGCAAATCCAATTTGATTTACAATCGGAGGGCGTTGAGCATTATTTTGGTTTCTCCACGAAAAATTTGGATGATTCCTATATCATGGATTGTAAGAATTATTATTATTATTATTCGAATTATAGGAGGGTCTATATGAGTCCCCATATAGTCGACTTCTTCATTATTATTATTAGTTAAATTAGGCGGATTCCAAGATGTAGAGGCGGTAGGAAGCACTCATCCCCTCCACTTGCATAGTCAGATACACTACTTAGAGAGCTAAGTTTGAAGAGGAGTCGAGCTCATAGATCCCAGCTTGTTTAAGGCGTGACCTCGGCACATTCCACTAGTACGCATTCATGGCAATCTCCTCAAATAGTGTTTGAGCGGCCTCGGGGGTTTTGTTATTGAGCGTGCCCCCAACGACACCATCAATGGCTTGTCGGGTCTGAGTGTTCAGACCGTTATAGAATGTCTGTACCTGGAGCCAAGCTGGCAGCGGATGATGTGGACACCGACGTAGGTATTCCTTAAAATGTTCCCAAGTCTCATATAGAGACTCGGACTCACCTTGAACAAAGGAAGAAATATCCGCACGCAGACGTGCGGTTTTTGTAGGTAGAAAGTACTTTGTGAGGATTTCTCGGTCATATCAGCCCAAGTGGTGATAGATCCTCTAGGGAGAGAAGCTAGCCACTATTTGGCTTTCGTTCGTAGCGAAAAAAGAAATAAGCGAAGACGGATGTCATCATTAGTGACACCATTTTTCTTAAATGTGTCGCATATTTCTAAAAAGTTGGACAAGTGCGTGTTTGGATCTTCGTCGGACAATCCATCGAATTGAACGGAATTTTGGATCGTTTGGATTATACTCGTTTTAATCTCGAAGTTATTATTAGCAATTGTTTGCCGAATGATACTAGACCCGGTGTCATCTAAAATGGGTCGTGCATAATAAGACATGGTCCTTTGGGGGACCACCTCTGGCATTTGTTGTGGCTCTGCTGCCATTTCTTATACGTGTGTGGTGCCAACGGACTCTTCCAGATTTAATACTAGCTCTTGATTCAGAGATCAGAGGCGCCAGTGAAAGGTGCGATCGAATTCAGGATCAAATTCAAGATTTAAATCAGATGGAGTTCTGCGGGTCATACACTAAAAAGACTTTTGATAAAAACAAAAATAAAACAAATATATAAAAACTAAGTAAAACAAAAAAAGTTACAATTAAAGAAAACTAAGTTAAAAACAAATATATATAAACACACAAATACAAACACACAAAAAGACTTAAAACAAGAAAATAACTAAAAATAAAGTTTTATATAAAATAGGTTTTATAATAAAAAGCATTTTTATTATAAACTATTTTTATAATAAGAAAAGTTTTATATTAAATACGTTAAAATAGTATGTTAGGTTTTTGTTAGAATTTGTTAGTGGTTAATAAAATTGTTAATAAAAAGTTAGGTTTTATAAAAACAAAGTTTTAAATTCAGTGAATTTTATGTTTGTTTTATTTTTATAAAAACTAAGGTTTTTAAATAACAAGAAAAGAAAAGATAAATCTACTAGCGTTCTTATATTTTCAAATATTAACACATATAAACGAATCCTCGGCAACGGCGCCAAAAAGCTTGATAAGTAAATTTTGATCTAAAGAGGATAGATTTGGTGTTATATAATCTATTACGTATATAAGTCTATCTCTTTTTATTTACTTACATCCTGTAGATTAAGGCAAGAGTATCTATCGCATAGGAGTATAGTATTTTGTAGAAAATATCAAGGTCGTCTTTTTCCTTGGATCGGTGTTAATTATTCTACTTTTTAGAATGAACTATTATCTTATTGAAAGGATGGAGTGGAGTTTATATTAAAAATAAAAGACAGAAAAATATAAATACGTAGTTTTATGAAAATAAGGACTCAGAAGGTAGTCCTTGAATTAAGAATTACTATGAGAGAATATTAATTCACCTGTTAAAGAACAACTTTATTTCTTGATTACCTAACTTAAAGAGAGGGTCCCTTTGGTAGCATCACTGATACGAAAGTACGACCGGGGAGGCTTGCGTTTAAAATGGGTTAACGTAAAACGTAGTGTCTCTTCACCTTGTATATGATCAATTAACAGTAAACCCTACTTAGAATAACTAGAACGTAAAGTTTAAATATTTTAAAATAATATTCAGCCCAGAGCTCATCTTGACCAAGTGCTAAGGGCTCTTAGCCTCTTATCAGGATGGGGTGGTATAAAGTGCAAAAAATAATATCTTCATATCTATCTTAATTCAAGACTTAAGCTTACGCTTCGCCTTTCATTCGGGATAGGGTAGTAAAATCTAAACTATTGAAAATTTTTCACACTATCTTAATCCAAGTCATATGTTTTCGCCTCGCCTTTCATTCGGGATAGTATGAACTAATAAGGTTTTGAAAAATAGTTTTGAAAGTCGTTTCACGCTATCTTAATACAGGAAATAAGCAGAGCATCGCCTTTCATTCGGGATAGTATGAGAAAATAAAGTAAAGTAAAACAGAAAATAAAACTATAAAGTACTTAGAATTGAAATTGAAACATTCTATTTTATAAATTCAAAAGTTATTACAACTTCCTACATAGCTGAAAAGAAAGCTGAAAAAATTACAACTTATAGAACTTGGAATACTTGAAAGCTACTACCAGTTCTTTGTCAGAGAGCTGAGGATTCCTAATAGTTCTTAAGGAAGCTGCTGGTGTTCGAATATTTTTACAAAGCTCTGCCCTCTATTTATAGAAAAAATTTGAAATGACACGGCCCTAGACCCGGGCATGTCGGGTGGGAGTGACAGGGTCACGGGCGTGTCGGGCGGCGTGTCGGTACATGTGTCGAGCTGGGTTGAACTTTGGATAAAACTTCATAAGGTCACGGGCGTGTCGAATTGGGTCACGGGCGTGTTTGACAGTCGGTTCATCAGGCGGCACAGGGCGTGGCGACAGCGCGACATCTTGCTAGAAACAGGCTAACACCGGTGCGGGTCACGGGCGTGTCTGATTGGGTCACGGGCATGGTGTGGATGTGTCCATCAGCTTTTCTGATTTTCCTAAATAAAAAAACAGAAAATAAAAAGGAATTGTACAGGGCTGTCATGCCCTAGGTCACGGGCATGACCTAAGTAAAAAATACAAAAAATCAGAAAAACTTAGAAAATAAATATAAACATAAAAAAATAAAATATAACAAAAATAATTTGTTATATATATAAACTAAGGTTTTATTTATAAATATTCAAAATTAGTACTATACAAAATTGTATATTTTTATACTCATCTATATACAAAAAAACAGAATAACTCAAAAAATACAAAAAGAAGATCATAACTCTAAAAAATTCCAAATAATTTTGTATGATACAAATAAATCAAATATACTATTTTTAACCTCCTTGCTTTCCTAAAATCTTGTTTCGAGTTTATTTATAAGCAAATTTTATTAATCCTTTATTTACTATCCGTTTATAAATTATAGTTTTATAGATTTAAATATCTGGGGTTAAGTTTTGAAGAATTTTTTATGTATTTTTCTTATATTAGGGAACTTATTTTTCAGCACTACTTATAATTTTTCATAAATAGAAGCACGTCTTTTATGTTAGAAAATAACAACAATGGATTTCAATTATTTTTACTTAATGCTTTTAAGAAATATAGGAATATTCAATTTTTCAAGGTAGCTCTCAAATTTTTTTTTATTAAAATTTAGTTTTCTTTTTGAAAAAAATAAACCCATCTCCAATTTTTTCATGTCTTACTTAGCATGATTAACCCCCCCCCCCTTTTACCCTAAAAAGAACCTATGTTAATGTGAATAAGATTTCATTCCGTAAACATAGACATCCAATATTTAAAAAGATTATATGTTACGGAGTAAGAGGATAAAATTCATTACTCCTATATATATACATTGGGTTTTATTAAGTTGATTCAAAAAATTTGTGTTAGGAAAATAAGATTTCATTTTCTGTAACATACATCAGAAAATTTTTTTTTTGAGATTTGAGTCACCTCTAAAAAACTAAAGCCGTCTTCATAAACCAAAGCCTCCCCCACTTAGCCAATTTCGATGATTCTAGAATTAATAATAAAATCCTTTTGAGAGCTTAATTCTTAATTGCATTATTTCCTTTAAAATTCTCATAAGCTTATGTTTTTTTTAATTCCAATCTATCTTTGTTAAACTAACAAAAACAATTTCACTTTCTATTTGATATTTCTAGAAGTCTTTTTGGCCGAAACTATACCCCAATTTATAATATTTTCATAATTTAGGATTTAACTATAGTACCCCGAATGTTTATTTTGATCCTTCTTTTAATTAATTTTAGAGGTAGCTAAACATAGGATTTTTTTAATTCCTTATAAGTATATCTCCAACTTTTGCCCTACAATAGCAAAAGCTTAAGTATGGGGGTATTTGATAAGTTATAAATATACGTATTTTATAGTACTTTATTTAAGTCCTTTTAGTTTATTTTTGTCATTTTTATTTTTTTTTCATTAATAAAATGTTCCTTTTTGTAAATATTATTCTAACATAACTTTAATTTTGTTTTCTGAAATTTTTCAGAAAAATTCAAAAAATCACCCGACATGGTCGTGTCCCAAGACACAACACGCTCGTGTCACGCCCTCAACGTTCATTGATCTCAACTCGACATTCAACAGTCGACGATCACGGAACACGCTCGTGTCCCAAGACCTGACATGTCCGTATCACGCCACCAGTTCAAGCTCAGTTGTTGCTGACTGATGAGTATATAAATATACAATTTTGTATAGTATTAATTTTGAATATTTATTAATAAAACATTATTTTTTATATATATAACTAATTATTTCTGTTGTATTTTTTTTTATGTTTTATATTTATTTTCTAAGTTTTTCTGAATTTTTGTAATTTTTACTTATGTCACACCCCTAGGTCACGCCCGTGACCTAGGGCGTGATAACCCTTTTTAATTCCTTTTTATTTTCTGTTTTTGTTATTTAGGAAAATCAGAAAAGTTGATGACAAATCCACGACACGCCCGTGACCCAATCAGACACGCCGGTGCCCGCACCGATATAAGCCCATTTCTAGCAAGATGTGCTGTGGCCACGCCCCGTGCCACCTGATGACCCGACTGCCAGACTCGCCCGTGACAAAATTCGACACGCCCGTGACCTGATGAAGTTCTATCCAAAGTTCAACCCAGCTCGACACATGTCCCTATACGCTGCCCGACACGCCCTTGACCTTGTCATGCCCACCCGACACGCCCGTGTCTAGGGGTGTGTCGTTTTAATTTTTTTCTATAAATAGAGGGGCGGAGCTTTGTAAAATTATTCGAACACAAGCAACTTCCTTAAGAACTGTTAGGGCTCCCCAGCTCTTTGACAAAGAACTGGTAGTAGCTTTCAAGTATTCCAAGTTCTGTAAGTTGTAATTTTTTAGCTTTCTTTTCAGCTTTGTAGAAAGTTGTAATAACTTTTTGAATTTATAAAATAGAATATTTAAATTTTAATTCTGAGTACTTTATAGTTTTATTTTCTGCTTTACTTTATTTTCTTATACTATTCCGAATGAAAGGCGAAGCTCTGCTTATGTCTTGAATTAAGATAGCGTGAAACAGCTTTCAAAACTATTTTTCAAAACCTTATTATTTCATACTATCCCGAATGAAAGGCGAGGCAAAAGCCTATGACCTGGATTAAGATAGTGTTAAAGTTTTTCAATAGTTTAGATTTTACTACCCTATCCCGAACAAAAGGCGAAGAAAAAGATTAAGTCATGAATTAAGATAGATAGGTAGATATTATTTTCTGCACTTTATACTGCCCCCATCCTGATAAGAGGCTAAGAACCCTTAGCACTTGGTCAAGATGAGCTCTGGGCTGGATATTATTTTCAACTATTTCAACTCTACATTCTCTTTATTCTAACTAGGGTTTACTGTTAATTGATCATATACCAGCTGAAGAGACATTACGTTTTACGTTAACCCATTTTAAACACAAGCCTCCCCGGTCGTACTTTCGAGTCAGTGATGCTACCAAAGGGACCCTCTCGTTAAGTTAGGTAATCAAGAAATAAAGTTGTTCTTTAATAGGTGAATTAATATTCTCTCATAGTAATTCTGAAATCAAGGACTACCTTCTGAGTCCTTATCTTAATAAAACCACGTATTTATATTTTTCTGTCTTTTATTTTTAATATAAACTCCACTCCGTTCTTTCGATAAGATAATAGTCCATTTTAAAAAGTAGAATAATTAACACCGATCATAGGAAAAATACGACCTTAATATTTTCTACAAAATACTATACTCCTATGTGATAGGTACTCTTGCCTTAATCCACAGGATATAAGTACTTAAAAAAGAGATAGACTTATTTACGTAAAAGTTTATATAACACCAAATCTTTCCTCTTTAAAAAAAAATTTACTTATCAAGCTTTTTGGCACCATTGCCGGGGATTCGTTTATATGTGTTAATATTTGAAAATAAAAGAACGCTATTAATTGTATATTTTTTTCTTGTTATTTAAAAACATTAGATTTTATAAAAATAAAACAAACATAAAATTCACTGAATTTAAAACTTTGTTTTTATAAAACCTAACTTTTTATTAACAATTTCATTAACCACTAACGAATTCTAACAAAAACCTAAAATACTATTTTAACGTATTTTACATAAAACTTTTTTATTATAAAACTAATTTATAATAAAACTTCTTTTTATTATAAAACCTGTTTTATATATAAAACCTTATTTTTAGTTATCAAGCTTTTTGGCACTGTTGCCGGATATTGATCAAGACGATAACCTTGAATCTGCCAAGACTGCATATTATTTGGAGTGGTGTAGATTGGCTCCAACCATAATGATTGGAAGCACCCTGATCAGGAAGGGTATGAATACACAAGGCAAATTCTTGTCTGAGATAGTAGGGAAGGTGCTTCTGTGTAAAATAGCATCACATGATAGAATTTTTTGGATCTATGTTTGAGATAATGACTAGAATAATCTTTAAAGTTAAGACTAACTGGAGTAAAAAAGTATTTGACACGATTGTAGAGAACATAAAGAAGCCAAATGTGGGTAAAATTATAAGCATTTACTTGGTACATGCCATTCCTGACAGCCTCAACCTCAAGATTGGATCTAAGATCAATCACAAGAGGAGAATGGACATAAGGATACTTGCAAGGTGGGATAGAGTACTATCCAAGGAAACACCTGTAGTAGAGATGGAGCAGTATTAAAATAAGAAGGCAGAGGTTGTGGAAGAAGATTCTCTTAGTGAATCTGAAGAAAAAGGAAGTTCCAGCTCAGAGAAACATGATGATTCAGCAACTATAAAATCTTCAAGGACCTCTCCTTCTACTTCTGATCAGATATAGGGGAGAAGATTCAAAATAGGGATCCCAATGAGGGGTAGAACCTAAATATTTTGGCAGATATAGAAATGGATACTGTAAATACTATTGTAATGGAAGTAATATAAGAGTTGGATATTGTTCTGGAATAAGAAGAGGTTCCTGAACAGTAAATGCCTGATATGGAGATTGAGGAGGTAGTCTCTAAGGAGACAGAGGATGAAATATTTCTGAATAATGATAGAGATATCCCGGGGGAGATGACTGAACATCCAGAGGATTCATTTCATGATGAAATAGATCTTGGTGAAGAAGGTGCAAGAGTTGAGGGGGAGTTAGCCGATATGTCCACAACTACTGAAAAAGCTAAGGAGCCTATATCTTTTGAAGTAGTCTGTTCTTCAGAATCGTAGGAGTAAGAAGCCACTCTGATAAAGAAAAGGAAAATAACTGAACTCAAAAAGAGGAGTAACAGCTATAAGATCATTCAGTCTGGACCAACACCTACTCCTGCAATGGATTCAAGCACACTTCTGGTTCAACTACAGATAATGCTAGATAAACAGACAAATCAACTAGAAAAGTATGTGGATTAAAGAAAGGAGTTGTAGTTCTCGTTGGCTCAAGAAATCAAATAAATTAAATTTGAGGTTAATCTGTTGAAGAAGAGATATGACTGATTTCTTTTAGAGAGGAGCAAATGTTATAGTGTTCCTTGCTAAAAAGCAAGTGGAGTCAAAGAAAATTGAAAATGATATAGCTGTAAAACATGGTACGTCATGGAAAATCAGACTTGGATGAATGAGAATATGATAATTATGCATGATATTACATTGGAAGAGATAGCTAAGAAAACTACTCCTCTGTAGACTAAGATAACCTCTACCTCCAAAGACATTGAAACTCAACTATCTACTTATACAACTTGTATTAGACGAGGGTAGGCCCTACCACCGCCAGGTCATCAGAAGTCAAGGTCAATAAGTCATGAAGGGGGTCAAGATCAGCGCCCCAGGCCGCAGAAGACTCGAGCGAGTATGGCGAGCTCCCCAGGCCTACTCGTGAGGTGGCGACTAAGGCGAGATCCTCGTCTGTCCCGTGCGAGCTCCCCAGAAAGTCGCCCGATCGCCAGGGTGGGGGTATAAGTAAGACCCCCCCTTCTTTGGATTTACCTATAAATAGGACCCTAGGGGTACGAATAAGAGACCAGAAAACTCTGGGATAGTTACTCGCGAACTCTACCTCGCGTATCTCATTCGTATCTAGCTCGGCCATTCTGGTTGAGAAGGGGTTGCTTTGTCTAAACAACCAGGTACGTGGTGGGACCTTCCTGCCGCAGCGCCTAGGGTCTTGTTTCTTTAGCTCATCTTCTTCGCATCTGAGGGCCGTCTGACTTCACTACGAGACCAGTAACCTTAGGTCACCTAGTCCGATTCTGAGGTTGGGATTTTCTTGGCTTCAATACTTGGTGCGGTGAGCGTGGATAGAAGCCAAGGAGGAAAGTTTTGTGGTGGAAAAAGATGGTCCATAATGGCGATCAAGGCGAGTTGGCGGACAACTCGGCAGGAGTAGGCACCTCGGAGCGAGGTGGCGGGTTTGTGACGGTAGCAGCTTTCAAGGAGTTTGCGAAGAGAATGGAGAAGGCGATACTCATCGGATTCTCCAACCCCCCTGAGGACACGATGACTTCTCCCTATCGCCTGACCCCACCGGGAGAGTAAGAGCCAACCAAGCGAGCAGGAAAGGAGCCCGCTTGGGAGAGAAAAGAGACACCAATGCCGCCACGTCATCACCAACAGAGCAGCCACAGCATCAGGTTCCGAGATCCTGAACTCTCGGTGAGGTATGGGAATACTCGCCGATTGAGCGAGTACGAGTACTCGAGTTAGGAGGATTATCGCCACCGCCAGGAAGGGAGGAGCCCCTTCTGCGCTGAGATCCTCGCGGCCCCCGTCCCCGACAATTTCCGTGAGCCCGCCCTCACCTACTACTCCGGCAGAGATGACCCGGTAAGGCATCTTCAGTGGTTTGAGGACATGGTCTCGATTCGCAACATGTCCAACGCCTTCAAGTGCCGCTTCTTCTCCATCACCTTCAAGGGAATTGCAAGAGACTGGTTCCACCAACTGCCGGCAGGTTCCATCTACTGTTTCTCCGACCTTCGTCGGGGTCTCATAGCGAGGTTTGCGACATCCAAGAAAAGAAAGTAGGAGGCGACGACCCTTTTCAAGATCGTGCAAGGGCAGCACGAGAGTTTGGGTCATTACATCGACCGGTTCCAGGAAGAGGTTTTGGAGGTGGAGGAGGTGGATGGGTTTACCTTGATGGTTGCCCTCAAGTTTGGCCTGATTCAGGGACTTTTCAACATGGAGCTGGGGAATAGGCCGCCGAGGTCGTTCGAAGAAATGGTGGAGAGGGCGAATGTCTTCATTCAGGGGGAGGAGAGGAACACGGAGTTCCTGGCAAGGATGGATGGGGATGAGCCACTAGGGGAGAACAGGGGAAGTATGCTAGAAAGGGAGAGGCGTCCAGAGAAACACGATGGCGGAAGGCGGGAGGAGCCGAAGAGAAAGGAAGAGAGGAAGAGAAGAGAGGAGACCAGGAGGGTGGAAGAGTCGAGGCAGGAGAGGCCTCAAAGGCAAGAAGAAAGAAGGCCCATCGAGGCCCCGGAAGGAAGAAGGGAAGAAAGAAAGTTCCAGTATCCGAGAGATCGTCCCCGGTAGAGGCAATCGATCCGTCAGGAATAGAGGAAAAACAACAACCCCAGGGATCAGGGAGGAGGAAGAAGGGAGATGATGACCATAACACAACGGGCTGCTAAGCTCCGGCGGAAGGAGAAACGGCAGGAGAGGCAGCAGGAAGCGGCAATTCCCCTCTACTACGATATCCATCGGGTAGAGGGGCATGGGACCTTGGCCTGCCCCGAGTTTTTAGAGGCAAGGAGGAGGTTGGAGGAGACAGAGGCAGAGAGAGCAGCCAAGGCAGGAGGCTCCAGTCGGGCAGGAAGCCTTCCAAGCTCCGCAGAGGAGGAGGAATGAGGACAGGGTTGACCAGGGAGGTCGAGGAAGCATAATTCCCGGTCCGGGAGGCGGACACGTCGGGGTGATCAATGGAGGTGCAGGGCTTGGAGCTTCTCGCAAGGGTAGTCTCCACAAAATCTACAAGAGGAGCATCACCTCGATGTCGCATACTCCTCCGCTGCTGAATGAGATAACCTTCTCGGAGGAGGATATACTGTGGAACGAGAACCCCTTCCACGATGCACTGGTGATACAAGCGGTTATCAAAGACTTCACCATCGCCCGAATCCTTGCGGACAATGGGAGCTCGCTTAATATCATTTTCAAAAGAACCTTATTGGGGCTTCAGGTGGAAGCATCCAGGGTCCAGGCCGCGGATGGGCCTCTCTTTGGCTTCTCGGGAGAGAAGAAAGAGGTGGAAGGGGGAGTGGAGCTGTTGGTCACCCTTGGGAGTACTTCAATCCGGTGTCGGTTTGTCAATATCGACGCACCCAGCGGCTACAATGCCATTTTCGGACGGACTCTCATCAACTACTTCAAGGTCGTCCCGTCGTCATACCATCAGTGCCTGAAGTACTGTCGGGATGACGTCCAAGTACTGATAAGGGGGGATCCGAAGGCCTCTAGGGAGTGTTACATGAACGCTGTCAGCACCATCAGCTGGATGGGTGACGCGGAAAGGCTGGATAGGATGATGGAGCAGGAGGAGGGCCTGCAAGCTGCCGAGGAGCTAGAGGAAGTGGAGGTGATCTCCCCGAAAGGAGGGCCTGAGCTGCTGAAGGTCGGAGGAGCCTTGCCACAGGAAGGGAAGGCGGAGATAGCTGCTTGCCTGCAGGAGAACGCTGACATCTTCGTGTGGAGTGTCGTCGAGATGCAAGGGATTGATGCCGATGTTGCCTGTCATCGCCTCAACCTGGATCCCGCGGTAGCTCTGGTTCGTCAAAGCCTAAGGAAGAACGCCACCGTGCTAGCCGAGTCGATCAGGGAGGAAGTGAGGAAGCTGCTGGAGGCGGGGTTTGTCTCGGAGATCTAGTATCCAGGCTGGGTCTCCAATGTTGTAATGGTAAAGAAGTCCGTAGGGGGCTGGAGGTTGTGTATCGACTTTTCCATGTTGAATAAAGCTTGCCCGAAGGATTTTTATCCCTTGCCTCAAATTAACGCACTGGTTGATTCCGCCGTCGGGTTTCCTGTGATGAGTTTCCTTGATGCTTTTTCAGGGTATCACCAGATCCGGATGCATCCCCCCGATTGCCGCAATGTTTCCTTCATCACCAGCGACGGCTGTTACAGCTACAAGATGATGCCATTCGGGCTCAAAAATGCCGGCACGACTTATCAAAGAATGATGAACCAGGTGTTCAAAGAGCAAAAGGGGCGGAATGTGGAGGTTTGCATGGACGACCTTCTCGTCAAGAGCAAGAGCATCACAGAGCACGTAGCGGATCTGGCGGAGACCTTCGCCACCCTGAGGAAGTACAAAATGCGGCTTAACCCGGTCAAGTGTGTCTTTGGCGCGGGATGGGGAAAGTTCCTAGGTCACCTCCTCACTCCTCGGGTGGTGGATCCTAACCCCGACAAGGTAAAATCAATCATGGAGATGGCCTCCCCAAGAGATTCCAAGGAGGTCCAGAGGTTGACTGGAAGGCTGATAGTCCTTAGCCGTTTTCTCTCCAAGGCCGAAGAAAAATGCTCCCAGTTCTTCAAGGCCCTTCGGGGGAATCAAAAATTCGAGTGGACCACGGAGAGTGAGGAGGCTTTCAAGAAGCTTAAGCAGCAGCTGACCTGAGTTCCTCTCCTCCAAGGTCTGCAGGGCGGAGAGGACCTTTTACTTTATCTGGGAGTGGGAGCTGAGGCGGTTAGTTCGGTGTTGGTTCGAGAAGAAGGAGACATCTCCCCATCTATTATGTGAGTCGGGTGTTACGGGAAGAAGAGACGAGGTACCCTATCCTGGAAAAGCTAGTTTTCGCTTCGGTAGTTTCGGCTCGGCGGCTCCGCCAATATTTTCAGGCTCATTCCATCAAGGTGGTCTCCGATCATCCCTTAAGGAGTATATTGGATGGGGTGGAGCATTATGGCAGGTTGGCCAAGTGGGCAGTGGAGCTAAGTGAGTTCGACATCTCTTACTCCCCAAGGGTAGCAATCAAGGCACAGGCGATAGCGGACTTCCTGGCTGACTTCTCGGTCGAGGTGGAGGTAGACGTGGGCGCTTCTCGCCCAATATCTTGGAAGATGTTTGTGTACGGGGCATCCGGCAGATATTCTGTGGGAGCCGGAGTCGTGTTGGTTAGCCCCTAGGGAACCAGGATCGAACAAGCCGTCGAGATCCTCTTCCCAGTTACGAATAATCAGGCGGAGTACGAAGCCATGGTGGCCGGCTTACGTCTCACCAAGGAGCTGTCAATCAAGGACATCCGAGCTTTCATCGATTCGATGGTAGTCGCTTCCCAGATTCGGGGAGAGTTTGAGGTCTACGACCCCATCCTGCAGCAATACCAGGTCAAGGTTAAGGGTCTGATCGGGGGGGTTCCAGTCTTTCTTTGTCGAGCATGTGCCCCGAGAAGACAATGCTGAAGCTGACTATCTTGCCAAATACGGTCCCTGGGCCGGGGGAACGGTCACCGAACTATTTCGACCGTCCATCGAGGATGGAGAAATGATGGAGATCGAGCTGCGTCCCTTGTGGAAGGATCCGTTCGTTGCGTTCTTAACAATGGGTCAGCTGCCCTCGGATGGGCAAGACCGAAGGAAATTCTGATACAAGGCCGCGTACTACCTGCTACAAGATGCCGAGCTTTATCGCAAGACCATCTCGGGCCCCTTAGCCAGATGCTTGTCAGAAATCGAGGTCCCCCGAGTTCTCTAGGAGATTCACTCAGGGGAGTGCGACATCCATTCTGGGACTCGTACTCTGGAGTAGAGAATCCTGAGGCATGACTACTACTGGCACACCATCCGAAAGGACACGAAGGCCTTCTCCAAAAAGTTCTCCAAGTGTCAGCTCTTCGCACCCCTCCAGCTTCAACCGGCTAAACACCTCTGCTCGATCACCGCTCCGTGGCCCTTCGCCATCTGGGGAATGGACCTGGTCGGCCCATTCCCTCAAGCTAGTTGACAGAGGAAGTTCATACTGGTGATGATCGATTTCTTCTCCAAGTGGATCGAGGCCAAATCCTTGGCCAAGACCACCTCCCAGATCATCAAAAATTTTCTCTGGGGGGAAATGGCGTACAGGTTTGGGATCCCGCTGGCTATCGTCACCGACAATGGGCCGCAGTTTGCTAGCTTGGAGCTGGAGGATTTCTGCAAGCAGTTGGGAACAGACCTTCGGTTCGCTTCAGTGCACCATCCTCGTAGCAATGGGCAAGTGGAAGCTGCCAACAAGCTCATCGTCAACCTACTGAAGAAGAAGGTCACCAATCTAAAAGAAACTGGGCCGAACAGCTCCCCTCAGTCCTATGGGCTTTGAGAACGACCCCAAACTCGGCCACGGGGGAAACGCCTTTCTAGTTATCCCACGGGTCTGAGGCACTCATCCCAGTGGAGTTCGAGGTACGAAATCCAAGAGTAGTTGCGGCCGAAGGCAGGAGCGAGGAATGGCGACTGGACAACGAGGATGCCCAGAGGCTCTCCCTGGATTATGTGGAAGAGCTTCGAGACTTGGCCTCCATATGCCAAGAGGAAATCAAGAGGTGCATGGCGAGACACTTCGAAAAAAATGTCAGCCTAAAAAACTTCCTCGCAGGAGATCTGGTCATGAAGAAGGTAGACACCGCTGGGCGGGGAGTCACCGTGGGCAAGCTGCATCCCAACTGGGAAGGACCCTTCATTGTCCAAGAAGGCTTGGCCACGGGAGGCTATTACCTACAAGATCAAGTAGGGGAGCAGCTAAACGGAACCTGAAGTGGGGACGATCTGAAAAGATTCTACCCCTAGTAGTAACACTTGTATCTATTTTGTAAATATGTTATTTTATATACAGTGGTGGCTGGATTGTTCTCCTTTTTTGTGTTAAAAATGCCTCGAGGCATCTGAGTGCTTCCAGGATCCGCCTCGCCGTCGGCTCCGGGAACCAGTGGACGGTTTGTTCCTTGTACGTATCCCAGTATGAATAATAGGACGATGCTTCGGGATTTTAAGCGCTCTTGTAAGACTAAGCCTCTGCACCACCGGCCGAGATATCTTCCCCATTGCATGTCGTCCTAGGTCACCCTGAGTGCATCTCTCTTCCAACTAGAAGGAACTAAGAGGAGCAAATGTGCGCCCCAAAATCACCCAGACTCGAGGGGAGGCCGACTTCGTCAAGCACCCAGAAGAGGATCTCAAGTGATCGGCAAGGCTGGATAACCTTCCAAGGAAAGGGCAGGGACGAGCCCGTGGCGGTGTGTTGGTTCCAAGTGCGTTCGAAAAGGACCCTCGAACATCACCCCCCATCCGGATGCTGGCAGTCGCGGCCATTGAGCGCGGTCGGGAGCGATCTACGCTATAAGATCGGGATACTTGCCTTCAACCCGCTCCTCCTGAATATCCCAGTGCAGATGATAGGACGATGCTTCGGGACTTTAAGCGTTCTTGTAAGACCGAGCCTCTGCATTGTCGGCCGAGATCAGCTCCCCTCTTGCATGTCGGCCTAGGTCTCCCCGAGTGCATCTCTCTTTCGACTGGAGATTATTAGGAACGGGTCTGGACGCCAGCTTCCTGGTTTGACAGGTTGGAGAGCGTCCCTCTGAAGAAAAAGATTATCTTCTTACAAAGATATCTATGCGATTAATCCTCAAAGTCTCAAGTAACAGGATCTCCTTGATTGAAATCAAGACTACGAATTGAGAAGCGTCGTATTACCGGTATCCCCACGAGCTCCTCTCCATGGGAATCGGTCGATCTCCTTGATTGAAATCAATACTTCGAGTTTAGCAGCGTCGTAAGACCGGTATCCCCACGAGCTCCTCTCCTAGGGAATCGGCCGACCTCCTCGATTGAAATCAAGACTTCGAGTGGAGCAGCATCGTAAGACCAGTATCCCCACGAGCTCCTCTCCTCGGGAATCGGTCGATCTCCTCGATTGAAATCAAGACTTCGAGTTGAGCAGCGTCATAAGACCGTTATCCCCATGATCTCCTCTCCTCGGGAATCGGTCGATCTCCTCGATTGAAATCAAGACTTCGAGTTGAGCAGAGTTGTAAGACTGGTATCCCAACGAGCTCCTCTCCTCGGGAATCGGCCGATCTCCTCGATTGAAATCATGAATTCGAGTGGTAGAGACGTTGTAAGACCGGTATCCCCACGAGATCCTCTCCTCGGTAATCGGCCGATCTCCTCGATTGAAATCAAGAATTCGAGTTGAGCAGCGTCGTAAGACCGGTATCCCAACGGAGCTCCTATCCTCGGGAATCGGCTGATCTCCTCGATTGAAAACAAGACTTCGAGTTGAGCAGCATCGTAAGACCGGTATCCCCTCGAGCTCCTCTCCTCGGGAATCAGCCGATCTCCTCAATTGAAATCAAGACTTTGAGTTGAGCAGCGTCGTAAGACCGGTATCCCCACGAGCTCCTCTCCTCGAGAATCAGCCTATCTCCTTGATTGAAATCAAGACTTTGAGTTGAGCAGCGTCGTAAGACCGGTATCCCCACGAGCTCCTCTCCTCGGGAATCAGCCGATCTCCTCGATTGAAATCAAGACTTCGAGTTGAGTAGCGTTGTAAGACTGGTATCCCCACGAGCTCCTCTCCTTGGGAATCGGCCGATCTCCTCGATTGAAATCAAGATCGGCCTTCGAGAAATTTCGAGGCAGCGTCGTAAGACCGATATCCCCACGAGCTCCTCTCCTCGAGAATCGGCCGATCTCCTCGATTGAAATCAAGACTTTGAGTTGAGCAGCATCGTAAGACCGGTATCCCCACGAGTTCCGCTCCTCAGGAATCAGCCGATCTCCTCGATTGAAATCAAGAGTTCGAGTTGAGCAGCGTCGTAAGATAGGTATCCCCACGAGCTCCTCTCCTCGGGAATCGGCTGATCTCCTCGATTGAAATCAAGACTTCGAGTTGAGAAGCATCGTAAGACCGGTATCCCCACGAGCTCCTCTCCTCGGGAATCGGCTGATCTCCTTGATTGAAATCAAGACTTCGAGTTGAGCAGCGTCGTAAGACCGGTATCCTTACGAGCTCCTCTCCTCAAGAATCGGCCGATCTCCTCGATTGAAATCACGACTTCGAGTTGAGCAGAGTCGTAAGACTGGTATCCCCACGAGCTCCTCTCCTCGGGAATCGGACGATCTCCTCGATTGAAATCAAGACTTCGAGTGGCAGAGATGTCGTAAAACCGGTTCCCCACGAGCTCCTCTCCTCAGGAATCGGCCGATCGAGCTCCTCCACTCGATGCCTGCTAAGCCCGGATTTGAATCGAGGAGTGATTTTGCACCGCGCGGGTAGGCGAGTATGCTCCGAGCGGGTAGGCGAGTATACCCTGCGCGGGTAGGCGGGTATACCCCGCGCGGGTAGGCGAGTATGCCCCGAGCGGGTAGTCGAGTTTCTCTCGGGCAGGCGGGCGAACGTTCCTTAGGCGTACGGGCGAGCACGTCAAGGCGAGCGTGCGATTGGTGTTCGGAGTAGCATACGCGCGAGATAAGCAGTCGTCTAGCAAGAACTCCTCCCCGAGCCTATGAGCCTAGCGAGCAATATCAGACCAGTGAAGAGTAGAATGCTTGTATGAATTTATATGAAGAGATGAATTACAAGCATCAAAAAATCAGTACACGGATGAATATCGACGAGCAACTAGGACTCATCGTCTCCAGTATCTGGCCGATATTCCACATCCCCGATATCTACCAGCTCCTCATCATCATCCTCGCTCTCGCTACTGCCGCTTCCACCGCTACTGCTGCTTGAATCGCTGGAGCCAGACGATGGCAATTGGACGCGATATGGCGAGATCGTCCCCTCAGCAAGTAGCTCTGGAATAAGCTCGTCGACGGTGAGCGGCTTCTCCCCTTCAACAAGCTGACCACTGAGCCTGAGTCGGGCGAGTATCACGTTCCCCGCCGCCCGCGCAATCTCGCGGCGAACGGACAACCTCTCCTCCCAAAGAAGGCGAGATTGCTTCACCGCCCACGCCGGATCGTCCTCTGGCCGCGACGCCTCCGACAGCACAGCAGAGGAGCTCACACGTCCCTCGGCGACGATCAGCCGCGTCTCCATCTCGGCTGCACGAACTTGGGCCGCCTCTAGCTCAGCTTGCGAGGTGACGAGCTTCTCCTCACACTCGGATAATTTCTTCGTGGCCTCGATCTCGGCAGCCTGCGAGATATTTGACGTCAGGCCTTACCGACTAGATGAACAAGACATCACTACCCAAAGACTACTCACCTCGAAGTCCCTCAAGCGGGCCGACTGCATGCCAAGATCTATGGCCTTCTTGGAGACGACCTTCAGAGTCTCCGTCGTCTCCAGCAATTTTCTCGCCGAGTAATGCCCTAGCTTGGCAAATCGCGCGAGCGCACAGGCTTACTGGTGGGCGAGTTCCGACATAGTAAGCTCCAGCATCGACTCCGCGTCCGCTCTAGTGACTAATAAGCTCGTCGACGGTAAGCGGCTTCTTTCTGTCTATCCAAGAATGAACAGAAAGAAAGGAAGAAGAGGAGAAGGTACAGGTCTCCTCCTACGCAATTTAGGAAAGACCCTTGTCCTCCTCCTCCTTCTTAAGGTGCTTCTTGAAATATTACTCAAAGAGCAGCTCCAGTGACCAAGACATATTAAAGACATTCCAAGCATGGCAGTCAGCAATCTTCTCAAAGCCATCCTCCTCCAGCATCAACCAAGAGAACTCCTACAGACAATATTGATGAATTAAAGTCAGACTCTAGTCCAAAAAGGCCAGAGTCTCCTATAATTCCTTTTATAGATCTAGAACAGGAGACCTCTGCCAAAATGGCTAGATTTCATGAACTGATAGGACTCTCATAGATTAACCAAGCCAAAGCTGAAGGAAAGGATCCTTCTTTATTTTCAACAATGTCACCTTTCAGAAAAGAAGAACTCAAAAGGTATGCAATAGCTAATAAATTCTTTAATGTTGATGCTTATATGAAACTACATCCAGAAGCTGTAGTGCCCAGAGCAACTTCTCTTAACATTATTGGTGCATCTGACATGTTCATGTCAAAGAGAGAAGCTGCTAATCCAAATAGAGAAATCATATTCAAGCAGTCTGTTGAGAAGTCAAAGAAAGCAATTCCTAAACAGAAAAAGTGATTTTGTTATTGTGTTGTTCTTATTTTTTTGAATTCTATTCTACTTAATCATGAAGCACATCTTGTAAATATATGCTGAATATTTTATTTATGTTAGATATATGCTTTCTTGCTTTATGATTGTTTCTTTTATTTTGTGTTAGTGACCTCAAACAAATAGGGGGAGATTGTTGGATCCCTAGTTCGATTTAGGCTAGGTTCACTAAATTAAGTTTAGTATGACCCTCCTTGTATAGTCAAGGGTCATAGGTCTTCATTAGATCATAGGGTAGGTCAACAAGTCATATTGATCAGGCCAAGCCCTCAGAAGACTTAGAAGATTGCAAAAACCAAAAAATGCAGAAATTTCATATTGAAGAAGTCATTCGATGAACTCTGAAGCGAGCTCGACGATCTTCATTCTCAGTTCGATGATTTAAGAATCTCTTCTCTGAACTGAGATCGACGAAAGATGAACTGAGCTCGACTATCTATAATCTTCTATCAGGAAGGAGTTCGACGATCTTCAACCTCTGTTCGATGATCTTGGAGCCCAGTTTGGAAAGCTGTATTTCAATTCAAAGCTCTCAGTGCTCAGCTCGACAAAAGAGAGGTTGAGTTCGATGATCCAGGATCTCAGAACGACGAAAATTGCCAGTTAACCATTTCTATTCACTGCAGTTATTTCAGATTGACTAAGGCTTATTTTATTGCTCATTTTACTCTGGGTAATTAATGCTTATATTCTCTGAATATAACCGTTCATATGACAACATTAATTACTAGTTTTTCTAGATTTAATATACAGCTAATCCTTGGGACAGTTAAGGAATTTCTTAATATATTGCTCTTCTAGTCGTTGTCCAAGTTCCAAGATTTCAACAGCCAATCAAGGCAATCGAATTAAAAGACTAATTTGTTGTAGATGATAGAGGGATGTTTTTGAAAACTCAGAATAATAAGAAATCATTGAAGAGAAAAAGTTCTGCACGGTCTTCATGTAGAGTTCTTCTTCCAGCAAGCTTTTAAGAGACAATCAACTTCTTCTGTTTACAGTTTTCTGAAGAACTCTTTCAAGAAGACCTATACACCCTGCAAAGCTCACAATCTACCTGGACAGAACTTCATCTCAGTGGGAGCTTTGACACCATCAAGGATCCACAAGTCTTCTCAGTTGTTTTGAGAAAAGTGAAGACAACATATAGTTTTTTATTTTCTTCACCCCACTGTACATAGGGTTTCTAACTACCTTCAAAAGTTAAACACTTGGTTGCAAGTCTCCTGATCAAAAGACTTGATTTAGTTTTTGGGCACCTGTTCAAAAGCCTGAAGGGTTTCCTGATCTACCTGAATAAGATCTTGTGGTGACAGGGAACCTGAGCAAAAACCTGATTAGTGGTAGGGCACCTGATCAAAAACCTGAGTGGATTCCTACCAGGGTGGTAGACGTGTGGAAGTGCCCAAGTTTTGGGTAACCACTATAAAATTCTTGTGTCGTCTGTGATGCTCTCTTATTTTTATTATGTGGTGCTTGCTGAATAGTTTAGGTTTATTTTCTGCACTAACTGATTACACATATAAGTATTACTATTTTAATTCCGCAATAAAATCCAGTTAGATTTTAAAATACTCTATTCACCCCCCTCTAGAGTTAAATAGGTCTAACCCCTCAGGTGGTATCTTTCATACCATCCTTCAGAGTTATTACATGGCTTTTTTCTAGAAACAGTTAGGGAATTCATTTAAGACAATTCTAGATGTTCAGTCTTCAAGATATTCTGCAGTCAATCAAGGTATGGATTCAAAATTTAAAAGCAGATTTTCTTCAAGGAATATAAAAGACTTTCTTTTAGAAGATTAGATATAGAGAGCACAGACAGAATTTATAGATTATTATTGAATTGTGAATACAAAAAACTGAAAGAAGAACAGACCTCATACAATTTTAGTCTTCTTTAGTTTTGCTTCAGGACTTTTCAAGAGACAAACAAACTTCATCAGTCTATAAGTTTCCTGAAGATCAATCTTTAATCTGAAGGCCTACACCCTGAGCAAAGCTCTCATTCTCCTGAATTCTTCAACATCTTAGGGGGAGTTTTGATAACAGCAACATCCACTACTCTTCTATCTCATTATTTATAGAGAAGACATCATCTTTATTTTCTTTCACCAATTATAAAAGGGTTTCTTAACGCACTTCAAAAGTTATTCCTTTTGGTTGTCAAGTCTCCTAATCAAGAACTTGGTTTGGTTTTTGGGCACCTGGTCAAAAGATCAAAGGGTTGTGCGATCTCCCTTGAAATAGATCTTGTGGTGACAGGGCACCTGAGCAAAAACATGTGGTGACAGGGCACCTGATCAAAAACCTGTAAGTGGATTCCAACCAGGGAGGTAGTAGAGTGGATGTACCCAAGTTTAGAGGAACCACTATAAATTCTTTGTGTCGTCCGTATTGCTCTATTATTTATTTATGTGTGTTGTGATTGTCTTTGTTTTTATTTCCCTTTATATACATATACTTATCACAAATTTTAATCCACTATAAAAATTAATCAAAGTTTTTAAATACTCCATTCACCCCCCCCCCCCTCTTGAGTTAAGACAGATCTATCCCTTACTTTCAGCTCTCCCACCAATGATGCAAGAGTCGTCGTCAAAATTTTTTAAAAATTATTCTCTCGTTTTGCCATACCTCACGCTATAGTTAGTGATAGGGGCACACACTTTTGCAATAGCCAGTTTGCTAAAATTTTTGCAAAATATGGTGTTACACACAAACTCTCCACCGCATATCACCCACAAACTAGCGGCCAAGTGGTGCTGGTGAACCACGAGCTCAAGCGGATTTTTGAAAGACTATCTCGATAAATAGGAAAGACTGGTCATTAAAGCTCGATGATGCACTATGGGCTTATCGGACGGCATACAATACCGCCATCGGGGTTACACCATACCGATTAGTCTACGGCAAGGCATGCCACCTTCTAGTTGAGTTAGAGCACCGCGCTTATTAGGCGTTGAAACTCCTTTATCTTGATTATACTTTGGCCTCTAAGCAAAGAAAATTCCAACTGAATGAACTAGATGAATGACTTGCTAATGCCTATGAAAATAATAAGTTTTATAAGGAGCACTCAAAGTTCTATCATGATAGAAATATCAAAATTCCTAAAAGTTTTTCACCAGGGGATCTTGTCCTTCTTTATAACTCACACCTTCATCTTTTTTTGGATAAATTAACATTTCGATGGTCCGACCTCTTTGTTGTCAAAGATGTTTGGCCATACAAGACCGTTCTTATTTCCCACCCGGAACTCGGCTCCTTTGAAGTGAACGGCCACCGGCTAAAATTTTATTTTTCTAATGAAACTTTGGTAACCAATATTGAGACTCTCTCCATATAATCTTACATGTCAATTAGTCAAGCTACGCAACGGTATACAATGCACTTTTGGGAGGCACCCCAAACATTATGTTCTTATAATTTTTTTCTTTGTTTTAACATGTTTTTGCAGGTTTCCTTCTAGCCTACTCGACTTCACCATCAAGGATGTCCTCTTTCCTATCTTCTTTTATTGTATTTTTAATACTTTATACTTAGTTTTAAATATTGGGGACAATGTTTAACTTTAAGTATTGGGGTATATTTCCTTAATTAATATATATATATTTCTTTCCTTTGTCTTTAGTATATAAAAAATATATATATACAAAAAAAGGATAAAACTTATATAAAGTAATTAATAATTTGAGTTAATCTTTGCTAAATCATTTAGTACCCCATGACTTTGCATTTTCTTATTTTTAATCATTTATGTACTTATTTAGTTGAAATAAATTAAATTAAATTTCATTTTGTCTATATTTCATGAGAAATATATTGACTCATGTAGTGTTCCTAATTAAGGTAACATGTTATTTTTGAAAAAAATTCAAAAATATTTGCACTTTTTAGTAGCCATTTTTTTAGGATTTTCACTTTTATAAAATCTATCATCCCTTGTTTTCTCTTTTAAAAATCTTTGAAATGATTGATTAGTGTTAAGTATAGTAGATGCAAACAAATCTAAGATGCTTATTATTTTCATTTTTCATGAAAAATCAATTATCTTTATTTTTTGTTGGAAACCTACTTGAGATTTGGGCTAGGTTCACTATTAGGATTGTTGACCCAACATGTATAGCCTAGGGTCATTTGTTAGTTCCAGGGTTAAGGTCAGTCACATAAGGTTCGATTATTGTAACCTACCTTCAGAATACTTCAGAGACACAAGACTTAAGAGACAAGATAGTTTAAAGATTGCAGAAAAAGTCATTCGACGATAGCTGAACTCAGCTCGACGATCGTCGATCTTAGATCGACGAACTCAGAGTTCCTTCTATAAGTTGTGCTTGACGAAACTCCAGCTGAGATCGACAAACTGTGAGCTTATATTAGAATCTCTACTCGACGAAGTGCCTTCTCAGTTCGACAAACTTGGAGCTCAGATTGGCAAGTATGTTTTTAGCTCGACAAACTTGGAGCTCAGGTCGATGAAATCTTTGTTGAGTTTGACTAAATCTTTCCTAGTTCTGTTTGACTATTCTTCTCTGCAATTTCTCAGATCGACTATATCAGTTTTATTTCAGATATTAAGACAGTAATGCTCTGATAATTAATTCAAATATTCTCAAGAATATAGCCGTTTCGGGAAGCATTAATTATGGTTTCACATAGTTATTACTCTATATTATTTACTAGAATAGTTAGGGAAATAAATTAAAAGGCAATAATCAATTGTTCAGGATCTCAGAAATTATGAAGAAGATTTCAAGGAATTTAAAATTCAAATGTTCTTGAGTCAGCAATCAATATATAATTAAAATTTTCAGAAGATTACATATAGGATATAAATTTTTTTGGGTAATCAAGCGTAAGGAGAAGAAGAAAGAGAACATCTGCAAATAGAGAACAAGAGATAAAGACAGAAAACATCTTGTTCATCATTCTTCTTCTTCAAGCTTTTCTTCCAGCAACACATATTCAATAGAGACAAAAAGTTCAATCCCTCAGAATCATTCACTGGAAGAAGAAGTTTTCATCATTTGAAGGCCTACACCTTGTAGCAAAGCTTCCAATCCTGATCAAATTTCTATAACTCAGGGGGAACTTTGACAACATCAACAAAATCCACTAGTCTTCTCAGAGATTAAAGACAAAGAAGACAACGCAATTTTTATTTTCTTTTTCTGTGTATAGGGTTTTAACTCCCTTCAAAAGTTAGCCCTTTTTGGTTGTTAAGTCTCCCGATAAAAAGACATAGTTTAGTTTTTGGGCACCTGATCAAAAGCTCGAAGAGTTGAAATATCTCCCTTAGAAAAATAGATCTTGTGGTGACAGGGCAACTGAGAAAAAATCTGTGGTGGCAGGGAACCTGATCAAAAACCTATAGTGGATTCCTACCAGTGTGGTAGAAGAGTGGATGTACCCAGGTTTATTGGGGAACCACTATAAACTCCTTGTGTCATCTAGTTTACCTTTACTTTTTGTTTGTATGCCGTAATATTTCTTTTTATACTTATATATATCACTTTATTTTAATCCGCTATAAAAACAAGTTAATAAATTTTCAATACTCTATTCACCCCCCCCCTCTTGAGTAAAGATAAGATCTATCCCTCACTTTCAATTGGTATCTGAGGGTAAAGTTGTTTGGTTTCATAGGCTAACACCTGAACCAAAAGATCTTTGATAGATCCTCGTTACTCTAGTTTTTCTTTCATATTATGGCACAAAATAAGGACTATTCAAGCTCAAGACCTCCATTGTGCAATCTGAAAAAGTTTGCACTCTACAAGGCAAGGATTAGGCTTTATATGAATTCCATTGATGAAGACATATATAATTGTATTTTGACAAGTCCCCCACTACTAGTGGCAACTACAAGTACCAATGCAGTACCACCACCTGAGTGGACTGAAGCACAAAAGAAGGCAAAGATTGTTGATGCTAAGGCAATTAATATTCTGGCCCAAACCATGTTTGATGACATATTTCAGAAGGTTGTTGAATGTACTTCAGGAAAGGCCATTTGGGACTCACTAAATACAATAGTAGCAGGATCTACTAATGAAAGGAAAGATAGGAGATCACAGTTGATCTCTCAGTATGAGAACTTCAAGAAGGAAGAGTTAGAGTCAGTTGAAGACATGTACAATAAAATCAGCCTCATAATTAATGATCTGAAAACTCTTGACAAGGACATCCTATTAATAGAGATAAATGACAAGATTCTCATGTGATTCCCTAGCATATGAGACTCTAGGATCTGGCCAATTAAGGAAGCAAGAAGCCTAAATGAGATCTCCACTGAAACCTTATTGGGCAAGCTCAAGTCTTATGAGTAGCTCAACAAGACCAGAGAAGCTGAGAAAAGGACCACTTCATATTCAGCAAGGAAAGAGCAAAGTATTTCTTTCAAAGCAAGTGAAGAAGCAGAAGCCACTCCAGATAATGAAGATCTACTGAGTCTCTTGGCTAAGAGATTCTATAAGATGGCAAGGAAGAACTTCAGAAGAAGATCTTCCAAAAAAGATGATAAGCCAAGGTGTGATAAAACCCCAACTAAAGAGATAGTTTGCAATGGATGAAGGAAACCTGGATACATACTACCAGAATATCCAGAGAACCAGAAGAAAGATTAAAGAAAGGAGAAAGACTCCAAGAAACATTCCAGCAAGCCATCCTCCATCAAATAAAGAAAATGGAAAGAGGATTTGTTGCTGAGACTTGGAGTGAGTATGAGTTAGAATCTTCATCCAGCTCTAGTGAGGATGAAGAAGTGGCCAAATCTAGAGAAATATGCTTGATGGCAATCAATGCATCTTGCAGCAACTCTGAAGCTATAAATTCAGAAGCAGACAACTCAGAAGATGAGTCTGTATCAGAATAAGATAAGATAATCTCTTCTTTTGATTTTACTTCAAATCAAATTGAAACTGAATTTAAATTATTATGCAATGATCTAATTAAATCTGAGAAGGAAATCAAACTTCTCAGAGAGAAACTAATTGAATTTGAAATTATTTCTTCTGAAAACATATAACTTAAAGAAGATTTACAAACTGCTAATACTCAAATTATTTCCTTAGAAACTAAATTAAATACGGCTAAGGAATTTGAAGAATCCCTTAATGGGAGAAGTATTAAATTGATGGACATCACAAGCATAGTCAATGCTATATTAAATAAAAACTAGGCATTAGTTCTTCATCAAGTCAGCCTCCTATTCTTAAGAAAAATATTTTTTCAACCCCCATAAAATTTATCTCTGCTAAAGAAAAAGGAAAAGAAGTTTTACAACTTACAGATAAAAATATTGAAATCTTACCAAAGAATAAATCAAAGAAAAATAAAAGATCTCATAAAAATAATGTTCAAGAAAATTCGTTGAACTCAGATCGAAGAAATCAGCATTATGCGTCGAACGACGATCGACGAACTCTGAACCACGAATTTGGGTATGATTACTAAACAATGGGTGCTCGATGAAATCAATATGTTTTGTCGAATAGAGATGGACGATCGTGGAATGCAGAAAATGAGTACTATCATTCTGTGAACTGAGATCGACGAATTCAATACTTTATCGTCGAACTCAGATTGACAAACTCAAGTAAATTCGTCGAACTCAAATTTTCAAAACAAAATTTTAATTTTTATCAAACAAATAATCAGAAACGAAAAACTTATTAATCCTCTTACTCAGTGGATAATCCCTCCTAGGAGATATCATCCACTAGGTTATAAGGATCAACCTGAATACTCTTGTATTTCAAGTTATAAATTTGAAAGATATCAAGGACCCAAGGTTACTTGGGTCAAAAACAACTAATCTTGTTTTCTATAAGTAAAGAACAATCCTACCATAGAGCAACAGTGGGATCTGGATAGTGGATGTTCAAAACACATGATTTATAACAAAGACAACTTGTCTGATTTCAAAGCAATGCTTGGACCAAAGGTGATATTTGGAGACTCCAACTGTGGACAGACAGAAGGATATGGAAATATCAAAGTTGCAGCAGTTATCTTTAGGAAGGTAGCCTATGTAATTGGTCTCAAGCATAACATAATATCTATAAGCAAGTCGATATCTCTCCTAGAAATAAATATAGATCTAGCTCCAAGGGAGAGGGTAGGAAGCTCACCTCATTTCCGACATTTCCACCATTTCCAGCCATGGATCTTGTCACCCTTCTTGGAGGCATCTTCTTCTCCTCAGTCGATGTTAGTTATTTACGGGAAGGAGATCTGCTCCAGCACCTTCTTCCACTCCAGCAGTTCCCTACAACAATGGCTTGGAAGAAAGACTAGAAAGGTCTAGGGTTTTCTCCACTTTTCATATGGGAAGTGGGTAACTGCATAGCCATGTGTCATCCTATTATATGAATGCCAATCTACTCAGAAAATGAGTCCCTTCGAAACGACGCGGTCGAAAAATTTGCCAAAGCCCGAACTTGAACCACACGGGTAGGGTCACGCCCGTGTCACTACCTATGCCCTGCTCGGGAGGAACGCGGTCGACAATTTGTTGAGCTCCGGTCGATGAATCATCGAACTATTGAGGACACACGATTAGGGACACGCCTGTGTCCCTACCTGTGTCCTGCTCGGGAAATACGGTTGATGATGTTAGTCGATCTCTGCTCGATGAACACACACACATGGGTAGGGACACGCCCGTGTCACTACCCGTGTACTGCTCGGGAAACACGGTCGATGATGTTAGTCGATATCTACTCGATGAACACACACACGGGTAGGGACATGCCCGTGTCACTACCTGTATCCTGCTCGAAAAACACGGTCGATGATGTTAGTCGATCTCTGCTCGATGAACACCCACACATAGGTAGGGACATGCCCGTGTCACTACCCGTGTCCTGCTCCACACAGGTACAGACACACCCATGTCACTACCCGTGTCCTTCTCTGGAAATTTCAAAAAGAAGACGCAAAGACGCCAGATTACCACACGGGTATGGACACGCCCCTATCACTACTCGTGTCACTACTCTGGACCAACTTCTCCTCCCTTACACAAGTGTTAGCCTAGCTGTCAGCACTTCCTGAGCCCAAGTCAGCTCTACTGACGTAAAAGTACGCACAAGGGGTCTAGCGTGAATTGGGACGTTACACCTTTGAAACATTAACAACTTTTATTTGGCAAATTCAGAATGAATTGAACTGCTCGGTGGTAAATATCATAAGTGACAATATAACAGTATTTGAGTCTAGTCCCATGATAAAATTCTGTGGAAGTTAAGGTAACTTTCATCAGTTTTCCTCGCCTGGTACTCCACAACAAATTGGAGTTGCTGAGAGAAGGAATATAACCCTAATTGAAGCCTGTACAACTATGTTAAATGATGCTTCACTTCCGGAGTAGTTCTGGGCAAAAGCAGTAAAAATAGCTTGTCACGTGCAAAACAAAGCACTTATCAACAAAAGCTATCGTAAGACCCCCTATGAGCTATTGAAGGGTAGGAAACTGTGTCTTATTTTAGAATCATTGGAAGTAAATGCTTCGTACTTAATAATGGTAAGTATAACTGTACGAAGTTTAGTGAAAAATGTTTTGAAGGTATTTTTGTAGGTTATAGTAGACATAGTAAGGAATATAGGATTTTCAATAAGAAAACTCTGGAGGTTGAAGAGTCAAACAATGTTGTATTTAATGAGACAAGCCTGCTCCAAAACAGCTCGTCTAGTGTCATTGGTGTAGATGTAGGTACCAAGCTCAAGGAACTATGCTTGGATGAAGCTGTCAGGCAAGAAGCTCCAGGCTTGGTCAAGATCGTCGATCAAGGCTTGGTGGATGTAGAACCGCTAGAGGAAGAATTGCCTCAACCTCTAGAGGATTCACCAAATGTTGCAGAACATGTAGGTGGAAGGGTAAGAAATCTAGGGTTCAGACACTTAATAGATCACCCAGTTGATCAAATAATTGGAGATCAAGGTGACGGTGTAAAAATAAGAAGAGGTACAGCTAATGAGATTATGCATCTAAGTTTTCTGTCACATGTTGAGCTAAAGAAATTTGAAGAGGCAAACAAGGTTGCTTCTTGGATTTTGGCAATGCAAGAGGAGCTCAATCAGTTTGAACATTACAAAGTCTGGGAGTTGGTGCCCCGGCCCAAGGGACAGAACGTGATCGACACCAAAAGGATCTTCAGAAACAAGCTGGACTCAAAGGATACTGACAAGAATAAAGCAATGCTTGTAGTTTAAGGATACAGTCAAGAAGAAGGGATTGACTTCGACCAGACCATTGCTCCAGTGGCTAGGCTCGAGGAGATCAAGTTGTTTCTTGCGTATGCTACACTCAAAGGCTTCACCGTATACCAAAGGGACATGAAGTCAGCATTCCAAAATAGGAATCTGAAAGAAGAAGTGTACGTAGCGCAACCCCCGGGTTTTGTGAATTCCAATTTCCCAGATTATGTTTATTTTTAAAATAAAGCTCTATACGGTTTAAAGCAAGCTCCCCGAGCTTGGTATGAGAAGTTGTCTAGCTTTCTTCTTAAGAACAAGTTCACAAGAGGAAAGATAGACAAGACATTATTTCATAGGGAAGTAAAAGGCAAGATTCTGCTAGTGCAAATCTATGTCGATGACAACATATTTGGCTCTACAGAAGACAACCTTTGCAAGAAGTTCTCCAAACTTATGCAAGGAAAGTTTAAAATGAGCATTATGGGAGAGTTGAAGTATTTCTTAGGACTTTAGGTGAAACAATCTGAAGATGGAATTTTCATCTCTAAGACGAAGTTCACCAAAAAGATTCATAAGAAATTCGGAATGGAGAATGCAATCTCTTTGAGGACTCCAATGGGTTCAACTGTGTCTCTAGATAAGGATGAGAAAAGGAAACCTTTTGATGAAACCAAGTACATAAGCATAATTGGATCCTTGCTCTACCTTATTGCAAGTAGACTAGATATAATCTTTCCAACATGCATCTGCGCTAGATTTCAGGTGAACTCGGAATAATCTCTTTAAATCGCTTCAAAGCGAATTTTAAGATACCTTAAGGGTACACCCAATCTCAGTTTATGGTACTCGAGAAATAATGATGTCGAGCTAATTGGTTTTTTAAATGCTGATTTTGAAGGAAGTAAGGATGACAAGAAAAGCACTTCCGGGATGTTCCAATTCCTCAGAAGACGGCTTATTTCAAAGAGCATAAAGAAGCAAAATTGTGTGGAAACTTCTATGGCCGAGTTAGAGAATATCTCTGCAGGTAGTTGTTGCGCACAGCTTCTATATATCCGGAATCAACTTGAGGACTACAACTTCAAGTTTAATGAAATTCCGATGTATTGCGACTCATCTAGTGCAATAGCGATCGCAAATAAACTAGTAACTCATATTAAGACAAAGCACATCGAGGTGGTATACCACTTTATCCGGGAGCATGTGGAGAACAAGGATATATCCCTCAGCTATGTACGACCGATAAACAGATCGCAAAAATCATTATGAAGCCACTCGACGAGGCCAAGTTCTTGTTCTTTAAAAAGAAACTAGACATGTTGAATATAGACTCATGAAGAAAGCCAATCAAGCAAGAACTCACGCGGGAATTATTTCACAAAGTCAGAAAATTGTCCCAAGGAAAATTCATTGGGTATCGGAGCACAAGTCGTTGATTCGTCGTATATTCAAGTGATACTCACCGAATCGCACTCGACAACCATCGATTCACGCTGAATTCAACTTTGGACAAAATTTCAAACTTTCTATCTTGGATCCGAAGAGTCACGAATTCATGTACGCGCCTTCTAGACAATTTTAAATATATATATATATATATATATATGTATATATATATATATATATATATATATAAATAGTCATGGGGGCAACCACACAGCCTAATTTGACGAAACCCTCAAGCAGACTCGCCGAATTAGAAATCGCGACCGTTTAGCTCCCGCGATAACTGGATCATCTTCCCCCCGAGGACTAGGATTCGATCTTTCCTCGATTAGGGTTGTGGACGCCTTCCTAACCCAAGCCGACTGTACAACAAGGATTTCGCTGCGATTTCTTCTCGTGGTGTGTTCCTGAAACATTGTTGTCGCCGACACTGATAAAGTTTAGAAATTTAGTTAAATCCAGATTCAGTTTTCTCCATGGCCCACAAAAGCACAAGTGGTTTTGCTAGGGGGAGGAGAACTTGTTCGCACAGGCTTTGCTTATGCTTTTGATGGGTTCAGAAATGTTTTACTAATGTTGGACACTCAAGAACTTTCCTTTGTCCTAGAACACCCTTACAAGGTCTTGGACAAGGAAGTTCTTGAGTTCTTCCAGAATGCCAAGCTACGTCATGAAGATTCAGTCAATAAGAGCAAAATTTAGAAGACCAAAGGAAAAGTGAAAGCGTCACTTCTCTCCGGGTACTTGCGGCTTCCAACATGTGATGAGGTCGATTACCTTGATGAGGATGACTTCTCCAGAGCTCTTCTATTCTGTGGATTTCCCCGAGGTACAAAATCAGTTAAGTGCAAAGGGATGAATGAAGAAGGCAAGCTTCTTTCCAACATCATGAGTAAAGTGTTCTTGTTCAATACTGGGTCCCACAACTATCTCTCCATGGAGATCTTCAAGACCCTTGTTGCCATTATCAGCATGAAGAAACTTTATTGGGGTGCATTGTTGTTATAGAAGAATGAGGGCAGCCTTCGCACTCCCAACTTTGGGAGGATTATCAACATGTATCTGAATGAACTAGATGGTAACAGGTTTGATGTGACCAGAGGTATGCCTATCCATTACCTCAATAAGATAGTGAATGTTAATCCTATGAATAGATAATCTCCTAGAAGGGGGGATGAATAGGTGTCTTTTAAGATACTTTGTCAATTATTTGTTACTTAACTGTTCTGCATAAATAATGTTTAGCTATTAATTATACTTGAGAGATTAGTGATGCGTCGGCAAGTGCATCGGTCACTGTCAAGTACAAATTTTGGGAATAGCTTCGCCGAATGTCGATCTCGAGGGAATGCAGATTGGGTTTCGTGATTGCATCGTAGAAAGATCGTTACTAAGAGTTCAACGAAACAACAAGGGCTGGCTTTTGATTTCTAATGCTACAAAAGACAAAAATAAAACTAATGCATGTCGTAAGCATCGGTTTGCTTGGTGGGTGGAACTAGTGTTAGACACTATATCGTTCTTCGTGAGGCAAATGGACGGAGAGCAAGCGGATGGAGTGAACACAAGTGCGGAGAGTGAGGGTCATAATCACCTTATTAAGTACCAACACTAGGCTTTACTAGAGTTTTTCTTGTGCGTAAGAGGAGTGATTTGAATGGAGGCGAGTGCATCACAGCTAACAATAAAGGATGTAACTAAACAAAGCAAACTTCATTTATAGACAAATAAAAGCAAGTTTAGGTTCATTACAAGCTTTAGAATACACTTCACTATGAGGAGAGGTAGAGTAAACCGAATGGGGGAAAGCCTAGTCGTGGTTCTTGGCCGGAGCGGTGGGTTGTCAGTCCACTTCTAGACTCGGGCCGTGGTTGTTTCTGGAGGTAAATGGGTTGTAAATCCACTTGTCTTCCTCCATCTTCTTCCCTTGCGTTCAGTCTTTTCTCCCTATTTGCCCAAGTGAATAGTATCGAGAACCATTGTTACACACTACTGGTGACCGGAAACTCTTCGATGGCTTGAAGATGACTTCAGATCGCCGGATAAAGCTTCCTGGAGGGTGGAGATGAATGGAGGACTTGCGGGGGAGAGAAACAACGCTTTTGCGTGCAGCAGCTGGGTGGAAAATTACTAGTGTTGACCTAATTCGCGGAGCACAGACTTAAATACGGGCAGCATATAATCAGAGCGCACGATCAGTGGCGCACGATCGGTGGTTATGCGCTCTAACGTTTGATGATCGTCCGCATTGATCCAAAGAAACTTGTAGCTCGATAGAAAAGATTAATATATATACGCACGATCAATGGCACACGACCAGTGGTCGTGCACACTGGATCCCATGATCGTGCGATAAGCAATGGAAGAACTCCAGAAAAATGATATAAATGCGCACGAGCAGTGGTGCATGACCATGGGTCGTGCGCACTATGTCTAATTGTCGTGCGATTGCCTCAAACAGAACATGGAAAAATGGAGAATAGTGCGCACGATCAATTGCCCATAACCAGTGGTCGTGCTCTATAGATCCAATGATTGTGTGCAGTGTTTCTGTACCATTTAGGAGTCGATGAACTGACCGCGCACGACCAACGGTTGTGCGCTAAGGAGTCCAATGACCGCGCTCGGGTAAAAATGCACGATCAGTGGCCCTTAGGAGAAAAATATTCCCAAACAATACCGAAACACTCACACGAACTTTGTACCTGCAGCAAAAATAGAAGAGCCACCGAAATGGGCATACCACATTCTCCAAACACAGAAAAACACCAAGTATAGGGCAAAAGTACAAAAACTATGAAATCACACTGAAAACGGGCCAAAAGTGCACTTAACATTTAATGGACATAATAAAAATATGAACAATTATGGATCTAAAGTGTAGTGCATCAGCTAGAATACTAGCCCAGATGAGTCCAAAAATATGTATATAACTTCGACTCATCACACCCCAAGACTTTAAAATTTGCTCGTCTCGAGCAAATCATCACTCCGTGGACTCGAAAATAGTTATCTGGCTTAGTAATTTCCAAATAAAGTAATGAGAGAAATCAAATATATCATGGACATAGAAAATATAATAGACAAACTTTTTAATTATACTGCAGAATTTATACTTTTCGACAGCCGTAAATAAATATTGTATCTACTCAAAATTGGAATTCTGAAGAATCGTTCGGTCATACGTAGGAAGAAAGCAGGCAGGCCACTCAAGTGAGCATTGCCAAAGACCGGGGCTCATGACCACCTCCAAAGAAATCCATCAATGTCGGGGATTACATGCTTGCACGTTCACACTCTCTCCATGGAACTAGTTCATCTCAAGCGTGAATCCGTAGGGCTTTAGGATAATCATGCGGCTTAGGCTAAGGTTTGGTAGTCAAAGATAAACATGGAGGCTACATGCAACCCAAGCGAGCAAACAACAAGCTAAACCAATACAGCCCCTCAGAATGGCACGTGTGACACACCCCCAGACTTAGCTTGAAAATTGGGTCTATACATGGCCTAACTCGACCAATATCAAGATAAACATGATGGTGATTTTATTTCTCATTGTAATTCTATTTAGATTTTCTTTTTCAATTCTCTCCTATTTCATTTTTTTTCTTTTTTTGCAATCCCCAATTTTAGCAAGTAGAATTTCTTATATTCATCCACCACATTAGTTGAATTCCACACATCACACCTCATCAAAATATTAAATTCATAGGAGCTCATGGATTTGGTTGTGATAGGAGTATTGGCTTTAGGCTTTGGTGAATGAAGGTGGAGCTGAATGAAAGGAGGGGTAGGCACAAAATTAGCTTGCAATGGTTAGCTGCTAGGACAAGGTAAATAAGGCTCAAACTAGACAAATGGATGGCCTACGTCACGCTCAAGCTTGACTAACAATGCACCAATGCTTTGAGAGTTGCTTGGGGCAAGTTCTTAGCCACCGAGAAAGATGATCATTCCACCCGACTTGAGCAAAACGAGTCTCGTGATGGCTACACACATCCCTACACTACTGTTCGATTCACCAGATTCAACTTTTTTTAGTAGTATAAACAATATTTACATCTGTAGAAAAAAATATAAATCTACAAGCATAAAGAAAAATTAAATATATACAATTTATACACAAACCATGAGTAATCGATTAGGAGCACTGCACGAGTTTCGCGCTACTCTAACCTAAAATCCTAAGCCAGCACCACTATTTTAAAGTGTACACACAAGCAATGCATTTGACTAGAGCCGCGCGTGTGGATAAGATCGTGCTCAAGTGGGTCATTCAGTGTGTGCTACAATGATTTCGAAATAAATAAATAACAAACTGGTATGCTATAAAATGTGTGCTCATGTAGTGACCACAGGCATGCTGTCCCCCCCAGACTTGAATGCGACAACTCATAAAACTAAACATTCCAAATAATATAAAGAGTTAGGGGTTTGAAGTACTTATGCTCAAAACTTAGCATACCAGTCGTGCTGCGAGGTTGTCCATTAGCGGCAGGTTTGCCACGCTTCAAAAATTTCCAGCACCTGCGAATTAGAGATCCCACATAAAACAAGAAAATAGAAATATACATATAAAAAGAAACACAATACGCAAAACAGGACCAAGTGGTCCTACTTGGGTTGTATCCCATAAGCCCATTTTCTTACCGTCCTTAAGGTAGACTGAATACCTTTATTAAGCATGATATATAAAAATAACATTTGGCACCCAGATGGGCGCCCACAAAATTGTAATTGTTCCATGACCGAACCTGCTAAATAAAGTACAATACAATTCTACAAATTAATAAAACACTAGAAGATCAGTAGATGTGGTAGACTCGCTACGTGGCAAAATACCCTCAGTTCTTCTTGATATCGCTACCGCGAATATCGATGGAAAATGGATGAAGAGTTGGCACGGTTGGAGAGAAACGAGCAGGAGGCGGTGAAATATTCAGCCCGCCTCTCACCACTTGCTAATAAATAAAGTCTTGAATCTAGAACTGAGAGGCTTCAAAATCAGCAAGGCGCTCAGTCAGATATGGAATGCGCTGCTCCTGAGATGGGCTGTACTGGCAGCTATTCTGCCCCTCATGCTTTACTAAAGGCCACTTCTACTGCATACTCGGCTGCCGTGGCTCTGCCGCTCTCAGCCTACCAATGCTCCGACCATTCTTCGGCTACTCCCACGCAAATGTTGGGAAGAATGGCGACCTTTTCCATGGCCGAGCACACCCAGCATTTCAATTCCTCTAAGGATAAGACCTTCCTCTCTCAGCGGCTAATTGATTGGATTGAACTCTTGTCGATCAGAGATAATGGAGCGTTAGTGGAGGCCGTCCTCCTTCTCTACTCCTTCAATCATTGGAGCAAATTGTTTGAGTGCGATGAGGCGCCACAAACTTGATGCTTCGGTAAGTGCACCAGTCGCTGTCAAGTAATAATTTTGGGAATAACTTCCCCGAATGTCGATCTAAAGGTAATGCAGGTTGGGTATAGTGATAGCGTCATAGAAAGATCATTACTAAGAGTTAAACGAAACAACAAGGGTTTGCTTTTGATTTCTAATGCTACAAAAGACAAAAAGAAAACTAATGCGAGTCGTAAGCACCGCTTCACTTGGTGGATGGAACTAGTGCATGCTACTATGCTGTGCTTCGTGAGGCGAATGGATGGAGAGCAAGCAGATCGAGTGAACACACGTGCGGAGAGTGAGGGTCATAATCACCTCTTCAACTACCAACACTAGCCTTTGCAAGAGTTTCTCTTGTGCACGAGTGGAGTGATGTGAATAGAGGCGAGTGCATCACAACTAACAACAAAGGATGTAACTAACCAAAGCAAACTTAATTCATAGACAAATAAAAGCAAGTTTAGGTTCATTACAAGCTTTAGAATACACTTCACTATGAGGAGAGGTAGGGTAAACCGAAAGCGGGAAAGCCGAGCCGTGGTTCTTGGACGGAGCGGTTGGTTGTCAGTCCACTTCTCGACTTGAACCGTGGTTGCGTCCGGAGGTAAATGGGTTGTCAATCCACTTGTCTTCTTTCATCTTCATCCCTTGCCTTCCGTCTTTTCTCCCTATTTGCGCAAGTGAATAGTATCAAAAACTTCTGTTGCACATTGGTGGTGACAAGAAACTCTTTGAAGGGTTGAAGATGGCTTTAGATCGCTAGAGAAAGCTTCCCAGAGGGTGGATATGAGTGGAGGACCTGTGGGGGGAGAAACGGCGCTTTCGCGCGTAAAAGCTGGGCGAAAAATTACCAACATTGACCTAATTCACGGAGTACGATCTTAAATACGGGCAGTAGAAAATCAGACCACACGATCAGTGGCACACGATCGGTGGTCATGTGTACTGACTGTTGATGATCGTACGCACTGCTCCAGAGAAACCTGTAGCTGTACAAAAAATATTAATATATATACGCATGATCAGTTGTGCACGACCACTGTTCGTGCGCACTGGATCCCATTATCGTGTGATTAGTAATGGCAGAACTCAAGAAAAATGAGATAAACGTGCATGAGCAGTAGCGGAAGACCAGGGGTCGTGCGCACTATGTCCAATGGTCGTTCGATTGCGTTAGACATAACTTGGAAAAATGGAGAATATTGCGCACGATTAGTTGCTTACAACCTGTGGTCGTGCGCTATAGATCCAATGATCGTGCGTAGTGTTCCTATACCGTATGGGAGTCGATGAACTGACCGCACACGACCAGCGGTTGTGCGCTAAGGAGTCCACTAACCGTGCGCGTGTAAAAACCCACGATAAGTGTCCTTTAGGCGAAAAACATTCCCAAATAATCCTGAAACACTCACACGACCTTTGTACCTGCAAAAAAAATAGAAGAGCCACCAAAATGGGCATACCACATTCTATAGACACAAAAAAAACCATGTATAGGCCTAAAGTACAAAAACTATGAAATCACACTGAAAACAGGCCAAAAGTGCACTTAACATGGAATGGACATAATAACAAATATGAACAATTAGGGCTCTAAAGTGTAGTGCATCAACAAGTAAACTAGCCCAGATGAGTCCAAAAATATGTATATAACTTTCACTAATCAATTAGCTTCACAATAACTCAATATAATTGAACCATTGAACTCAGCACTTGCAAATATTAGATCACAGTACAAGCAAAAGCAAAACACAGCACACAACAAAAAAAGAATTTATAGTGGTTCCCCTATCTACGGTACATCACTTTCCCCCTTCTTCCTCTCTAGCAATGTGTTAGATAAGTGTTGGGTATTGTATCCACAATTACCTGGATTTGAGGAAGCCTCCTGTCAAGCTAAGATGAAGTCACAATGTATTTGATGAAATCTTTCAAGTTGTGCTTGCAGTTATTCCTCGCTAAGTACACACCAATGTCAGGGTGCAGTAGGTCAATATACACGGGTATGTGCAACGTAATCCCTCGTTGAACAGATCAGTGTGTTGGCTTACGTGTACTCTCTTTATTGGAGTGTACTTACTTTCAAGCGCAGGGTTAAGAAAGATCAAGAGCAGACAAGGAGTAAGGATGGGCCAAAGACCAGCTCAAGGGAAGAAAGGCAAAAATCGTCTAAGTAGAAATCGTCGAGAATCACTAAGTGATTCTCGCCGATTCGACGAGAATCACTAATGATTCTCGCCGATTCGACGAGAATCACTAATGATTCTCGCCGAATCGACGAGAATCACTCGCTGATTCTCACCGAATGCTGCCGGCTGTCTCGACGCCGCCCTGAATTCTACTAAGGCAGAATCGTCGAGAATCACGAAGTGATTCTCGCCAATTCGTCGAGAATGACTCTGCATTCTCGACGATTCGGCGAGAATCAATTGTGATTCTCGCCGATTCTCTCCGGCTTACTATTTCTATATAGCTAGAATTCTGCTAAGTGGAATTCGGCGAGAATCGTAGGTGATTCTCGCCAATTCGTCGAGAATCACTTACGATTCTCGCCGAATTTGACTTAGGCAAATTTCTACTATTCTATGGACCGGTCAAAGTAAACACGCGCTGTTTGGAGCCGGACTTAGGGTTATTACTGGTGGGGCCCACAACGGTCATATTGGATCATGCTATTGTATAAATACATCGGTATGTTGAACAGTAAAAAGAACGAACTGAGAAGAAGGAAAGCCGAGCCGCCGACGTGACCTAGATCGCGAATCTCGTTCCGTCGCCATCGCCGCTCGTGTTAGTTGGTCGCCGCCACTGATCGTGGTTTCTTCCTGATCTCCCGGCGATAGAAGCTCTGTCTCGCAATGCATCTCACGAGTCCTTCTTGAGAACCTTTTTCTCTTGATTTGTAGATAAAGAATACCTTCCCTATCCGAATCGATTGAGACGATTGATCCAAGAAAGACTGTTGGTAGACCTTGTCATCTTAGCTACGAAGTTTGGATCTACATAGCATAGCCGCCTCTTTCTTTGCCACCGCCGATCAAGAGAAGATCCTTTCCAAGTGAGATCTAAGGTCATGGACTCTTCGTCGTCTTCAAGAACACGTCATCGAACGAAGAGGGACACCTTATTCTCCATAAGTAGTTTGTATTTCTAATACACTCCATTTTCAATTTTGTTGTAAAGGAACGTTGGTTCCTAGTTATAAGGGTTGGATGCAACCCGTGGTGTAGGAGTGGTGACTCCTTTGTTTGGAAGGGTTCCTTCCGTTAGTGTGAGGATTGGATTTCAATCCTGTTGGTGAAGTGACTGAGTCGTCCCTAGTTGGGAGATAGGTCGAAGGGGGAGAGTGGACGTACCCAAATCGGGGAACCACTATAATTTGCCTGTGTCTTTCTGTGCTGTGTTGTTTGGTTTATTTGTGCAGGTACAATTCTAATTCCGCAAAAATGTTGCTAGACACCTATTCCCCCCACCCATAGGTGAAGGTAGTTGGCACTAGGTGGACTTTCAATAAGGTTATAGCTCCTCCACTTCAACTCAAATACAAAGATCCTACAGGCTCATGTTGTGTTAAGAAACCTACACTAAGACTAACAGGTCCTACCTAAGAGATTCACTCAATTTCCTACCTCAGGTTCCTCAAAAACACTACCTCAGCCTTTATAAATCAGGCTTACAACTCAGTGATCCACTCAAATCACCTACCTTAATTCCCTCAAGAACCTTACCTCAGCCTTTATAAATAGTCTTATAACTCAGAGATTAGATCTCCTACCCACTCAGATCTCAAGGAGATCTTACAAAATTAAGATGTAAAATAGAAAAAGTAATCTTCAGAAAATAGGAATTCTGTAATCTGACTTATCTGCTAACATGTATTCTTTAATTCAGCAGCAATGGATTTCCTCTTGATAAACTGATTGGCTGAAAAGATACTTCTCTGGATCTGCAATCTTCTTGATGTAGATCGGCTTGATTTCCTTGAAGAAATTGTAGATTAGATCCACCATAATCTTCATATCAACTTTATAAAAGAATCTAAAGATTTTCTTGAAGACCTTCGTCTTCTCCTCCTTCTAGGGATTGTCGTCTCCCCTTGGCTTGTGAGAAATTAGAATAAGAATTTCAGATTTTGTTGAATTGTTTTCTCTGTGAAGAAAACCCATCTATTTATAGCCTCTATTGGTTTCTGATTCCTGACATCAGCATATGACATCATACTTCACATTCTCCTTTAAACTATTTCTTTTGAGATACTACGTTACTGTAGATGATGTGACATTTTTGACAAGTCCTGACACTTTTGTGTTAACTCTGCACATGTTCAAAAACATAAGTTTCAAGATGTCCAAAGTGTCCCGACACTTATGTCGAGACATCTTAGTAGTCTCGACACAATTTTACTTAGAAGAATTTATATCTGAACTAGAAAAAGTCAAGACAGTTAACTTGTCTCGACACAACTGTCATTTATGTCGACATCTTTAATTATGCCTTGTGTCGAGACAGTTGAATTGTCTTGAAACTATGCCTGGTGTCGACACTTCTATGCTTTAAACCTTTATTGCGTCGAGACAGTTGATTTGTCTCAACACAATTTGACTTAACATAATTTTCAGTCTTCTTTGTGTCGAGACAGTTATATTGTCTAGACAAAACTTTCTTCATATTTAAAGTGTAAGTTAGTTGACTTGTCTCGACACTGCTGATTTAGTCTTCAAGGTGTCGAGACAACTGACTTGTCTCGACACAGCTGTCTTGAATCTTTTATGTGTCAAGTTAGCTAACTTGTATCGACATTGTTGACTTAGTGTTCAAGGTATCGAGACAACTAACTTGTATCAACACAGCCATTTTGAATCTTCTATGTGTCGAGTTAGCTGACTTGTCTCAACACGGCTGACTTAGTCCCTTTGCATCGACACAGTAGAAGTGTGTCGACACTTTTGTACTTGGCCAATTTTCTGCACTGTAAGTTGCTAGATGCTGACTATGCTGACTTTACTCAGCACTGTGCTGACTTCACTCTACGATTTTGTGCTTTAACAAATTTCTTCACTTTCTAGTCATCTTCTTGAGTCCACCTATCCATGTGACTTGGGCCACCAATCAAATCATTATGACATAGGCAACCTGCATGCATGTGTAATAACCCGACCCGTTAAATAACATATAATAGAAGGTTCGGTCGGGCCCCCCATTATATGCCACAAACAGACGGCGATGTCACAGGTTAATACAAAAATACCATCACACCCTAACCCAGAGCATTCTAGTGGAAGTTTAAAGATTATAAGAACTCATCCAATGAATGTCCACTACAAATATATAGACAACTCATTTATATATAGATAACATTAAGAATGTTTACAACTCAAACGCTCACGAACTTAAGGCCTTACAAGCTGCTCTTTACAAATCTGATTTTATATATCGGCATGCAGGCCGGCCACACATGAAATATAAAGTTTCGCACGACCTTCAAGGGCCTATGAGCAGCAGCAGCAAGGGATTCAGCCCGCACATTCCAATCAGCCTACAACACCTACATATGAATGTCCACCCCAAGGGTGATCAACAAAGCAACGGTCAACATTCAACTGACCAATTATAATGACCCTACCTGATGTAGTCCCGTCCTAAAAGATCCTACATAGACGACGTATTGACGACTCTCTCTACGTTCAACGCCCTCTTTTCCGTACACTAACGAAATGCAGAAACACAATGGATTTTATTTATCTCTCGCGCTAACTTACGGGTATCTGAACTGCAAGTGGATCGGAGAATGGCTATAGGCCAAAATCCTCTACAGCTAAAAGGAACAATATTGGTTCCGACGAGCTTGGAGTTGTACCAAAATAGATCCACCAAAAAAATCACGATTCGAAAGTAATAGGATCTATCCCAACTAAGGAAAAAGCGAGGATCTCCAATCCTCTCGGGAGTTATCGAAAAACAAACAAAAATAACAAATCTATTATGAGTAATACCGCGCAAATTTAGGATTCGAAAATCCACGCAAAAATAGTCCACCGCTGGAACTATCAAAGAGGGAAAATCTCTTGAGTTGAAATTTTGTTACCCCTCTCGGAAATATAGATCCGAGATTTTTGGATCCACAAGAAATAATCGCTCTTCCCTCAAAATCTGCGGGAAGCGCACCACAGATGAATAACGCGGCCGACTTCCCCGCTTTATGCCATGGAAGTTCACCCAAGCCTTTCTTTCTTTCACTTGTATCTTCTCCTCCAAGGTTGGCCATAAATCTTTGAGATTTTGGATAAAAATGTGGATGAGAGGATTTCGTAAGGAAGAAAGATGAGGGAAGAAAGGAGAATGAGAAGAGAGAGAGGGGGGCACCCAAGAGCTAGAAGGAGGGGAAGACTCCCTTGGGTAGTGGCAATGAGAGAGGGAGGGGAAGATAGGAAATTAGGTTTTGGAAAAATCTTGGTTGATTTCAATATTTGCCTAAATGACAAAAAGAGTTTTGGCCTTATATAAGGCTTACATCCAAGGGGCTATTAACAGCCAATATTTAGTGGCTAAACGCACACCACAAGTTCAAAATGACCGAAATAAAATAGTTTAATACAACCACATAAATGTACAAATGCAGACCATTGATGAGTTGTAAATATTCGCATTTTCCTGTGTTTTTATTATGTTATTTTAGTTTAGTTTTGTCTTTTTTAGTTTATTTTATTCAATAAATTGCTTCTTTTTGTAAATTTTATTCTAACTTAAGTTTATTTTGATTTCTGAAATTTTACAGAAAATGGTCAAAAATTGACCTGACACGCCCGTGTCACATGATCGACACGCCCGTGTCAAGCCTCTCAATGCCACTCAATTCTTTCACTATTCACCTCTCGACGCCACTCAACGCCATCATCTACTAGAGCAAGACACGCCCGTGTCTGAGCTCGACACGCCTGTGTCGACACTCAACGCCGTCGATACTCAACGCACCTCAATGGCGTCGACACTCAACAACATCGACACTCAACGCCACTCAATGCTAGCTATCACGCCTGTGTCCATCCCGACACGCCCGTGTCAATGTCGGCACTCAACACCTCCAGCCAGCAAAGATCAAATTGACTTCCTCCACCAGCTGTCTAGTCGCCCCCCCCCCTACTCGCCCGTGACGAGCTTGTCACTTCCGTAACCGACTGGTGTCATGACCCGCTGCTTCCAGAACGATGCCAGCTCGCCAGATTTTGCCTTCACAAGAAAAACCCTTCCCGACATGCCCCCGTCACGCCCGTGACTAGGGCGTGTCGCACCCGAAAAATTTGTCTATAAATAAAAGCTTTCAGTAAGCTCTCCTGTCCACTTTTTTGACCACTTTGCTTAGGGTAGGTACTGCCCATTTGGTATCTAATGCAATATAAGGGAGACTTTATTCCCCCCTCTCTCTCTCTTAGTTTATTTTAGGATGTTTGTTTTAGCTTTCCTTGTAATCACTTTTCTATTAATGAAATATGTTATTTTTTACTCTCTTTGCATGTCTTGGAATTCATTTATGCACCCCAAACTAAGTAATTTTTTTGTTTTGTTTCTCTGTTTTTATGTTTTCATTTTACTTAGCTTATTTAGTTTTAGGAATTTCTCCTAATTTCTAGCCGCTGTAATCGCAATTTTATTTTCATGCACCTTATTGTTTAGGTTTAACTTGTTTGCTTTTATTTTCGTTTTCATCCTTATGAATTTATAAAAGAGTTTTTAAAAGTGTTGTTTTTATTTTTCTTTAACTTAGGATTTTTAGGAATGTAAAACTTTTTGTCTTTTTTTGTGTTTTATTTTCATTTTATTAGCTCTTTTATAAAACCCTAAGAATGAAAACGTTATCGTTTTAATTTTCCGAACACTTGGCTTTTCATTTTAGTTTTCAAAACTTTTTACTCGTTTAAGTTTTCTGTCTTCTTTTTATGCACTTCTACAATATTCTAGCGGTAGAAATATAGTCATTCTAAATTTTCGGTAACTTAGTTTTTCTTATTTTTGTATGTGTGTGTGTGTGTGTGTATGATTTAGATTTTATAGCTTTCTTTCAATTTATGTAGAGTGTGTGTGTGTGCCCATTTATTTTCGCCTACATATTAAGAGTTAAATGGCGTGCTTTTATTTCCCGCCTACTCATTTGAGTAGGACTCGAAATTTACCGCTTCCATTTTCTTCCTACTCATTTGAGTAGGACTTTGTGTGTGTGTGTTTTCATTTCCGTAGAGTGTGTGTGTGGGTGCATTTATTTCCTCCTACTCATTTGAGTAGGGCTCACTTTCATTTATTCCCGCCCACTCATTTGAGACGGGACTTTTCATTTACTGCTTTCTTTACTGCTTTATTTATTGCTTTCATTTTCTGCTTTCCTTTTATCGCTTTCTAGCTTTAGCCGTCCCCATTCCAATGAGTGGCTAACTACTCTTAGCCCTCAATATCGAAGAGATTAAGACAGATAAAATCGCTTTAAATAATTAAAGGCCCTCTTTTTCTCGTTAATTAAATTACTTAAGGTTTGCCCCGGGTTAACGACGCGTAGGACCACATATCGATGTGTGGGCTCTATTTCCGTTGTCCATACGCAGGTGGCCGAGAGGCTGTGCGTATTGACCGATCACCCTTGGGTAAAGAGAGTTCTTCACTTATCCTCGAGAGAGGAGGTTCGTAACTCTACCGGATTGGGTTCCCCACCAAATAACGGGGTTCTTAGCGTAATGCGGGCGTTAAGAGGAATCTTTCGTTGGACTAACGTTCGGTCAAATAGTCTTAGCATTCAGATGAGCGATTGTCCTAGAGATAAGTGAGCTCATTCTTTTGGAACCTCCACGGCCAAGTTTCCGCCTAATTAATTTGAAATTTAGGATCTCTTTTTCTTGAAAGTTATTTTAGTTCGAATTCGATTTGTTATCGTCGAACTAATTTATTCATCGGCTTACTGCATTCTTTCCTGTAGTTTTTTTATGCTTTCATTTTCTGACATTTTATATTATATATATATATCTGCTTTTTTATATAAACAAACCATAAATATTATCGTTAAAATAATAGTTCGTTCAGGGAAAGAGTAGAAATAGGTAAACCGATCCCGAGAACAATATGACCCCGATATTCCTCCCCAAAAATATCATGTACTACACGCGATAGGTGCACTTGTCTCCCTTTCGTTAAAACTCAGTTTCAACCCTTTTTATATAAAATAAATCCACGCGTCCCGCCTTTCTAAATAAATAAAACCACCGCTTCCTCTTCTTTAATAAAAACCACCCTGCGGGCGCCGCGAGTTTTAACCATCAAGTTTTTGGCGCCGTTGTCGGGAAACTTTTCGATTTACTATTTTGAATTCCTTAAAACTATTAATTTTACCTTTTATTTCTATTTGTATTAAAAAAAAATTTTGCCAACCAAAAAAATATATTTATTAATAATAATAATAATATCAACAATAATAATAATAGTAAATACTTAAAATAAAAAAAAATCAATCCAAAACTAAAAAACTTTAAAAATAAAAACAAAAAACTTAAAAATCTTAAAAATCAAAAACTAAAAAACTTAAAAAACTAAAAAATTTTAAAACTTAAAAATCATAAGGGATGAAATTTTTTATCTTATTTTCATCAAAAATTTAAAATTCAATAAAAAAATATATCTTTCATATTTTTTATGCCCTTATCTTATTTTCATTTATTTTCTTATTTTTTTATTTTCAAAAAACAAAACTAAAAAAACTTAAAAATCTAAAAAATCAAAAGCTAAAAAAACACTAAAAACACTAGAAACTAAAAAAATTCTATATTTATTTTTTCTCTTCGGCGCGCTTCACTATTATGAGCGCTAGGGGAACACATATCTGTCACACTCATATAGCTAAGACTTAAGTATGGGAGTGTTTTCCTTTTTTTATTTGTTCTTTTATTTTTTGCATACAATGAAAAATAAAAAAAATTGCAAAAATTAAAACTTAATTTTTTTTACTGCTTATTTTTATTAAAAAAACTCAAAAAAAATATCACTCTGCGATGTTCGACTCATCGAACCAACCCCCTAAATAAGAGTCTGTTCGCGGGCGATCAGTTTTTTGTAATACTCTCTTTCCTCATCTTTTCAATTTTTTAATAACACCTCTTTCTTTCCCTTTCTTGTAAATAACTAAAAAAATAAATAAAAATTTAGAAAATCTTAAAAAATGAGAATAACTCTAAAAATCCAAAAAAAAGATGATAATCAAAACACATAAAAAAAAGATAATAACCTCAAAAATCCAAAAAAAATTATGAAATAAATAATATCATATATGTCATATCTTAACCCTTTTTGCTTTCCAAAAATCTAGCTTCGAGTTTATTTATATGTGAATTTTACTTATTCTTTGTTTACTATTCGTTTATTAATTAAAGTTTTATAGATTTAAGTGTCTGAGGTTAAGTTTTAAAGAATTTTTTTATATCTTTTCCTTATAATAAGGAACTTGTTTTTCACCACCATTTCTAATTTTTATAAATAGAAGCTCGTATCTATGTTAGAAAATAACAATTTTGGATTTCAATTATTTCTACTTCATGCTTTTAGAAACATAGGAACGTTCATTTTAAAAAATGTTACTCTCAAAACTTTTTTATTAAAACCTAGTTTTCTTTCTGAAAACCCATTTCCACTTTTTTCATAACTTACTTAGCATGATTACCCCTATTTCATCCCCTAAAAAGATCCTATGTCAATGGGAATAAGATTTCGTTCCGTAAACATATGCACCTAATATTTTTAAAAGATTATATGTTACAGAGTAATAGGATAAAATTCATTACTCCTATTTATATACATTGGGTTAATTTTAATTTATGAAGATAGAAAAAAAAAATTTACGTTAGGAAAATAAGATTTCATTTTCCTCATTATTCAAAAAAAATTGTGGAGGTTCGAGAAAACACTTTCCTCGCCTCTAAATCCAAGCCCTCTTCATATACCACCAAACCACTTAGCCTATTTCAATGATTCTAGAATTAATTTAAATTTTTTTTGAGAGCATAATTTTTAAATTGCATTATTTCCTTTAAACTTCTTTTAAGCTAAAGTTTTTTATATAATTCCAATCAATCCTTGTTAAACTAACAAAAATAATTTTTGCTTCCTATTTGTTTCGCCTATAAGTCTTTTTGAAACTCTTCCTCTATTTATAAAATTTTCATAATTTAGGATTTAACTCTTAAACCCTGGATATTTATTTTGATGTCTCTTATAATTAATTAAGCGGTAGCCAAATTTAGAATTTTTATTATTCCTTATAAGTTCATCTCCAACTTTTGCTCTGGAATAGCAAAAACTTAAGTATGGGGCTATTTGATGAGTTATAAATATACGCATTTTTCTGTGTTTTTATTATGTTATTTTAGTTTAGTTTTGTCTTTTTTAGTTTATTTTATTCAATAAATTGCTTCTTTTTGTAAATTTTATTCTAACTTAAGTTTATTTTGATTTCTGAAATTTTTCAGAAAATGGTCAAAAATTAACCTGACACTCCTGTGTCACATGATCGACACGCCCGTGTCAAGCCACTCAATCCCACTCAATTCTTTCACTATTTACCTCTCAACGCCACTCAATGCCATCATCAACCAGAGCAGGACACGCCCGTGTCCGAGCTCGACACGCCCGTGTCGATACTCAATGTTGTCGACACTCAACGCCACTCAATGTCGTCGACACTCAACGCCACTCAATGTCGTCGACACTCAACGCCACTCAATGCCGTCAACACTCAATGCCACTCAATGACAGATGTCACGCCCATGTCCATCCCGAAATGCCCGTGTCGATGTCGGCACTCAACGCCTCCAGCCAACAAAGAACAAATTGACTTCCTCCACCAGCTGTCCAGTTACGCCCCCCCTACATGCAAGTGACCGACACGTGTCACGACCCGCTGCTTCCATAACGATGCCAGCTAGCCAGATTTCACCTTCGCCAGATAAACCCTTCCCGACACGCCCCCGTCATGCCCGTGACTAGGGTGTGTCGTACCAAAAAAATTTGTCTATAAATAAGAGCTTTCAGTAAGCTCTCCTGTCCACTTTTTTGACCACTTTGCTTAGGGTTGGTGCTGCCCATTTGGCTTCTAATGCAATGTAAGGGAGACTTTATTACCCCCTCTCTCTCTTAGTTTATTTTAGGATGATGGTTTTAGCTTTCCTTGTAATCACTTTTCTATATTGCAATGGCTTGGAATTCATTTATGCACCCTACACTAAGTTATTTTTTCGTTCGGTTTCTCTGTTTTTATGTTTTCATTTTACTTAGCTTATTTAGTTTTAGGAATTTCTCCTAATTTCTAGCCGTTGTAATCGCAATTTTATTTTCATGCACCTTATTGTTTAGGTTTAACTTGTTTGCTTTTATTTTCGTTTTCATCCTTATGAATTTATAAAAGAGTTTTTAAAAGTGTTGTTTTTATTTTTCTTTAACTTAGGATTTTTAGGAATGTAAAACTTTTTGTCTTTTTTTGTGTTTTATTTTCACTTTATTAGCTCTTTTATAAAACCCTAAGAATGAAAACATTATCATTTTAATTTTCCGAGCACTTGGCTTTTCATTTTAGTTTTCAAAACTTTTTACTCGTTTAATTTTTGTCTTCTTTTTATGCACTTTTACTGCATTCTAGCGGTAGAAATGTAGTCGTTTTAATTTTTTGATAACTTAGTTTTTCTTATTTTTGTATGTGTATGTGTGCTTGTATGAGTTAGATTTTATAGCTTTCTTTCAATTTATGTAGAGTGTGTGCGTGTGCGCATTAATTTCCGCCTACTCGTTAAGAGTTAAATGACGTGCTTTTATTTCCCGCCTACTGATTTGAGTAGTACTCGCAATTTATCGCTTTCATTTTCTTCCTACTTATTTTAGTACGACTTTGTGTGTGTGTGTTTTCATTTTCGTAGAGTGCGCGTGTGGGTGCATTTATTTCCTCCTACTCGTTTGAGAAGGGCTCGCTTTCATTTATTCCCACCAACTCATTTGAGCCGGGACTTGTCACTTACTGCTTTCTTTACTGCTTTATTTACTGCTTTCATTTTCTGCTTTCCTTTTATCGTTTTCTAGCTTTAGTTGTCCCCATTCCGATGAGTGGCTAACTGCTCTTAGCCCTCAATATCGAAGAGCATTGGGACAGATAAAATCGCTTTAAATAATTAAAGGTCCTCTTTTTCTCGTTAATTAAATTACTTAAGGTTTGCCAAGGGTTAATGAAGCGTAGGACCACATATCGATGTGTGGGCTCTATTTCCGTTATCCATATGCAGGTGGTCGAGAGGCCGTGCGTATGGACCGATCACCCTTGGGTAAAGAGAGTTTCACACTTACCCTCGAGAGAGGAGGTGTGTAACTCTAACGGATTGGGTTCCCCACCCAATAGAGGGGTTCTTAGCGTAATGCGGGCGTTAAGAGGAATCATTCGTTGGACTAACGTTCGGTCGAATAGTCTTAGCGTTCAGGTGAGCAATAGTCTTAGAGATAAGTGAGCTCATTCTTTTGGAACCTCCACGGCCAAGTTTCCGCCTTAATTAATTTGAAATTTAGGATCTCTTTTTATTAAAAGTTATTTTAGTTCTAATTCGATTTGTTATCGTCGCTCTACTTTATTCATCAGCTTACTGCATTCTTTCCTGTAGTTTTTTTATGCTTTCATTTTCTGCCATTTTATATTATATATATATCTGCTTTTTTTATATAAACACAACATAAATATTATCGGTAAAATAATAGTTCATTCAGGGAAAGAGTAGAAATAGGTAAACCGACCCCGAGAACAATACGACCCCGATATTCCTCCCCGAGAATATCCTGTACTACACACGATAGGTGCACTTGCCTCCCTTTTGTTAAAACTCGGTTTCAACCACTTTTTATATAAAATAAATCCGTGCGTCCCGCCTTTTTAAATAAATAAAACCACCGCTTCATCTTCTTTAATAAAAACAACCCTGCAAGCGCCGCAAGTTTTAACCATCAACCATAAACTAGCAAGATAAATTAAATTTAAATCTTGTTGCGTGGGTGAAGATTGTAGCCATGATCGCTATGGCGCCGCAAGTCTTTGGCATGTGGATCATCATCATCATCTTTCGCCACTATCCCATGATCACCAAGTGCGCCATGGACATCATCTTCATCACCAAGTTGGTCGTCGTGGTGGCCGTCTCCATCAATCCTCCCCCGTTCAAAAGGACTCATCACCGATGAGTGGGCGGGAAGGTAACGGCGTAAGAGATCCGCATCTAGAAGATCCACCTCCGAGGCTGAGAACCAAGAGTCGTCGAAAGTAGGTCGACAACGCCACCTGACCCAAAACCTGTGAATTTCACTATCGGGAGTGGGAAACACTGCATCCTGCAAAATCCTGTCAGGCAAGAAATCAGTCCGGGGGAACCTTGGAAATGCGTTAGGCAAAGAAGAAAAACAGGTTTCATCATCAATAGGAAACATACCTCCCGGAGAATCCGAAGGAGAGAGCGATCAAGAAACAATCTCACCCCCCACCCCATTACAAGGTATAGTGGAAATATTAAATAGAGAGAGAGAAAGTTCAGGTGGTGGAACGACATAAAGCGTTAAATCCAAAACGTTAAAAATAGGGGAGATTCCCCAATCAGCGGGTAACTTTAATAAATATGCATTTTCGCCTAGCTTCTTTAAAACCCGAAAAGGACCGGCTCTCCTATTTGCCAATTTCTTTATGGTGCCCGAAGGCATCCATTCAGGGATAAGAAGAACCATTACCAAATCACCAATATTCAAGGGGACTGCTCGCCTATGTACGTTAGCATTCAATTAATAAATAGCATATTTTTTAGCTAACGTCTCGCTAATGTGCTTATGGAGAGTGTGAACGTGCGAGGTGAAGTCCTGTGCAAATTGACTTGATTTAAAAGATGGTGGTAACAGAACCAAGTCAAGAGGCACGGGCGCCTTATATCCATGCACGATCTCATTTGGAGATAAACTGGTGGACCTATTCTAAGAATTATGTTAAGCTAATTGAGTATGAGGAAGAATAAGGTCCCACATACCTTTATGATCACCCACTAAGCAACGAAGTAAAGAACCCAAGCTTTGGTTAACCACTTCTGTTTGCCCATCGGTTTGGGGATGATAGGCCGATGAAAACATAAGTCTAGTACCCAAAAGCTTCCAAAGTGTTTTCCAGAAATAGCTAGTAAATTTAACGTCCCTATCAGTCACTATCATTTTTGGGATGCCCCGATGTGCCACGACCTCCTTGAAGTACAACTTATCAACATGTGATGCATCGTTGGTGTTATGACAAGCGATAAAGTAAGCCATTTTGGAAAATCGATCCACTACGACTAGAATCGAATCGTATCACCTAAATGTCAGAGGTTGGCCCAATATGAAGTCCTTGCTAACATCCTCCAATGGAACAAACATAATCGGAAGTGGTGTGTAAAGACCAGCATTGGTCTTGTTACCTTTCGCTAATTGACATACACGACAACTCCCTGCGATTTTATTGACCGTTGGTTTGAGGCCTGGCCAAAATAATTTGTCCTCTACTAGTGTTATAGTTTTTTCTCGACCAAAATGTCCACCTAACCCTCCACTATATAACTCCCATAAAATAAAATGGCGTAACGAAGAGAGGGGAATACATAATTGTGTATGCTTAAATAGATAACCGTCATGGATGTAGTATACAGAGATAGTAGAAGGGGAATTGTCCTGTGCGACTAAGTAAATATTCTTAAAATCCCGGCATTGAACATATTCATCCTTAATTCTTTCAAATCCTATGAAAGATACTTCCATTGTAGATAGTAATAGGGTGACCCGAATAAGAGCGTCCGCCACATGATTTAACATACCCTTAAGGAGCTTGATAAGGAATGTGTACTCCTGAAGGTAGGAGACCCATTTGGCGTGCCGAGGGCTGATTTTATTTTGGGAATTTACAAATTTTAGCGCCTCATGATCTGAAAAGATTACAAATTCTTTCGATATAAGATAGTGTCACCAATGTTGGAGATAACGTATCACGGCATAAAACTCGCGATCATAATTGGAATAATTTAACTTCGGGCCTGCAAGTTTTTCGCTAAAGTAACCTATCGGATGTCCCTCCTGACTTAAAACTCCTCTGATTCCTATCCCAGATGCGTCATATGATAATTCAAACACCTTGCTAAAATCCGGCAACCGTAGTAGTGGGGCTTCGGACATCGGTTCCTTAATCGTTTGAAATGCACTAGTGGCTGCTTTAGTCCAAATAAAATCACACTTTTTCATGCATTCAGTGATTGGTGCCATGATACTACTAAAATTTTGAATGAACCTTCGATAAAATGTGGCCAATCCATGAAAACTTCTAACCTTCCGAATTATTTTTTTGTTCCGGCCACTCTCTAATAACTTGGACCTTTTTAGGGTCAACATGAATACCTTCGGAACTCACTATGTATTCTAGAAACTCTACGGAAGTCACACTAAATGCGCACTTTTTAAGATTAATAAATAAATTTTCTTGGCGCAATGTTGTAAGGATTGTCCTTAAATGTGTCTCATGGTCCATCTGCGAGAGGCTAAATACCATATATCATCAAAGTATACTACTACAAATTTACCCATGTATGGTTTAAATACTTGGGTCAACAACCGCGAGAAGGTACTCGGTCCGTTGGTGAGCCCCTCTCCAAGCACCAACCACTCATAGAGCCCATCCTTAGATTTAAATGTCGTTTTCCATTCGTCTCCTTCCCGTATCCTTATTTGGTGGTAACCACTTTTAAGATCCAACTTTGAAAATATGGTGGCTCTGGATAACATATCTAATAAGTAATCCAAACAGGGAATGGGAAACCTATATTTTACAGTAATTTTATTTATGGCCCGGTAGTCTACACACAATCTCCAAGACTTATCTTTCATTGGCACCAAAAGGGAAGGAACGACACATGGGCTCATACTATGGAGAATAAATCCCTTTGCTAATAAATCTGAAATTAAAGTTTGTAACTCATTATGTGCGGAGGGATTGAGCTGATAATGGGTAAGATTAGGCAATGATGAGCCCGGGATGAAATCAATCTCATGCTGAATTTCCCTTATGGGTGGCAACTTAGATGGTAAGTCCACCCGGATAGACGTCCTTATACTCTTCCAATACTGTTCGCAGAGATAACGGTAGGTTCTCTAAAGAGGGTGAATCTTCCTTAGCTTGTAGACATACTAAAGCATAGATGACGCCATCCAAGAAGGTCTCACGCTCTAACTCCTTCTTACTTATCAAGCTTATAGTTTTCTTTTCCGCAGGCACAACTGTGTCTTTGGAGGCAATCTACGGATCCTTAGGTGGTGTGGGTTTCAATACAATGGTCTTACCATTAAAATTGAACTCGTAGGTGTTGGCTCGTCTGAAATGGGTCACGTCATTATCATAAAGCCATGGGCGTCCTAGTAGTACATGGCAAACATCCATGGGGCTGACGTCGAACCACACCTTATCGATATAGCTCTTCACCGTAAGTGGAACTAAACATCGCTTAGAAACCGCGATAGACGTTTTGTTTACCCATGCTATTTTATATGGATGGGGTGCGGTTCAGTGACTAAATGCATACGAGTGATGGTGTTCTCCGAAATGACGTTTATGCAACTACCGTTATCTATTATTAATTTGCACCACTTTTCACTGCTTTTAAAATTCAACGAAAAGATGTTCGTCCGATTACACTCATCTGACGCACGCAGTGTGTCCAGAATACACCTCATAACCATCATATAAGAATAATCTTTAATATCACTCGGCGCGGCATTAGATTCATCGCCAGCTTCATAGACGATCTCGGTGGGATCAGACGTGGAGTCTAATAGTGCTAGTAGTTTAATTTTAGTGGGGCACTCACTAGAGTAGTGCCCTTGGATCCCGCAAGAATAACATGTGGCATTAGTCTTACTAATCCTTCCTATCGGAACTCTCTCACCGGTGGGATTTATGTTGTTCCTAGCGGTAATGACTACGAAATTTGAATCAGTCGATCGAAACTTTCCCTTGTCCCGCTTGGAGGACTAAGGTGGGGGTCCTAAAATGGACTTTCCCTTCGGGAATGCTCGTCCCTTTTACTTGTAGGCATTGTGTTGTTCTATATCCAACGCTGCATTGAATTTCGTATTTAGGTCCGTATGACCATAACGCAGGAGCTTGCCTTGGATGTCCGGGTTAAGTCCCGTACAAAAATGAGAGAGTGTGACTTCGGGCATTTCTCGGACGTCACAACACACCATCATATCTTTAAGGAGTCCCATGTACTCCGGTACTTATTTGCCCCTTTGACGATGGGTGGCTAACTCGTCGAACATTTGTGTTTGGTGATAAGCAGGGACATATTGGTCAGTCATGAGTGCTTTCATGGCAGCCCACCCAATTGGGGGTACTCCATTCATGGTACCTAATCGCCTCTCTTCGTTCAACCAGAAGTTTTTGGCCCAACCCAAAAGTTTCATCCGTACAACCCTCACCTTCTCACCGTCTGTCAGGTTGTGTAACTCAAAATGACACTCAATCTCCATGATCTAGTCTAGAAATACTTGGGGTTCACCCATACCAACGTATGATGGTGGATCAATCTTAACGGCCCTAGTAAAATCGAACTCATAAGGGGCTCGAGGTGCTTGCTCATCGTCCTAATCACGAGGTTGGTTTTGTCTTTAATCTTATTGGTTGGTGGTATGGGGTTGGGGACCCGGTCGATTTATCCCAATGCCGTGATTTTGAGGCACCGCTTGATTTAAAGCCAGCCCTTATATTAATTGGGTGAGTGCATCGAAACTAAAGTTAAACTCTTCCTGAATCTCAACGATCATTGCCGCAGTGTTCTTATCATCATGGTCGTCTGCCATATTTTACGTGGATGGGGAATACTCCGTGCCAAGCCTAGTGCGTATGAACAACAGGAGAAATGATGGTTTTGACCAGATTAATTTTATAAAGTTGAATTTTTTTTTACACTTATCGACTCGGCGAATGAAAATATTTTTTCATACTTTTGTTCTTAAAAAAATAAGGAGAGTTCTCCGGAATTTTTTTTGTAATTTTTTTGCAGAAATTGTTTTTTTTACTAATCGCAGACCAGATTTTAGAAATTTCAGGTTTATGTTGTTTATTACGGATCGTGCACAACCAGGTGAGAGTCGAAAACCCTACGATAGAAAGATTTAAGGATGGTGTCGATTGAGAAATCAAAACAACCTCCCTCTGATACCAAATTTGATGTAGTCCCGTCCTAAAAGATCTTATACGGATGGCGTATTGACGACTCTCGCTACGTTCAACACCCTCTTTTCTGCAAACTAACGAAACACAACAAACACAATGGATTTTATTTATATCTCGCGCTAACTTACGGGTAGCCGAACCGCAAGTGGATCGGAGAATGGCTATAGGCCAAAATCCTCTCCGGCTAAATGGAACAATATTGGTTCTGACGAGCTTGGAGTTGTACCAAAATAGATTCACCAAAAAAATCACGATTCGAAAGTAGTAGGATCTATCCCAACTAAATAAAAAGTGAGGATCGCCAATCCTCTCAGGAGTTATCGAAAAACAAACGAAAAATCACAAATCTATTATGAATAATACCGTGAAATTTAAGGCTTCGAAAATCCACGCAAAAATCATCCACTGCTAGAACTATAAAAGAGGGAAAATCTCTTGAGTAGGAATTTCGTTACCCCTCTGGGAAACAAAGATACGAGATTTTAAGATCCACAAGAAATTATCGCTCTTCCCTCGAAATCTGCGGGAAGCACACCATGGATGAAGAACTCGCCCGTCTTCCCCGCTTCACGCCGTGGAAGTTCACCCAAGCCTTTTTTTCTTGCAATTGTATCTTCTCTTCCAAGGTTGGCAAAAATTCTTTGAGATTTTGGATAGAAATGTGGATGAGAGGATTTAGTAAGGAAGAGAGATGTGGGAAGAAAGGAGAATGAGAAGAGAGAGAGGGGGCGGCCAAGAGCTAGAAGGAGGGGAAGACTCCCTTGGGCGGCGAAAATGAGGGAGGGAGGGGAAGATAGGAATTTAGGTTTTGGAAAAATCTTGGTTGATTTGAATATTTGTCTGAATGACAAAAAGAGTTTTGGCCTTATATAAGGCTTACATCCAAGGGGCTATTAGCAGCCAATATTTAGTGGCTAAACGCACACCACAAGTTCAAAATGACAAAAATATAATAGTTTAATACAACCACATAAATGGATAAATACAGACCATAAACTAGCAAGATAAGTTAAATTTAAATCTTGTTGCGTGGGCGAAGATTGTAGACGTGACCGCTACAGCGCTGCAAGTCTTTGGCCGGTGGATCATCATCATCATATTCCGCCACTACCCCATGATCACCAAGTGCGCCATGGACGTCATCTTCATCACGAAGTTGGTCGTCATGCTTGCCGTCGCCATCACTACCCCTTACTCGGGTTAGTGGTTCCTTATCTGTGTGCAATACAATCACTACATATATATATATATATCTTCCACAATCACATCATTAATACTGGCCTTCATGCCAGACGATCCGTGCACTCAGGGCACGCTTATGGTGTACCGAAAACCTCTAGGTCCCACCACCGATTTGAGGTGATTAGCTTGTTGGCCGGGCATAAGCCTCCAAACCCCTATTTAAGACCTCACGCACCCAACCCACTCAGAGGCGTTCACCTCACGACAACTAGTGAGTAATCTAGGTCGACCTACCAAAGTAGTGTAACATGCATTGTTACCAATCAATCGCTCACAACAGTCCTCCCACTGAACTTGTTTGGTGGCCCACCCACTCAGAGGTTCTTAACTTGTTTGTCATGGGCATCATCCTCCAAACCCCTGTTGAAGACATCTCGTGCCCATCCACTCAGAGGTGTCCACAATCCATCTCATAACACCGGCATATAGTGCCACTTTCCATTCCATCAACCAGTTCGTGAAGCGCATCCAACCAAAGGAGCTATACAAAGCATTGCATCCAACCAAAGGAGCTATACAAAGCATCGTATCCAACCAAAGGAGCTATACAAAGCATGGCATCCAACCAAAGGAGCTATATAAAGCATCCTTCTCACAATTCACAATAAACCTCACCTTCTCCGCAGGCTAAACTATTTATACACAAAGTCTTCTCCGGTTCGCAGCTTCACTAATCCAGACTACTTGTCCAGATGGGCTTCACACAGCATGCCTATTCCATACTACACAGTTCCGGATCTAGATGCAGACTCGACCACTTGAATCTTTTATGTTTTCCACCTCTTGGCGGAGGATCCCATGCACATGCATAAAGTAGGACTTCACTTGTCCAAGAAGGAGATCGTTACCCTTGATGATAGCTTCGGAGCCATGGAGAAACTAGCGAGATGGTAATCAACGCGACGGCCTTGCCTCCACAATGCTGGACTCGGATCTCGAGTCGGATCGCTGAAGCTCCACAGGTGGCCGGAATCCTCTCCTTCTTCCTCCTCCAAGCTCTCCCTTCTTTCTTGCTTAGAAAGAAAAGAGAGTGATCTTAGTCCAAATGAGAAAGCCATCTCATTCCATGGTCTTATCACTATAGGGAGGAGCTAGGACCACAGGATCCAAATAGAAGGAATTGGACGGCCAAGATTTGCCCTGGAATCACTTTTACTAGGCTGACACAGCTTGTGACACGCCCGTGTCATAGGACATGTTCCCTTAAGCGGCAAGGAACCGACTCACTCCATACCAGAACACGGGTTCAGACACACCCATGTCAAGCCCTGACACGCCCGTGTCAGCAAGTACACGCCCGTTTTGAGGGGCATGTTCCTCACTCCACACAGAACCAACTCTCCCGAGAAGCACACGGCTAAGGCACACACCCGTGTCCTTGGCCGTATGCCAAACACACCCCTGTGAAATGCCCGTATCACAGGCCGTGTTCTACACTCAATGCCACTCAATGCCATGGAAACCGAGCAGGTCTTGCCCTGGGACACGCCCGTGTCCCAGGTCGTGTACCTCACTCGAGATACACTCGACGCCCACTCGAATCCTACTTGAGACCCACTCGAGCAACCAAAGATGGACACGCCCTAGGACACTCCCGTGTCCCAGGCCATATCTCCCAGACTGAACTCCATATTGGAATTTGGGGTGTTACAGCCTGAACTAAAATATACATCAAATACATATTTTATGTATATCATTGAATTAAAAGGGCTTCTTCAAATCAACTTCATTGTCCAATGTACCCAACATCTCCTCTATTTGGAGAAGTCATTACCCTGATTCAATGATATACACCATATTACCAAAATATATTAATTTTGATGTATAAGAAAAATGCTGAACAAATTACAAAGGAACACAATAGTAATAACACAGATCTCACAAGTGCAATCAAAAATTTCATTTAAATTAATTCAAAGAATATAGTTTTTAATTTTTATACAATGTTCTTAGAGCAAAATTTACATAAAGCCTATGAACAAAAATATATTCAAAGATTCCTCTGGCACTTTGATGACTATGCCTTTTCCAGATTGAACTTTAGCTTTAACTTCTGGCACTTTGTCATCAACCACTTTCTCTTTTCCCTTGGCATTTAGAAATTTCTTCTTGCTTGAGTCTCTACCTTTCATGATAATGGTAGGGCTTGGGGAAATACTTGATGATCTCTATTGAGTCAACTGGAATCCTCCCTTCCTTTAGATCTTTTCTGAATTTCTCGATGATCTCCTGCTGCTTTGTGTGCTTAGCCCACTCTTACTCTGAATACCATATTCCCCTTTCAATAGCATTATTATTTACTGTTTTCCATGTAGTGAGAATAATGGATCTTGAGGTTGGACGTCATTGCTCAAAATTAGTCTTTGCTTCAGCCAATTTCCTGAATCTTTTCTTTGATAGTTGAGCTTCTTTCTCCCTTAATAAAGCAGAAGCAGTCATCTCCACCTCTTCAAATACTACATTCTGTATTTGTGGTGGAGGACTGTACATGGTCTGGACAGTAGCTTGAATGGCCTCAAAAGGAGCTGGTTGACAACAAGACTCACCAGTTTGGTGTCCATCATACCATAGGGGAGGATGGCCTAGAGTGTCTCTGATGCTATTGGAAATCCGAGTAGCACGCTCAGATCTTTCCTTTATCATTACCCTCTTCCCCTTTATTACTTCACTTTCTATATGATATCTGAGGTCATTCTTGTGAAATCTTACTTGACCATATACATATTGGTGTCCTGAGGATACAAAATTCTTGACGTTGAGCAGATGGTCATCCAATTCTTTGTGAGAAGCCTAAATATCTTTAAGCATAGAGGCAGATTTAGTAGATAACTGAGTTTCCAGATCCTTGGATGTAGATATAATCTTGGTCTCCAGAGTAGTAGTTTGTGTCTTTATTTCTGCCAATGTAGTATCTTGCATAACTATCATATTCTCATTATTCTTGTTTGATTTTCCATAAAATAGCCTTGTTTTATAGCTTTGTCATTTTCAACTTTCTGTGATTGTACTTGCTATTTTACAATGTATACTACAACATTTGCTCCTCTTTCAAAGAAATCTATCATATCTTTTTTAGCAAGTTTACTTCAAATTTGATAGATTTTATGTCCTAAGCCAGCTGAAAATAAAACTCCTTGTTGTTTTCATCCACATACTTCTCAAGTTTAGTTCTTTGTTGATCTAACATAATTTGCAGTTGAACTATAATTGAACTTAAATCCATAGAAGGAGCAGGAGTTATGCCAGATTGAATAGTTTTCTCTTAGCTTTTGCTCCTCTTTTTGAGTTTAATTATTTTCTTTTTCTTTAGTTGAGAGACTTCTTCCTCTTTTGATTAAGAAGAACTAACCACCTCAACAGATGCTGGCTCTTTAGCTATTTCACTAGTTGGTGGTTGATCAATAGATGCACCTTCTTCATTGATGTTTTCAAAGTTAGTCTCTTCTTGCAGAACTTCATTGTTAGGAATAGGGTCCTCTGGAGTAGTAGTTATCTCCCCCTAGATATCTAAATCAGTATTCATAATAATTGCCTCTTTAGTGGCCTTGGAGATTGTATCTTCAATCTCTTTGTCAGGAATTTCTTTTTCAGGAACCTTTTTTTGTTCCACCTCTTGTGCAACTTCCATTATTATTATATCTACTGTATCGATTTCAATATCTGGCAGATCATTGAGGTTCTCCCCCTCAATTGGATCCCTATCTTGGATTTTCTCCCCCTATACCTGATCACCTATTCCAAGTGAAGGCCTTGGAGATTTCTCTGCCTTTATATCATCCTATTTTTAAGAGGTAGAACTCTCTTGTTCTTCAGATTTACTGGAAGAATCTTCTTCCATAACTACAACATTCTTCTTTTTTCTCTTTCTACTTCTCAACTACAGGTGATTCCTTGGATATGACTCTATCCCACCTTGCCAGTAATCTCATATCCATTCTCCTCATGTGATTTATCTTAGAGAAAAGCTTAAGGTTGAGGCTGTCTCGAATGCCATGAACGAAGTAAAGACTTCGAATTCTGCCCATATTAGGATTCTGGATACTTTCAGCAAGTTACTCAAAGACCAGTCTACTCTAGTTGGTCTTAATTTTGGAAATTACTCTTGTCATCAGCTCAAACATGAATACTGATATCCTGTCATGTGCTTCATTCTTACACAGCAACACCTTCCCAATTATTCCAGACAGGAATTTTCCTTGGGAATTCATACCCTTCCTGTTGGGTACACTAGAAGTATGTACCATATTTGGAGAAGATTAATCCTATTCAATGATATACATTAATATGTATTTGATGTATGTTTTAGTTTACTTGTGCAGGGTTAAGGATTGGAAGAAAAATATTCTAAGTACAAGTGTCGACACTTGTGAATAATTGTGTCGACACACGGGACCTGTGTCGACACCAGCAGCAAAGCATTGTGTCGACACCTAAAAATTGTGTCGACACCAGAACCAGAAGTTTTGTCGACACCAGAAGCCAGATTTGTGTCGACACCCAGAAATTGTGTCGACACCCAGGAACTGTGTCGACACCCAGAAGCTATGTCGACACCAAAGGCAGGAATTGTGTCGACACTTAAAGCAAGACTTATGTCGACACCTAAAGCAGGAATTGTGTCAGCACTTAAAGCGGGACTTATGTCGACACCTGAGGCAAGGATTGTGTCGACACCTAAAGAAGAGGTTGTGTCGACACCCAGCAGTTATTTTGAGACCAAAAGCAGTTGTGTCGACACACTGGACTTGTTTCTACACATACAAATAGAAGATGTGTCGAGAAGCAGAAGAATGACTATGTCGATACTTGGAGTATTGTGTCGACATCATCAAGACTTGTGTCGACACTTTGTCTACTTGTGTCGACACATGAGAAGCAGATTGCTGAGTGGATCATGCTGTATTGTAGAATCTCTAAGGAATCAACTGTCATGTTTGGTGGGTCGACAGCTGTCATTACCAACAGGTCTGACACCTTTGTCAGAACTAACAGAAGGTTATTACAAACCAGATCAGCCAGTAACCATGAGGAATCTTTATATAAAGGGCTGGTCCTTAACAACAAACAACAACTCAGAAAATGCCAGAAAAGCCATCAACAAAGAGAGAGAAGATTCACAACAAGAAAAGGGGAAACCCTTTAAGAAGGCAAATCTAGAACAGTCAACAGAGAAGATTCAGATCTCATTTTGAATTCAAGGAAGGAGCTGACAGTGGATCAACTTCTACATCAAGAACAGTGTAACGCCCCGTTTTTTTTGTTCAGCGATTATTTTTATTCTCGGTTGGCGTTACGATGACGCGTTTCCGTGGCTTGTGCCATGTGTGGAGTATGGTTTAGCTCCTTAGAACTGAGTGCCCTGTTTGGTAGCCTGTTGGCAAGATCTCCCTAGCAAACCGAGTCGTTTTGGTGACCGGTGAGGCCTCTCGGGGGGATGTTTGTGTTTGGCTTCGTTTGGGTGTAACTCGAGTCCTGTTCGTCGAAAGTTAATTTCGACTTCGCCGTTGTGTTCGTAGCGTAGATATTTAGCTACGGTGCGAATTTCGTCGAATTCCGAGGTAGTTCGGTTTTCGCGTCGATTTGGTGCTTTATGTAATTTTGTAATTAATAATATAATTATATAATTATATATATATATATAGTATTAGAATGAAAGCCATCATCTTCTTCACGATAGAAACCGCCGGCCTTGTACGAGAGAAACGAGTAACCGCCGAGCCTTCCCTTCGGACGCCGATTCCCGGAGCGTTTGTGGACGGAATTCGATTCCGAGAGTGGATTCGGATTGCTCTCGTCGAGACCTTCATTCCTGCGGTAAGAAATTCGATTTTCGTGGAGTTTTGGAAGGATTGGAATTTTCGGTTTTGGAAGTTTTCCGCCATTAATGGCCAAATCTTTGTTCTAGGTGTTGCGGCCATTTTGATCCGTGCGAAGAGAAGGAAAGCAGTCCAAAGCTTCGCTGAGATTTGAGGCAAGTGGTATTCTTGCCCTTGCCAAGTGTTTTCTTTGAATTTATTTGCTGAAATTGAAATCCCGGTTAGCCCAGGTTAGAGGCCTTGTTGTTTTCATTTTCTTGCTAACTATAAGGCTTAGTTCTTCCTACTGAAACCCCCCCTATGTTGTGATGTTTGGAATCCAATTTGTCGGCGTGAAGCCGTTGTTTCCCTTGCTCTTATGGTTGCTCTGGTTCGGGCGTAGCCGAGAGGGAGTGTTAGGAGGGGGGTGTGGTTGCCAATTTCCTTCGTTAAGATATTATTCGAATGGTTAGACATAGTTTGAATGGTAGTAGCGTGCGACGTTGATAGTTGTCTACTGCTACTGCAGTGGCGTGAGTCGTGTGCGCGTTCCGGTGTTGTTCGGGAAATTCCAAACGGTACAGGTTTGCCGCGCACGGTCATCAACCTTTAGGGCGCACGACCACTGGTCGTGTGCCTCTGTTCGTGCGCGTATATATTTCAGTTTCCAAAGTTCTGTCTCGGGCAATCGCACGAGCGCTGGCAACAGTGCGCACGACCACTGATCGTGCGACACTGATCGTGCGCAGTTGCTAGGTTTTCTGTCAGGTTTCCAGGTTCGTTTCGCACGATCATCAGCCGATGAGTGCGCACGACCACTGATCGTGCGTCACTGATCGTGCGCTTTGTATATTTTTCTTTTGATAAGCGAATTTAGATGGTTTCGAGTGCGGGAGTTTAGATACTCAAGTGGCAAGCAACTACTCGAGTTCTGGACCTTCTGCCTTGGTCGTTCGACTGTCGTCGAGCTCCGCATTCTTTAGTGGGCTTGTGGGTAGTGGTATAATTTTGGCGGTGAGTGAGGCTAGCTCACTCAAGGCCAAAGTTTAGGTAGGCACTGAGTGGGTTTCACTCAACGCCTAGTCGTGTTGGTTTATTTCAACACTCTTCCTTTACCTTGTATTTCGTTTCCGAGTGGATTTTCCAGTTGTATTTCTGGGTTTTCCTTGTCGGCCGTTTTCTTTATTTTTCCTAAAGGCCGAATCGTGGGTCGTGAATAGTAGTGGTGGTTGTAGCTCTTTATGGGGGTGGAGTTGTGTGATATAGCCAAGGCCACCCATGGATTTCTTGCTCCAGGTACGGGCTGGGCATGTCGGGTGGAAGGTCCCTTGTGTTTTCACGTGTTGACCCTCGAGCTTTTGACTTGGACATGGTGGATTGGGGGACTGTGTTTGCCTTCGATCCGGTTCCTCGTTGTTGTTTTGCTACTATCACTTCCCGCAGATTAGGGTGTTAGAAGTTTCTTCTTTGGTAGTTTTGCAGCATTTTGGCTCTTGGCAGCCTAGTAGGCCCTGCAGGATGTGGTTCCTGGGCTGGGTCGTTGCTGTTTCTTTGCACGTTGTGCATTTCTTGTTGTCCTATTTTGGACAGTTGTGACTCTTTCTACTGCATGTTTTCTGTTATTTTGTCCTTTGGTTGACTCTTTCATGCAGTTTTACCTTGATTTTTGCTTGCTGAGGTATTCTGTTTTCTTTTGGAATACCCCAGGTTCTGAGCTGTAGCCAGTCTGGTGGCTAGTTGGAGGTGGTGTTGTTGGTGGACTTCCGGACCTTTGGAGTTCTGTTTACCTTGTTTGTGAGGTTGTTTTCAGTACTTTCTTACAAACATATATGTGTGCTGGTGGGTTCGTGTCAGGTTGTTGGCGCCCACTAGTAGTTTTTTACCTTGTACTAGATATATACTATTGCTACTACCATTTATTTTCTGGAGATAGTCTACTTGCTTTGAGAAGGTTTTATGCTAGGTTGCTAGTTATTTTTAAACTATAATTACTATTATAAATGAAGCTCATGATCAGCATGTTTTGTAAACTTAATCACTACTTTCCAAATCACGTACGAAAACCGTTTTCTTATATATATTATATAAACTAAGTGTAGTGTCTTGCATAGTATGAGTGGTTCTCTTGGGACCCTTATGCGCTCTTTAGGGTGTAAAACCTAATCAAAGTATTTTTCCGCAGCGTTTAAATATAGTTTTCTTTTGTGGACTAGATGATCCACTGAGCCGAGGGATACGGACTCTAAACATAACTGATTTTCTATTCATTAAGCACATGATTTCCTTGCATAAAGATTGTAGTTGGATTTGCCTGAGCGTCAGCAGTTATCCCCTGCTTGACGTGGCATCATGACGCGTGTTTTCTCTTACTCTGATAATTCTTAATTCGGAGAAAATGCGGGTTGTGACAGTTGGTATCAGAGGGAGGTTGCTTGACAAGTTAGTTGGGCAACCTTCCTTGGATGCTTTTAGTAGTTCAGCATCATGTCATTCACACACCGATATGTCATCAGCACGTCTTGGCGAAAGCACGAACACTACACTCATAGCATAACATGAAGTATACGGGGCATATTATGTAGTATGGGATGCATAATATGTGTTCGTATATGGATCCACCATAGGGGCTACATGTGAGGGTTATGTAGTATGGGATGCATAACCTCACCACATGACTGCGACTAGCGCGTTTCTTTTTCGTTGCATGGAAATGTTATGTAGTATGGGATGCATAACATTTTCATGTGTACGCCGCTCATATCATGCATTAGGGCCTTTTTAGAATGCATAGCACAATCATGCATATCATAACATTGCATAAGCACAACGCGCCGAGCTAAAGATTTGCAGGATGACATATGTACACACATAAATTTTCAAACTAACATAAGTTCATGCATCCGATCTAGGCACAAGAGTTGGTGAGGTGGTGGTTAACCATCCTAGGTTAGGTCATATCATCTAATTATTGTGAAGAAGATAAACTCTCAGAGCAAGTTTAGCAGCTTTAAGTCTATATCTACATATGTATTGTCTGTACTGGTAGTCGGTTCTCGTCGTGGGATTTGGATCTGATTTGCGTTGTATCGATTTTTTTTAGGATGGCTAGGCGTCCTGCGACTCGATCGACTCCCCTGTCTGAGGGTGAATCTTCTGGAGCTCAGAACGATGTGGTGATCGAGGGTCTGCGTCAGAGTAGCGAAGCTATGGGTAGGCAGTTGGAGGAGGTGCAAGCCCAGATTCAGTCTTTGGTGGCAGTTGTGGCAGGGCAGGCTCAGGGTGCGCAAGTTCCTGCAGGGGGGTTAGCTGTTCCTCCTCCTCCTGCACCCTTGAGGCCTCCAGTGGTGGTGCCAGCAGAGATGGCCTTCATCTCGCAGTTTCAGAGGCTGAGCCCTCCCACTTATGATGGGAAGGCAGATTTCATGGTGATAGACGACTGGCTGATCTCCATGGAGGAGATGTTCTCGTACTCAGGGATTTCAGATGATCAGAGGGTGATGATAGCCGCCTATCAGCTTAAAGGTTTGGCTAAGAGTTGGTGGCTGAGAGAGAAGGAGAGCCTGGTAGCCGGATGCTCTTGGGAAGTGTTCAAGGAGATGCTGTTGAGGAAGTTCTTACCCTCGGTCGAGCGTGACCGCCTCATGAATGATTTCCTCTATCTGAAGCAAAGGCAGCTCACGGTGGGTGAGTATGAGATAGAGTTTAGTAAGTTGAGCCATTTTGCCCCTGGATTGGTCAGCGTTGAGGCTGATCGAGTTAAGCGATTCCTCGGTGGTTTGAGGAGTGAGGTGCAGCAGTTGGCCAGTGCTTATGGGACAGTGACTTATGCTGGAGTTGTAGAGGCTGCTCTTAAGGTTGAGGCCATTGAGACGGCGAAGAGCAGAGGCCAGCAGTTGAGGAAGGATAAGAGGAAGTTGGTAGAGGAGAAGAAACCCCTGGTACCCGATGCTGTTCCGGGAAAGAGGAGCAGGGTGGTGTGCAGTTTTGTGGCCAGTCAGGCCATCCTGTTGAGAGGTGTTTCAAGAAGGCGGCAGCCCAGAAGAAGGAGCAGGTTCATGCTATTCATGGTGCTCCTGGGAGAGATGTCTCCTGTTCAGTTTGCAAGTGATCCGGGCATGATGCAGCCCAGTGTTGGTCCAGGAATAGAGTCTGCTATCAGTGTGGGCAGAAGGGTCACGTTAAGTCGAGGTGTCCTCAGGTCCAGTCAGCTCTTCCTGCAGTTCCATTGCAGGCATTACCTCCACCTCAGTGTGTGGACAAGGGAAAAGGGAAGCTGAACGTGATTTCTTCCGAGGAGGCTCAGACTTCGGCCCAGGTGATCTCAGGTTAGTAGTTTGTTGTTTTCTTTCTAGCCTGGTAGTTTAGTTGCTAGTTTATTTGCGGTACTGTTGTGCTAGTTCCTTAGCTTTGTGCGTTCCTATAGGGAAATTTAAAGTGAAGAACCGCTGGGCGCGTGTTCTGTTTGACTCCGGCGCTACCCACTCGTTCGTGGCTAGAGCCTTTGTGGAGCGTCATCGGTTGTCTCTAGATCGTGTTCGGGATTCCTTCCGTGTCAAGTTTCCCTCTGGTGAATCTGTGTTGTCAGATTTGGGTATTTTGGATTGCCCGGTTTTGTTGGGGGATTTTCTTGCGAAGGCGGATCTGAAGATGATTGATCTAGAGGACTTCGATGTCATTTTGGGCATGGACTGGCTCTCTCGGTATGATGCGGTCATTCAGTGCAAAGGAAAGCGCTTGGACTTCATCAGGGACGACGGTCAGCCCGGCAGCGTGTATGCTGATCCGTGTCAGGATTCTCCTGTTCTCTCTGCGGTATGTGTTCAGAGATTGTTTCTTTCTGATTGTTGTGTTTGTTTAGTCTCAGCGGTTGGAACCGTTGATAGTGTGCCACGCTTGGAGGAGATTCCTATTGTTCATGGTTTCGCCGATGTTTTTCCTGATGATCTTCCTGGTATCCCTCCTGAGCGGGATGTGGAGTTTGTTATTGATTTGGAGCCGGGTACGCATCCTATTGCCAAGGCGCCGTACCGGATGGCCCCTCGTGAGTTAGAGGAGTTGCGAATTCAGTTAGATGAGTTGTTGGCTAAAGGTTTTATCAGGCAGAGTTCGTCACCTTGGGGTGCTCCTGTTTTGTTCGTAAAGAAGAAAGATGGGTCGATGCGGCTTTGCATCGACTATAGAGAGTTGAACAAGGTCACTATCAAGAACAGGTACCCTCTGCCGAGGATCGATGATTTATTTGACCAGTTGCGTGGTAGCACGGTGTTCTCCAAGATCGATCTTCGTTCGGGCTATCATCAGCTCAGGATCCGTGAGGCAGATATTCCACGGACTGCGTTTAGGTCGAGACATGGGCACTTTGAGTTTTTGGTGATGTCGTTTGGTCTGACCAACGCACCATCAGCCTTCATGGATATGATGAACAGGGTGTTCAAGGATTTCCTAGACAAGTTCGTTGTGGTCTTCATTGATGACGTGTTGGTTTATTCTCGCAGTGCTGAGGAGCACGAGCAGCATTTGCGTTTGGTCCTATCAGAGTTGAGGAGCCACAAGTTATTCGCCAAGTTGAGCAAGTGCGAATTTTGGTTGCCTCAGGTTTCTTTTCTAGGCCACGTGGTGAACAAGGATGGGATCTCGGTTGACCCAGAAAAGATTGCAGCAGTGACGGATTGGAGTAGGCCGAATACTCCTAAGGAGATCAGAAGTTTCTTAGGGTTGGCTGGCTATTACAGGAGATTCGTGGAGGGTTTCTCTTCTCTAGCCGCACCGTTGACCAAGCTGACTCAGAAGAATGTGGCATTTGTTTGGAGCGAGAAGTGCGAAGAAGCTTTTCAGGAGTTAAAGAGGAGATTGTGTACTGCTCCCGTTCTGACCCTTCCTACTGAGGGCATGGATTATGATGTGTATGTGGATGCTTCGCATATAGGACTGGGATGCGTATTAATGCAGGATGGAAAAGTAATTGCTTATGGGTCAAGGCAGTTGAAAACTCATGAGCGGAATTATCCTACGCATGACCTTGAGTTTGCAGCGGTTATCTATGCGTTGAAGTTGTGGAGGCACTTACTTTATGGGGCTCAGTGCAAGATTTTTACTGACCATAAGAGCCTGAAGTACGTGTTCACGCAGAAGGAGTTGAATCTGCGTCAGCGGCGGTGGCTTGAGTATGTGGCGGATTATGATGTGGAAATCCAGTATCATCCGGGCAAGGCCAATATGGTGGCCGACGCCCTGAGCCGAAAGACGGGAAAGATCTTTAACCTCTCCGCCGATCGATTAGTTGAGGAGTTCCTCCTTATGGATATTTCAGTGGGATGCTGTAGTTTGCAGAGTAGCTTATCAGTGGAAGACCCGTCCTGGATTTCTTTGACTAGACTGCATCAGAAGGACGATCCGGATCTGTTGCACCTTTTTACCAGGACAGAGAAGGGAGAGTTGCCAGATTTTTCTATTGATGATGCGGGTACTTTGAAGTACCACGGTAGGTTTTGCGTTCCCGCTGTTGGGGACATTAAGAGTATGATTTGCAGTGAGGCTCATAGTTCCAGCGTTGCCTACCATCCAGGATCTACGAAGATGTACCGTGACTTAAGGCAAATTGCTTGGTGGAATGGTATGAAAGGAGATATAGCCCGATATGTTGCTAAGTGTCACACTTGCAAGCGTGTGAAGGCCGATCATGGAAGGCCCGGTGGTAAGTTGACTCCGCTAGATATCCCGACTTGGAAGTGGGAGAGTATATCTATGGACTTCATTACGGGTTTGCCAAAATCCCCGAGAGGATTTGATTCTGTTTGGGTTATAGTGGATAGATTGACGAAGTGTGCTCACTTCGTGCCTTATAAGATTGATTACCCGATGAAGAAGATAGCGGAGTTGTACTTGAATGAAGTTATCCGACTCCACGGTGTGCCGGTTAGCATCATTTCGGATCGAGACTCCCGGTTTACTTCTCGTTTTTGGCAGAGTCTGCAGGAGGGTTTGGGTACGGATCTGAGGTATTCTACTGCGTGCCACCCTCAGACCAATGGGCAGACGGAGCGGGTCAATCAGATTGTTGAGGATATGATCCGGTGCTATATTTTAGACCACGGTGGAGCGTGGGATGAGCGTCTGCGACTCATGGAATTTGCTTACAATAACAGTTATCAGGAAAGCTTGCAGATGGCTCCGTTCGAAGCTTTGTATGGGAGGCGCTGTAGGACTCCGTTGTTTTGGGCTGAGGCTGGTGAGAAGCCTTTGTTGGGTCCTGATGCTCTGGAAGAGATGGAAGTCGCCGTGAAGCTTATTCGGGAGAAGCTTCGTTTAGCACAGGAGAGGTATGAAAAGAACGCCAATCGGCGTAGGTCTGCCTTGGAGTTTTTAGTAGGGGATCATGTATACCTCAAGGTTTCTCCAATGGTTGGTGTAAAGAGATTTGGTAAAAACCGGAAATTGGACCCAAGGTATGTGGGCCCGTTGAGGTTTTGGAGCGGATTGGTGTGTCTGCTTATAGACTGGATTTGCCAGCGAACTTCCCTGGTGTTCATAATGTTTTTCATGTTAGCCAATTGCGGAAGTGTGTGCGCAGTAGTGGGCAACTCTTGGATGTTGTGCCCCAGTTAGAGCCCAACCTCTCTTTCGTTGAGGTGCCAGTTCGTATTTTGGATACTCAGGAGCGTGTGCTGCGAAAGAAGTCCATACCGATGGTGAAAATTCTATGGAAGAATCAGGATTTGGAGAGCGCGACTTGGGAGCTAGAGTCGGCCATGAGGAGGGCGTACCCTCACCTGTTTCTCTGATTTGATCGGTATGTTTCCCTTTGTAACTTCTGTTTGTTACTTTTCCTTCTTTTGTAGAAGGGTTGTGCGTAAAGTTTCGGGACGAAACTTTCTTTTAGGGGGAGTGAGTGTAACGCCCCGTTTTTTTTGTTCAGCGATTATTTTTATTCTCGGTTGGCGTTACGATGACGCGTTTCCGTGGCTTGTGCCATGTGTGGAGTATGGTTTAGCTCCTTAGAACTGAGTGCCCTGTTTGGTAGCCTGTTGGCAAGATCTCCCTAGCAAACCGAGTCGTTTTGGTGACCGGTGAGGCCTCTCGGGGGGATGTTTGTGTTTGGCTTCGTTTGGGTGTAACTCGAGTCCTGTTCGTCGAAAGTTAATTTCGACTTCGTCGTTGTGTTCGTAGCGTGGATATTTAGCTACGGTGCGAATTTCGTCGAATTCCGAGGTAGTTCGGTTTTCGCGTCGATTTGGTGCTTTATGTAATTTTGTAATTAATAATATAATTATATAATTATATATATATATAGTATTAGAATGAAAGCCATCATCTTCTTCACGATAGAAACCGCCGGCCTTGTACGAGAGAAACGAGTAACCGTCGAGCCTTCCCTTCGGACTCCGATTCCCGGAGCGTTTGTGGACGGAATTCGATTCCGAGAGTGGATTCGGATTGCTCTCGTCGAGACCTTCATTCCTGCGGTAAGAAATTCGATTTTCGTGGAGTTTTGGAAGGATTGGAATTTTCGGTTTTGGAAGTTTTCCGCTTAATGGCCAAATCTTTGTTCTAGGTGTTGCGGCCATTTTGATCCGTGCGAAGAGAAGGAAAGCAGTCCAAAGCTTCGCTGAGATTTGAGGCAAGTGGTATTCTTGCCCTTGCCAAGTGTTTTCTTTTGAATTTATTTGCTGAAATTGAAATCCCGGTTAGCCCAGGTTAGAGGCCTTGTTGTTTTCATTTTCTTGCTAACTATAAGGCTTAGTTCTTCCTACTGAAACCCCCCCTATGTTGTGATGTTTGGAATCCAATTTGTCGGCGTGAAGCCGTTGTTTCCCTTGCTCTTATGGTTGCTCTGGTTCGGGCGTAGCCGAGAGGGAGTGTTAGGAGGGGGTGTGGTTGCCAATTTCCTTCGTTAAGATATTATTCGAATGGTTAGACATAGTTTGAATGGTAGTAGCGTGCGACGTTGATAGTTGTCTACTGCTACTGCAGTGGCGTGAGTCGTGTGCGCGTTCCGGTGTCGTTCGGGAAATTCCAAACGGTACAGGTTTGCCGCGCACGGTCATCAACCTTTAGGGCGCACGACCACTGGTCGTGTGCCTCTGTTCGTGCGCGTATAAATTTCAGTTTCCAAAGTTCTGTCTCGGGCAATCGCATGAGCGCTGGCAACAGTGTGCACGACCACTGATCGTGCGACACTGATCGTGCGCAGTTGCTAGGTTTTCTGTCAGGTTTCCAGGTTCGTTTCGCACGATCATCAGCCGATGAGTGCGCACGACCACTGATCGTGCGTCACTGATCGTGCGCTTTGTATATTTTTCTTTTGATAAGTGAATTTAGATGGTTTCGAGTGCGGGAGTTTAGATACTCAAGTGGCAAGCAACTACTCGAGTTCTGGACCTTCTGCCTTGGTCGTTCGACTGTCGTCGAGCTCCGCATTCTTTAGTGGGCTTGTGGGTAGTGGTATAATTTTGGCGGTGAGTGAGGCTAGCTCACTCAAGGCCAAAGTTTAGGTAGGCACTGAGTGGGTTTCACTCAACGCCTAGTCGTGTTGGTTTATTTCAACACTCTTCCTTTACCTTGTATTTCGTTTCCGAGTGGATTTTCCAGTTGTATTTCTGGGTTTTCCTTGTCAGCCGTTTTCTTTATTTTTCCTAAAGGCCGAATCGTGGGTCATGAATAGTAGTGGTGGTTGTAGCTCTTTATGGGGGTGGAGTTGTGTGATATAGCCAAGGCCACCCATGGATTTCTTGCTCCAGGTACGGGCTGGGCATGTCGGGTGGAAGGTCCCTTGTGTTTTCACGTGTTGACCCTCGAGCTTTTGACTTGGACATGGTGGATTGGGGGACTGCGTTTGCCTTCGATCCGGTTCCTCGTTGTTGTTTTGCTACTATCACTTCCCGCAGATTAGGGTGTTAGAAGTTTCTTCTTTGGTAGTTTTGCAGCATTTTGGCTCTTGGCAGCCTAGTAGGCCCTGCAGGATGTGGTTCCTGGGCTGGGTCGTTGCTGTTTCTTTGCACGTTGTGCATTTCTTGTTGTCCTATTTTGGACAGTTGTGACTCTTTCTACTGCATGTTTTCTGTTATTTTGTCCTTTGGTTGACTCTTTCATGCAGTTTTACCTTGATTTTTGCTTGCTGAGGTATTCTGTTTTCTTTTGGAATACCCCAGGTTCTGAGCTGTAGCCAGTCTGGTGCCTAGTTGGAGGTGGTGTTGTTGGTGGACTTCCGGACCTTTGGAGTTCTGTTTACCTTGTTTGTGAGGTTGTTTTCAGTACTTTCTTACAGACATATATGTGTGCTGGTGGGTTCGTGTCAGGTTGTTGGCGCCCACTAGTAGTTTTTACCTTGTACTAGATATATACTATTGCTGCTACCATTTATTTTCTGGAGATAGTCTACTTGCTTTGAGAAGGTTTTATGCTAGGTTGCTAGTTATTTTTAAACTATAATTACTATTATAAATGAAGCTCATGATCAGCATGTTTTGTAAACTTAATCACTACTTTCCAAATCACGTACGAAAACCATTTTCTTATATATATTATATAAACTAAGTGTAGTGTCTTGCATAGTATGAGTGGTTCTCTTGGGACCCTTATGCGCACTTTAGGGTGTAAAACCTAATCAAAGTATTTTTCCGCAGCGTTTAAATATAGTTTTCTTTTGTGGACTAGATGATCCACTGAGCCGAGGGATACAGACTCTAAACATAACTGATTTTCTATTCATTAAGCACATGATTTCCTTGCATAAAGATTGTAGTTGGATTTGCCTGAGCGTCAGCAGTTATCCCCTGCTTGACGTGGCATCATGACGCGTGTTTTCTCTTACTCTGATAATTCTTAATTCAGAGAAAATGCGGGTTGTGACAGTTGGTATCAGAGGGAGGTTGCTTGACAAGTTAGTTGGGCAACCTTCCTTGGATGCTTTTAGTAGTTCAGCATCTTGTCATTCACACACCGATATGTCATCAGCACGTCTTGGCGAAAGCACGAACACTACACTCATTGCATAACATGAAGTATACGGGGCATATTATGTAGTATGGGATGCATAATATGTGTTCGTATATGGATCCACCATAGAGGCTACATGTGAGGGTTATGTAGTATGGGATGCATAACCTCACCACATGACTGCGACTAGCGCGTTTCTTTTTCGTTGCATGGAAATGTTATGTAGTATGGGATGCATAACATTTTCATGTGTACGCCGCTCATATCATGCATTAGGGCCTTTTTAGAATGCATAGCACAATCATGCATATCATAACATTGCATAAGCACAACGCGCCGAGCTAAAGATTTGCAGGATGACATATGTACACACATAAATTTTCAAACTAACATAAGTTCATGCATCCGATCTAGGCACAAGAGTTGGTGAGGTGGTGGTTAACCATCCTAGGTTAGGGCATATCATCTAATTATTGTGAAGAAGATAAACTCTCAGAGCAAGTTTAGCAGCTTTAAGTCTATATCTACATATATATTGTCTGTACTGGTAGTCGGTTCTCGCCGTGGGATTTGGATCTGATTTGCGTTGTATCGATTTTTTTTAGGATGGCTAGGCGTCCTGCGACTCGATCGACTCCCCTGTCTGAGGGTGAATCTTTTGGAGCTCAGAACGATGCGGTGATCGAGGGTCTGCGTCAGAGTAGCGAAGCTATGGGTAGGCAGTTGGAGGAGGTGCAAGCCCAGATTCAGTCTTTGGTGGCAGTTGTGGCAGGGCAGGCTCAGGGTGCGCAAGTTCCTGCAGGGGGGTTAGCTGTTCCTCCTCCTCCTGCACCCTTGAGGCCTCCAGTGGTGGTGCCAGCAGAGATGGCCTTCATCTCGCAGTTTCAGAGGCTGAGCCCTCCCACTTATGATGGGAAGGCAGATTTCATGGTGATAGACGACTGGCTGTTCTCCATGGAGGAGATGTTCTCGTACTCAGGGATTTCAGATGATCAGAGGGTGATGATAGCCGCCTATCAGCTTAAAGGTTTGGCTAAGAGTTGGTGGCTGAGAGAGAAGGAGAGCCTGGTAGCCGGATGCTCTTGGGAAGTGTTCAAGGAGATGCTGTTGAGGAAGTTCTTACCCTCGGTCGAGCGTGACCGCCTCATGAATGATTTCCTCTATCTGAAGCAAAGGCAGCTCACGGTGGGTGAGTATGAGATAGAGTTTAGTAAGTTGAGCCGTTTTGCCCCTGGATTGGTCAGCGTTGAGGCTGATCGAGTTAAGCGATTCCTCGGTGGTTTGAGGAGTGAGGTGCAGTAGTTGGCCAGTGCTTATGGGACAGTGACTTATGCTGGAGTTGTAGAGGCTGCTCTTAAGGTTGAGGCCATTGAGACGGCGAAGAGCAGAGGCCAGCAGTTGAGGAAGGATAAGAGGAAGTTGGTAGAGGAGAAGAAACCCCTGGTACCCGATGCTGTTCCGGGAAAGAGGAGCAGGGTGGTGTGCAGTTTTGTGGCCGGTCAGGCCATCCTGTTGAGAGGTGTTTCAAGAAGGCGGCAGCCCAGAAGGAGCAGGTTCATGCTATTCATGGTGCTCCTGGGAGAGATGTCTCCTATTCAGTTTGCAAGCGATCCGGGCATGATGCAGCCCAGTGTTGGTCCAGGAATAGAGTCTGCTATCAGTGTGGGCAGAAGGGTCACGTTAAGTCGAGGTGTCCTCAGGTCCAGTCAGCTCTTCCTGCAGTTCCATTGCAGGCATTACCTCCACCTCAGCGTGTGGACAAGGGAAAAGGGAAGCTGAACGTGATTTCTTCCGAGGAGGCTCAGACTTCGGCCCAGGTGATCTCAGGTTAGTAGTTTGTTGTTTTCTTTCTAGCCTGGTAGTTTAGTTGCTAGTTTATTTGCGGTACTGTTGTGCTAGTTCCTTAGCTTTGTGCGTTCCTATAGGGAAATTTAAAGTGAAGAACCGCTGGGCGCGTGTTCTGTTTGACTCCGGCGCTACCCACTCGTTCGTGGCTAGAGCCTTTGTGGAGCGTCATCGGTTGTCTCTAGATCGTGTTCGGGATTCCTTCCGTATCAAGTTTCCCTCTGGTGAATCTGTGTTGTCAGATTTGGGTATTTTGGATTGCCCGGTTTTGTTGGGGGATTTTCTTGCGAAGGCGGATCTGAAGATGATTGATCTAGAGGACTTCGATGTCATTTTGGGCATGGACTGGCTCTCTCGGTATGATGCGGTCATTCAGTGCAAAGGAAAGCGCTTGGACTTCATCAGGGACGACGGTCAGCCCGGCAGCGTGTATGCTGATCCGTGTCAGGATTCTCCTGTTCTCTCTGCGGTATGTGTTCAGAGATTGTTTCTTTCTGATTGTTGTGTTTGTTTAGTCTCGGCGGTTGGAACCGTTGATAGCGTGCCACGCTTGGAGGAGATTCCTATTGTTCGTGGTTTCGCCGATGTTTTTCCTGATGATCTTCCTGGTATCCCTCCTGAGCGGGATGTGGAGTTTGTTATTGATTTGGAGCCGGGTACGCGTCCTATTGCCAAGGCGCCGTACCGGATGACCCCTCGTGAGTTAGAGGAGTTGCGAATTCAGTTAGATGAGTTGTTGGCTAAAGGTTTTATCAGGCAGAGTTCGTCACCTTGGGGTGCTCCTGTTTTGTTCGTAAAGAAGAAAGATGGGTCGATGCGGCTTTGCATCGACTATAGAGAGTTGAACAAGGTCACTATCAAGAACAGGTACCCTCTGCCGAGGATCGATGATTTATTTGACCAGTTGCGTGGTAGCACGGTGTTCTCCAAGATCGATCTTCGTTCGGGCTATCATCAGCTCAGGATCCGTGAGGCAGATATTCCACGGACTGCGTTTAGGTCGAGGCATGGGCACTTTGAGTTTTTGGTGATGTCGTTTGGTCTGACCAACGCACCATCAGCCTTCATGGATATGATGAACAGGGTGTTCAAGGATTTCCTAGACAAGTTCGTTGTGGTCTTCATTGATGACGTGTTGGTTTATTCTCGCAGTGCTGAGGAGTACGAGCAGCATTTGCGTTTGGTCCTATCAGAGTTGAGGAGCCACAAGTTATTCGCCAAGTTGAGCAAGTGCGAATTTTGGTTGCCTCAGGTTTCTTTTCTAGGCCACGTGGTGAACAAGGATGGGATCTCGGTTGACCCAGAAAAGATTGCAGCAGTGACGGATTGGAGTAGGCCGAATACTCCTAAGGAGATCAGAAGTTTCTTAGGGTTGGCTGGCTATTACAGGAGATTCGTGGAGGGTTTCTCTTCTCTAGCCGCACCGTTGACCAAGCTGACTCAGAAGAATGTGGCATTTGTTTGGAGCGAGAAGTGCGAAGAAGCTTTTCAGGAGTTAAAGAGGAGATTGTGTACTGCTCCCGTTCTGACCCTTCCTACTGAGGGCATGGATTATGATGTGTATGTGGATGCTTCGCATATAGGACTGGGATGCGTATTAATGCAGGATGGAAAAGTAATTGCTTATGGGTCAAGGCAGTTGAAAACTCATGAGCGGAATTATCCTACGCATGACCTTGAGTTTGCAGCGGTTATCTATGCGTTGAAGTTGTGGAGGCACTTACTTTATGGGGCTCAGTGCAAGATTTTTACTGACCATAAGAGCCTGAAGTACGTGTTCACGCAGAAGGAGTTGAATCTGCGTCAGCGGCGGTGGCTTGAGTATGTGGCGGATTATGATGTGGAAATCCAGTATCATCCGGGCAAGGCCAATGTGGTGGCCGACGCCCTGAGCCGAAAGACGGGAAAGATCTTTAACCTCTCCGCCGATCGATTAGTTGAGGAGTTCCTCCTTATGGATATTTCAGTGGGATGCTGTAGTTTGCAGAGTAGCTTATCAGTGGAAGACCCGTCCTGGATTTCTTTGACTAGACTGCATCAGAAGGACGATCCGGATCTGTTGCACCTTTTTACCAGGACAGAGAAGGGAGAGTTGCCAGATTTTTCTATTGATGATGCGGGTACTTTGAAGTACCGCGGCAGGTTTTGCGTTCCCGCTGTTGGGGACATTAAGAGTATGATTTGCAGTGAGGCTCATGGTTCCAGCGTTGCCTACCATCCATGATCTACGAAGATGTACCGTGACTTAAGGCAAATTGCTTGGTGGAATGGTATGAAAGGAGATATAGCCCGATATGTTGCTAAGTGTCACACTTGCAAGCGTGTGAAGGCCGATCATGGAAGGCCCGGTGGTAAGTTGACTCCGCTAGATATCCCGACTTGGAAGTGGGAGAGTATATCTATGGACTTCATTACGGGTTTGCCAAAATCCCCGAGAGGATTTGATTCTGTTTGGGTTATAGTGGATAGATTGACGAAGTGTGCTCACTTCGTGCCTTATAAGATTGATTACCCGATGAAGAAGATAGCGGAGTTGTACTTGAATGAAGTTATCCGACTCCACGGTGTGCCGGTTAGCATCATTTCTGATCGAGACTCCCGGTTTACTTCTCGTTTTTGGCAGAGTCTGCAGGAGGGTTTGGGTACGGATCTGAGGTATTCTACTGCGTACCACCCTCAGACCAATGGGCAGACGGAGCGGGTCAATCAGATTGTTGAGGATATGATCCGGTGCTATATTTTAGACCACGGTGGAGCGTGGGATGAGCGTCTGCGACTCATGGAATTTGCTTACAATAACAGTTATCAGGAAAGCTTGCAGATGGCTCCGTTCGAAGCTTTGTATGGGAGGCGCTGTAGGACTCCGTTGTTTTGGGCTGAGGCTGGTGAGAAGCCTTTGTTGGGTCCTGATGCTCTGGAAGAGATGGAAGTCGCCGTGAAGCTTATTCGGGAGAAGCTTCGTTTAGCCAGGAGAGGTATGAAAAGAACGCCAATCGGCGTAGGTCTGCCTTGGAGTTTTTAGTAGGGGATCATGTATACCTCAAGCTTTCTCCAATGGTTGGTGTAAAGAGATTTGGTAAAAATCGGAAATTGGACCCAAGGTATGTGGGCCCGTTTGAGGTTTTGGAGCGGATTGGTGTGTCTGCTTATAGACTGGATTTGGCAGCAAACTTCCCTGGTGTTCATAATGTTTTTCACGTTAGCCAATTGCGGAAGTGTGTGCGCAGCAGTGGGCAACTCTTGGATGTTGTGCCCCAGTTAGAGCCCAACCTCTCTTTCGTTGAGGTGTCAGTTCGTATTTTGGATACTCAGGAGCGTGTGCTGCGAAAGAAGTCCATACCGATGGTGAAAATTCTATGGAAGAATCAGGATTTGGAGAGCGCGACTTGGGAGCTAGAGTCGGCCTTGAGGAGGGCGTACCCTCACCTGTTTCTCTGATTTGATCGGTATGTTTCCCTTTATAACTTCTGTTTGTTACTTTTCCTTCTTTTGTAGGAGGGTTGTGCGTAAAGTTTCGGGACGAAACTTTCTTTTAGGGGGAGTGACTGTAACGCCCCGTTTTTTTTGTTCAGCGATTATTTTTATTCTCGGTTGGCGTTACGATGACGCGTTTCCGTGGCTTGTGCCATGTGTGGAGTATGGTTTAGCTCCTTAGAACTGAGTGCCCTGTTTGGTAGCCTGTTGGCAAGATCTCCCTAGCAAACCGAGTCGTTTTGGTGACCGGTGAGGCCTCTCGGGGGATGTTTGTGTTTGGCTTCGTTTGGGTGTAACTCGAGTCCTGTTCGTCGAAAGTTAATTTCGACTTCGCCGTTGTGTTCGTAGCGTGGATATTTAGCTACGGTGCGAATTTCGTCGAATTCTGAGGTAGTTCGGTTTTCGCGTCGATTTGGTGCTTTATGTAATTTTGTAATTAATAATATAATTATATAATTATATATATATATAGTATTAGAATGAAAGCCATCATCTTCTTCACGATAGAAACCGCCGGCCTTGTACGAGAGAAACGAGTAACCGCCGAGCCTTCCCTTCGGACGCCGATTCCCGGAGCGTTTGTGGACGGAATTCGATTCCGAGAGTGGATTTGGATTGCTCTCGTCGAGACCTTCATTCCTGCGGTAAGAAATTCGATTTTCGTGGAGTTTTGGAAGGATTGGAATTTTCGGTTTTGGAAGTTTTCCGCCATTAATGGCCAAATCTTTGTTCTAGGTGTTGCGGCCATTTTGATCCGTGCGAAGAGAAGGAAAGCAGTCCAAAGCTTCGCTGAGATTTGAGGCAAGTGGTATTCTTGCCCTTGCCAAGTGTTTTCTTTGAATTTATTTGCTGAAATTGAAATCCCGGTTAGCCCAGGTTAGAGGCCTTGTTGTTTTCATTTTCTTGCTAACTATAAGGCTTAGTTCTTCCTACTGAAACCCCCCCTATGTTGTGATGTTTGGAATCCAATTTGTCGGCGTGAAGCCGTTGTTTCCCTTGCTCTTATGGTTGCTCTGGTTCGGGCGTAGCCGAGAGGGAGTGTTAGGAGGGGGGTGTGGTTGCCAATTTCCTTCGTTAAGATATTATTCGAATGGTTAGACATAGTTTGAATGGTAGTAGCGTGCGACGTTGATAGTTGTCTACTGCTACTGCAGTGGCGTGAGTCGTGTGCGCGTTCCGGTGTCGTTCGGGAAATTCCAAACGGTACAGGTTTGCCGCGCACGGTCATCAACCTTTAGGGCGCACGACCACTGGTCGAGTGCCTCTGTTCGTGCGCGTATAAATTTCCTTTTCCAAAGTTCTGTCTCGGGCAATCGCACGAGCGCTGGCAAGAGTGCGCACGACCACTGATCGTGCGACACTGATCGTGCGCAGTTGCTAGGTTTTCTGTCAGGTTTCCAGGTTCGTTTCGCACGATCATCAGCCGATGAGTGCGCACGACCACTGATCGTGCGTCACTGATCGTGCGCTTTGTATATTTTTCTTTTGATAAGCGAATTTAGATGGTTTCGAGTGCGGGAGTTTAGATACTCAAGTGGCAAGCAACTACTCGAGTTCTGGACCTTCTGCCTTGGTCGTTCGACTGTCGTCGAGCTCCGCATTCTTTAGTGGGCTTGTGGGTAGTGGTATAATTTTGGCGGTGAGTGAGGCTAGCTCACTCAAGGCCAAAGTTTAGGTAGGCACTGAGTGGGTTTCACTCAACGCCTAGTCGTGTTGGTTTATTTCAACACTCTTCCTTTACCTTGTATTTCGTTTCCGAGTGGATTTTCCAGTTGTATTTCTGGGTTTTCCTTGTCGGCCGTTTTCTTTATTTTTCCTAAAGGCCGAATCGTGGGTCGTGAATAGTAGTGGTGGTTGTAGCTCTTTATGGGGGTGGAGTTGTGTGATATAGCCAAGGCCACCCATGGATTTCTTGCTCCAGGTACGGGCTGGGCATGTCGGGTGGAAGGTCCCTTGTGTTTTCACGTGTTGACCCTCGAGCTTTTGACTTGGACATGGTGGATTGGGGGACTGCGTTTGCCTTCGATCCGGTTCCTCGTTGTTGTTTTACTACTATCACTTCCCGCAGATTAGGGTGTTAGAAGTTTCTTCTTTGGTAGTTTTGCAGCATTTTGGCTCTTGGCAGCCTAGTAGGCCCTGCAGGATGTGGTTCCTGGGCTGGGTCGTTGCTGTTTCTTTGCACGTTGTGCATTTCTTGTTGTCCTATTTTGGACAGTTGTGACTCTTTCTACTGCATGTTTTCTGTTATTTTGTCCTTTGGTTGACTCTTTCATGCAGTTTTACCTTGATTTTTGCTTGCTGAGGTATTCTGTTTTCTTTTGGAATACCCCAGGTTCTGAGCTGTAGCCAGTCTGGTGGCTAGTTGGAGGTGGTGTTGTTGGTGGACTTCCGGACCTTTGGAGTTCTGTTTACCTTGTTTGTGAGGTTGTTTTCAGTACTTTCTTAAAGACATATATGTGTGCTGGTGGGTTCGTGTCAGGTTGTTGGCGCCCACTAGTAGTTTTTTACCTTGTACTAGATATATACTATTGCTGCTACCATTTATTTTCTGGAGATAGTCTACTTGCTTTGAGAAGGTTTTATGCTAGGTTGCTAGTTATTTTTAAACTATAATTACTATTATAAATGAAGCTCATGATCAGCATGTTTTGTAAACTTAATCACTACTTTCCAAATCACGTACGAAAACCGTTTTCTTATATATATTATATAAACTAAGTGTAGTGTCTTGCATAGTATGAGTGGTTCTCTTGGGACCCTTATTCGCTCTTTAGGGTGTAAAACCTAATCAAAGTATTTTTCCGCAGCGTTTAAATATAGTTTTCTTTTGTGGACTAGATGATCCACTGAGCCGAGGGATACGGACTCTAAACATAACTGATTTTCTATTCATTAAGCACATGATTTCCTTGCATAAAGATTGTAGTTGGATTTGCCTGAGCGTCAGCAGTTATCCCCTGCTTGACGTGGCATCATGACGCGTGTTTTCTCTTACTCTGATAATTCTTAATTCGGAGAAAATGCGGGTTGTGACAAACAGTCCAACCTTATTTTGTTCTATCAAGAAGCTTTGAAATAGCTAAGTCTGGTTGGGACTGAAGATCAAGAACTAATCAAGAAGAACATCAATAGAGGGATCTATCTAGTGATATCTTTTGTATATCTTTTATTACACAATTACTTGTAGGATCTGTTGTAGATCAGAGCTGTAAGCCTATATTTATAAAGGCTGAGGTAGGGCTGTGAGCCTGAGTGGTAGGACTTGCAAAAGTCTGAGTTGTAAGCCTAGAGAGAAGGGCTGAGTTAGGGTTGAGGCCTAAGGTAGGATTCTTGAAAGGATCTGAGGTAGGACTTGCAAAAGTCTGAGGTGTAGGAACCATTCTGATTCTGATTTGTAGGATCTTTGGATCTGAGAAAGAGGAAAGAAGTTAGGCAGAATCTAGTACTCTACTGGATAGGCGGAGTGGTGAAAGTGGACGTACCCATATCTTGGAGAACCACTATATATCTGGTGTTCTTTGTGCTATGAATGTTCTGTGCTGTGTTTTTTTTTGTGCAAAGTAAGATATGTTTAATTGCATAAAATATTAAAGAAAATATTAGAACCTATTTACCCCCCCCCCTCTAGGTGTTTAGGCTCTTGAATTAAGTCTTTCAAGTGGTATAAGAGGGAGGTTACTCAAGGATTGACTTAATAGTTTGAGTAATTCTCCTGGGCAATTTTCAGAATTCAAGAATGGGTTCAAGTGAGAACCAAAAAGAGTTTGGATCAATGAAACTACCTATCTACAAGAAGGAATGTTTTGGCACATGGAAGGAGAGGGTCAGATTGTTAATGGAAGCTTCTTATCCAAGAATTTACATCACAGTACAGGAAGGACCCTTCATTCCAATGAAGGTATCAGCACTGGATGCAAAAATAAAGACTCCTAAGAGTTATTCAGAAATGACAAAGGATGAAATCTTCCTGGCAACTCTAGACAAAAGGGCACAGAATATCATTATAAGTGCCATAGATGATGACACCTCTCAGAATCTGGTGCATTTCAAAACCTCCAATGAAATGTGGAACACTCTTATTGTCTACATGGAGGGAACAGAAGAAGTCAGAGAAGATAGAAAATCTATGCTGAATCAGGAGTATGAAAGCTTTAGGCAAGCCAAGAATGACAGCATAACTAAATGCTACAAGAAATTCTTCAGGATTGTAAATAAGCTGATGACTTATGGAAGAGTCTTCAGCACTTATGAACTGAATGACAAATTTCTGAGATCTCTGACAAAGGATTGCGACACCAAGATTTGTGCCATCAGAGAAGTGGCCAAGATGGCAGACACACCTCATCCCACACTGTTTGGGAAGCTACTTTCATATGAAATGTAGCTTACAGCCAGGAAGGAGGAAAAGAAGAGCAGCAAATCTGAATATAATGAAAAGTCAGTTGCCTTCAAAGCTGAAGGCACAAGAAAGAGCAGAAGAAAATCTCCTTCTCCCATAAGGAGTGTTGAGGCAGAAGAAGGGATTCCTGACAACACTTCATCAGACAGCCACACCTCAGATGAGGACTTTGCAGCCTTCACAAGGCAGTTCCAAAGATTCATGAAGAAGAAAAAGTGGAGAACCAGACCTTCTTCATCCTTTTCAAAGGATGAGTACTACAAGAAAAAGAAAACTCCTAAGGAAGACAGGTATGATTCTAAACCTAGTAAACAATCTAATTCTAAGATTGTGTGATATTGTTGCAACAGGCAAGGACATGTTATAGCAGACTGTCCAAACAAGAGGGCTGAATCAAAACACAAGAAGAAGCAACAAATGAAGGGCAAGAAAAAAAATCTTTTGTTGCCCAAAAGCAGAAAAGCAGGATAGATTCTTCATTATCTTAATCAGGAGAAGAAGAAGAGGCTGAAGCATATGTTGGGTTATTCTCAATTGAAGAGGATTCTAAGGAGATAGAATTTTTACAAATGCTGGACTCCATAAATGGAGTGGAATAATACTGTTGTAGAGGGCTGATGGCCCTAACAGAAAATGATCAGTGCCTGGATCAAGATGGTCCTAATAAGATATATAACTCTCCTACAACATCTAATTATTTTAATGGATCAAAATCAGAAGCATCAGCATCAAGAGATGGGGATGGTTCTGAGTCTGAATGGGATGTACACCAACTCATTGATGAGTATGGTGGATTGTTGTAAGCTCTAAAGAGAAGCAAACTTCTTGTCAAAGAGCAGACCAAGGAGATTGAGTCACTTAAGCTGGATGCAGCAGATTCAACAAAGCTGTTGGATCTAAAATTGAATGAGGTTACCAAACTAAAAAACATTATTGTTATTCAGATGGGCACAATCTCTTTCAAGGAGAATCATATCAAGAAACTGGAGGCAAAACATCAGCATGAAAGAGAGCTAGTGGCTAAAATCTCCAAACAAAAATCTGTCTTACCCTTAATTTACAATTTCATCTCACAAAAAGGGAAGACTGGTCTAGGTTTTAAGGGAAGAACTAGGGCCACCAATTCACAAAGAAAAGGTAAGGCCCCAATTCAGCCTCTATCTGCGAAATCCTCTATCTTATTTAGGAAGGTGATGAATCCAACAAACAAGTATGATCATGAAACTACTCATGGTCACTGTGAGTATGGATTTCACGTTGGTAAATGTGCAAATGATAAGAGGCCACTCTATAGGCAAGCCCATCAGATTCAAAAGGAATTCATGGGGTTTGTTGCTCCAGCACCCACACTCAATAAGATTGTTGGCAACATGACAGTGAAGTCTGTACCTAAGAAAAAGTATAACAGATTTGAGTGTTTGTGTTGTGGAAAGATAGTCCACTTTGCCTTAGACTGTTGGTTTAACACAAGTGTTAAAACCAAGAGTAGTTTACCTATCAGAAAATCTGTAGGTAAACCTATTGTTTCCAAGAATAACAAGAACCTAGGACCCAAAAATAACATGGGTTCTAAGGATGAGTAATCCTTTATTTGTTGCAGGTAAATCCAAGTGACCATACCCCCTATATGATACTTGGATAGTGGCTATTCCAGACATATGACTGGAATAAGAAGAATGCTGAGGGACTTTGTACCCATAGAGAATGGTCCCAAAGTCATCTTTGGTGGATCAGAAAAAGGAGTCATCAAAGGATTTGGTAACATCTCTAGTGACTCAATTACTATATAGTGGCTTATGTGAAGGGTCTAAAACACAACCTGATAAGCATAAGTCAACTTAGTGATCTAGGTTATGACATCTCCTTTCACAAAGGGGAGTGCAAAATTAAAAGGTCAAGTGATCAAGAGATCATTTTGACTGGCACTAGGAAAGGAAATGTTTATTGTCTTAACCTAGATTGTGAGTTAAAAAACTCTGTTGGAACCTTAGGTTCTGATTTGGGTTAGGATCACTATTAGGATGATTAGTTTGACCCAAAATGAATAGTCTAAGGGTCATAGGTCTTTCCAGGTATTCCTCAGAAAGAATCCCAGAAGAAGTGAAGAAGAATTCCAGAGAAAATCAGTTTTGAGGTTCACAAATTTTAGCTCCAGAAATAGTCGAACGGAGTTCAACTATTGCAGTCCAGAAATAGTCGAACGGAGTTCAACTATTGCAGTCCAGAAATAGTCGAACGGAGTTCAACTATTGCAGTCCAGAAATAGTCGAACAGAGTTCAACTATTGCAGTCCAGAAATAGTCGAACGGAGTTCAACTATTGCAGTCCAGAAATAGTCGAACGGAGTTCAACTATTGCAGTCCAGAAATAGTCGAACGGAGTTCAACTATTGCAGTCCAGAAATAGTCGAACGGAGTTCAACTATTGCAGTCCAGAAATAGTCGAACGGAGTTCAACTATTGCAGTCTAGAAATAGTCGAACGGAGTTCAACTATTGCAGTCCAGAAATAGTCAAACGGAGTTCAACTATTGTAGTCCAAAAATAGTCGAACGGAGTTCAACTATTGCAGTCCAGAAATAGTCGAACGGAGATCAACTATTGCAGTCCATAAATAGTCGAACGGAGATCAACTATTGCAGTCCAGAAATAGTCGAACAGAGATCAACTATTGCAGTCCAGAAATAGTCGAACAGAGTTCAACTATTGCACTCCAGAAATAGTCAAACGGAGTTCAACTATTGCAGTCCAGAAATAGTCGAACGGAGTTCAACTATTTCTGTTCAGTTTTTCTGGAAGCTTTAAAAGATTCATTTTTGGCATTTTCCTGTGCCGTTTTTCAGACAGAATTATTTACAGCTGGCAGATTTAATTAAGGCTATTGAGGCGATTACAGCTATCAGAATTAATGCTATATATTCTTAAGAATATAGCCGTTTGGAGGCTGCATTAATTATGGATTAAATCATAGATTTAATGACAATTGATTCCCAAAAGAAATTACCATTCTTGGGAAAAGGCTTCAGCCGTTTCAAGGCAAGAATTCAAATGTTTGAATTAGTCCAAGGGATATATATATATATATATATATGATATACAGAAGATTGAAAATATATATAATATATATCATAAAGTGACAGAGAAAAAGAAGCAGGCATATACAGATCATCTTCATCTTCTTCATCTGCTCCAGGCTTTCAAGAGACACAAAATCAACATCAGTCTAAAAGCTTGCTGGAGAGCAACATCAACTTGAAGGCCTACACCCTGAAGCAAAGCTTCCACTCCTGAACTATTCTACATCTCAGGGGGAGCTTTGACAATAACAATCCACTTGTGCTTCTCTTTGCTTGTTGTACAGAGAAGACAACATCAACTCTTCCTTCCTCCTGTACAAAGGGTTCTTGAACTCCCTTCAAAAGTTCTGCTTGGTTTCTGAGACCTTATCAAAACTCAGTGGTGGCAAGACACCTGATCAAAAAATCTAGATTTGGTTTTTGAGCACCTTATCAAAAGCTCATTGGTGCCCAGGACACCTGATCAACTCATCTTGTAGTGGATTCCTACCAGGGTGGTAGAAGAGTGGACGTACCCAGATTTGGGGAACCACTATAATCCTTGTGTTGTCTGGATTGCTTGATCTGTTTTCTTCCTTATGTGCTGTGAATTTTATTTTGCATTTCATTTTCTAAAAACTCTTAAGCATATCAGATCTATCACCTCACTTTCAATTGGTATCAGAGGGAGGTTGATTGTTGTACAGGCTAACACCTGAATCAAAAGATCCTTGATAGATCTTATTGTTTTTAAGAGTTTTCATGGCACAAAATGAAGAATATTCGAGCACCAGACCTCCTAAGTGCAACATAAACAAATTTGCACTTTGGAAGACAAGAATTAAGTCATTTATGGACAATATTGATGAAGAAATATTTTATGCCATCATGACAGGTCTCCCAACCTCAACAACAACAAAAAGGGTCAGGCTAGCTGATGCTAGAGCCATGAATATCCTAGCACAGTCATTATCTGATGACTTGTTCCAGGAAGTTTTTGAATGCTCAACAACTAAGGAGATATGGTATTCTCTTCATCAAATAGCTTCTGAACCAGTGGATGGAACAACAGAAAGAAGCCACAACATCTTATTTAAAGGAGGAGAATCAATATCCCTAGATATTATTTGGGATGTATCAGATGATGAATCATCATTTGAAGATGAAGAGGAGGAAGCAAGGGCCAAAAAATTCTGCTTAATGGCCATCAATACTTCCTGCAGCAGCTTAGAGGCTGAACAAACAGAAGGAAAATCAAAACCTGAAGAGGATCAGGTATTATCTAACTTTGTTTTCAATTCAATTAACTTAGAACTTCAATTTTGCTACCAAGATTCAATAAAACCTGAGGAGGAAACAAAACTTCTCAGAGGAATGTTTTCAGAATATATTCAAAGGAAGAAGAAACATTTTAATCGACGAAATGAGTTCAAATCGTCGAACTCAGATCGACGATCCTATATAAAATCGTCGAACTCAGATCGACGATCCTATATAAAATTGTCGAACTCAGTCTGCTGTTTCATAAATTTGATTTATAATTATAAGGATAAACTATTTAAAATATTTTCAAATCCTACTCTTATTTGGAACAAATTTATCAGGAAACATCTTTTCTTAGGTCTGCTTTTATCTTTATGATATCTTGTTCAAAATTATGTTAGGACTTCTGTATGAGAATCCTCTGTCAGATAACTTTATATTTCTTATAGATCTTTTTCTAAATTCATCTAGATTGAGTCCTCTACTCTTGTTGCATTGGTCAGCAGTGATCATGGCACTGAGTTTGAATCTCTTCTGATGAAAAGAAATTCTATAGGACGGAAGATATCAGACTTTGTTTTTCCGATTCAGAACCCTAATAAAATTTGCTGGACAAATATCATTTTTCTGCTAATATATCCATTTCAAGGAGAGAGCAATCTCTACCATAGCTTTCTGCATGTACCATCTATAAGAGTTAGCTGGATGACTCAATCAAAATCCAATTTTCAAAGTCATCCCAGCCTCCTCCAATCACAGTTACTGCATCAACATAGGGGGAGATTATAATGCCAGTAGCAGTCAGTTTTTAACAGCAACAGAAGACAGCTATTCAAAGCTTTTCTTTTTATATCTTATGCTTTGTAACATTTATTGTAATATTTTCATTTTCATGTAAATAGTAATCCTAACCCAAATAGGGGGAGATTGTTGGAACCTTAGGTTCTGATTTGGGTTAGGATCACTATTAGGATGATTAGTTTGACCCAAAATGTATAGTCTAAGGGTCATAGGTCTTTCCAGGTATTCCTTAGAAAGAATCCCAGAAGAAGTGCAGAAGAATTCCAGAGAAAATCAGTTTTGAGGTTCAGAAATTTTAGCTCCAGAAATAGTCGAACGGAGTTCAACTATTGCAGTACAGAAATAGTCGAACGGAGTTCAACTATTGTAGTCCAGAAATAGTCGAACGGAGTACAACTATTGCAGTCCAGAAATAGTCGAACGGAGTTCAACTATTGCAGTCCAGAAATAGTCGAACGGAGTTCAACTATTGCAGTCCAGAAATAGTCGAACGGAGTTCAACTATTGCAGTCCAGAAATAGTCGAACGGAGTTCAACTATTGCAGTCCAGAAATAGTCGAACGGAGTTCAACTATTGCAGTCCAGAAATAGTCGAACGGAGTTCAACTATTGCAGTCCAGAAATAGTCGAACGGAGTTCAACTATTGTAGTCCAGAAATAGTCGAACGGAGTTCAACTATTACAGTCCAGAAATAGTCGAACGGAGATCAACTATTGCAGTACAGAAATAGTCGAACGGAGATCAACTATTGCAGTCCAGAAATAGTCGAACGGAGATCAACTATTGCAGTTCAGAAATAGTCGAACGGAGTTCAACTATTGCACTCCAGAAATAGTCAAACGGAGTTCAACTATTGTAGTCCAGAAATAGTCGAACGGAGTTCAACTATTTCTGTGCAGTTTTTCTGGAAGCTTTAAAAGATTCATTTTTGGCATTTTCCTGTGCCGTTTTTCAGACAGAATTATTTACAGCTGGCAGATTTAATTAAGGCTATTGAGGCGATTACAGCTATCAGAATTAATGCTATATATTCTTAAGAATATAGCCGTTTGGAGGCTGCATTAATTATGGATTAAATCATAGATTTAATGACAATTGATTCCCAAAAGAAATTACCATTCTTGGGAAAAGGCTTCAGCCGTTTCAAGGCAAGAATTCAAATGTTTGAATTAGTCCAAGGGATATATATATATATATATGATATACAGAAGATTGAAAATATATATAATATATATCATAAAGTGACAGATAAAAAGAAGCAGGCATATACAGATCATCTTCATCTTCTTCATCTGCTCCAGGCTTTCAAGAGAAACAAAATCAACTTCAGTCTAAAAGCTTGTTGGAGAGAAACATCAACTTGAAGGCCTACACCCTGAAGCAAAGCTTCCACTCCTAAACTATTCTACATCTCAGGGGGAGCTTTGACAATAACAATCCACTTGTGCTTCTCTTTGCTTGTTGAACAGAGAAGACAACATCAACTCTTCCTTCCTCCTGTATAAAGGGTTCTTGAACTCCCTTCAAAAGTTCTGCTTGGTTTCTGAGACCTTATCAAAACTCAGTGGTGGCAAGACACCTGATCAAAAAATCTAGATTTGGTTTTTGAGCACCTTATCAAAAGCTCATTGGTGCCCAGGACACCTGATCAACTCATCTTGTAGTGGATTCCTACCAGGGTGGTAGAAGAGTGGATGTACCCAGATTTGGGGAACCACTATAATCCTTTTGTTGTCTGGATTGCTTGATCTGTTTTCTTCCTTATGTGCTGTGAATTTTATTTTGCATTTCATTTTCTAAAAACTCTTAAGCATATCAGATCTATCACCTCACTTTCAAACTCATCTATTTTCTTAGTTGTAGATGAAACATCCTCACTATATGTCAAATGGCACAAGAGGCTAGCTCATCTTAACTATAAGTCCATAAGACTGTTGTTTAGCATGGGGTTGGTGAGGAATGGTCCTCATGTCAAGTGCATAAAAGAGGGAGTGTGCTCAGCTTGCCAAAAGGGCAAACAGACCAAGTCCTCTTTTCCGGCACTAGATACCAAAGATTCAGTGAGATGTCTATATCTCTTACATTTGGATTTATTTGGTCCTATGCCAGTTCAAATTCTTGGTAGGAAAGCATTCACATTAGTTGTTGTGGATGACTATTCTAGATACACATGGGTGTTCTTCTTAAGGCAGAAATCTGAAACCCCTAGTATTTTCCAGACTTCTATTTGACAAGTTCAGAATGAATTTAACAATTCTGTGGTCAAAATCAGAAGTGACCCTAAAACTGAATTTCAGTCTGAATGTATGACAAAATTCTGTGAAGAACTTGGGATTCATCAGAAGTTCTCCTCACCTAGAACACCTCAGAAAAATGGGATTGCTGAAAGAAAGAATAGAACTCTCATTGAGCCTGGTAGAACCCTACTTAGTGACACTACTCTCCCTAAATATTTCTGGGAAGAGACAGTAAATAATGTTTGTCATGTTCCAATTAGAGCATCCATCAATAAGAAACTTAAATTGACTCCCTATCAGATTTTGAAAGATAGAAAACCAAACATTTCTTATTTCAGAATCATTGATAGCAAGTGCTATGTCCTAGAGAATGGTAAGCACTACCAAACAAAGTTTACTGCCAAATCTCTAGAAGGGATATTTGTTGGGTATAGCAACAACAGTAGGGCATACAGGATCTACAACTTGACTACCCAAGTTGTAGAAGAATCATTTCATGTTGTCTTTGATGAGTCTAGACTGATTAACAATGAATTGTCTAGTATTTCAGTTAGTTCTACAGGTCTAACAGATAGGCTGGACAAGATGACTATCAATAATGAAGCTCCTGCTAGGATGAATGATGCATGTTGTCCAGGGGGTGAACAAAACACACTAAAAATAGAAGAGAATGAGGAGCATGAAAATGAAGAAGGTCATGAGGTAGATAGGTTTCCTCCAGCAAGAAGACACGAAAGGATCATCCAGCTCACAAGATAATTGGAGATGCATGTCAAGGTGTTCTAACAAGGAGCAAGAGCATGAACACAGTTTTATGTTCTAGCTTTTTGTCTCAAATAGAACCCAAAAAGTTTGAAGAAGCAATGCTAGATGCTAACTAGGTTGATGTAATGCAAGAAGAGCTGAATCAATTCAGGAGATGAAAAGTATGGAAACTGGTTCCTAAACCTAAGGATTACAATATCATAGGAACCAAGTGGATCTACAAAAACAAACTTGATGAAAATGGAACAATCATCAAGAACAAGGCCAGGCTGGTAGCAAAAGGCTACAGACAAGAGGAAGGAATAGACTTTGATCAAACCTTTGCCACAGTAGCAAGACTGGAGGCTATAAGTATGTTCCTAGCCTATGCAACCTATCAAGGGTTTAATGTATTTCAGATGGATGTGAAGTCAGCATTTCTAAATGGTGACCTGAAAGAGGAAGTCTATGTTGAACAACCCTCAGGTTTTGTAGATCCTCACTGTCCTTATTATGTATATAGGCTTAGGAAATCCCTATATGGTTTGAAACAAGCCCCCAGGGCTTGGTATGAAACCTTGTCTGCTTTCCTTATTGAGAATAAATTCTCAAGAGAAAAGATAGATCAAACTCTATTCTATAGGGAATCCAAAGGCAAGATAATCTTACTCTAGATATATATTGATGACATTATCTTTGTATCTACTGAGAACAACCTTTGCAGGAAATTTGCCAAACTTATGCAAGGGAAGTTCGAAATGAGTAGTATGGGTGAACTGAAGTTCTTTTTAAGACTTCAAGTCAGACAGACTGATAATGGACTATCCATATATCAGTCTAAGTTCACTAAGGAGTTGATTAAAAAAGTATGGAATGGACTCAGCTTCCACCATGAAAACTACAATGGGAACAAGTATGCTTATAGTCAAAGATGAGGTAGGGAAATCTATTGAAGAGTCTTTATATAGAGGGATAATTGGCTCCCTACTTTACTTGACTGCTAGTAGACCTGACATCATGTATGTAACATGTGTCTATACCAGGTACCAAGCAATCCCTAATGAATCACATTATATTATAGTTAAAAGGATTTTGAGATATCTCAAGGAAACACCTAATCTAGGTCTTTGGTACCCTAAGAATAGAGATTTCACACTAACTGGTTTCTCAGATGTAGATTTTGAAAGTGAGGCTAAGATCTATCTCAACTCTAGAGGGGGGGTGAATAGAGTATTTTAAAATAATTTTTCACAGTTGAAATAGACAGCACATATAAAATTCAATTTATGATATAGTGTAGAGTGCTAGTAAGAAGTTAAAAACTAAGAAGTAAAAAGCACAGCACACAGCAAACAAATCACACAAACAAACCAGAAGACACAAGGAATTATAGTGGTTCTCCAAAAACCTGGGTACATCCACTCTTCTACCACCCTTGGTAGGAATCCACTCAGGATGAGTTGATCAGGTGTCCTGACACCAATGAGCTTTTGATAAGGTGCCCAAAAACCAAAGCTAGATTTTTTGATAAGGTGTCTTGCCACCACTGAGTTTTGACAAGGCTCTCAGAACCAGACAGAACTTTTGAAGGGAGTTCAAGAACCCTTTTACAGCAGGAAAAGAAAAATAAGAATGAAGGGTGTCTTCTCTGTTCTCAATCAAATGAGAGAAGCACAAGTGGATTGATGATGTCAAAGCTCCCCCTGAGATGTAGAAAGGTTCAGGAAAAGAAGCTTTGCTCTAGGGTGATAGGTCTTCAGAACTTTGATCTCCAGCACAGGATGGTTTCAGCAAGAAGGCTGAATGTAAGGTGTCTGGAGTGATGAGATTGTGAACACTTTTCAGTCAGCAAGAAGATTTTTGGAGTCACAGTTCTTCTGTTGTTCTTCTGCTATCAGTATTCTCTATTCTGTGTGTTCACTTTTTTTTTTGTCAATCTCTGACTGTCTTCTTCTTGTGTGTTCTGTAAATCTTAATAACACAGAAGAAAGGAATAAAATTTTCTGACGTTTCCTTGTCCAAAATTAGCCGTTGGGAGTCATAAATGTCTTCCAAAAATAGTCTTGTCTTCTAGGGGAAAGTCCAGCAAACATTCTCTGAATAATTCCTTGAAACTTGCTCCAGAAATAAAGACAAACGGCTGGGAGATCTTCTGTCATAAATGCTGATAATATTCAAAAACATTCCAAAGAACAGCAGCATTTGAATTCCTGAAAGCGTCGATCTCTCCAAAGAAAACGTCGATCTGAGCTCGAAGATCGTCGAACTGAGCTCAGAGATTAAATGGACAAGCAGACAGAAAACATCGATCTGAGCTCTACGATCGTCGAACCGAGCTCAGAGACCTGAGAAATAACTTTAGGGAGGGATCGTCGAACTGAGCTAGAAGATAGTCGAGGGGAGTTCGACGACTCAGCAGAAGCTAGACAAAAGCAGATAGTCGATCTGAGCTCGAAGATCGTCGACCGGAGTTCGACGTTTTATTGAAGATGAGCTCAGAGAGCGTCGAACGGAGTTCGACGATTCGTCGACCTGAGCTCGACGAAATTTGCCTTAGACTAAGCTCTTCAACCTTGATCTTGGAATGATCCTGGGGGCAGCCTCAAACCTAAGTTCTAAGCCCTAGACTCATTCTAATGTTGACCTTTTCAACTATACAACTAGGTCAACTGGGATTCCTAAGACAAGCATAGTGATCCTTACCCAAATTAGTAATAGGGTGTTCCAACAATCTCCCCCTATTTGGGTTAGGATTACTATTTACAGACAATCATAGGAAATGAAAAGCATACAACAATACATAAGCTAATACAAAATGCAGAGAAGATATATAGCAGTAAAGCAGATCACAGATAAATATCAGCAGATATCCAAAGGTGGATGAAATGTTTAGCTTACACAGTTCACTTCCTTTCAGATCCCTTTTTAAATAAAATTTCTCTATTTGGATTCTGACTTTCTTTCTTTGACCTTCTGTCATCCTCTGCACCTAGAGAAGTTTGAGATTTGGGCCTTGGAACAATAGCCTCAGGGTGCAGCTTCATATAGTCTTCTGGATTGAAAAATTTCCTTGATGTATATCTTTCCAGTTCTTTCTTTCTCTACTCTGATAAGGTAGTTATGTTTGAAGTATCCTTGCCTTGTTCTCTGGCCTTTTTTATTTGATCAAGGGCAGCCAATTCTTTCATTCTAGCTGTCCAGGATACAGGGTTGTTCTCAGGATCTTCAAAAGGAATAGGAGATTCATATCTGTTGATGTTTTCAGAAACAGTAGAAGGAGTCCTAGAAACAATTGTGTCTTTCAGCTTGTAAGGAAAAGGACCTGAAGAAGGGTCAGGGTGACCTTGTCCTTCCCTTTGATATGATCTTTGTTCTCTTTGATTTCCTCTGTAATTACCCCTTCTGGGTTGATATCCTCTTTGATGCTGTCCCCTTTGATATGATCTTTGATAATACTGGGAAGAACTGTGGCTGGAGACTGGAGCTTGAGGGGCTGAACCTGAGCCAGAATCTGGAGGAGGAGGAGGAGGAGGCTGATATTGAGAGGATCCTTTTTCATATTTGTCAAGCTTCCTCTTCTTCTTCATAGCTTTCAGTTGATTTTTGGAATATTGCATCCAAGGCTCAGAGATGGGGCAGCCATGCAGGATGTAGTATGGAATATCATTGGAGTCTTTGGCTTTGGCAGGAGGGACTGACATCATTGCTTTACTTCTGGCTTTTCTCTTCTTGGCAATAGTTCTAGCAGAATCATCAGAATCAGTCCTGTATTCGGTCACTCTCAGAACTTTGATGTTGATCATACAGATCATCAATTCTTCTGATAAGCTCTTCTTGAGCTTTAAGTTTTGCAGAAACAGCAGGAGCAGGAGGAGAGAGAGCAACAGCAGAGCAGGCAGAGACAGGAGCAGACACTGGAGCAGGAGCAGCAATTTCATCAGCATCAGTTGCTGGAATCATTTCTATGTCAGCAGTAGCAGCAGCAGCAATTTCAACAGAAAGAGGCACAGTGGCCTTAATAGCAATTGAAAGAGGCACAGTGGCCTTAGTATCAGCATCAGAGATATCCACAGCCTTCCAGGATTTGATGTAGGAATCAATATGGCTTGGATCACAGGTAGCTACAGGCACAATGGCCTTAGACAAATCTTCAGCAGGAGTTGCAGGCAGATAGCTGAAATGGACTGTATCAAATATAGATAGCAGCCTCTGCAGATTCAGTGCAAAAGCACATCCAAGAGCTGGAGCTGGAGCAGACATAATATCAGCAGCTGGCACATCCACTTCTTCATATGGCATCTCCCCCTGCCTTGGTTCAGAGAGAGGTGAATCAAGGCACACAGAAGATGTGATAGCCAGGGAGGAGGAGAGGGAGGCAAGCTTGGTAGACAGCTCCTGTACTTGCTTCAGGAGTGGAGCCAGGGAAGACTCCAGTAGAGATGTCAGTTTGGGAGCTAGCAACTCATACAGCCTATCTGCCAAGCTAGGAAGATCCACATGCTCAAGTGGGGCTTGAGCAGAGGTAGAGGCAAAGGTGGATGGAGGGATGGTGGCTGAAACTGAAAGTGTGGAGAAAGGTGGAGAGGGAATGGTTGGTTCAGAAGATGGAATAATGGAGATAGAGGAGGTTGAGGTAGAGATAGGGGAAGTAAGAGATGGTGTAAAGGAGGGTTGAGAGAGAATGTCATGGAGCAGTTGTTGAAAGGAGGAAGTTGAGGGTGGCTCAGAAGGAGTAGAGGGTGAATCATCCATGAAGGAATCATCTGTAAGTGAGAAGGATGGAATGGTGAAGGTTGAATAGGAGAAGAGAGGATGGAATTCCTCTAAGGTGGATAAAGGAGGGAATGACATAGGTGAGGAAATGGTAATTGGGGATGAGATGATTATGGTGGTGACTGGTGGTGAGGAGGTGACGACTTGGGTGGATATGGCTGGAGGAGGGGAGGAAGCAGACAGCTCTTTTGCTGAAGGAGTGACTGAGATAGTCCTTGTGCCTGAATGAAGTGTTGCAGCAGCCCTGGAGGGGTTTATGATCTGCCTGTCCCATTTACTGAAGAGGGCACAGGAAAGCCTCTTGGATGCATTGATAAACATGCCAGAGGAGGTTAATAGGTCAGGGCACCTGTTGTGCAGAAAGACCCCTAAGATTCTTCCATAACTAACTGCATTCTTGTTGATCTTCTTCTTAATCAGAGTGAAGAAGATGGAGCCCCAGTCCAGGTGTTTCTTATCTAATAAAGCTCCCATCAGGCAGAACTGATATCTGGAAATGGTGTCATGGGCTGAATGCTTGGCCAACAGCACCTTCCCAACTACATCAGCCAGGAATTGAAATTTGATAGCCAGATTTTTCTTCAGTAGCTTATTAGGGTTTACTGCATTGTGACCCATCCTATCCAGCATGGTGTCAAACTCCTCTCCAGACAGTTCAATGGAGTCTTCTCCAGTACTGAGTTGAAAGACTTCTGTTAAAAGAGCCGGGGATAGAAATACCTGAGTCCCCTTAATGGTGCCGACAACAGAATTCTCAGTCTCGTCTGTTGCGGTAAAACACCACTCTTTAATTTCTTCTGAGGCGATCTTCATCCTTGTAGTCATTATTGGAGTCAGCTGTTGTTCTCGGAATAAGTTTAGGATGTCCTTGAAGCGCTGGTCGCTTCCGTCGAAGGAGTTTATGTCGATGTCAAAACCTGTGTCGAACTTCATCTTAGCAATAGTAGCACTTGATTCAGCCATATTCACCTACAACAGAAAACCAAAAACGACCAAGCGTAGAGAATTTGGAGGGAAAAGAAAGAGAGTTGCAGAGTATGAAAGCGCAAAGGGAGAACGACGGCTAAAAGAAAGATTTTATATTAGGGTTCGACGCGAAAAAGGAAAATCGTTGAGCTCAGCTCGATGAAACGTCGAGCTTAGCTCGACGATTTGGGCTACAGAGGGAATCTGAAGAGTCTTCAAAATCGGCGATCTTCGTTCGACGATGTTGAAAAACGTCGAGCTCAGCTCGACGGCCTCTGATCAGAAGGAGAGAAAGCCTAGCTCTAGCGAGGGCTCTGAACTCAGATCGACGACTGCAAAAGCGTCGATCTCTGGTCGACGATTTTTGGAAAATCGTCGATCTCTGTTCGACGATTTTGGGGAAAACGTCGAGCGCAGTTCAGAGTCTAAACTCATTCTACAGACACAAAAAGAAAGGAAATTTTTGACCTAGTCTTGGTCTGTTTTAGCTTTTCAAAATCTTGTAATTTAATTAAGGCTTCCTCCATCTAACATACTTAACTGATTTAGGAAGAAACTGTGTTTCTTTTCATCCAAAGGTTTGGTGAAAATATCTCCCCTTTGCAAATCAGTAGGAATATATTGAAGTTCAATTTTATTTTTCTCTACATTATCTCTTAGAAAATGATGCCTAATTTCTATGTGTTTTGTCCTACTATGGAGGACTGGATTTTGTGCTATAGAGATAGCACTAGTATTGTCACAGAAAATTTTAGACTTCTCTAAGTTGTAGCCATAGTCTAAGAGCTGATTCTGTATCCACAATATTTGTGAACAACAACTGCCTGCAGCCATATACTCAGCTTCAGCAGTTGAGGTTGACACAGATGTTTGCTTCTTACAGAACCAGGAGACAAGTCTATCACCAAGGAACTGACATGTTCCACTGGTGCTTTTCCTGTCTATTCTGCATCCAGCTTAATCAGCATCTGAGAATCCAGTTAAATCAAATGCTGAATCTTTTGGATACCAGAGACCTAGATTTGGACAACTTTTTACATACCTAAGAATTCTCTTAACTAAGATTAAATGTGACTCTCTAGGGCTAACTTGGAATCTAGCACAAATACATGTGGCAAACATTATATCAGGCCTACTAGCTGTAAGGTACAATAAAGAGCCAATTATTGCTCTATATGTTGTCTGATCAACAGGTTTCCCATGTTCATCAGCATCTACTACAGCATTTGAGGGCATGGGTGTTTTCATACATGATGCATCAGACATACCAAATTTCTTAACCAGCTCTTTGGCATACTTGGTTTGAGAAATAAATATGCCTTCAGCATGTTGCTTGACTTGCAGTCCTAAGAAGAAGGACAGCTCACCCATGCTACTCATTTCAAATTTAGAGTGCATAAGCTTGGAAAACTTTTTGCACAATTTTGAATCAGTAGAACCAAAAATAATGTCATCTACATAAATTTGCACTAGCAGGGTATAGGACTTATGGGTTCTAATAAAAAGAGTTTGGTCTACTCTCCCCCTAACAAAATCATTTTCCAGAAGAAATCATGCTAGGGTCTCATACCATGCTCTAGGGGCTTGCTTGAGACCATATAATGCTTTATGCAATTTGTAAACATAATCAGGGTGAGTTAGAGAGATAAAACCTGGAGGTTGTCTAACATAGACTTCCTCTTTGATGTCCCCATTGAGAAATGCACTTTTTACATCCATTTGATACACTTTGAAACCTTTGTGAGCAGCATAGGCTAGGAATATCCTGATGGCTTCCAACCTTGCAACTGGTGCAAATGTCTGATCATAGTCTATTCCTTCTTGTTGAGAGTACCCTTGAGCAACTAGCCTTGCCTTGTTTCTGACTATAACTCCTTGATCATCCAGTTTGTTCCTGAATACCCACTTTGTTCCAACAATGGGATGATCCTTTGGCTTAGGCACTAGTTCCCAAACCTTGTTCCTTTCAAATTGATGCAACTCCTCTTGCATTGCAATGATCCAGTGTGGATCTTGCTCTGCATCTTGAATGGATTGAGGCTCAATTTTAGATAGGAAGCAAGTGTGCATCAGGTTTTGGTTGACCTGACTTCTAGTTTGCACACCAGCTGAGATCTCTCCAATTACTTGGGTGATTGGATGATCTCTTGTTGTTACTAAGTCAACAGGGAGTGTTGATTGTTCACCAGCCTGTGTTGTTGTCTCCTCTAGTGGAGCAGCAACTGGCTCTTCAAGATGATTTTCTTCAAGATGTTGAACTTCTTCTTCATCATCACTGCTCTCATTCTTTTCAGCAACTTGCAGTTTGTTCAAGTCTTCAGCTAGAGAATGTACCTGCAGAGGTTCTATGGTAGAAGCATTCTTCTCCTTGAAAGACATGTTAGCTTCATCAAAAATAATATGAACAGATTCTTCAATTTTACAGGAAGATTTATTATAAACCCTATAGGCCTTGCTGATCATGGAGTATCCCAGAAACACTCCTTCATCAGCTTTAGCTTGGAATTTTGCTAGATATTTCTTGTCATTATTATGAATAAAACAAGTGCAACCAAAAACTTTGAAATAACCTATTTTAGGTTTCTTCCCTTTGAGCAATTCATAAGGAGTCTTTCCCTTCAGCTTGTGTATCAGGCTTCTGTTCAACACATAGTTGGAGGTGTTCACTGCCTCAGCCCAAAAGGACAGAGGTAAGTGAGCATCTGCCAATAATGTAGTTGCAGATTCAATTAGTGTTCTATTTTTCCTTTCAGCTACCCCATTTTGTTGAGGAGTTCTAGGAGCTGAGAAAGTGTGCCTGATCCCTTCACTCTGACAGAACTCTTGCATGAGAAGAGAATCAAACTCTGTCCCATGATCACTTCTGATCAGGGCAATGTGAGTGTTGAACTCAATCTGAATGCATTTGAGAAAATCTGTCAAACACTTGAAGTTATCAGACTTCTTCCTCAGAAAGAATACCCAAGTGAATCTTGAGAAGTCATCTACAACCACTAAAGTATAGGACTTCCCTCCTAGGCTTTGCACAGATATGGGTCCAAAAAGATCCATGTGCAACAGGTACAAAATCCTAGGTGAATCACTCTTATTAATTGATTTAAAACTACTTTTAGTTTGCTTGCCTAATTGACCAAGCCTTGCAAAGTCCTTCCTTCTTGTAGGGACCAGAAGGTAGTCCTTTAATAAGGTTGTCTTTAGATAGCTTAGCAATGGTTCTAAGGTTAATATGTCCTAGTCTCTTATGCCATAAAACATTAGATTTTGAAATGGAATTAAACAGGCAAATATCTACCACTGGTGAATGAAAATCCACTAAGTAAATGTTACCTCTTCTGTTACCTGTCAACACAGTTGTGTTGTCCACTGACTTGACTTTGCATATGGCTTTGTTGAAGGTCACTTGATATCCTTCATCACACAATTGACTGATACTTATCAAGTTGTGCTTGAGTCCTTCAACATATGCCACCTTCTTGAATGTGACTGGGCCAATTTTGACTGCACCATATCCTTTTGTAGTTCCAAAGCTTGAGTCTCCAAAAATTACTTTGGGTCCAAGCTTGGCTTTGAAGGAAGTGAAGTTGTCCTTGTCCCCTGTCATGTGCTTTGAGCACCCACTATCCAGATACCATTGATGGTTTGATGCTGGATAGGTCTTCACCTACACAAAAACAGCTTATTTGTTTTTGACCCAGTTTACCTTGGGCCTAGGTTGATATCCCTTGAATTCTGAAATAAAGGACATCCCAGGTTGATCCTTATAACCTTCAGGATGGTATCTCCTAGGAGGTACTATCCATTCAGTATAGGGATTAAAGCCTTGGGATGTGGAGCTTCTAGGATTGAATCTGAATGTGCCATTGAAGGTGTGTTCACAAGCCTGAACTTTGTTCGACGATCGTCGAACTGAGGTCGACGATCTTGGGTCAGATCTTCGATCTCCGTTCGAAGATCGATTATGCTGAGGTTCAGAGTTTGGATATCGTCGAGCTGAGGTCGACGATCTGTGGTTAGATCGTCGAGCTCTGTTCGACGATCGTCGAGCTCTGCTCGACGCCATCTGTTGAACTGAGTTCTTCTCTGACAGATCTGCATTCTTCCTGGGTACCTCTATTACTCCCTTTCCTTTGTCAGAGACAAACTTGATTGGAGTTGTCAAAATTATAGGTTGGCTGGATGAAGCACCCAAGCCCAGTGTGCTATTAAATCTAGAGTTCACTGTGCTTGTGATGTCCATCAGTCTGATACTTCTCCCATTTAGGGATTCTTCAAACTTTTTGGCCTTTGATAGTTCATTTTTCAGTGAAGCTATCTCCTCCCTACAGCATTCTAACTCCTCAGAGAGTTTGATGTTCTTTGAGTTTAGGACACTATGCTCAGATAATTGATTCCTGAGAGAGATTATCTCCTTCTCAGATTTTAATAGATCTAGACACAGTGTCTTAAATTCATCTTTGAAGTCTTCAGAATTAAAATCAAAAGAGTTGATTACCTGATCCTCATCTGGTTGACTTTCTGAATCTGAATCTGATTCTTCATCAGAGTTTTGCTGTGATGCATTGATAGCCATCATGCAAAATTCTTTTTCATCTGCATCATCCTCATCATCACTGGAGCTGGATGAGGCTTCAGATTCCTCTTCAGTCTCACTCCATGTCTCAGCAACAAAGCCCTTCCTTGTATGTTTATTCTTGCTGGAGGAGGCTTTGTCTGAGCTATTCTTCTTGTAATCCTTTTCTTTTCTTCTTTCTCTTCTTTCCCTTTTGTCCTTATTCTTGTTTTCTGGACAGTCAGGCACAATGTGGCCTGGTTTCCTGCAACCAAAGCATATGATTTCTTTATTGTTATTTGATTTATCATACCTTGGTTTATCATGACCCTTGTATGGTTTCTTTCTGAAGTCTTTTCTGGCCATCTTGTAGAATCTTTTGGCCAGTAGACTTATGAGCTCATCATTTCCTGTAGCTTTATCTTCAGGCTCCTCTTCTACAGCTTTGAAGGCTATGGTCTTTTCTTTCCTTGTAGCTGGAGAGATAGCCTTTTGTTCTTCTTCTCTATTTTTAATGAGCAGCTCATAGGATTTGAGCTTGCCCAGGAGAGCTTCAGTAGTAATCTCATTTATGCTTCTGGCATCCTTAATTGGCCAGATTCTTGAATCCCAAGTGCTGGGGAAGCACATCAGGATTTTGTCATTCAGCTCAGTCAGTGAGATTTCTTTGTCTAGGGTTTTTAGCTCATTGACAATTAGACTTAGTCTATTGTACATGTCAGCCACTGATTCAGCTTCTCCCTTTTTGAAGTTCTCATATTGGCTTATCAGATGAGATCTTCTATCTTTCCTTTCATCAGCAGATTCTGAGACAATTTCAGAGAGTTTGTCCCAGATTTCTTTGGCTGAGTGGCATTCAGCTACCTTCTGAAAGATTTCATCAGACATTGTTTGGGCTAAGATGTTCATAGCCTTAGCATCTGCAGTCTTCCACTTCTTTATATCTGCACCTGTTCCAGAAGGAGGTGGGACAGCATTTGTACTTGAGCTTGCTGGTGGAGTTGGACAAACTGTCAAGACAGAATTGAAAATGTCTTCATCAATAGAATTCATGTATAATCTAATCCTTGCCTTCCAGAGTGCAAACTTAGAAAGGTTGCACACTGGTGGTCTGGTGCTTGCATAATCTTTGTTTTGTGCCATGTCTTTAAATAAAAAGGAAGATGTAGAGAGAATAATCCCCTTAAGAGATTGATCTTATCAAGGATCTTTTGGTTCAGGTGTTAGCCTGTATGAGCAACCAACCTCCCTCTGATACCAATTGAAAGTGAGGCTAAGATCTATCTCAACTCTAGAGGGGGGGTGAATAGAGTATTTTAAAATAATTTTTCACAGTTGAAATAGACAGCACATATAAAATTCAATTTATGATATAGTGTAGAGTGCTAGTAAGAAGTTAAAAACTAAGAAGTAAAAAGCACAGCACACAGCAAACAAATCACACAAACAAACCAGAAGACACAAGGAATTATAGTGGTTCCCCAAAAACCTGGGTACATCCACTCTTCTACCACCCTTGGTAGGAATCCACTCAGGATGAGTTGATCAGGTGTCCTGACACCAATGAGCTTTTGATAAGGTGCCCAAAAACCAAAGCTAGATTTTTTGATAAGGTGTCTTGCCACCACTGAGTTTTGACAAGGCTCTCAGAACCAGACAGAACTTTTGAAGGGAGTTCAAGAACCCTTTTACAGCAGGAAAAGAAAAATAAGAATGAAGGGTGTCTTCTCTGTTCTCAATCAAATGAGAGAAGCACAAGTGGATTGATGATGTCAAAGCTCCCCCTGAGATGTAGAAAGGTTCAGGAAAAGAAGCTTTGCTCTAGGGTGATAGGTCTTCAGAACTTTGATCTCCAGCACAGGATGGTTTCAGCAAGAAGGCTGAATGTAAGGTGTCTGGAGTGATGAGATTGTGAACACTTTTCAGTCAGCAAGAAGATTTTTGGAGTCACAGTTCTTCTGTTGTTCTTCTGCTATCAGTATTCTCTATTCTGTGTGTTCACTTTTTTTTGTCAATCTCTGACTGTCTTCTTCTTGTGTGTTCTGTAAATCTTAATAACACAGAAGAAAGGAATAAAATTTTCTGACGTTTCCTTGTCCAAAATTAGCCGTTGGGAGTCATAAATGTCTTCCAAAAATAGTCTTGTCTTCTAGGGGAAAGTCCAGCAAATATTCTCTGAATAATTCCTTGAAACTTGCTCCAGAAATAAAGACAAACGGCTGGGAGATCTTCTGTCATAAATGCTGATAATATTCAAAAACATTCCAAAGAACAGCAGCATTTGAATTCCTGAAAGCGTCGATCTCTCCAAAGAAAACGTCGATCTGAGCTCGAAGATCGTCGAACTGAGCTCAGAGATTAAATGGACAAGCAGACAGAAAACGTCGATCTGAGCTCTACGATCGTCGAACCGAGCTCAGAGACCTGAGAAATAACTTTAGGGAGGGATCGTCGAACTGAGCTAGAAGATAGTCGAGGGGAGTTCGACGACTCAGCAGAAGCTAGACAAAAGCAGATAGTCGATCTGAGCTCGAAGATCGTCGACCGGAGTTCGACGTTTTATTGAAGATGAGCTCAGAGAGCGTCGAACGGAGTTCGACGATTCGTCGACCTGAGCTCGACGAAAATTGCCTTAGACTAAGCTCTTCAACCTTGATCTTGGAATGATCCTGGGGGCAGCCTCAAACCTAAGTTCTAAGCCCTAGACTCATTCTAATGTTGACTTTTTCAACTATACAACTAGGTCAACTGGCATTCCTAAGACAAGCATAGTGATCCTTACCCAAATTAGTAATAGGGTGTTCCAACAGATTTTGCAGGATACAAAGAAGACAGGAAAAGTACTACAGGAACCTATCAATTCCTAGGAGGAAGACTGGTGTCTTGGTGCAGCATGAAGCAGACTAGTGTAGCTATATCAACTGCTGAGTAAGAATATGTAGCTGCAGGCAGCTGCTGTGCACAACTATTGTGGATAAAGCACCAACTAGAAGATTATGACATCAAGGTTAGTAGAATTCCACTGTTCTGTGATTATACTAGTGCTATTTCTATTGCTAAAAATCATGTATCACACAGTAGAACAAAGCATATAGAAATTAAATTACATTTCATCAGAGAACATGTAGAAAAAGAAAATATTAGTCTAGAGTTTGTGAATACAAATAATCAAATTGCTGATATTTTTACAAAACCTCTTGATGAAACTAAATTCATTTATTTTAAAATTGAATTAGGTATGTTAAATCTAGATTAGGTTAGCACAAGCTACCTTTAGTAGAACATGTAAGCTCAAGTTTTCATAGGAAATTTTGCTAAGTACCAAGTTTGTGTCGACACAAGCAGACCTTGTGTCGACACTCTCAGTATGTTTAGTCTACAAAGAAAACGGATTTGTCGACACAAGAATAATATCTGTGTCGACTGAAGAAAAGGTGTCGACACAACTATGTCGAGACCATATAACTAGAGGACTTTTGTGTCGACACACGAGAGTTGGTGTCGACACAACTATGTTGAGACTTTCAGTTAGCTGATTTTTGAGTCGACACACAAAAATCAAAGTCAACACTCTGTGTCGAGACATGTCGACATCTATGTAGACACTAACATAAGTATGTCGACATATACATGTGTCGACTAAACCTCAGTATTTTCAAGACCTAGACCTATTATGTCGACACATATAAGATTTTGTCGACTAGTCCTAGTGCTAAGGCGCGTCTTTTGAACTCCCCTTTACTTCCTGCAACATTTGAACAGGAGGAATAAGATTAGTTGGTAAAATACATGGTTTTCCCTGGACTTCCATTTCCTTGTCCCGTGACCTTTCTAGGAAGGAGTTACTTACTTGCCCAATCTGAGCAGTATCCTTCATTTGCACCTCAGGTGCCTCTTCCTCTACATGCAGTAATGCTTCCTTATTTATATCAAAAACTATATCCATCACAGTACCAGCTGCTAATTCACTTTCTAGTGTAGCATCATCATTTACTCCCCCTTGATCAGGCAGATCAGTAAATATAGTGTTTAATACAGCTGGTGCAGGGTCTTCTCCTCCTAGAGTAGAGATTCTTTGTTGCTCTAGGAGCATACTACTGTCCACTTGTCCTTGTGCATCTTGCCGTTGTTGCCTGTCTTCATCAGAACTGAAGACTGCCTCTCCTTCTGAATCACTAGATGATTCTTCCTGTTGAACAACTTTCTTCTTCTTCTGTATTGTTTTGGTCTATTTTTGAGGAGTAGTAACCTCCTTAGTCAACACCCTATCCCATCTTGATAGAATCCTGGTGTCCATTCTTCTCATATGATTGATTTTTATACCAGGAAGTTGGCTCATTACTTCTTGTATTACAGATGATAGGCATAGACTCAGAATTCTCCCCTAGTTCGGTTTGTTGATACCTTCACGTAACTTATCAAAGACTATGGTTTTCCAATCAGTCTTGAGCTTGAAAATTATCCTGGTCATCAGGTGGAACATGGTGGCTGAGATTTTGTCATGTCCACCTGTTTTACACAGTATGACCTTCCCTACAATCTCAGAAAGGAACTTCCCTTGTGAATTCATCCCTTTTTGATTGATAGATGATCCTATCTTAGTTTTTGGGTCTAACCAACACCATTATAAAGCCTCCTTGATCATAGAAGGTTGTACGTCATCTTATTTTAAAGTGAGGGGATAAGTTGTAAACTACTCTAGAGGGGGGGTGAATAGAGTATTCAAATTTTATGAACAACTAGTCAGCTCCCTTGGAGTTTATTTGCGGAATAAATAATCTGATACTTGAACCCTAAGAGCCTAACACAGTGAAGTGCACAAGTGAGAGAGTTAACTGAAATTTCAGTTTAACTATAAGCCTATCACAGCAACTAGCAATCCTAGGTAGTTCTATTACAGCCACAGAATAAACAATTAAACAAGATAGCCAGAGACACAGGATATATAGTGGTTCCCTCTAAATAGGTACTCCACTCTTCTACCACCCTGGTAGGAATCCACTACAGGTTTTTGCTAAGGTGCCCTGCCACCAATGATCTGATTCAGGTAGATCAAACAGACCCTTTGAGCTTTTGATAAGGATGCTCAACCACAGGTTGTTGATAAGGTGCCCTGTCACCAATGTTCACTTTTGAAGAGGTGTGAACAAACTCTTTTACAAAGGGGTTGAGAGGGTTAGATTATCTTCTCTGTTGTAAATACAGATTAGAGAAGACTTGTGGATTCTCTAAAGAATCAAAGTCTCCCCCTGGCTTGGTGAAAGTCCAGGGAAAGCCTTTGCTTCAGGATGAAGGAGTTTCAGATATACTGAAACTAAATCCTCAGAGATCTGTAGACTGATTTTTATCAGGTCTTCAGATTCTGGAATAATTGAAGCAGAACTGGAGCTCTTTCTGAAGTCTTGAAAACTCTAAGCAGATGCTCAGGAGACTTGAGAATGAAAGTAATTGCTCTGGGCTTTTTCTTCAGGGGAGCTTTTCTTCTTCTTTTTGTGAGATGGTGAAGAGTTGCTCTGAAGATGCTTGAGAGAATGCAGCACTAAGAAAAAATCTCTCTGTATCTGTAACTTCTTGTTTTTCTGAGAAAAAATCTCTCTTAAATATGTCTTCTCATTTTTCCTTTGGAACGGCTCTATTTATTTGAATTCTCGAGCCCTGCAACAGATTATCTCAAAATAGAATATAGCAATAGGAATAGAATGACCTATTAGCTTACTGTCAGTCCCAATGAGGAATTAAATAAGTGGGAAAAATATCTCAGTATAAAGACTTACCATTCTTGGAAATAGCAAACAGTGTCAATGGCTAGAATACAGCCTGGCAATATATTTTGTATAATAGGACAAAAATGCTTTATCAAAATACTGAATCCCGTGATTTAAGCTTGACATATTTGGTAATTAATTTATTTTGAATTTAAGCCATAAATCTGCAAAAACAACTTCGGAAAATTCTCTAACCACAAGCTAAAACACTTGGAAATAAACCAAGGAATAGAATGAATATAAAAAGATAAAGGCAGACAATAATCGTCGAACAGGGGTTCGACGATCGTCGACCTAGCTAACAGATCGTCGACTAAAAGCAGAAATCTGTCGAAACAGAAATCGTCGAACAGAAATCGTCGACCAGCTCAAGATATCGTCGACTAAAGCAGAAAATCTGTTTAAGCAGAAATCGTCGAACATCTCATGATGTCGACGACTAGGGCAAAAATCTGTCGAGACAGATATCGTGAAGCAAGAACACGATCGTTGAACTGCTGATGGCAGATCGTCGACCAACCTTCAGAGCATAATAAACTTGCTCTGAGATCGTCGACCATCGGTCGACGATAATTGTCTTGACTTCAACGATTCTATAGCCCTGCTATCGTCGACCAATGATCGACGATCGCGAAGCCTCGTTCGACGATGGTCGAACGGAAAATGCCTTAACCAAAAATACATCTAGAACATCTAGCCTAAGCTCTAGGTCAGTTATAAACTGTCCTAGGGAAACTGAACAAGGCCTAATCATGATCATATATAGTTATATGGATCAAGAGGGGCTGGAAAGGGATTACATAAGCCAAATCACATCTAGGGTACCAACAATCTCCCCCTATTTGGGTTATGTTATCCAATCCGATCTAAAAACTAATGCGCACAATAACAAAAGCAGAGATTAACCAAAAATTTAAATCACAGGTAATCCACAGAAAAACATAAAAATATAAATCAGCAGAACTATAAAGTATCAAGCAGATTTATCAGAGGTTTTAGCATCAGATGAGTTCTTAGGGATTACAACTGGTTTGAAAATAATTTCTCTGTTTGGATTTGCTGCTTGTCTTTTGGATAGCATTAGGTCATGTTCACCAATAATTTTCTTTTCAGCATAGCTTGGCAGAACTGCAGCAGGATGCAACTTCATGTATTCTTCAGTATTAAAAATTTCAGAGTTGACTTGAATTTTGCTGAGTTCCTTTTCTCTGAATTCAGACATAGTTGTATATGCTGTAGGGTCTAGTCCTTGAGCTTTGGCTCTTTCCATCATGCTTAGTGCAATAGATTCCTTAAATCTTGCCATAGAGGCAATTCTTTCAGTTTCAGTCATATCTGATGGAGAGGGTGGTCTGTCAGTATCAGCTTGAGCTGCAATCTCCATGTTCCTTTGAAGAGCTGTGGCTAATTTGCTTGAGTCAAGAGGAAACTGTGCAGCCTTCTTAGGATCAGTTTCAGCATATAGAGATCTTGGAGGTGCAAGTTCAATGAACTTCTTGTGGGATTTCTCTGAATAGACCACTCTTTTTCCTTTTGTTTCAACTGTCTCAGAAGCAGCAGGTTTCCTTGATGTGGAGGATGGACCTTTCCTGGGAGGAGAAGGTTTCCATTCTGGAACTTTCTTTTTAGGAGAAGGAGGAGGAGAGAAATTAGGTTTCTGACATGTCATCTCCTTTATTTGTTCCATGGGAACATTTTCATTTCTTTTCCTTCCTTGTCCTGATACATCTTGGCCTCCCTGGCTTTGGTTACTCCTTCTCTGGTAGGACTGAAAGGTGTTAGAACTGGCTGATTTTGCAGATGGGGCAGAAGAGAGACTTCCAGAGGCTCCAGCACCAGGAGGTGGAGGAGGACCTCTGGGGGGGAATTTCTGAATTGGAGTGTCAAATCTTTTTGTTCTCTTCTTCTCTCTTGTCTGATTCTTTGAGAGTCTCATCCATGGTTGAAATTCTTTGCTCTTGGGATCAATTCCCTTTAGAATGAAATAGGGAACATCCTTGTCTGGATTAGCAGTAGGAGGAGCAGATGCTTTTCTTTTCTTGGATACAGCCTTTTTCTTCTTCTGGGTGCTATCAGAATCCTCAGAGTCATCATCATCAGAGGAGTGGGATGAGATTCTGCTAGCAAAATCATCAAAGTCTTGTTTTGAGATATCCTTGGCAACTATAGCATGTTCAGCCTTTTCTTTCTCCTGCTTCTCTCTATCTTCTTTTTCTCTTGCTTCCTCAATGGCATCTTGCACAAGGAGGGCATCAAGATCAACATTTGGAGATCTCTTCCAGAGTTCTGATTCAGGATACAAGTCAGGAACTATCCTGGGGACCAGTTCTGCAATAGAAGGAATGGGTAGAGGATAGGTAAGGATAGGTGGAGAAAAGATGACTGTATCTGCAGGGGCAGATGCTTTTCCTAGAGAGATGGCTAGGGAAACCATATGAAATTTAGCCAACTCTTCAATGTACTCAGAGGCAATATTCTCAGCCACAAAGGCTATATATTGTTCAAGGTTTAGAGTACCTGAGCTTGATTCCTTTTCAGTCATCTTGGAGGCATTCTCTGGTAAGTCTTGCACAGCCTCAACTTCTTCAGCAGCAGTAGCAGCAGGGATGTTGATTGTGCCTGCATACAAAGAAAGATAAATTAACAACCAAGTGGGAATAGAGTATTCCCCCAAGGTGAACAACAGCAGGTAATTGATAGAGTTACCTGAAGATCTACACAGGATACCACTTTGCATCTAGGAAGGAGGTTATAATTCCTTCTAGATGTTCAGTGACATCAGGGATAGACACCTCTGCAAGGCACAAGAGGAGTGCCATACAGGAAAAGAAGAGAGAGTCCTTGACCAAGGGGTCATCAAGGTACTCAGGTCTATAAGGGACCGTTTTCTCTTGAGAAGGAGGAGCATAAGGAGTAGATGTGAGTGTGAACTCACAGTCTGAGTTAAGAAAGGATTCCAAGGCATTATCAGAATCAATGGAATCTGCAGCATCAACTTGCAACACTGATGCAAGATCATCAGCAGCTGTGATGGGAGGAAAGGAATAAGAGATTAACTCAAAGTTGGAGTTTGAATTAATTAGAATCTTAAATAAAACTATACCATCTGGTTGAGCAGCATCATTCTTTGATTTTTGAACCACTACTTTTGAGTCAGTAGTGTTCATTGGAACTTTTTCACACAAGTCCATGAGGACTTCCTCATTATCTCTCTCAGAGACTTCTTCATCAGCAGCTATATTCACTAGGGAGTGAATGTCTTTGTTAGATAAAGATATCAATTTAAAGTCCTGATTATAACCTTTAGAGGAAGTGTTTTACCTTCTGGTTGCTCTGGATCTTTCATCAGAGACTCTTTCTCTAGAAGCTCTTGATGTTCTTCTACAATTGCTGTAAGGGGAAGGGAAGAATTGTCCTGAAGGGTCAAGGCATCACCTGAGACCACTTCAACAGACATCTCCCCCTGCATGACTTCAGTGGGGACTGGAGTCATGCATCTTACTGAAGAGGGCTCAGCAGAGGGTGGAAGTGATTTGATGGCTTCAGTAAGGGCTTTGATGGATGCAATGAGAGGGGCATTGGCAGCCTCAATCATTTTTTGTATGGATGGAGTGATGAGCTCTACAATTTGTGCAAGAAATTCAGGAGTTATCTGAAATGCTGAGGGTGTGGAGGTGGATGGATGACTGTGGGATGCAAATTGAGGTGGTGATGGAATGGAAGCAGTATGATCTGCCACATGATCAAATGAATCATGTGGAGATGAGTGATCATCAACATGAGTGTGGGATTCATGTTGAGAGAGGTGTGTGAGGATGGTAGCAGCATGTAGGGATTCATGTTGTGGTGGCACTGCAGATCGTGTGGAGGGTAATGCGGGAGATGAGGATGCAGGGGTAAAAATGGAGGATGGAGGGATTGCTGAGCCTTCCCCAGCAAGCTGGAGAGTGGCTGAATCAGCCCTTGTGTCTGATGGAGGGTTAGGATCAACCCTGGCTGACTTCTTGATGACTCTCTGGGATTTCTTGAACAGAGAGGGGTCCAACCTCTTGCTGGCGTTGACTGCAGATGGTGCAGAAACAAGCAGCAGGGGTGCTTTCACATACAAAAACACACCCAACACCCTGGCAAGGGTTACTTCTTTCTTGTTGTTCTTTCTCCTTATCAGTTCAAACAGAATTTTTCCCCAGGCTATCTGCGTCTTATTCACCAAAGCTGACATTAAGGCAAATTGTTGCCTGTTGATGTTGTCGTGAGCAGAGTGTTTTCCCAAAATGACCTTGCCCACCAGGTCTGCCAGAAACTTATACTCTGGAGACAGATTGATCTTCAGCAGCTTAGCTGGAATACCCTCAGCATGGCCCATCACAGTTAGCATGCGGCCATATTCCTCTGTATTTTGCTCATAGTCCTCAGTACCGGTTGGTAGTCCAAACAGCTCAGTCAGAACTTCAGGAGTCAGAATGACCTCCTCTCCATTTATCTTTCCAGTCATGGCTTCGTCGCTGGAGGACGAAGTATATACCCATTCTCGAATCTCTGGTATATGAATCTTCGGTGAGAATGACATAAATCTCTTTAGCCCTTGATCTTCACACAGCTGCAGAATGTCTTGGATGGGTTGATCACATCGACTGAAGGAATCGAAGTCGACACAGAATCCAGTGTCGAACTTCATTCCGAAGAGAACTGCTGAAGGAATCGCCATTGGATTGAAGAGAGAATGACGAATCGAGATGCAAGGCAGGGGAGAAGAGAATCGCGCGGGATTAGAGTTCGAGAGCGAATTCTAAGCCAGAAGATGGAATATGAAAAGACGGAGCGGAAGAACGACGATCTCCAACCCTAAATCGACTATCAGATATAAATCTGCGATCGTCGAACCCGGAACAAAATCGGTCGTCGAACAATGACCGACGATAGTCAATATTTGACTAAACGTAAAACATCGACCGACTACAAGCAATCACCACGATCGTCGATCAATATATGTTGGTCGACGATTTACCAAACAGCACAACAAATCTGTCATCGACCATTGGTCGACGATGGATACCTAAGGAGAGATCATTGACCAGTTGGTCGACGATTTCTGCCTTACTACCGAACGAGCTGTCGTCGACCGTTGGTCGACGATAGTTCTGACCTGGTCGAAGATCGTCGAGCAGTCGTTCGACGATTTTAGACAAAAAAAACAAATCTATCCAAATTTTCACTACTCTGAACCATTAATCATACCAAGCTGGTTCAGGAAGAACAAATGCCTTTGTTCATCAAGGGGCTTAGTGAAAATATCTCCTCTCTGCAGGTCTGTGGATATAAATTCCATTGCTATCTTGTTCTTTTCCACATTATCTCTCAGAAAATGATGTCTAATCTCAATGTGCTTGGTCCTGGAATGGTGCACAGGATTTTGAGCAATTGATATTGCACTGGTACTGTCACACAGAATTTTTGTTTTTGAGTGTGTGTACCCATAATCCACTAGCTGATTTTGAATCCACAGGATCTGTGAACAACAACTAGCTGCTGCTATATATTCAGCCTCAGCAGTTGAAGTAGACACAGATGCCTATTTCTTACAAAACCAAGAGACAAGTCGCTCTCCCAAGAACTGACAGGTCCCTGAGGTACTTTTCCTGTCAACTCTACAACCAGCATAATCAGCATCTGAATATCCATTTAATTCAAATCCTGACTCAGCTGGGTACCATAGTCCTAAGTTAGGGCATCCCTTAAGGTATCTCAAGATCCTCTTAAGAAGAGTTAAGTGAGATTCCTTTGGGTTGACCTGAAACCTAGCACATAGGCATGTAGCAAACATTATGTCAGGCCTACTTGCAGTCAAATACAGCAGGGAACCAACAATGGCTCTATAGTTCTTTTGATCAACAGACTTGCCATAGACATCAGAATCAATAACTGCATTTGAGGCCATAGGTGTGCTCATTGATGAAGCATCAGACATTCCAAATCTTTTAACCAGCTCTCTGGCATATTTTGATTGAGAAATGAAGATACCATCAACACACTGTTTCACTTGGAGACCAAGGAAATAGGATAACTCACCCATGCTGCTCATCTCAAACTTGGAGTGCATTAGTTCAGAGAACCTCTTGCATAGTTTGGGATCAGTGGAGCCAAATATAATGTCATCTACATAGATTTGAACTAACAGTTGTGAGTCCTTATGATGTCTAATAAATAGGGTTCTATCTACTACACCTCTCACAAACTTGTGTTCTAGAAGGAAATTTGCTAAGGTCTCATACCAAGCTCTAGGAGCTTGCTTAAGTCCATATAGAGCCTTTTGGAGTTTGAACACATGAGTGGGTAAGGTTGATGAAACAAACCCTGGTGGTTGTTCAACAAACACTTCTTCCTTTAAATCTCCATTGAGGAAGGCACTCTTCACATCCATTTGGAAGACCTTAAATCTCTTATAGGCAGCATAGGCTAGGAAAATCCTAATGGCTTCTAGTCTAGCTACAGGGGCAAAAGTCTGATCATAATCTATGCCTTCCTCCTGTCTATAGCCTTGAGCTACTAGCCTAGCCTTATTCCTAACTACTATGCCTTGGGCATCAAGCTTGTTTCTAAACACCCACTTGGTGCCTATGATCAGTTGGCCTCTTGGTCTTGGAACCAAAGTCCAAACTTTACATCTTTCAAACTGGTTAAGTTCCTCTTGCATGGCTATAATCCAGTGTGGATCAAGCTCAGCATCTTTAATGGTTAGGGGCTCAACCTGAGAAAGGAAACAAGCAAACATCACATCTTTGTTGAGTTGATGTCTTGTCTGGACTCCTATTGAAATGTCTCCAATCACTTGAGATACAGGGTGATCTCTAAGTGTGACAAGATTAGTAGGTTCAACAATGATCTGATCTTCAACATGTTCAAGATTTAATTCCTCATGTGGAATTTGATCAACTGTTGAAGCAGGTGCTTTAACTTCTAAAAGTTCTACATCAGATTCAGAATCTGAAGAAGCAACCTGAGGAGTTTGTTGGGGATGATTCTCCTGTGTGAGTCTCAAACCTTCCAAATCCTTACTTACTCCTAGGACTTGCACTGTACTATTGGAGGAAGAGTCCTTCTCCTTATAATACATGACTGTCTCATCAAAAGAGACATGTGCAGACTCTTCTATCTTAAGAGAGGATATATTAAGAACCCTATAGGCTTTGCTTACTTGAGAGTATCCTAGAAAAACTCCCATTGAAGCTTTTGCCTCAAATTTTCTAAGGTATTCTTTGTTATTGTTATGAACAAAAGCAACACAGCCAAATACTCTAAAATAGTCTATTTTAGGTTTCACTTGCTTAAGTAACTCATAGGGAGTCTTACCCTTAAGTTTATGTATCAGACTTCTATTCAATACATAGTTAGCTGTGCTAACTGCTTCAGCCCAAAAGGACAGAGGCATATTAGCATCTGCCAACAATGTACTTGCAGCTTCAATTAGGGTTCTGTTTTTCCTTTCAACTACCCCATTTTGTTGAGGAGTTCTAGGAGCAGAGAAGCTATGTTTGATACCTTCCTTCTCACAGAATTCTTGCATAAGAAGAGACTCAAACTCAGTACCATGATCACTTCTGATCAAGGAAATCTGAGTAGAATACTCACTCTGTATACACTTTAGAAAATCTGTAAGAACCTTGAAGTTATCAGCCTTAGTTCTCAAGAAGAATACCCAAGTGAACCTAGAGAAGTCATCTACAATTACTAGAGTGTAAGACTTTCCTCCAAGACTCTGTACAGCAATAGGACCAAATAAATCCAAATGCAGCAAGTACAAAATCCTGGGAGAATCACTTTTATTAACTGATTTAAAGCTATTTCTTGTTTGCTTACCTAATTGACAAGCTTTGCAAAGGCCTTCCTTCTTGTAGGGGCAAGAAGGTAAGCCTCTTACAAGATTGTATTTAGCCAACCTAGAAATGTTTTTCAAATTTACATGACTAAGTCTCTTATGCCAAAGGGTATTATTACTGGTTACTTCATTAAATAAGCATATTTCAGATTTGGATGAGTTAAAATCTACAACATAAACATTACCAATTCTAATACCTACTAACACAACAGTATTATTTAAAGCAATATTACAAGCAGTGTCAGTAAACCATACCTTGTACCCAGCATCACACATTTGGCTTACAGAGATTAGGTTGTGCTTTAGTCCTGAGACATAAGCAACCTTCTTGAATGTTACAGCTCCTATGGTGAAGCTGCCATACCCTTCAGTCTGTCCACAGCTGGAATCTCCAAATACAACTTTTGGTCCCAGCTTGGCTTTGAAACCTAACAGGTTCTTCTTCTTTCCTGTCATATGCTTTGAGCATCCACTATCCAGATATCATTTTTCATGTATGACCGGATAGGTCTTCACCTGCAAAGATATCAATTATACATTGTGGACCAAGGTTACCTTGGGTCCAGTATTCTTCACAAAAGAAAAACTAGATATAAAAGATTTTGCAGGCTTAGATTTATATCCTAAAGGGTGTGATCTCCTAGGTGGGATAATCCATTCAGTTGAAGGATTAAACAACCTAGGGTAGTGATTGGGATTTGCAATTCTGGAAGTTTGAAATTTATTTTCCGGCTTAAGTCCAGATCGTCGATCCACGGTCGACGATCGCAAGCCATATCGTCGATCATTTGTAGTAGTGCTATGTTCTGGATTCCACGATCGTCGATCACTGGTCGACGACTCAAGATGAGATCGTCGATCTCCTGCACCAAAGATATCATACTTGGTGAAGGTGTTCAGCGATCGTCGATAGACGTTCGACGATTGGTTTGACGATCGTCGATTAATGTTCGACGATTTTTGTAAAGCTAGGAATTTTTTCTTCCTGTTCTCTTTCTTAATCTTATTCTGAATTTTCTTACATTTTTCAATTTCCTCAGTATTCTTTATTCATGATTCAGAAATAAATTTTACTGGAGTGCTAAATCTCTCCTTTGTGAGGAGGATGGGTTCACTAGATGTAGCACCTAAGCCTAGTTTATCATTACCAACCCTAGTGTTTGCTATACTGGTTATTTCAGATAATTTAAGGCTTCTGCCATTTAATTGTTCTTCTAACCTCTTAGATTTAGCTAGTTATAATTTTAGGAATGTTACTTCTTCTTTTGAGCTTTCTAATTCCTTTTCTAATCTAATTATTTCAATACTTTCCATGTCTAGTTCCATTATCTTTAATCTAAGTGACTTAATTTCTTTTTCAGATAATAGTAAATCTAAACATAGAGTTTTAAATTTTAATTTGAACTCAGGAGATGAGAAATCAAATGAGTTGATTACCTGGTCTTCCATAGAAGGATCTTCTTCATTGTCTCCTTCTTCTTCAGAATTCTCTACAGCTGACAGAGAGCTGCAGGCATCAATAGCCATGAGGCAGACCTCTTTGGCTTTCTTCTCTTCTTCTTCTTCTGAATCACTGGAGCTAGAGGAGTAGGTATCCTCTTCTGTTTCACTCCAGGTAGCAGCCACAAACCCCTTGTCCTTCTTCTTGTATTTGTGTGAGGAGGACTTGGAGTGGTGCTTCCTGTACTCTTTCTCATGTTTCTTCTCCTTGTGTTTCTTCTCTGGACAATCTGGAGCAATGTGTCCAGGCTTGCTGCAAACATAACAGATGATTTCTTTAGATGGAGTCTTGTCATACCTTGGTTTGTCCTCATACTTAGAGAACTTCTTTCTGAGGTCTCTCCTTCCCATGTTGAAGAACCTCTTGGCAATGAGTGCCAGTAACTCCTCATTTGATTGACTTCCTTCAGAAGTCTCGTCAGCCTTAAGAGCTAGAGAGTGCTCTTTCTTTGTAGGTGTAGGAGTTTTTACTTCAGTTGCAGCAGCTCTGCTCTTTAAAGTTTGCTCATATGACTTGAGCTTTCCCAACAAAGCTTCTGTGGAGAGTTCCACAGTGTTTCTTCCATCCTTGATGGGCCATATCCTTGAGTCCCAAGAGATGGGAAGGCACATCAGGATCTTGTCATTGACTTCTGACAAAGTTATCTCCTTGTCCAAAGACCTCAGTTCACTAATTATTGAACTGAGTCTTGTGTACATTGAGTCAATGTCTTCAGCATCATCCTTCTTGAAATTTTCATACTGAGAGGTGAGGTTGGATCTCCTGTCCTTCCTCTCATCAGCTGAGCCAGCAACTATGTGGTTGAGGGAATCCCACATAGCTTTGGCTGAGGTACATTCAGCAAGCTTCTGGAATATTTCATCAGACATTGTCTGAGCTAGGATATTCATTGCTTTTGCATCAGCTGCTTTTGCCTTCTTGTAAGTTTCATTGTAGTCAGGTGGTGGCACAGCACTGAGATCAGCAGAAGTGGAAGCAGCAGCAGGCCTAGCAGGTGGTCCTGTCAAAATAGAAGAAAAGATATCTTCATCAATAGAATTCATGTATAGTCTTATCCTGGCCTTCCATATGCCAAACTTGGACAAGTTGCATACAGGAGGTCTGGTGCTTGAATAATCCTTAGACTGGGCCATGTGTGAAAGTGTTTGTGAATGGTATCAGGAAACAACTTATCACTGGATCTTTTAACTCAGGTGTTAGCCTGTATGAACAGCTAACCTCCCTCTGATACCAATTGAAAGTGAGGGGATAAGTTGTAAACTACTCTAGAGGGGGGGTGAATAGAGTATTCAAATTTTATGAACAACTAGTCAGCTCCCTTGGAGTTTATTTGCGGAATAAATAATCTGATACTTGAACCCTAAGAGCCTAACACAGTGAAGTGCACAAGTGAGAGAGTTAACTGAAATTTCAGTTTAACTATAAGCCTATCACAGCAACTAGCAATCCTAGGTAGTTCTATCACAGCCACAGAATAAACAATTAAACAAGATAGCCAGAGACACAATATATATAGTGGTTCCCTCTAAATAGGTACTCCACTCTTCTACCACCCTGGTAGGAATCCACTACAGGTTTTTGCTAAGGTGCCCTGCTACCAATGATCTGATTCAGGTAGATCAAACAGACCCTTTGAGCTTTTGATAAGGATGCTCAACCACAGGTTGTTGATAAGGTGTCCTGTCACCAATGTTCACTTTTGAAGAGGTGTGAACAAACTCTTTTACAAAGGGGTTGAGAGGGTTAGATTATCTTCTCTGTTGTAAATACAGATTAGAGAAGACTTGTGGATTCTCTAAAGAATCAAAGTCTCCCCCTGGCTCAGTGAAAGTCCAGGGAAAGCCTTTGCTTCAGGATGAAGGAGTTTCAGATATACTGAAACTAAATCCTCAGAGATCTGTAGACTGATTTTTATCAGGTCTTCAGATTCTGGAATAATTGAAGCAGAACTGGAGCTCTTTCTGAAGTCTTGAAAACTCTAAGCAGATGCTCAGGAGACTTGAGAATGAAAGTAATTGCTCTGGGCTTTTTCTTCAGGGGAGCTTTTCTTCTTCTTTTTGTGAGATGGTGAAGAGTTGCTCTGAAGATGCTTGAGAGAATGCAGCACTAAGAAAAAATCTCTCTATATCTGTAACTTCTTGTTTTTCTGAGAAAAAATCTCTCTTAAATATGTCTTCTCATTTTTCCTTTGGAACGGCTCTATTGATTTGAATTCTCGAGCCCTGCAACAGATTATCTCAAAATAGAATATAGCAATAGGAATAGAATGACCTATTAGCTTACTGTCAGTCCCAATGAGGAATTAAATAAGTGGGAAAAATATCTCAGTATAAAGACTTACCATTCTTGGAAATAGCAAACAGTGCCAACGGCTAGAATACAGCCTGGCAATATATTTTGTATAATAGGACAAAAATGCTTTATCAAAATACTGAATCCCGTGATTTAAGCTTGACATATTTGGTAATTAATTTATTTTGAATTTAAGCCATAAATCTGCAAAAACAACTTCAGAAAATTCTCTAACCACAAGCTAAAACACTTGGAAATAAACCAAGGAATAGAATGAATATAAAAAGATAAAGGTAGACAATAATCGTCGAACAGGGGTTCGACGATCGTCGACCTAGCTAACAGATCGTCGACTAAAAGCAGAAATCTGTCGAAACAGAAATCGTCGAACAGAAATCGTCGACCAGCTCAAGATATCGTCGACTAAAGCAGAAAATCTGTTTAAGCAGAAATCGTCGAACATCTCATGATGTCGACGACTAGGGCAAAAATCTGTCGAGACAGATATCGTGAAGCAAGAACACTATCGTTGAACTGCTGATGGCAGATCGTCGACCAACCTTCAGAGCATAATAAACTTGCTCTGAGATCGTCGACCATCGGTCGACGATAATTGTCTTGACTTCAACGATTCTATAGCCCTGCTATCGTCGACCAATGATCGACGATCGCGAAGCCTCGTTCGACGATGGTCGAACGGAAAATGCCTTAACCAAAAATACATCTAGAACATCTAGCCTAAGCTCTAGGTCAGTTATAAACTATCCTAGGGAAACTGAACAAGGCCTAATCATGATCATATATAGTTATATGGATCAAGAGGGGCTGGAAAGGGATTACATAAGCCAAATCACATCTAGGGTACCAACATTATTCCTTAACCTTTGGGAGTTGGAGTGTGTATCAGATTGTTTTCAAGGTAATCTTTACCCGGGTATCTTGAACAGTTGCTTTCATCTTCTTCCCATCTGCATCTGTAGTTGCAGAAGAATAAAATTCCAGAACTTCTTTCTTCCATATCTTGGTTGATTCAGAGACCAAGAATTCCAAACCGATGTCTTAGATTAGGGCAATTACTCCCTGGATCTCTGGTGATGCTATTGTGAACCCACAACAGACCCGCTCATATCCTTCATTCAATTTTCTTCTGGATGAGGCGTCATTATCGAAAGAGAGAGATGGAGGTGAAAAGGAAAGATGATTCTACAAAACTATCCAGTGCACGACTTGGAGATGGGAGCGGTTATCTTCACTCTAAAGATCTAGCGGCACTACCTATACGGTGTCCACTATGATATCTTATCTGATAACAAGAACTTGAAGTACATGGATATGCAAAAGAAGCTGAACATCCGACAGAGACGTTGGGTAGAATTTTTGTCAGACTACCAGTATGCCATGCACTATCATCCCGGGAAGGCCAATGTGGTAGCAGACGCTTTGAGCCGGAGAGCCACCGCATTAGGAGCGGAGCCTCAGCTTATGTCTATAGAGATGGTATGGATATTAGAAGAGATGCAGATATCTCTGGTTTCCAAGGATGATCCAGAGCTTTACGAGGAGTACCTGACATCGATGAGTACCTCTGACGACATCCAGGATCGCATCAGGGACGGGCAGAGGCTGGATGCGAGGATCGAGCCGATATTCAGGGCCTTGAAGGTAGGCATGATAGGAGATTACTCTTTGAGAGATGGGCTATTATGCATCAGAGATAGAGTTTACATACCGGCAGGAGGCCAAATTCGGGAGGATATCATGACAGAGGCACACTACAGTAGATATTCAGTGCACCCGAGGATCGCGAAGATTGGAGCAGATCTGAAGAGGATGATGTATTGGCCGGGTATGAAGAAGGATATTACATACTTTTTCATGCATTTTGATATTTGCCAGCTCGTAAAGGAAAAGTGCAAGAGTTCGGCCGGATTATTATAGCTAATTCCGGTGATGTAGTGGAAGTTCAAGGACATAACCATGGATTTTATACATGGGCTACCCCCAATCACATGCGGGGATTGATTCGATTTGGGTGATCGTCGATAGATTGACAAAGGTTGCCAGGTTTATTCCAGTTAGTAAGGAAGCTCCGGTCAGTGTTTTAGTACGGAGGTTCGTCGAGCAGTTTGTCCATTACCATGGAGTGCCAAGGACGATCGTGTTAGATCGGGATGGACGGTTTACATCCAAGGAGTGGAGGTTAGTTCAGGATTTTATGGGTTCTCGGTTGACATTCAACACAGCCTTTTACCCTCAGACAGACAGGCAGATGGAGCGCACTAACCGAACACTGAAGGATCTTCTACGCCAATGCGTTTTGGACCGCGACAAGCCCTGGGATAGTTTGTTATCTCTGATCGAGTTCTCATACAACAATAGCCATCTGTCCAGCATAGGCATGACCCCTTACGAAACATTGTACGGAAGAAGGTGCAGGACCCCACTATCTTGGATCCAGGATGAGGATCCAAAAGCACTTGGCTCGGAGTTTTTTGAGGGCATAGATGCATATGTGAGATTGATCCGGGATAGAATGTTGGAAGCACAGAGCAGGTTGTCCAAATACTACATTGCGCAGCATCGTCAAGTGGAGTTCCAGGTGGGAGACCAGGTTTTCTTGATGATACGCCTGATGCATGGAGTCTCGCGGGTTTGTGGGAGGAAGAAGCTCAGTCCGAGATGCATGGGCCCTTACAGGATCCTAGAGCGGATCGGCCCCTTGGATTACAGACTGGAGCTACCGCAGGAGATAGTGGGATTGCATGATGTCTTCCATGTTTCTTCACTTCGGAGGGCTCTACTATGACCTAAGCAACTGATTTCCACTACAGATGGCCGGGTGGCTTCATATCGATCAGTCAGCCTAGAGCTGGTCAAGATCGATGATACAGTAGTGTGGGTCTTGCGGCGCAAGAAGGTCCCGCTAGTCAAGGTCCTATGGAGGAACCATGGGCAGGAGGAGCACACTTGGGAGCCACGGGACTTGATGCGGCAAAGGTACCCAGATCTCTTCGAGTTAGGTATACCTTCAATTCCTAGGGATGTTACATACTTTTACTTCAATAGAAACCCCGTAGGCCTTACCTTAATTTCGGGGACGAAATTTTTATTTTTATATATTGGGATTTATAACATCCCTCAAATAACTAGACCCCTAGGAGTGGTTTTGTCATGACTAGATCATGACAAAACTCTAAGAAGCTCAAAATACCAAATGAACAAGGCATAAAGGTAGAAATCACCATGTTCTGTCTAGAACACATCCTCATCACTATACGTAGGCTTTTACCTTAGGGCTTTAACTTGAATCTAGGACCACACCACACACCCCTAGCCCCTTAGGTTATCCATGGGGTCACTAAGGACCCATTGGGGCTATCAAAGTGTTCAAGTTGACCTAAGTCCACCCTAACCCTAAATGGGTCAAACTAACCTACATAGGGTTAATTAACCTTCCCTTAGCTAAATGGACCCCACATATACCTTCCTAATCCTTAATGGAGGTCAATGGGTCACCAAGGACCCATTGGGGTCAACCCAAAAGTTCAATTTGACCAAGGTCAACACCACCCTAGAATTAGGTCAAACTAACTCAAAAAGGCTAACTCAAGCTCAAACACAAAACCACCTTGAGTTACAAATAGTGAGTTTCCGTTACCAGACATTTAGAAAACATTATGCCTCCTGTTGATATAGAACCAGTTGGATTCGTCGAACTCAGCAAATAATTCATCGAACGAAGCAAATTCGTCGAACGGAGTTTGTCGAAAGTAGCAAATTCGTCGAACGGAGCAAAATCGTTAAACGGAGTTTGTCGAACGGAGCATATTCATCGAATGGAGCAAACTCGTCGAACGGAGTTCGTCGAACGAAGCAAATCCGTCGAACTGAGTTCAGAGTTTGTCGAACTAAGCCTCTATGGAATTAGTGACGAGGAGAGAGAAAGTGGGGAGTGAAGAGGCCATTCATGGCTTGGAAGGTAAAAGGCCTCCTCTATCCATCTCCAATGGCTTGACCCATCTCCCCTATTAATTTAGAGGAGTTTAACAACCATGTCCGACCCCCTAGGTGGCTGCATTCAGTAAGAAGGGTTCAATTGGCTGAAATCTTCAAACGGCCATTAATGGTTTAATGAAGCCATTGACCCTCTTGTCTCTCCCAATTAATGGAGTTTCATTCCCCTGGTCAGATCGAGGAGATCAAGAGGTTTTCCAGGCTATGCAAAGGCTGGATTCAGAGGTTCTACCATGGCCGAAACCTCTCCCCTAAGGTCTTTAATAGCATTGATGACATGACCACTCCCCTCCCCCTTTTGGACCCCTTAAAATAATCCATAGACCACCAGCAGCCGTTTCCACTATTCAACTGAAGAATTCGAGCCCTTCTACTGTACTATTGTAGGGCACCCGAAGCTTCAAAATCCCGCAATGGCGTCCCGTCGATTGGCAAGGCTTCACGCCTCCCAAAAGGTCTTGTCCCTCTCCTCTTTCATAGTTGATAGATACATATTCATTGGCCGCAGGATTTGGGGCCAATTAGCCCTAGATCGGGTAGACCAAAAACTCCATTTTCAGAGCTTTAAATTCCTTGTCTAAAACCTGATTCCGGCCACCTTCGGACGGCCTACAACTGCCTATTGTCGGCCGCCACCTCAACGAAGGTGGTGGTGGCATTGGCCGGATGGGGAGGCGCTCAGGTGGCCATAAATCACCTCCCAAAATAAACCAGGACTGGACAATCAGGACCGTCAGCTCAAGGAGGAAGATGAGCTGATCTCGTCCATCCAGCTTTGAGATTCATGCAGGATCAAATTATTTACTTTTTATTTTAATTTAGTCTGGTTACATAAAATGCTGTGAATGTTTTGATTTATTAAAAATACTTAGCGCCCCCTACAATGAAAGTAGACTATATAAAGTTGTAGCCCTTGAAGCCTAGTTTAATTGAAAATTTGTTTCAACCCATTTGGGTCAGTGGTCTGGCCACAACACTCAAAATGGTGCGCCTATACATGGGGCTAACCAGAGATTCAATTGAGTTCCCCCACTAAACAACCTATCCATATGACTTGAAATTTTGAATGGGGGTCACTATTATCTATACCTATAACATATTCAAAAATTGGAATTTTTGGAAAACATTTTCCTATAGTTTTTTGTAAAATTTAATAAATCATATATGATTTAATTAGAGGGTCTAATGACCCCTAAGGTCCCCAAAATTTTGGTGGCTATCTCTTAGGGTCATAACATGACTCTGATAAAAATCTCAGCCCAATTGGGTTTGATTTGAATAGGATTTGGTGTGACCAATGTGTGGCCCTTTTAGGGTAAATTAGGGCAAAAGTGTGCTCTGGGCATAGAGGGGACAATTCTCACCCAAAGGGGTTGGAACTTTGGCAAGAGCCCCAAGGTCAGTAAAAACACCCTCTCTTGGAGTTTGAGATGGATTGAGGTGGATTTGCCCTAGGACCCTAGTTCAAACCCTAAGGTTGGACTTTGGGGGTTTGTGAAGGACATGCAGTGATATGTCCTTGTATGGACTTGGAGTTTTGTCCATGTGTTCATAAGGTGGTGAATAGCCCTAGGAAGGAATTTTGGTGACATTTAGACTTATGCACACAACTTAAATCAATTAGGAATTATTTAGTCCAATACCATTTATGGAAAAATTGAAGGGGTCATATGACCTTGGATCCTCATGAAATTCTGGTAGAAGAGTTTATATATCAATATGAGTCTCTGAAATTTATTGTAGGATGTTTGGAGGACAGTAGCTCATACTTGTAGTTATAACCTCTAGGTTACCCCTATTGATGATTTTGTTGTGATCATGGTTAAACTAACTTAGAATGTTATGAAACTTAGTCAGTGATGTTTTGTGATCATATAAAATCCCTAGTAATTTTTTAGTAATTTTTGGATACGAATTTGAGGTTCTTCACTCTTTAATTCTATTTATTTTATTTATCTTGAATTAATTAGCTAGGTGCTAATAAATTTATGTAAGTCTGTAAGACTTGGTAATTTCTTATATTTTTGCATGATATTGTGATCATAATTTTTGGAAGGTCATAGCTTAAAGAAAATCTAGTACTTTATGTTCAAAACCATCCATGGCCTAATTTTTGGGAAATTTTAATAAATGCTAAATAAATTAGGAAAATTAAAGGTTTCTGGATTTAATTTAAATATGTTATGAAAGACCCCCAGTAAAAATTCTAGGGCATTTGGAGGAATATTTGAATGGGCCATCGTCATTACCCATCATGTAGCTTAGGTTGGTCTGCACATATTAAAGCTGTAGATTTGTGCTAGTTTGAAGGATGGACATGATGAGTTGGGTTGATTGTATACTGATTTGGTAAGGATAGAATGAATGATTCATTAGGAGTCATGATGGGGAGAATGTTGGGTTGTCTAGTGCTAAGTGGTGCTCTGGATCGCGAAAGATCGTCTTTCTTGGGGAGAGAGAAAGAGTCAAATACACTAGGGTTAGATTTTGTATAACATAAAAATGGGATTGGGACCTTGGTAGATACCAATAACAGTAAGTGCCTTGAGAAAGGAATGTTGGGTTTCTTTGGATGGCACAACACTTGTGCATGCAGCGAAAATAAGAACAAGAAAAACCCAAATGAGTTTGGATCTAACAATATTCATGAATCCAGAAGTAAAGCATGTTGTAATAAATATTACCTTTGAGGGATTGAATCTTAACTCAACCTAGATGCTCCAAAAGAATCGGGTCGGTCACACAGTGGCGAGAATCTTGAGCGCAGAAAGTATATCTGTGCCTCTAAAGTAATCCACACGATCGGGAGAACCCGTTGTATCTTGTCACACAAGTTCTAGGTCGAGAGAGGACACTCAGCGTCTCCACAGACTGCTAGATCTGTTGTACGAGAGGCGGCGACGACACTCGTCGGGATCGGAATCGGGATTGTTGATGGGATTGGCGGAATGCTTCCATCGGCTTTTAAGGTTACCAGTCTTTTGGCACAGTACGACACGTGTGCTTAGACAAAAAGAAAAATATCAACAGTAATCCCTAAAACATCCTATTTGTACTCCAGGAGATAAGTAGAATAACTTTCGTCGTTATCTGAAGACCCTGGACTTTCATTCCATAATTCAGCAAGTCAACATTTGACTCAGTACGGGCATTCGTCGAACTCAGCTCGACGAACTCAGTGCCAAAGGCCAGCATTCGTTGAAAATCATTCGTCGAACTCAGCTCAATGAACTCTGCGCCAAAGGCCAGCATTCGTCGAACTCAGCTCGACGAACTCTGCGCCAAAGGCCAGCATTCGTCAAACTCAGCTCGACGAACTCAGCTCTTAGAATTCAGAATTCGACTAGACAACCCTTGTCTCGATGAATCGTCGAGTATCTACAGCATACACGATGAATCGACGAGTATCATTCTATACACGATGAATCGTCGAGTATCCATAGGATACACGATGAACTAAATGCCAACCTTTAGCAGAATCAACACTTAACTCGACGAAAGTGTTGAATGGACTCAACGTTGTCAATGCCTTCTGCGCCATGGCATTGAGTGCACTCAACGCACTCAATGCCTAAGGCTAGATTCGTCGAATGGCATTGAGTGAGCTCAATACACTCAATGCCTAAGACTTAGATCCGTCAAGTCAACACTTTGACTCAATGAATCGTTGAATGGACTCAACGCACTCAATTCTTAAGTGCAATACTCAACGAATCAACTCCTTGACTCGACGAATCGTTGAACACACTCAACCCACTCAATGCCACCATTCGACGAGTCAACCCTTAACTCGATGAAGGCGTTGAGTGGTCTTAATATACTCGACGTATTTGCCTTAGAATATTTTAAGTCCATTTGCTCATCATATGAGCTATACCATACAAATCAAAATTCCTAATTTCTCCACAATCTTATGTGCGACCCTGAAAGGCTCATACTGAGTTGGCAGTGAGGCTACATGCTTGATCACTTCCAGATCACCATGGTAACACCAACTGTCTCCCACTTAATCTTGAAAGTATCAAACAAAACCTTCACAAACAATGAGTGGCATCTAGCAATACATCATTACTCCTCAAACTGTAAGAGTTTATAAACTCATAAACCATTGTGACCAATGTTACAGTGTTGTCATATCCCTTCGTACCTTATATTCGGAGAGAACTAGAGGTATAGACCGTATCACCCTCATAATTGTTCAATCCCAGTTTCCTGATCTTGAATGGACTTTCAGAAATTGGTGAGCCCAATATCATATATTGACTCAACCATGCATGGTCATGCATTTCTCAGTCTCATTTAATCAAGGGGCCCATGGATGCAACTCCTATCATATAGGAGGACAAATCCCATTTCTACTCACACGCAAACACCCAAATGACTCGTAACGTACCCAATAACCACCTTTATCATCCAACTTTCTCAAGACTGGACTTTTGATGGCATAAAAGCATGTTCTTCCTCACTCAGTGAGTGACTTCAGGTCAAAGGAACACAAACACCATTGCCACTTGAGCCATACTTGTGATATATTTATATAACTATCCACAAAGTATTCTTATGGTGGGTCTGTCTAGTACAACTTGTTCATAACAAGTACTCAAGTGATGGCTTGATATCACAATATCATGACCTGTGAGGATGGTTCATCAGTCAACGCACATGCTAGTCTTAAAGGTATCATCATCGCCCTTAGCTTCTAAGATGATACAATGACCAGGGACTCTTTAAGAATTATACTTCTGGGATCATAGGTTCTCACATCAAGTCACTACTTGACCTATGGAAGCAAACATTCTAAGGGCTTTTTTCAGTTAACTATTCTATCACAATAGAAATAATAACACAATAAAAGAACTTGCCAAATATATGAACTGTATACAGTACTTTTGTTCATCAAATAAAAAATCTAACAGCCAACAAACATACAATCCACAAGACTCAAACCAGAGTTGATTATTCAGGTATCTTATACCCATATATCTAACATGACCATCATGCTTTCTCTGTGCGATAGGCTTTGTTAGTGAATCTGCAATGTTTTCTTCAGTCGGCACTCTGTATATGCTCACATCTCCTCGATCGACAATCTCTCAAATTAGATGGAACTATCGAAGTGTGTGCTTGGAATGATGATGAGATCTAGGTTCCGAAGTAAGTGTAATTGCACCGTTGTTGTCACAGTAGAGATCTATGGGATGAACAATGCTAGGAGATAAATCTAACTCCCCGATGAATTTCCTAATCCATACAGCCTCCTTCGCTGCATTTGTAGTGGCGATATACTCGGCCTCAGGTGTAGAATCGGTAACTGTATCCTGCTTGGAACTCTTCCAACTAACAGCACATCAATTCAGTAAAAACACAAAACCTGACTGAGACTTTGAATCGTCCCTATCAGTTTGGAAGCTAGCATCTGCGTAACCACTTAAAACGAGCTATTCCTCTCCGCTGAATACCAAGAATGTATCTGTAGTCCTTCTCAAGTACTTGAGGATATTCTTGACGGCTATCCAGTGACCTTAACTTGGATCAGACTGATACTTGCTAGTCATGCTCAAGGCATAAGAGACATCGGGTCTAGTACATATCATTGCACACAAGATTGATCCAATTTCTGAAGCATATGGAATGAACTTCATGCGGTCCTTATCTTCACAAGACTTAGGGCACTAGTCCTTAGAGAGACTCATACCATGAGACATGGACAAGAATCCTTTGTTGGACTCAATCATGCTGAACCGTTTCAACACCTTGTCAATGTACGTACTTTGGGTCAAACCTAGAACCTTTTTTGATCTATCTCTATAGATCTTAATACTAAGTATATAAGTCACTTCCCCTAAGTCCTTCATCAAAAAGCAGTCCCCTAGGTTGTTCTTAACAACTTACAGGGTCGGTTTGTCATTCCCGATCAATAGTATATCATCTACATATAAAATAAGGAAGACAATTATGCTCCCACTAATCCGTTTGTAAACACACGGTTCATCCTCATTCTTGATAAAACCAAACTCTTTGATCTTTTCATTAAAATGAAAATTCCAACTTCGAGAAGCCTGTTTCAATCCTTAAATAGATCTCTGAAGCTTGCATATTTTAGTGGCTTCACCTGGAGATACAAAACCCTCAGGTTATGTCATATACACTTCCTCAAGGAGGTTCCCACTAAGGAAAGTCATTTTGACATTCATCTGCCAATCTCGTAGTCATAATACGCAGCAATAGTAAGCAAAATTCTTATGGACTTAACCATGGAAATAGGAGAAAAGGTCTCATCATAGTCAATACCATGAATTTGCTTGAAACCCTTAGCAACCAGTCGTTCTTTGAATGTCTGTACATTCCCATCCATGTCGGTCTTCTTCTTAAAGACCCACTTGCACCTTATGGGTCTTACCCCTTCAGGTGGTTCAACCAAAGTCCATACTTGGTTTTCATACATGGAGTCCATCTCAGATTTCATGGCTTCAAGCCACTTCTCAGAGTCCTGTCAACACATAGCTTCATGGTAGGTTGCAAGCTCATCACTATGATCAATAAGCAACACATTACCTACTTGAGACACGAGAAATCCATATCTCTCAGGCTCAAAACTGGGTCTACCAGATCTACATGGAGCTTGTGTTTCCTGAGAAGGTTCTTTAGCTACAATAACTTTTAGTCCTAACTCAGGTTCCAATACCGATTCATTCAATGATTGTGGTTCCTGAACTTCTTCAAGTTCTACCCTGGCTGTCTTTCTACTTAAGAATTCTTTCTCAAGAAAGACTCCAGCCCTTGCGATAAACACTTTGCCCTCGGACGGTAGGTAGGAGAAGTACCCTTTGATTTTCCTAGGATACCCCACAAGATAACACTTATCTGATTTGGGTTCCAGCTTATCAGGTATTTGACATCTCACGTATGCCTCACAGCCCCAAACCTTTATGAATGATATAATAGGACGCTTCCCAGTCCATATCTAATATGGTGTCTTCAGAACCGCTTTAATTGGAGCACGATTTAGTGTTAAAGCAGCAGCTTCGAGTGCAAAGCCCCAAAAGGAAACAGGCAGATCTGCATGACTCATCATCGATCGCACCATATCTAACAAAGTACGATTCCTCCGCTCAGACACACCATTATGTTGTGGTGTGTAACACCCCGAAACTCAAAAGAGGGACGGGTGACGTTTTAAGCCAAGTCTGGGACTTGGAGCAGGTGTCACGGGCATGACACGGGCGTGACACGGGCGTGTTTGTCCACGGGTCATGTGGTCGACGTTTTGACGATCGGCGATCGCCGAGTTGAGGCACACGGCCTGGGACACGGGCGTGTCCCAGGGTGTGTCATGCTAGGGAGTTTAATGAGTCATGTGCACGTGCCATGACACGGGCACAGACACGGGCGTGTCACTTATGACACAGGCGTGTCGGGTGCCGTGTTGCAGGTCGTGTCCTCCTCGGGAAACAAGTGTTGGTAGTTGCATACGGGGCGTGACACAGGTCTTGACATGGCTGTATCACATGTGACACGGGCGTGTCAGAGGCCATGTCGAAGGTTATGTGCTGGTTGGAGCGTCGGGCGAGATGACGAATGGGCAACACGGCCCTGGACACGGGCGTGTCGCAGGCCGTGTTCGGCCCATATTTTGTATTTTAGGCCCCGATCGTGGAAGTTCGTTTCTTTGCTATGGGATCCAACGGCTGGGGGCTGGGTCTGAGGGTTTAAACTCGGAAATAGGGTTTAGAAGCCCTTAATTCACTTGGCTATTCTCTTTCTAAAAGTCTAGAGAGAAGGGAGAGCAAGGAGGAGGAAGAAGGCCAAGATCCGGTCACCGGCGGAGCTTCGGAGCTCCAAATCGCGAGCCGTCTTCGGATCCGTGAAGGCAAGGAGATTGCGGTTCTTTCCATCTACGTAGTTTTCCATGACGCCGAGGAGAAATGCTAGGGTAACGATTCTCATCCTAGGGCATGTGAAGCCCTCTTTTCCTTTGCATAGGAAGCCCTCTCTCGCGAGTGAGCGAAGAGTTGAGGCATTCCTTTGGGTAGATATGTAAAGTCCCCCTTGTGTAGAGTCCGTATACGTAAACGGGAATAGGCATTGTTTGTGAAGCCTATCCGGACAAGTTGGTCTTGATCGGTGATGTTGCATTGCATTTGAACCGGGGAAGACTCCAGGTGTTTGGGCATTTTCGGGTTTTCTACGTGGTAGATTGCAACAGGGAGCCTTAGAGACTAACTCTAAGGTGCACCCAGAAAACTGGGCAAAAGCGTGCTTTGCCAACATGGTGGCCGGGGAGCCAACGTGAACATAACTGGGTTATGTGATTATTGTGGTGGAAACGGGACTCGGTGAGTCTTGACCTGCGCATATGGCTTAAATTGCTGTTGCGGTTTGAGCACGGGTCAAGAGGAACCATACCCGATCTATGTCGTTCTGTGGAACCGTTCGCATGGATGAGGGTCTTCGGCGGTCTATGGCTTAAATTTTCGTGACCAAGGCCAGGAAGGCAAAATGCTCATATGGTTGGCCATCCAAGGGGCGGTGATGGAACGGGAACGTCTATGGCTTGAATTGACGTGACGTTGTCCGGTCCGCCGTGAATGTGCCCTGAGTGCATGGGGTGTGTGGTCGTGCGAGCCTACGCCTGTGATGAAGTGTGTTTACACTATTTTGATGCTAATACTAATAAAGTGCAAGGAAAGAGCATCGCCGCCCTGCTTTTGGGGGCGGGATCGTTATAATTTGGTCAGCATTGCTGACCATTATTTTGTTTACCACCAGGCGGTGGATTGTGTCTTGCAGGTGCTGCGGAGCCGAGCGGGAAATAGCGGGCTAAAGCCCATGATGTTGTGTTGGCCCTCGAAGGCCTAACTCTTGTTTATGCTTCCCGTTTATCTCATGTATGGCCGGCCTGTGTGCCGAGGTTTGAAAGACATGTTTTGTTAAGCAAACATTGTAAGTCCTTAAGGCCAGTTGTTGTGTGTATTCAACATTCCTATATTTTTGGTTAAGTGGACATTCATGATAGCAAGGTTCTTAATTGTGCAACTTAATAATTGCTTCCGCTAAGTGCTGTGTAGGACGTTGTGATTGGTTGAATGGTTTCAATAAGTAACCAACTGGTCTGTCCGTAGTATATGGCGTCGAGCCCCGGCCGGACCTACTGCTATATGCTATGTGACAGATAGGGGTATTACAAATTGGTATCAGACTACCTGTTTTGGTCAAGCTTAAATGAATTCGTGGACGAATTCACTTTAAGGGGTGGTGAGCACATGTGTGTGCGTCATCGTTATAACATGAAAAGAACCCATGAATGTCCACTTAGGAATGAAAATACACATGCTTGAGGAACCTGCGTGTTCCTATAATTGCTGTTTGCAATATTGTTGGGTCGCTTATCGGTGTTTTGCATGATTATAGGTTACCAGAAGTGGTGCTTGACCGTCGGAACGGCCAGGTTCTGAGGAAAGCAGCGCACCTAATGATGCGCCTTCAACACCTCCGTCAGCGGAGACCATTAGATTGGTGGCAGAAGTTGTCTTTGCAATGATCAATGCGCAGCCTGCAAGGCAGGTGCAGCAGTCTGCTCCTGCTGTGGAGTAAGTGCTGCTCCAAGCGGCAGAGCCTAGGAGGGTGGAACAGGTGATTGTGGAGCCGGAGTTGCCTCGGAGAGCAACTGAAAAACAACTTAAGCATGTGATGGGCTTCCATCCACCAGTGTTCTCAGGAACAGGAACCCCGACTCAGGCAGAGGATTGGCTATCGAGAGTCAATAGAGTGTTGACAGCAAAGGAGACAGAAGAGTGGCAGAAGACCACGATTGCAACGTTCTTGTTGGACGGGGACGCGAGGTTATGGTGGGAAGGGCTGGAGCTACACCACCTGAGGGGAAGATAGTTGACAGATGTCTCTATGGGGGAATTCTCAAGTTTGTTTATGGCTCGGTACCTCCCCCCAGCCCAGAGGATCGCGTTGGAAAATGAGTTTCAAAAGTTGGTGTAAGGAGACAACACCGTGGACGAGTATCTCCACGAGTTCACTCGTTTAGGAAGATACGCTAGCACTACCTTTGACGACGAGGAGCGCAAGACGAACCGCTTTTATAAAGGGTTAAGAGATGAGCTGAGGTTGTTACTGTCGGGGCCTATGGCGCAGGGTTTCCTAACCTTGGTCAACATGGCCCGGTCCTTCGAAAAGGACATGAAGAACGTGCAAGCGAAGAAGGAATCCGGTGGCAAGAAATCGGAGTTAAAAGCGCCGACTACTTCGAAGTCGGGTTATCGCAGGTTCTACAAGAAGGCTAGGACGTCGGGTCCAGCCCCTTCTTCAGGTTCCTCGGGGACGACTACCAACCGAACCCCGGGCGCTTGTTATACTTGTGGAAAGATGGGTCACTTTGCCCGCGACTCCTAGAGCGGACAACCAAAGTCCGAGAGAAAATAAGGAGCCACTTATGAAGAAAAGGGGAAGGCGGTGGAGTCAACCGCGTCCCATTATGGTCCGACACAACCGAGAGTCTACAACTTGGGACAACAAGAGGCCATCAAGCAAGCCGATGTGGTGACAGGTACGGTTAAATTTATAGCAAGTTAGCTTTAAATACTGTTACTTAGTGCTTGTTAGCTTAATACTGTTTGTGTAGGCTTTGTTCTTATTGGCGATTGTCTGGCACGAGCACTATTTGATACGAGAGCTTCACACTCCTTTTTGTCCGAAATCTTTATATCGCGCATCGGAGTCCCTTCTTCGATGGCGAAGGAAAAATTGGATGTGCTGCTACCGAATTGATGTTCGATGTGTGGGGACAGAGTGTGCACCGTAAAAGTTCTTATTGGAAACAAAGAGTTCGACTTGCTAGCATCATTGCTGTCGCTAGTAGAGTTCGACGTTATCTTTGGGATGGATTGGCTTTCGGATCAGAAGGCCTATATTGATTGCAATAGTAAGGAGGTCAAGTTGGGTGTTGGGCGGGAGACAGCATTCACAGGACTAAAGGGGTCAAGCAGGACGCTGATGTCTGCTCTTCAGGTGGTAAAGACAGTTCATGCTGGCGCAGAGCTGTTCTTCGCGATAGTGGGGGCTGTAGAGCCTAAGTCCACTCTGGATAGTATCCCCGTGGTTTGTGAATACCCCGATGTGTTCCTGGATAATCTTCCCAGAGCCCCACCGCAGCAAGAGATTGACTTCACGATCGAGCTCGTGCTAGGTGCCAAACCTGTGTCACGTTCTCCTTATAGGTTGGAACCTAAGGAGATTGCGGAGTTGAAGGTTCAACTGGAGGAGTTGATGGAGCAAGGGTATGTGCGTCCAAGCTCATCGCCTTGTAGCGCACCGGTCCTCTTTGTTAAGAAGAAGGACGAGAGTCTGCGGCTGTGTATTGACTATAGGGAGTTGAACAAGCTAACGGAGAAGAATAAATACCCGATCCTAAGGATCGATGATCTCTTCGATCAGTTAGTAGGATCGTCGGTGTATTCGAAGTTGGATCTGAAGTCTGGGTATTATCAGCTGAGGATAAGGGAGTGTGATATCCCAAAGACGGCGTTCAGCACAAGGTATGGGCATTTCGAGTTCATGGTCATGCCGTTTGGACTGACAAATGCACCATCGGTGTTTATGGATTTGATGAACCGGACATTCCGAGATTTTCTGGACCACTTTGTGATCGTCTTTATTGACGACATACTAGTATACTCGCAGTGCGAGGAAGACCACTTCAAGCACTTGCATCTGGTGTTGGAGACTCTGAGGAGGAACGAGCTCTATGCAAAATTCACCAAATGCGAGTTCTGGCTACCCTCAGTAGCATTCCTTGGTCACATTATCAGTGGGGAAGGTATAGCGGTGGATCCGGCGAAGATTGTTGCAATACGGGAGTGGCCTGTGTTGTTTTCGGTAGCGTAAGTCCGGAGTTTTCTTGGGATTGCCGGCTATTACAGGCACTTCGTGGAGAACTTCTCGCAGATAGCGTTACCTCTCACGAAGTTGACAAGGAAGGATCAAAAGTTCTTGTGGACGTAGGAGTGCGTGCAAGTGTTTGAGGAGATGAAGGGACGGTTGACCACGGCGGCGGTGTTAAGTTCGCCTAGTGGGACCGATTGCTTCGAAATTTATAGTGATGCCTCAGGTAGTGGATTGGGCTGCGTACTGCTGCAGCATGGGAGCGTGATAGCGTATGGATCGCGTCAGCTGAAAGTGCATGAAAGGAATTATCCGGTCCACGACTTGGAGTTGGCGGCCGTGATATTTGCGCTTAAGTTGTGGAGACACTACTTGTACGGCGTAAAGGTCGATATCAATACCGAACACAAGAGCCTGAAGTACCTGTTGGATCAGAAGGATCTCAACATGAGGCAGCGGAGATGGATGGAGTTCCTGGGGGACTACACGTTCAAGATTCATTATGTACCCGGGATAGGCAATGTAGTTGCGGATGCATTGAGTCGCAGGGCTCCCGCCCAAGCCAACTGGTTTTCGGTTCATGATGTGAAGATTATACGGGAATTGGAGGCTTTGGAGATCAGTTGTGTGGACAAGCAGTCTAGTGCCAAAGCATTGTTGAACAGGACGGAAGTTCAGTATGACCTGGCTGATCGCGTTCGGCAGGCATTGGAGTTGGATGTTAGCATGAAGGAGCTTATGGATGTAGCATTGGATGGGTAAAATTCCTAGTTTTTTGTTGAGGATGGGCTCCTAAGGAAGGACCATCGTTTGTGCGTCCCAAGCGGGGGAAATCTACGGGCGGAGTTGATGTACGAGGCTCATAATACCAAGTACTCAATCCACCCAGGGAGCACGAAAATGTACCAAGACCTAAAGAAGCTGTTTTGGTGGCCAGGGCTCAAGAAGGATGTGGCCTTGTTTGTGGCTAAGTGTCAAACCTGCGCCTTGGTAAAGGCGGAGTGTCAAAAGCCTGGAGGATTCTTGAAATCCTTGCCTATTCTAGAGTGGAAGTTCGACGACATATCGATGGACTTTGTGCATGGCTTGCCAAGGTCGCAGAAGGGGAACGATGCCATCTGGGTGATCGTAGACCGGTTAACAAAGGTGTCGCACTTTATTCCGCATAGGAAGGATGATTCAGTAGAGAGACTGGCAAAACTATATGTGGATAATATAGTCAGATTAAACGGTGTGTCGCGCAGCATCGTGAGTGATCGGGATGGGCTTTTTACGTCCAATGATTGGAGGTTGGTGCAACATATGTTGGGGACTAAATTGAAGTTCAGCACAGCCTTCCATCCGTAGACGGATGGGCAAACCGAGAGAGTCAACATAACATTGGAAGACATGCTCTGCATGTGTGTTCTAGACTTCGGAAAGCATTGGGAAGACCACCTGTATTTGGTGGAGTTTGCATACAACAATAGCTAATAGGCGAGTATTCTAATGGCGCCCTTCGAGGACCTATATGGTAGGAAGTGTCGCACGCCGTTATCGTGGCTGGAAACGGGTGAGGCAAGGTTGTACAAGAAGCAGGAGGTGGAGAATGCTACTTCTTTGGTGCGGATCATTCGAGAGAGTTTGCTGATTGCTCAGAATAGGAAAGCTAAGTACTACAATGTCAAGCACCGGAACGTGGAGTTCGGGGTCGGCGATTGGGTGTACTTGAAGATAAAGTCGTTCAAGGGTGTTTCGCGGGTGCGACGCTTGAAGAAGCTGAGCCCAAGATACCTTGGACCCTTTGAGATTCTGGAGCGGGTCAGTGAAGTGGCTTATCATTTGTAGCTATCGGTGGATTTGAGTGGACTACATGATGTATTCCACGTCTCTGTGTTGCTGAAGGCGGTGCAAGAACCTTCGCAGGTGATCGCAGTGGATCTAGTATCGGTGGACGAAGGGTTGAGGACTAAGGTCAAGCGCGTTCGTATTGAAGACATTGAAACTAAGCGACTCTATAACAAGGAGATCCGTATAGTCAAGATCCGGTGGGACAATTTCGGTCGGGAGAAGCTCTCTTGGGAGTGAGAGCAAACTATGATGGAGGAGTACCTAGAGTTATTCCGCTCAGGTACTGCTTTAAAGTTTTCCGTTTTCTTTCGTTTAGTAATTTCGTTGGCGAAATTCTTTTAAGAGGGGGAGAGTTTTAACACCCCGAAACTCAAAAGAGGGACGGGTGACATTTTAAGCCAAGTCTGGGACTTGGAGCAGGTGTTACGGGCGTGACACGGGCGTGACACGGGCGTGTTCGGCCACGGGTCATGTGGTCGACGTTTTGACGATCGGCGATCGTCGAGTTGAGGCACACGGCCTGGGACATGCGCGTGTCCAGGGGGGTCACGCTAAGGATTTTTTTGAGTAATGTGCACGGGCCATGACACGCGCACAGACACGGGCGTGTCACTTATGACACGGGCATGTCAGGTGCCGTGTCGCAGGTCGTGTCCTCCTCGGGAAATAAGTGTTGGTAGTTGCACACGGGGCATGACACGGATCTTGACACGGCCGTATCACATGTGACACGGGCGTGTCGGAGGCCGTGTCGAAGGCTGTGTGTTGGTTGGAGCGTCGGGCGAGATGACGAATGGGCGACATGGCCTAGGACACGGGCATGTCGCAGGCCGTGTTCGGCCCAGATTTTGTATTTTAGGCCCCGGTCGTGGCCGTTCGTTTCTTTGCTACGGGATCCAATGGCTGGGGGCTGGGTCTGAGGGTTTAAACCCGAAAATAGGGTATAGAAGCCCTCATTTTACTTCGCTATTCTCTTTCTAAAAGTCTAGAGAGAAGGGTGAGCAAGGAGGAGGAAGATGGCCAAGATCCGGTCACCGGCGGAGTTTCGGAGCTCCAAATCGCAAGCCATCTTCGGATCCGCGGAGGCAAGGAGATTGCGGTGCTTTCCATCTACGTAGTTTTCCATGGAGCCAAGGAGAAATACTAGGATTATGATTCTCATCCTAGGGCATGTGAAGCCCTCTTTTCCTTTGCATAGGAAGCCCTCTCTCGCCAGTGAGCGAAGAGTTGAGGCGTTCCTTTGGGTAGATATGTAAAGTCCCCCTTGTGTAGAGTCCGTATGCGTAAACGGGCATAGGCATTGTGTGTGAAGCCTATCCGGACAAGTTGGTCTGGATCGGTGATGTTGCATTGCATTTGAATCGGGGAAGACTCCGGGTGTTTGGGCATTTTCAGGTTTTCTACGTTGTAGATTGCAACAGGGAGCCTTAGAGACTAACTCCAAGGTACACCCGGAAAGCTAGGCAAAAGCGTTCTTTGCCAACATGGTGGCCGGGGAGCCAACATGAACATAACCGGGTTATGTGATTATTGTGGTTGAAATGGGACTCGGTGAGTCTTGACCTGCACATATGGTTTAAATTGTCATTGCGGTGTGAGCACGGGTCAAGCGGAATCGTACCCGATCTATGTCGTTCGGTGGAACCGTTGGCATGGATGAGGGTCTTCGGCGGTCTATGTCTTAAATTGTCGTGACCAAGGCCAGGAAGGCAAATTGCTCATATGGTTGGCCGTCTAAGGGGAGGTGGTGGAACGGGAACGTCTATGGCTTGAATTGACGTGACGTGGGCCGGTTTGCCGTGAATGTGCCCTGAGTGCACGGGGTGTGTGGCCATGCGAGCCTACGCCTGTGATGAAGTGTGTTTACACTATTTTGATGCTTATACTAATAAAGTGCAGGTAAAGAGCATCGTCGCCCTGATTTTGGGGGCGGGATCGTTATAATTTGGTCAGCATTGCTGACTGTCATTTTGTTTACCACCAGGCGGTGGATTGTGGCTTGCAGGTGCTGCGAGGCCGAGCGGGAAATAGCAGGCTAAAGCCCATGATGCTGTGCTGGCCCTCGAAGGCCTAACTCTTGTTTATGTTTCCCATTTATCTCATGTATGGTCGGCCTGCGTGCCGAGGTTTGAAAGACATGTTTTGTTAAGCAAACATTGTAAGGCCTTAAGGCCAGTTATTGTGTGTATTCAACATTCCTATGTTTTTGGTTCAGTGGACATTCATGATACCAAGGTTCTTAATTGTGCAACTTAATAATTGCTTCCGCAAGGTGCTGTGTAGGACATTGTGATTAGTTGAATGGTTTCAATAAGTAACCAACCGGTCTGTCCGTAGTATATGGCGTCGGGCCCCGGACGGACCTACTGCTATATACTATGTGATAGATAGGGGTGTTACATGGTGTTCTAGGTGGAGTGAGATGTGATACAACACCACACTCTTTCAGATGATCATGGAATTCATGACTTAGGTATTTGCCACCTTGATCAAATCGGAGTGCTTTAACCTTCATACCCAGCTGGTTCTCTACTTTGTTTTTAAACTCTTTGAACTTTTCAAAGGTTTCGGATTTGCACTTCATAAGATACACGTATCTGTATCTACTGAAATCATCAGTAAATATAATAAAGTAGAAAAACCTACCTCTAACCATAGAACTCATGGGTCCATATATATCACTCTGTGCTATACCCAAGAGATCATCAGCCCTCTCATTGAAGCCAGTGAAAGGGACTTTAGTCATCTTGCCTAACAAATAAGTTTCACATCTCTCAAATGATTCATAATCAAATGAGTCCAATAGTCCATCTCTATGGAGCTTGGATATACATTTCTCATTTATATGGCCCAAATGACAATGCCAAAGATACGTAGGGTTCGAGTTATTTGTTCTCAGTCTTTTAGTATTTTCAATAATATAGATCGGATGGTCTAAGTTCAAAACATAGACCATTAAACATTTGGGCTACACCATAACAAACATCATTCTTAAATATTGAACAACAATTATTCTTAATAATAAAATAAAAACCCACCATGTCTAAACATGAAATGGATATATTGTTTCTAGTTATGGAAGGAACAAAATAACACTTATCTAGTTCTATTACAAGCCCATTGGGCAAAGCAAGACAATAAACTCCCACGGCAATAGCAGTAACCCTTGCTCCATTATCAACACGGAGGTCCACCTCTCCTTTACACAGCAATCTTCTCCTTCCCAATTCCTGCACATTTATACAAATGTGAGATCCACATCCGGTATCCAATACCTAGGATGAAGGAGCATAAAGGTTTATCTCTATAACATAAATACTTGAAGCGGAAGTCATACCTCCCCTCATCTTGTGCAGACCCTCCACACAAGAAGGACAATTCTTCCTCAGTGACCAGTCTTGCCACAATGGTGGCACTTTCCCTCTTTCATCAAGCCTTTCTTTTTTAGTGCTGAAGAATTGGGCTCCAGTCCAGACTTAGATCCTACCTTTGTATTCTTGAAGCCCTTGGCCTTGCCCTTTCCTTTATGCACCATCAATATGGGGCTAGTAGGCTTGGCCTTCTTCATGTTGATCTCGGCAGTTCTTAACATGCCTAAGAGCTCGGGCAGTGTCTTGTCTATTTCATTCATGTTATAGTTTAAAACAAACTGCTCATAACTATCCGTCAATGATTGTAGGATAAGGTCTGTGTCCAACTCTTGTCCTAGAGGGAACCCTAGCCTTTCAAGGTTCTCGATATACCCAATCATCTTGAGTACATGAGTCCCTACTAGGTCCCGATCTCCCATCTTACACTAGAACAATGCCTTAGTGACATCGAATCTATCTTGATGAGCTTGCCCTTGAAACATTTTCTTGAGATGCTCGTCAATGTCCTTGCAACCAATGTTCTCATGTTGCTTCTGAAGCTTACAGTTCATAGTCGCTAACATGAGACATTCGACGTCTAAGGAGTCGTCGAGATACTTCTTATAAGCATCTATATCAGCACGGGGTACATTCCCGGCAGGCTCATCATGGGATTTCTCTTCCAAAACATAGAGCTTGCGCTCTTGCCTAAGAACAATTCTTAGGTTCCTGTACCAGTCCAAATAATTTGTACCACTCAGCTTCTCCTTCTCAAGGATCGCTCTGAGGGACAGGGTGGAGTGTGAACCACTTGCCATTGAAATTCTACAAGAATACAAGTAAAGCAAATTAGTACTTTAATCAAAAGATCCCACTATTTTTATCAAACTGATAACCCTCGATATCAATTCGAAGAGTTTTGCGTAACTCTCTTAGTGGACAAGATCCATATTTCACTAACACAATGAGTCAGATTTGGCTTTTCTCTCACAATGCAGCTATTTAGGTAGGCAACGCTTGCCAATTGCATCACTATGCAATTCCTGTATGGCTGGTGAATAACTCTTTATTCGCATCCATCATATGGTTTATGCCAACCCCATGCCTCTTGGCACTCAACCTTTGAGGTCACCCAGTTAAGCTTGACCCGATGTCGATAATGGGAAAATCACAATTATTCGCTCACACCCTCACCAAGATAGATTAATACACCTTGCTTTGGCAAGCCTAAACTTCATCGATTGAGGCAGGAAGAGTGTCATCCATTGAAAGGCATCTGAATACTTAATATTACTTAAGGGATTTTTAATTCTTGATTAAATCTTTAATTATGATTAACATTTAACCAGTGTGCACATCAAACAAAATAAAATACTACAATCATAATCCAAATGCATCCTAGATGTACACAAGAAGATCATCAACACATGATGAGCCGGGCTAAATCTGAACATCTAAGACACTCCTTAATCTTCAGATTTGCATGCATAGGACATGAGCAACACCAACTCCACTTACACATTAGACAAGCTCGTCACTTCATGTAAGATTCAAAATCTAACACATGTTTTGTTTCTCAAACGAACAAAGTGACGATTACTATTAAGGAGTAAACTCAAGGAAATCACAAGCATTCTTGGAAAGATCCAAAACTAAATTTGGGTATTTAGAACACTTCTAAATCTCCAAATCTACACTCTATGGATTTTCCAACTTTTGAAACAATGAATATTGTCAGCAACCTCCCTCTGATACTACTATTGTGTTTTTGGGGATGGCACAACACTTGTGCACGTAGCGGAAATAAGAACAAGAAAAACCCAAACGAGTTCGGATCTGACAACATTCATGAATCAAGAAGTAAAGCATCCTATAATAAAAATTACCTTTGAGGGATTGTGTCTCAACTCAACCTAGATGCTCCAAAAGAATCGGGCTGGTCACACAGTGACTAGTGTCTTGAGCGCAGAAAGTATATTCTCGCCTCTACAGTAACCCACACGATCGGGAGAACCCGTAGCAACTTGTCGCACAAGTTTTAGGTTGGGAGAGGACGCTCAACGTCTCCACAGACTGCTAGATCTGTTGTAGGAAAGGCGGCGGTGACACTCGCTGGGATCGGGATCAGGATTGGCGACGGGATTGGCGGAACGCTTCTGTCGGCTTTTAGGGTTACCTGTCTTTTCGCACAGTACGGCTCGTGTGCTTAGAAAAAAAATAAAAACATCAACAGTAAATCCTAAAACATCCTATTTATACTCCAGGAGATAAGTATAATAACTTTCGTCATTATCCGCAGACCCAGGACTTTCATTCCAGAATTCAGCAGGTCAACATTTGACTCAGTACGGGCATTCGTCGAACTAAGCTCGACGAACTCAGTGTAACGCCTCCATCTGTCACATGGAATATAACAGAGGGTCCGGTCGGGGCCCCACGCCATATTATACAGACAAACGGCAGAATCACTTATGAATATCAAAATTCTTTTCTACTCGCATCTTAACTCAGAGCATTCTAGTAGAAGATTTTAGCATGCAAAAACCTATCATATTGAATATCCACTAAATATATAAACAATACATTTATATATATCACCAGGAATGTATACAAATACACAAACGCTCGATGCCTTAAGGCCTTACATTTTTCTCTTAATAGGTGTGGTTTCATACATCGGCATGCAGGCCGGCCACACATGAAAATATAATTATTTGCATGGCCTTCAAGTGCCTACAAGCAGCAAGGGCTTCAGCCCGCTCAATCCAATTCAGCCCGTCAGCACCTGCATATGGACATCCACCCAAAGGGTGATAAACAAAGAAATGGTCAGCATTCAGCATACTAATTATAATGACCCTACCCCTTACCCGGGGCAGTGATTCCTTCCCTGCATGCATCGCAATCACAACATATATATTTATATATCACAATAAGTGCTCTCACGCACAACATCATCATAAACGCCGGCCTCATTGTCAGACACTCCGTGCATTCAGGGAACGCTTACGGTGTACCGAATTATCAATGGTACCACCACCGATTAAAGGTTCTTAACTTGTCGACATGGGGCATTAGTCTACTATAACACGCATGCTGGAGACTCCCTCGCCCATCCCAATCAGAGGTGTTAACCTAATGACAACAATTGAGCATTTTAGATTGACCAACCATTGTAGTGTAACAACCCGAGATTTTGCCTGCAGCCCCCCCATTGCATTGCCACTAATCGATTCTCATAACGCAAGTATAGGTCAGCACTTTCCCGTTACTCAACTCGTCAATAGCGCACATCTTGACGCGGGTCGGCTTTCGCTTTCCTATTCAGCACACAGCTCACTCAGAGCATATAGCACAAGCACACGAGAAAAGGAGCTCACACAGAGCATCCTAGGTATTTTGGAAGTACTCACAATTCACAGGCACCCTCACAAACTCTATAAACTACTCATTTCATACACAGAGTCTTCTCTGGTTCGCAACATAAACATCACCAATCCATACCAACCGTCCGGATGGGCTTCACACAGCATGCCTATTCCATACTTCACATTTCCGGATCTTGATGCAGACTCAACCGGGGATATCAACTCTCAACCCACTAGAATCACTTATGCTTTCCACCTCTTGGTGGAGGATTCCATGTACATGCAAAAAGGAGGACTTCACTTATCCAAGAAGGAGATAGTTACCCTTGACGATCTTTTTGGAGCCATGGAAAACTAGCAGGATGAAAAGCACCGCAATGGCCTTGCCTCCATAGATCTGGACTCGGCTCGTGATTCGGGGCTCTGAAGCTCCACTGGCAGCCAGATTCCTCCTTCCTTCTCCTTCCTTGCTCTCCCCATTCTCTAACACTTTTGAAAGAGAAAGACTTGAGATAAAAGAGAGTTTATCCTTCAGCTCTCGTCCTTATAACAATAGGGAGATCTCTGGACCGTTGGATCCTAATTGAAGGAAATGAACGGCCAAGAAATGCCCTGAAATTACTTTCCTGACCTGAACACGGCTTGTGACACGCCCGTGTCACAGGTCGTGTGCCTTATGCGACAAAGAAACTGACTCTGCCAGACCAGTACACGGCCCTGTGATACGCCCGTGTCATAGGCCGTGTGCCAGACACGGCTTCAGACACGCCCGTGTCTAGCCCATGTTTATCAGCCTTCGCAAACCTGACAAAATATAGAGAAGGACACTGTTAAATTTTGGAGTATTTAGGCGGCCTGGTTTCTAATTGCAGTGGTCTAGTTGTTCCAGTAGTCTTGCGGTCTAGTCTGGCAGTCTGGCGAAGAGAAGCCACAGTGGTCTGCTTGAAGCAGTGGTCTGGCAAAGTGTAGCGGTCTGCTTGAATCCGCAGATATCTTACCGTGGTTACAGTCCAACAACTTACAGCAGGCGATCAGGCGGTCAGTTCGAGAGGCTGACTCTGGGAAATTGCGGCTTTGTAGTTAGTGGTTTTATTTCTTGTATAGTTGGTGGTTTGGTCATGTCAAACAGCATAAGCCGTACGGCTTGTATTTAGTCCCACATCGCTTGTTGTAAATCTCTCTCTCCTCCCCCAGTTTCTATAAATAAGGGGGCATACCTTTGTAATCTTTATCTTTTTTAGCAATAAATGTTTGCAGTTTATTTACCACTTTTGTCCATTTTCTGCATGGTATCAAAGGAAGCCGATCCTTTGCTTCAAGAAGGTCGCGGTTTGTTGCTCTAATCGCGTGGCCTCTTCAACCGGCTTCATCTGGTTTGTACGGCTTCTTTCTTCTCCCTTCCCTCCCTTGCTTATCCCTGTGCTTGTGACTTGCTTCCTCCCAGGCCTTTTCTGTTCGCTTGGCTTCCCTTGCTAACCGCGTTGTCTCTTCTCTGTTGCGAGTTTCGCCCTTGGTCGCGGTTTCTTCCTTGCCGCTGGTGTGTTTTTCACCTTGACCGGGCGGCCTTATGCTCTTTTCTCTTCTTGATGCTTATTTGCTAGTCTCTTGTCTCTTCTTTGATGTGAGTCCGCATTTTGGTCGCGGCTTGTTCCTTGTCGCTTGTTTGTTAACACCTTAATCGTGCGGTCTCCGTCTCCTTCTGCAACCTATTCTTGATTATTTTGTCCTATTTACACCACGCGGTTTCTTTCTTTCTATTTGTGCAGTTTGAGTCGTGTTCGCACGGTCTCTGACTCTTCTTTCTTCTTGTGCAGTTTTTTACGTCCTTGCGTCGAAACTTTTCTTGTTTTGTTGTTGGTGTGTTGACACCGATACCAGGCGGCTTGTTTTTTTCCTTGTCCGCGTGCTTCACCTCTTTTCTTTTCTCGCTAGCGTTTCTTTACCCGCTACAGTTCCTGCTCCTTGGTCCGGTTTCTTCTGGTTTCTTACTCTCTTCCCGCCCTTTTGGCCGCGGCTTCTTCTAGGCTCTGGTTTGTGTACCTTTGACCGGGCAGTCTACTTGGTCTCTCTTTCTTCTTCGTTATTTATGCCGGCTAGTTTCTCCCTGAGCGGTTAGTTTACCTGCTTTCCGGCTTCTTCTTTCCAATGACTTCTCTTCTCTCTTCTACTACTCGTGCTCTTACAGTCTCCTCTGATAAGTGGCTTATTGACTTTGGTGCCACTAGTCACATGACTGGAAACTCTCGTTTTTTTTCCTCTTTGCTTGAGGCAAACAGGTTATCTCATGTTGCTGTTGCAGATGGAACCTCTGCGCCTGTGCATGGTATTGGCATTATGCATCTCTCTTCATCTTTGCTATTAGAGGACACTCTTTTTGTCCCTACTTTCCCATGCAATTTAGAAACTGTTCATACTCTTTGAGCCTAGTTAAGTTGCACAGTTACTTTTACTGGCACCACTTGTTCTTTCTCTGATTCTTTTTCTAAGGATATAATTGCTACTGGTACTTCCCGTAGTGGCCTATTTTATCTTGACAATGTTGTTACTCTTTCTACTTCTTCCTTAATTCCATTGTGGCATCGTCATCTTGGTCATCCTCCTTCTCGCCTCATTCATCAACTTCTTCCAGACCTTCCTTTCGACGATTTTCCTTTGAACTGTGAATCATGTGAGTTAGGCAAACATCATCGCTCTTCTTTCCCAGCTCGAACGGGTCGTTGTTCTTCACGTCCTTTTGAGCTTGTTTACTCTTACATTTGGGGCCCTTCTCTGGTTGCTTCGGTTGGTCGCAGAAGCTTGTACTTTGTCATATTTATTGATGATTTCTCCAGATGCACTTGGATGTATCTCTTGAAGGATTGTTCTGAACTGTTATCTGTATTCTCTGCTTTTTATCATGAGATCTTCACACAGTTTAGTGTGCTCATTCAGATTCTTCGTATTGATAATGTCAAAGAATATGTCAGTCATCCGTTCTCTTTGTTTTGTGTGGACAAGGGTTTGATTCATCAGACAAGTTGTCTGTATACCTCTCAACAGAATGGCATTGTTGAACACAAGAATCGTCATCTTATGGATGTTGCTCGAAGTCTTTCTTTGCAAATGAATGTCCCCCGGTTTTATTGGGGTCATGCGGTTCTTATTGCTTGCTATCTCATTAACTGTATTAACTCGTCTGTTATTCAGGGCAAGACTCCTTTTTCAGTATTATATCCATAGGCCGAACCATTTCCTTTGCCCCTTAAAACCTTTGGTTGTACTGCCTTTGTTCACGTCTCTTCTCCTGGACGGGACAAACTTTCTCCCCGATCAATTAAATGCATATTCCTTGGATATTGCCCTACTCAAAAAGGGTATCGATGTTTTGATCCTCTCCTGCGCAAATAGTATGTTTCTGGAGATGTTACCTTCTTTGAAGATACTCCATATTTCTCCTCTCCTTCTTCTCTCATACCAGTCGATACTTCTCCTTCCCTACCTATTCTCTCGGCACCTCTGCTAGAGCTGGTTCTTTCCGCATCTCATCCGGTTACTCCTTCTCTTTCTCGGGAGCCTGATGGGTTATCCTTGGAACCCTCTGTGCCTGTTTTGGAGCCTCTTCTTTCTTCTGCCAGTACATTGCCTCCTCAAGTCAGCAGTGACCTCGATCTTCCAATTGTCTTGCGAAAGGGTGTTCTCCGATATACTCAGCATCTGATTTGTGCGGTTGTCTCTTATGATCAGCTTTCCCCAACAACCAAGCATTTTGCCCTTGCTATTTCTTCTACTGCCATTCCGAAAATGTATCAAGAAGCTCTTGCTCTTCCTTAGTGGAAGGCTGCTATGGATGAAGAAATGAGCACGTTAACTGAGAGATGGACACTTGGACTCTTGTTCCACCACCTCTGGGCATTGATGTGGTTGGATGTCGGTGGGTCTTTGTGGTTAAGTATCTTCCAGATGGCTCTGTTGTACGGTATAAGTCCCGGCTTGTTGCCAAAGGGTTTACTCAGACATATGGGGTGGATTTTTTCGATACTTTTTCTCATGTTTCTCGCATCAGCACTATCTGTATTCTCTTCTTTGTGGCTGTTAATAGAGACTGGGAAATGTCTCAGTTGGATGTTAAGAATGCCTTCCTTTATGGGGATTTACAAGAGATTTTATACATGGAGCAACTTCCTGGGTATGTTGCTCAGGTGGAGTATCAGGTGTGCAAGCTTTAGAAGGCGATTTATGGTTTAAAGCAGAGTCCACAAGCCTAGTTTGAAAAGTTTAGTGAAGTTGTTTCTCTTATTAGGTTCAGTAGAAGCTCTATTGATCATTCTTTGTTTATATGCAAGACTACTAAAGGTCTTGTAGTTCTTGCTATCTACGTTGATGATATTATTTTGATTGGTGATGATAAGGAGGGCGTTGATCTAGCCAAACAACATCTTCGACAATGCTTTGTCACTAAGAATATGGGACTGCCCAAGTACTTCCTGGGAATTGAGATTTCACGAAAGAGGACCTTGGTGGTTCTTTCACAACGGAAGTATGCGCTAGATCTACTAAAGGAGATAGGTCTTCTTGGCATGAAACCTTCTCGTTGCCCAATGGTTGTTAGTGATGATAAAGGCTAGACTGATGATTCTCCTCTTCTCCCAGATTTCACTGTATACAGGCGACCTATAGGAAAACTTATATATCTGACTGTTACTCGACCAGATATTTGTTATGCAGTTGGGAAGGTTAGTCAGTTTATGCAAAGTCCTAGAGAGTGTCATCTACACTCTGCAATAAAAATTTTGGAGTATGTGAAAGGGTCTCCAGGAAAGGGCTTATTGTTTCAGAAGAATGGTCATCTGAAGATTGAAGCATATTTTGATGCCAGTTATGCTAATAACAAGGAGGATAGAAAGTCTACATCAGGTTTTTGCACTTTTGTAGGAGGAAACCTGGTTAGCTGGAAAAGCCAGAAGCAGCCAGTAGTTTCAAGGTCAAGTGCTGAAGCATAATATAGGAGCAACGACTCAACTACCTGTGAGTTAAAATGTCTACGGGCGCTTATGCTTGACTTGGGAGAAGTCTATGACCATCCTCTTTCTATATTTTGTGATAACAAAGCTGCAATTTATATTTCAAGGAATCCTGTCTTTCATGAGAGAACAAAACATATTGGGGTTGATTGCCATTTCATTTAAGAGGAGATTTTGAAGAATCGGGTTTGCACTCCGTTTGTTACATCAGAAAGAGAACTAGTTGACTTCTTCACCAAACAAGTTACTCCATCTGAGAAGGTCTATAGCAAGCTGGGCATGGTCGATATATATGCTCCAGCTTGAGGGGGTGTGTTAAAGTTTAGAGTGTTCGGGCGGCCTGTTTTTCTAACCGCAGTGGTCTAGTTGTTCCAGCAGTCTTGCGGTCTAGTCTGGCGGTATGGCGAAGAGAAGCCGCAGCGGTCTGCTTGAAGCCGCAGCGGTCTGGAAAAGTGTAGCGGTCTGCTTGAAGTCACAGAGATCTGACCATGGTTGTAGTTCGATAACTTGCAGCAGGCGATCAGGCGGTCAGTTCGAGAGGCTCTCTGGGAGATTACGGCTTTGTAGTTAGTTGTTTTATTTCTTGTATAGTTGGCGGTTTGGTCATGTCAAACCGTATAATTCGAATGCCTTGTATTTAGTCCCACATCTCTTGTTGTAAATCTCTTTCTTCTCCCCCAGTTTCTATAAATAAGGGGGCATATATTTGTAATCTTTATCTTTTTGAGTAATAAATGTTTGCGGTTTATTTACCTCTTTTGTCCATTTTCAACAGACATGGCCCTTGACACGCCCGTGTCATAGGCCGTGTGCCCAACACAACTTGCCTCTCGAGGATTGTCGAGTGCATTTCGTTGAGATCATTTCGTCGAACTCATAGGATACGGCCCTGGACACCACCACCCCCCCACCCCACCCCCCCCCCCCCCCCCCCCCCCCGTGTCATAGGTCGTGTGCCCCACTCGAGTAATCAGAGTAGGACACGGACTTGGACATGCCCGTGTCCCTGGCCATGTTGCCTTAGCAAAGCAGGACACGACTTTGGACATGCCCGTGTCCTAGGCCGTGTTGCTCAGTCTACACAACCCACTCATAAATGAGATTTTGGGGCGTTACACTTAGCGCCAAAGGCCAGCATTCGTCGAACATCATTTTTCTAACTCATCTCGATGAACTTGGTGTCAAAGACCAACATTCGTCGAACTCAGCTCGACGTACTCTGTGCCAAAGGCCAGCATTCATTGAACTCATTCGCCGAACTCAGCTCGACAAACTCAGCGCTTAAAATCCATAATTCGACTAGACAAACCTTGTCTCGACGAATCGTCGAGTATCTACAGCATACACGATGAATCGATGAGTATTATTCTATACTCGACGAATCGTCGAGTATCCATAGGATACACAATGAACTCAACGCCAACCTTCAGCTAAATCAACTGTAACATCCCTCAAACTTCTAGACCCTTAGGATAGTTTTGTCATGACTAGGTCATGACAAAATCGTAGGAAGCTCAAAAAGATGAAGTGAACAAGGCATAAAGGTGGAAATCACCTTGGTCTGCCTATAGTACATCCTCATCACCAGACATAGGGTTACACCTTAGGGATTTAACTTGACCCCAGAACCCCACCACAACACCCCTAACCCCTTAGGAGGTCAATGGGTCACCAAGGACCCATTGGGGTCAACCCAAAAAGTCAATTTGACCAAGGTCAACTCCACCCTAGAATTAGGTCAAACTAACTCAAGCTAAAACACAAAACCACCTTGGGCTGCAAATAGTGAGTTGCATTATCATGACATTTTGAAAACATTCGGCCTCATGTTGATATAAAACCTGTCAAATTAGACGAATGGAGCAAATTTGTCAAACTAGGCTCGGGGCGTTGTGTCCGTTGAGTGCACTCAACGTCATGGGCTGAGTGGCGTTAAGTGCACTCAATTCCATTTTACTTGGGAAGATTCTGGCTTGGGGAATTGAGTGTGTTAAGCGCACTCAACGCCAATGACTGTTTGGCGTTGAGTGAGTTGAGCTCACTCAATGTCGTTATACTTAGAAGGTTTTCTAGCTTGGGGCGTTGTGTAACTCCCCTAGCCAATTTAACGTGGCAATGCCACGGCTCCGCTCTAGGCGACGCTACCGGGCTGCAGCCCATGCGCCTCAACCCCTCTCCACCAACAGGCGGTTTGTTGGTGGCCACAACCTCCCTTTGATGAGTCAAACTCCATAGTTAAGCGTGCTTGGGCGAGAGTAGTACTAGGATGGGTGACCTCCTGGGAAGTCCCCGTACGACCCAACTTAACTATCGAGCATCGCGGTCCTATGCTCACATCACTCATGGACAGCAAGTCTGTATTGTCCTAAAGAGAAGGTACAACATTCATAAATGTTGGTGTTGTGGGAAAGTGGGTAACTTTGTCATTGATTGTTGGCATAACCTGAATGTGACTAGTGGACAGAAAGGTGCTCAGTCCTGGCAGAGAGTTGAGCAAAAGTTTTATACTCATAACAAGAACCTAGGACCCAACTATTGTTGGGTGCCTAAGGGTAAATAAATTTCTTTTTGTAGGTTAGTCCAAATACCTGTCTAGATAAGACTTGGTATTTGGACAATGGATGTTCAAGGCAAATGTTTGGGACAGAATGATTGCTCAAGGAACTTGCTCCATATAAGGCAATAAACAAAGGTTGAGGCAGTTAAGTGTATAATCCTCAAAAGCTAGAGGCAGTAAGCCTCAAGCTAAGTCTCTCTCTCTCTCTTGCATAGTGACTAGGTTTGAAAATTCATTAATAAAGTTAGATGTGCTTAGGATGAACCTCGCCAAGCACACCAATTAGATAGCAATGATTCAATTATCCTACATAGTTATCTACATTGTTAACTTTTGTAGACTTTTCTCTCAAGTCCAAATAACACATAAATCAGTGCATATTAAGGTTGCCAATAAAACTTACTAATTAGCATGTTAGGTCTCCATCATACTTAGAATTGATAATATATCTGTATAATGGTGTGACAAATATCGTAGAGCAAGTCGTAAAGTCTAAAAATATTCAATTGGTAAATCTAATGATAAGGCATTTAACCTTTTCATTATAGATATAAAGGCGACAAGAAACGAAAAGCCACATCACTCTTAAAAGCTTTAAACCTAGCCGTCGAGACCGAAACCTTCTCAGCATCTTACCGCATTGACTCGATGGCGCCGAAGATTACAAAGGAGCTCCAGGAGAGCTATGAAATTATGAGGAATGGATTCAATCATTCCTCGCTAGAGATTAAGGAAGTGTTATGGATGATTGAAACCATGGGTTTGGAGTACACCCATTCTGAACCCTCAACCATTCTTAGATAAGAGGTAGTGGAACTGTTGTCCAACGCTAAAGTGTTGTCTTCTCAAAACTCACTTAAATCTAATATTGAAGACATCAAGATCAAGGTAAACCCTAAGAGACTAGGCAAAGCCCTTCGTTTACCCTCCGTCACCCCTAGCAAGGAAGAAGAATCCACTATCATGGACATAGACAGAGCGCTCGGATGGTGTGGATATAGTGATGCTAAACTTGGGTCTATTAAGAGGAAATTCTTCAATCAGAGAGGTAAACTGCTAGCAAATATTGTAGGGAAAGCCCTTATCTGTAAACCTGGATCACATGACACAATCTCCAGGTCAATGTTTGATTTGATGACTAGGATAATCTTCAATAGGAAGACCTCTTGGTAATCAATCATCTACCAGAGAATAGTAGATTGCCTACACACTCCAAAAATGGGCAGAATTCTTTCTTTATACCTAGTGAATACCTACCCTGATACATTCAAGTAGGAGCAAGGAGTGAAGATTCACTACCTAAAAAGAATGGACATAAAAAACTTTGGACAGATTCACTAGGGTCTTGCCAATGAGCCAACCTTCATCAATAAAGAACTCCTCTAGGGATACAAGGAAGAAACCTGTTGAGGAGGAAAGAACTGCCAGCTCTGAACCAGAGCTTGGAACCTACTCTCCAGCTGATGTTGGTCTGTAATTTGACTTATCACTCAGTCAATCCTCTGGAAACATTCAACTCAAGGATATTATTGTGCATGTTGATAAAATCCATGCCAGCCCTAAGTCAGGACAAGTGTCAAAGAATGCCACTGAAAAGTGGTTGCTACAGAAGATGAGGCAGATATAGCAGATACTGATGATGTACCTATAATTGATGATATCCCTATTACAGAAGATAACCATAAGCCTTCTGAGGCATTAGATACTTATCTTGATTGGTCAAGCCCAAAGAAGGATGCTTAGCCTAAGGGGGAGCATGATCAGATGGATTTGAAAACTTGGATCAAGTTATCAATAGAATAGTTGAGTCTGCACCCACTACAGGTAATACCCATACCCTCTTATTTAGCAGTTTTAATACAACTTTAACTAAGGAAATGTTTCCTTCTATAGATGTTATAGTTGAGGGGGAGCCTTCTCAGGTCCCTACTCAGGATGATGTCCCTCCTCCTATGAGCCATACATCATCTACTCTTATCTCAAATGAGGGATTAGTAAACCAAGTCAAAGCACTCATAGATGCTCAGAACACAACCCTCAAGGAGTATGTTGACCAATCAATTGCAAAGTTAAGGGAAGAACAATTGACTGTAGTAAAGGGAAGTAAAGAAGAAACTTCTCACTTAAACAAATAGGTCACCACCTGGTTTGATAGGGCTGGAACTGCTGGCATCAAACTGACCACCCTCATGAAATCCTTGGACACAAGCCAAAAACTCTCTGCATCTGACATAGGATATGTCAAGAATTATGTGAGTGCAACTGATGAGGTGATCAGGGGTACAGTAGATCATGTAAATCATCATATCACCAATGTTGCTTTTCACTCTATGAAGGAGGCACTACTTCTGAAAAATGAGCTACTTGTTGACAATGAGAGAATACTCCAATCCATATGAAGCAAATATGAAGTCAACACCACCCTACTGCAAAATACCAACTATAAAGAAGGCAGAAAGGGGGAGAACAACCATGCTAAGACAGCATCACTCATTGAAGAACAAGCCTTCAATGTAATTCAAGGCACAAGGGTGGTCTACACCTTCCCCTCCTGGATAGAAAGAGGCTAGAGGACCTAGACATCCCAGCACAAGATAGAGCTGTACAGGATGCATTACTTGCTGTCAGAAGAAAGAGGGAAGTAACTCAAATGGCTGAAGAGTTCATGGCAAAGAGGAGAGTTGAGAACAGAGATGATCCAGATCATGAACAGCTAAGTGATGCCTCTAAATCCATCCTTATCAATGCTTGGATAAGCCATGGACAAATCTTAAAGAATATTGATGGTGTTTATCCTTCTGAGGAATGGATCAAGTATTTGGAAAGAAATTCCCTAAGGGAAAGAGTATTCAAAGAAAATTTGGTAAGGAAGAGTAATCCTAAGAAAATGCCTCACAGATATATTCCAAAGCCATTCCTTTACTTCAAGAGGTAGGAGAACAAAGCTGAAAACTTGAAGAAGACAGCTGCTACAAAGGATGCCGATTCAAGTTCATCAAAGAAGAGTTGAGATGAGACTGCAAGACTTAGGGTTCTTTAATTATGTAATCAATGTCTTGTAATGAATATCAACAGTGTAGCAATACCAAATCATTATCAATGAAATTAATATGAGTTGGCCCTGATTATATTGATGTGATAAATGTGCATGCAATTATCATCTATATTTCTGTAATTAATAAATATGTTGTTCTTTCATAGATATCCTATAATCACATGTTTGCTACTGTTGTTTGGATTAGTTAATGATTAGGTATATCTTAATCATAATGTTTACCTTGTTAATGATTGACAATTCACTAGTACCATTGGTTATTCAATCATAGTGTTAAGCCATCTCATCTAGGGGGAGTTTTTCCTATACTGGGATGGCTAGTTGTCATGATAATGTTTAATCAGGCCTATCATGATATTTTTTTGTGTTCATGCACCTTAGCATGGATGGGTGTTCTGCCTTCTTAAAATGGGGGAGATTGTTGGGAATTGTGACCTTTAATATTCCTTAGGATTTGAAGAGGCATCACCAATCATGCTAAGGGGCATAATGTATTTGATATGTGCTTGAGTTCTTGCATGCAGGTTGTCCTTGATTGAACAGGTGAATAGGAAGAGGAAGCCTGAAGTCAGATAATTTGACTAAGGCATAACCACTTAGATAGCTAAGACAACTGAGAAGAATGTCTCAGCAGAACCGTTGAGATAGCTGAGAATATCATCACAAATCATTGAGAGAAGTGTTGGTCTCAGCTTAACCGCTGAGACAGAAGAATGTCTCGGCTGAGAAGAAGAAACTGCTGAGACGGTTTAGAAGGAACCGCTAAAACAGAAGATTCTCAGCTGTGAAGAAGAAACCGCAGAGACAATTGAGAATAAACTGCTAAGACAAAGCCAGTAGAAATTTTCTAAGTCCAGAAAGTGGAGTTCGTCGAACTGAGTTCAGAGTTTGTCGAGCTCAGCTCACAGATCGTCGAGCTCAAGTTAAAGGTTGAAGATTTAGAGTTCATCGAGCTGAGCCCGCCTTTCGTCGAGCTCAAGTTGAAGTTTGAATATTCAAAGTTCGTCGAGCTGAGGTATCCATTCGTTGAGCTCAAGTTAAAGGTTGAAGATTCAAACTTCATCGAGCTGAGCCCGCCTTTCATTGAGCTAAAGTTAAAGTTTGAAGATTCAAAGTTCATCGAGCAGAGCTCACATTTCGTCAAGCTAAATGTAAAGTTGGAGATTCTAAAGTTTGTCGAGATCAGCACAGAGTTCGTCGATCTCATCTCGATGATCGTCGAGCTCAGTTCAAGTAATTCATGTCGTTGCAGGAAAGATACAGTAGCGCCGAAAGCTATTGTTTGTCTTCTTCTAGGGAGGTGGCGCTCACCATACTTAACTGGGCCACATTAAAATTATGTCGTTGATTCAAATCAACAGATATAAAAGGAAGAGAAGAAAAGAAGATTAGGGTTAACGAAAAACAAGAACAAAAGCAAAAAATGAAATAGAGGCGACTGAACTTCATCTTCTTCGATTAGCTTGAAAGCAAAGTCCAGCAGTGAAAGCTAGAAAGCAAAGATAGTTGAAGCTTCTTCCAGTTCAGCAAGAGTGTTCCTTGAAGAACAAGTTGGCTGATTCAATCTATCAGTAAGAGAAGATAGTTGAGGGCTATATGCATTCAACAGCAGTTGCTGCCTTCAGTATAATAGAGAAATTTGTAGCTGTAAGAGAAGACTAATTCCTTCTACAGCAAGTGGGCTAGACTTATATCTTCTCAGTCCGGCAAGTTAGACTCATAGAATTTTCTCTGAGTCAGTACTTCAATTTTATTGATTAATTTCCTGTAGGATTCAATTTATCTGAATCTGATTGTAGGGCACTTTGTGCCTGAGTGGTAGGTGACTAATTAGTCACTGAGGTAGGTGCCCTACTGGGGTACTGAGGTAGGATCTAAGTGTGGATTTGAGTTGTAGAGCTTAATTTCTTGAGGTAGGAGAGTGTTCCTCTCTGAGGTAGGATCCAAGTGTGGATCTGAGGTGTAGGGCTTAATTCCCTGAGGTAGGATAGTGCTGCTCTCTGAGGTAGGATCCAAGTGTGGATCTGAGGTAGGGCTGTCCTCCTAGCCTGAGTGTAGGGCCTAGTGCCTGAGGTAGGTGACTGTTGGGTCACTAAGCTGTAGGTGACAAGTGTGTCACTGAGTTGTAGGCCTTTTGCTATAGGTGCTTAGAAGGGCACTGAGGTAGGTACCTTGATTGGTACTGAGTTGTATGAGTGCTGCAGTACTCTGAGAGTCGGGTTATGTGCTTGAAGTTGTAGGGTTGAGAAGCCTGAGCTGTAGGCTATGAAATAAGGCTGAGGTAGGTGGTCAGTGGACCACTGAGCTATAAGATAACTGTAGGGCTCTGAGGTAGGAACCCTTGTGGTTTTGAGTTTGGATTCTGAAAAGAATCTGTGTGTAAGGCTGAGGGCCTGAGGTTTAAGCTCTTAGGAGCATATTGGCAGAGTTCTTGCCTAGTCCAACAAATTAGTTGGATTGGTGGGAGGGAAAGTGGATGTACCCAATTGGGGAACCACTATAAATATTTATGTGCTTGTTGTGTTTCTTGTTTCCTTCTTGTATCGCAGGTAATTAGGACTAGCTCTAGATCACCAAATTTATAAATAGCAAAAAGATCTAAGAAAATTCAAAGACTTATTCGCCCCCCCCCCCTCTAGGTGACTAGCTAACCTTTAAGTAATAACTTTCATCCACCTTCATTACCTTCCTTTTCCTTCTCCCTGCTCGGTGCCTAGGAGCCGTCGGGGAGGGGTGGGGGATGATAGGACTTAGTCTTTTAGACTAACGGTCATTGACCAAATCATTTTAGGGGATCGTGGAGCCGAACCAAGAGATGCAGCCCTAGAGGTCGGTGTGCTTGGAGACGGGACAGTCTAGCACGGGAGTTAAGGCAGCAAGGACAGTGATTCCCGATCATTAGTAGTTATTATAAATGTGCTTCCACATTGAGTGACTTATAGTGAGGATCATGATGTATTGGGCAAGATCCCTCTTATTAGTAATCTGATTTATCATTGTTGTGGACTCTCCTTTCATGGAGATTTATTTATATTCATGTGATTTCTGGTGGACCAGCATTGAGGTTAATTTTACTCATGTATTTATACTTTTACTCTTCTCTTCTGCGATCGGTATGGCCGGCAGGATCGGCGTTTTGTAGTGACGACCTTCCTGAGCGTGTTGGTGTCACCGAAAAGCGGTGGTTCTGGTCATAAGACCGTGTTGGTTTAAAAGAAAAAAATGGGGTCTTACAAACTGGTAACAGAGGGAGGTTTCGATCCTCCAACCTGTGGGTTATGGGCCCACAAAACTTATGCAGCGGAAGCATGGTGTGCCCATATGGAGATCACAAGTAATTATCCACTTTTAAATAGGTTTGGGTCAAATTTCTTACAATTGGACTTTGTTATGCAGCCCCTGGCACATCCTATACCGCAAGGCGGAGCCCAGCAAACTCTGAATGTTGCACCAGCGCCACCGGCTCCAACTTCATTTCTATAGTCGGAGATGGGGCAGACTCTGACAGCCATTCTGGAGGTCTTTAGGGCCTAGCAGTCTCCGGCTCCGCAGCCAAACCCGGGGGCCAATTGGTTGAGCATCTTCCGAGGACTCTCTATCCCATCTTACAATGGGACGGAGTCGGTCCTACGGACGGAAGAGTGGCTTAATATCATGTTTGAGATGCTGACCAGGATACGGTGCCCATGGGAGGAGAGGGCACCTCTGGTTGTCTTTTGTTTGGAGTCTCATGCGAAGAGGTGGTGGAAGACACTTCTGGATACGGTGTTTGCAGATCGGGAGATTGCTGACATCACTTGGGAGGAGTTAAGGGATGCACTATTGGAGCACATAATCCCACAGTCGGTAAGAGAAGAGATGGAAGACAGGTTCCTGCTGCTAAGGCAGGGCAACAGGACGGTACTAGAGTACTACCGGGAGTTCACTCACTTAGCCCGATTTGCGGACTCCTATCAGCTGGATGATGCGGGGTATACTAAGAGGTTCTATAAGGGCCTTCGAGAGGATCTGAGACAGGCTCTTTTGTTTTTATCCGACAGGCCTATACCTCAGATGGCAAAGAAGATGGAGGCTAATTGGCACATGAACCAAGGCCGGAAGAGGCCAACTGAGGATCAGGGTCGGGGAGGCAGGAATGATCAGCGGAGGGCTCGCTTTACTGATGATAGAAGGGCAGAGGACCAACCTTACCAAGAGGTGAGGCAGGAGCTGAGTGAACTGGTGGTATTGGCCCCTCAACCTCTTTAGATCCAGGAGATACAGAGGCCCAGAGGTATGGCACTTCCCCCGCCTGAGTGCTACAACTGTCATCAGGTAGGGCACATCCGAAGAAACTGCCCCATGAGAATGGCACCTCTATCGGCACCACAGACTGCCCCGCCCGCTCAACCGTTTGTAGGTCGAGGTCGTGTAAGAGGACGTGGTTTCCAAGGCGAAGATCGAACGCAAGAGAGGGAACAGGTGTATGCTCTTGACTTGGCTCCACCTCAGGACCAAGGCAGGGTGATTGCAGATATGCTAGTAATTTTATGTTGTAATTTACCTTTGGAATTTTAGAAACAACAAACCACAATAACATACTAGGAAAGAAAATCATAGGCTCAGTTACCTAAACATACTTAAATAAATAGGAATAGTTATGGTGTGCACCAAACTTGCCCAAACCTTGGTGGATACGAGGGCATCGCACAACTTCGTCTTTGAGGAGTTCGTAAAGGGACTAGAAGGAGTCAGACATTATTCGGGAGTCGCCAGGAGGGTGCGTCTCCCCAACGGGATGGAGATCTATGCTACTGCTAAGTGCCTCTTGAAGGAGACTATTGATGGTCTAACACTAGAGTCCCTGGCGACGGTCTTGAGGATGCTAGACTTTGACCTTGTCCTGGGCATAACATGGCTTGCTTGGAACCATGCCCAGATAGACTTCCCGACAAGGAAGGTTGTACTGAGTTATGACGACATCTACGCGACCTTCGAAGGTATTAATCCTGTCTCCTATAGGCTGTTATCTTCTACACAGGTCGTAAAGGCCCACTTGCAGGGACATGAGGTCTATCAGGTGTTCTTCGAGATGGTCGAGGTCAAGACGATGGTTGCCTATATATCAGTGGTGCAGGACTTTGCAGATGTGTTTCAAAAGAAGCTACCAGGATTTTCGCCGCACTGGGAGAAGGATTTTCAGATCCAATTGGTGTCGGGAGATAAGTCGATGTCTAGGGCTCCTTATCGGATGGCTCCAAAAGAGCTGGTAGAGTTCAGGAGTCAGCTGAAGGAGTTGGTGGAGGCTGGATTCGTTAGTCCATGTTCCTCGCCTTGGGGAGCTTCGGTCTTGTTTGTGATGAAGAAGGACAGGACCCTCAGGTTGTGCACCGACTATCATACTAGAAAGTGGTTGACAGTCTGGAACACATATCCACTACCAAGGATCGATGAGTTAGTTGATCAACTATAGGGAGCACATTGGTTCTCGAAGCTAGATCTGAGGTCGGGATACTATCAGTTACGGATTAAGGAAGAAGACATCCCGAAGACGGCATTTAGCAGCAGATATGGCCTGTACGAGTTTATCGTGATGCCCTTTGGGCTCACAAATGCTCCATCGACCTTCATGAGCTTGATGAACTGGGTGTTTGAGTCCTACCTCGACAGGTTTGTCATTGTATTCATAGATGACATCCTCATTTATTTGACGATGAAGGAAGAGCATGCACACCATTTGGCCTTGACTCTAGAGAAGCTCAGGGAGCATCAGTTGTATGCCAAGTTCAGCAAGTGCCAATTTTGGCTGATGGAGGTGGCCATTTTAGCCCATATTATCAGTGGAGCAGGATTGGCAGTGGAACCCACAAAGATTCAAGCTGTGCGAGACTGGCCTCAGTTGAAGATGGCCACAGATGTCCGATGTTTTTTGGGAGTGGTCGGGTACTACCGGAAGTTAATGCAGGGATTCTCTCAGATAGCCCTCCCACTCACTTCTTTGACGAAGAAGGACACTCCGTTTATTTGGATGCCACAGTGTGAGGCAGCCTTCCAGGAGATGAAGGGTCGGCTTACGTCGGCCCCTATCCTCTCTCTTCCATCTGGGAATGAGGGCTTCTAGGTGTACACTGATGCGCTTTCTCAATGGATGGGTGTTGTACTTATGCAGCATGGACATGTGATAGCATACGCCTCCTGCCAGCTGAAGAAGCATGAGCAAAACTACCCTGTGCATAGTTGTGTTCACTCTGTAGATTTGGTGGCATTATCTTTATGGTGTTCACTACGACACATTTTCGGATCACAAGAATCTGAAGTATGTTGATACGCAGAAGGAGTTGAATGTCCGCCAGAGATGATGGGTGGAGTTTCTATCTGATTATGAGTACACGATACACTATCACCCAGGGAAGGCGAATGTGGTGGCGGACGCACTGAGCTGGAAGACTACCACTTCAAGAGCAGAGCCCCAGTTGATAACTATGGAGCTGGTACGGATGATGGAGGATATGCAAATTACCTTGGTATCCTCATACGACTCAGAGCTTTATGAGGAGTAACTAGCCGCGATGAGCCCTACCGATGATATTCGAGATCGCATCAGGGTTGGGCATAGAATGGATGACAAGCTAGATCCCGTATTCAGGTACTTGGATGCAGGCACAGCCGGGGAGTATACAGAGATGGATGGGTTGTTATGCTTTAGAGGACGGGTGTACATACCGGCTGGGGGCAGGATTTAGGAGGACATTATGACTGAGGCCCACTACAACAGGTACTCGGTGCACCCGAGCATCACCAAGATGACGGCCGACCTGAAGAGGATAATGTATTGTCTTGGCATGAAGAGGGATATCACATACTTTGTGACCCATTGTGAGGCTTGTCAGTTAGTGAAGGCTGAGTGTAAGAGTCCGACCGGGTTGTTGCAGCCACTCCCAGTGCCGGAGTGGAAGTTCGACAAAATCGCCATGGATTTCATACACGGTCTTCCTCGGTCACATGCAGGGAATGACTCGGTATTGGTGATCGTCGATCGAATGAAGAAGGTGGCCATGTTTCTACTGATTAGGAAGGACGCTCTAGTAGGTGACCTGGTGCGGAGGTTTGTGGAGTAGTTCGTCTGATACCATTGAGTGACGAGGATGGTAGTGTCTGATCGTGATGGACGATTTACGTCTAAGGAATGGAGGTCGGTCCAGGTTATTTAGGGACCCAGTTGACATTTAGTACCGCCTTCCACCCTCAAACGGATGGGCAGACAGAGCGCACCAATTGGACACTTGAGGATTTGTGGCAACTTTGCATACTGGACCGTGGAGAGCCATGGGAGAGGCAGGTACCGTTGATAGAATTCTTGTACAACAATAGCCACCAGTCCAGCATAAGCATGGCCCCTTATGAGTATTTATACGGTAGGAGATGCAAGACTCCTTTGTCTTGGATCCAGGATGAGGATCTGAAGGCACTTGGCTTGATAGATATTTGTGACGGACGGAATAGTTCGGGGAGCTTTAGCTAGGTGGAAATTATATTAATGTTGCATATGCATGAGATATAAGGTGGTGGTTCTTCAATATTGGAGAGTCGTCGCACCGACACCAATACGTTGACTCGACATTTGTGGTATAACACATAGCCAAATGAAGTCCGATGTACCAACCGGCGAGAGTATGTAGGAGCTCCGCTTAGTACACCAGCGTTGAGGCGTATGATAGGTCTGACTGGTAGTGCTGATACCTATTTAGAGTTGGGCGAGGCCCAACCACCCGCTTCTGTTTGCCACTACAGAGGTATCATGGGAGGTTAGGCTCCAAAAAGGGGGAACTAAAGGTCTGTGTACACAGAGTCGGGTGTGTGAGTTGCACTTGCATGTTCTCATCATAACATGCATGCATGACATAGCATAGTCATTTCATATAACCCTTGACACCTATTGTATAAATTAGTATGAGACTTTTTATACAATAGGCCTTGCAAAACGACCCCTTGGTCTATAGGTTTGCATGGTCATTCCTATAGGTCATGGTTACTTACTTAGCTACCTTCTTGTACTTTACTTGCTCACCTTGATTGTGTGTATACTCATACTGCTTACCTACTATTACTTGCTTATACTTTCTCTGTTTATGAACTCATGATAAACTAGTTCCACCTCCACTTGTTTACTTTTGTTACTCTCCACCTTCATTACCTTCCCTTTCCTTCTCCCCGCTCGGTGCCTAGGAGCCTTGGGGGAGGGGTAGGGGATTATAGGACTTAGTATTTTAGAATGACAGTCGTTGACAAAATCATTTTAGGGGATCGTGGAGCTTAACCAGGAGATGCAGCCCCAGAGGTCGGTGCGCTTGGAGATGGGACAGTCTAGCACGGGAGTTCAGGCAGCAGGGACAGTGAGTCTCAATCATTAGTAGTTATTATAGATTTTTTTCCGCGTTGAGTGAGTTATAGTGAGGATCATGATGTATCATGCATGAGCCCTCTTATTAGTACTCTGATTTATCATTGTTGTGGACTCTCCCTTTGTGGAGATTTATTTATATTCATGTGATTTCTGGTGGACCAGCATTGAGTTTCATTTTACTCATATATTTATACTTTTACTCTTCTCTTATGTTATCGGCATGGTCGGTAGGATCGACATTTTGTAGTGACGACCTTCCCGGGCGTGTTGGTGTCACCGCAAAGCGGCGGTTTTGAACATAAGACCCTGTTGGTTTAAAAGGAAAAAATGTGGTCTTAAAAACTGGTATCAGAGGGAAACCTTGATCGGAAGAGTAGAAGTCCACTAACCCTAGGTCACCCCCGCTCGAGTTTAGTTTGGGGAAAAACTAAGCAGAGGAAGCTGTGGTGTGCCCATATGGGGGATCACATGTAATTGTCCACTTTTAACTAGGTTTGGGTCAAATTCCTTACAATTGGCCTTTGTTATGCAGCCCCGACACATCCTACACCACAGGGCAGAGCCCAGCAAACTCTGAATGTTACAACACCTCCACCGGCTCCCAGTCTGTTTCTACAGTCGGAGATGGGGCAGACTCTGACGGCCATTTTGAAGGTCTTCAGGGCCCAACAGGCTCCGGCTCCGCAGCCAAACCCGGGGGCCAATTGGTTGAGCATCTTCCAAGGACTCTCTCCCCCCATCTTATATTGGGACGGAGTCAGCCGTATGGATCGAAGAGTGCCTTGATATCATGTTCGAGAAGCTGACTTGGATACGGTGCCCATGGGAGGATAGGGTACATCTGGTGGTCTCCTGTTTGGAGTCTCATGCCAAGAGGTGGTGGAAGACACTTCTGGATATGGTGTTTGCAGATCGGGAGGTTGCTGATATCACTTGGGAGGAGTTCATGGCCGTACTGTTGGAGCACTTTATCCCACAGTCGGCAAGAGACAAGTTGGAAGACAAATTCCTACAGTTGAGGCAGGGCAACAGGATGGTGTTGGAGTACCACCAGGAGTTCACTCACTTAGCCCAGTTTGCGGACTCCTATTAGCCGGATGATGTGGGGTATACCAAGAGGTTCTATAAGGGCCTTCAAGTGGATCTAATATAAGCTCTTCTGTTTGTATCCGATGGGCCTATACCTTGGATTCTGGAGATGGCAAAGAGGATGGAGGCTGATTGGCACATGACCCAAGGCTGGAAGAGGCCAACTAAGGATCAGGGTTGGGGAGGTAGGAATAATCAGCGGAGCGGCCGCTTTTCTGCTGAGAGAAGGGAAGAGGACAAACCCCGCCAAGAGGTGAGGTAGGAGCCAAGGGAGCTGGTGGTATTGGCCCCTCAACCTCTTCAGATGCAGGAGTTATGGAGGCCCGAAGCTGTGGCACTTCCCCAGCCCGAGTGCTACTACTGTCATCAGGTAGGGCATATCCGTAGAAACTGCCCCATGAGAAGGGAACCTCTACCGGCACTACAGGCTGCCTCGCCCGCTCAGCAGTTTGCAGGCCGAGGACGTGGAAGAGGACGTGGTTTCCAGGGCAGAGATCAGAGGCAAGAGAGGGAGCAAGTGTATGCTCTAGACTTGGCTCCACCTCCGGACCCGGGCAGGGTGATTGCAGGTATGCTAGTAATTTTATGTTGTTATTTACCTTTTGAATTTTAGAAATAACAAACAATAGTAGCATACTAGGAAAGAAAACTAGAGGCTCAATTACCTAAACAATCTTAAATAAACAGGAAAATTTATGTTGTGCGGCAAACCTGCCCATAGCTTGGTGGATACGGGGGCGTCACACAACTTCGTCTCCGAGGAGTTCGTAAAGGTACTGGAAGGATTCAGACAATATTCGAGAGTTCCCAGGAGGGTGCGTCTCCCCAATGGGATGGAGGTATCAGCTACTTCTAAGTGCCTCCTGAAGGTGACTATTAATGTTCTTACACTCGAGGGCCTGGGTATGGTCTTGAGTATGCCGGACTTCGACCTATTCTTGGGCATTACATGGCTTACTTGGAACCATGCTTAGATAGATTCCCCGGCAAGGAAGGTTGTACTGAGCTATGACGGCATCTTCGCGACCTTCGAAGGTATTACTCCTGTCTCCCATAGGCTGTTATCTTCTACTCAGGACGTCAAGTCCCACTTGCAGGGAGATGAGGTCTATTAGGTGTCCTTTGAGATGGTTGAGGTTAAGACGATGGTTGTCGATATATCGGTGGTGCGGGACTTTGCGGATGTGTTTCCAGAGAAGCTACCAGGATTTCCGCCTCACCGGGAGAAGGATTTTTAAATCCAGTTGGTGTCGGGATCTAAGCCCGTGTCTAGGGATCCTTATCGGATGGCTCCAAAGGAGATGGTGGAGTTCATGAGTCAGCTGAAGCAGCTGGTGGAGGCTAGATTCGTTAGGCCATGTTCCTCGCCTTGGGGAGCTCCGGTCTTGTTTGTGATGAAGAAGGACATGACTCTCAGGTTATGCATCGACTCTCATGCACTAAACCGGATGACAGTCCGGAACAAATATCCACTGCCAAGGATCGAAGAGTTATTTGATCAACTAGAGGGAGCACATTGGTTCTCGAAGCTGGATCTGAGGTTGGGATACTACCAGTTATGGATTCAGGAAGAAGACATCCCGAAGACGACGTTTAGCAGCAGATATGGCATGTACGAGTTTATCGTGATGCCCTTTGGGCTCACGAATGCATCATCGGCCTTCATGAGCTTGATGAACCGAGTTTTTGAGTCGTACCTCGAAAGGTTTGTCATTGTATTCATAGATGAAATCCTCATTTATTCGAGGACGAAGGAAGAGCATGCACAACAGTTGGCCTTGACTCTGGAGAAGCTCAGGGAGCATTAGTTGTATGCCAAGTTCAGTAAGTGTTAATTTTGGCTGACGGAGGTGGCCTTTTTAGGCCATATTATCAGTGAAGCAGGATTGGTAGTGGATCCCGCAAAGATTCAGGCTGTGCGAGACTGGACTCAGTTGAAGACGGTCACAGATGTCCAAAGTTTTTTGGGATTGGCCAGATACTACCGAAAGTTTGTGCAGGGATTCTCTAAGATATCCCTCCCACTCACTTATTTGACGAAGAAGGACCCTCCGTTCATTTGGACTCCGTAGTGTAAGGTGGCCTTCTAGGAGTTGAAGGTTCGGCTTACGTCGGCCCCTATACTCATTCTTCCGTCTGGGAAGGAGGGCTTCTAGGTGTACACTGATGCATCGTTTTAGGGGATGAGTGTTGTACTGATGCAGCTTGGACAAGTGATAGCATACGCCTCCTGCCAGCTGAAGAAGCACGAGCAGAACTACCCTGTGCATGACTTGGAGATGGGAGTAGTGTTGTTCGCTCTGAAGATTTGGCAGCATTATATTTATGGTGTGCACTGCGACATATTTTCGGATCACAAGAATCTGAAGTATGTTGATATGCAGATAGAGTTGAATGCCCGCTAGAGACGATGGGTGGAGTTTCTATCTGATTATGAGTACATGATACACAATCACCCAGGGAGGGTGAATGTGGTGGCGGGCGCACTGAGCCGGAAGACTACCACTTCAAGAGCAAAGCTGAAAGTGAGGGGATAAGTTGTAAACTACTCTAGAGGGGGGGTGAATAGAGTATTCAAATTTTATGAATAACTAGTCAGCTCCCTTGGAGTTGATTTGCGGAATAAAATAATCTGATACTTGAACCCTAAGAGCCTAACACAGTGAAGTGCACAAGTGAGAGAGTTAACTGAAATTTCAGATTAACTATAAACCTATCACAGCAACTAGCAATCCTAGGTAGTTCTATCACAGCCACAGAATAAGCAATTTAAACAAAACAGCCAGGGACACAGGATATATAGTGGTTCCCTCTTAATAGGTACTCCACTCTTCTACCACCCTGGTAGGAATCCACTACAGGTTTTTGCTAAGGTGCCCTGCCACCAATGATCTGATTCAGGTAGATCAAACAGACCCTTTGAGCTTTTGATAAGGATGCTCAACCACAGGTTGTTGATAAGGTGCCCTGTCACCAACGTTCACTTTTGAAGAGATGTGAACAAACTCTTTTTACAAAGGGGTTGAGAGGGTTAGATTATCTTCTCTGTTGTAAATACAGATTAGAGAAGACTTGTGGATTCTCTAAAGAATCAAAGTCTCCCCCTAGCTCAATGAAAGTCCAGGGAAAGCCTTTGCTTCAGGATGAAGGAGTTTCAGATAAACTGAAACTAAATCCTCAGAGATCTGTAGACTGATTTTTATCAGGTCTTCAGATTCTGGAGCACGTGAAGCAGATCTGGAGCTTTTTCTGAAGTCTTGAAAAACTCTAAGCAGATGCTCAGGAGACTTGAGAATGAAGTAGATTGCTTTGAACTTTTGCTTCAGAAAAGCTTTTCTTCTTCTGATTGCGAGATTGTGAAGAGTTGTTCTGGAGAAGCTTGAAAGAATGCAGCACACTGAAAAACTCTCTGTTACTGTTACTTTCTTATTATTCTAAGAAAAAGAAATCTCTCTTAAATATGTCTTCTCGTTTATCTTTTGGAACGGCTCTATTGATTTGAATTCTCGAGCCCTGCAACAGATTATCTCAAAATAGAATATAGCAATAGGAATAGAATGACCTATTAGCTCTCTGTCAGTCCCAATAAGGAAATAAATGAATAGGAAAATATCTCAGCATAAAGATTTATCGTTCTTGGAAATAGCATACACCGCCAACGGCTAGAATACAGCCTGGCAATATATTTTGTATAATAAGACAAAAATGCTTTATCAAAATACGAAATCCCGTAATTTATGCTTGACATATTTGGTAAGTAATTCATGTGAATTTAAGCCATAAATTAGCAAAAACATTCTTCAGAAAATCTTTCTAACCACACGTTAAAACACTTGGAAATAAACCAAGGAATAAAATAAATACAAACAGTTAAAGGCAGACAGAAATCGTCGAACAGGGGTTCGATGATCGTCGACCTAGCTAACAGATCGTCGACTGAAAACAGAAATCTGTTATCACAGAAATCGTCGACCAGAAATCGTCGACCAGCTCAAGATATCGTCGACTGAAGCAGAAAATCTGTTATCACAGATTTCGTCGACCATCTCATGATGTCGACGATTAAGGCAAACATCTGTCGAGACAGAAATCGTGAAACAAGACCACGATCGTCGAACTGCTGATAGCAGATCGTCGACCAACCTTCAGAGCATAATACGCTTGCTCTGAGGTCGTCGACCACCGGTCGACGATAATTGTCTTGACTTCAACGATTCTATAGCCCTGCTATCGTCGACCACTGATCGACGATCGCGAGGCCTCGTTCGACGATGGTCGAACGGAAAAAGAGCCTTAACTAAAAATTCATTCTACAACTTCTATTCTAAGCTCTAGGTCAGATATAAACTGCCCTAGGGAGACTAAACAAAGTCTAAACATGATCATATATAGTTATATGGATCAAGAGGAGCTGGAAAGGGATTACATAAGCCAAATCACATCTAGGGTACCAACAATCTCCCCCTATTTGGGTTATGTTATCCAATACGATCTAAAAGGTAATGCACACAACAACAAAAGCAGATATTAACCAAAAATTTAAATCACAGGCAATCCACAGGAAAACATAAAACCATAAATCAGCAGAACTAAAGTATCAAGCAGATTTATCAGAGGTTTTAGCATCAGATGATTTCTTAGGGATTACAGCTGGTTTGAAGATAATTTCTCTGTTTGGATTTGCTGCTTGTCTTTTGGATAGCATTAGATCGTGTTCACCAATAATTTTCTTTTCAGCATAGCTTGGTAGAACTGCAGAAGGGTGCAATTTCATGTATTCTTCAGTATTGAAAATTTCAGAGTTTACTTGAATTTTGCTGAGTTCCTTTTCTTTGAATTCGGACATAGTTGTATATGCTGTAGGGTCTAGTCCTTGAGCTTTGGCTCTCTCCATCATGCTTAGTGCAATGGATTCCTTAAATCTTGCCATAGAGGCAATTCTTTCAGATTCAGTCATATCTGATGGAGAGGGAGGTCTGTCAGAATCAGCTTGAGCTGCAATCTCCATGTTCCTTTGAAGAGCTGTGGCTATTTTGCTTGAGTCAGAAGGAATTTGTGCAGCCTCCTTAGGATTAGTTTCAGCATAAAGAGATCTTGGAGGAGCAAGTTCTATAAACTTCTTGTGGGATTTCTCTGAAAAGACCACTCTTTTTCCTTTTGTTTCAGCTTTCTCAGAATCAGCAGATTTCCTTGAAGAGGAGGATGGACCTTTCCTGGGAGGAGAAGGTTTCCATTCTGGAACTTTCTTTTTAGGAGAGGGAGGAGGAGAGAAGGTAGGTTGCTGAAAAGTCATCTCCTTTATTTGTTCCATGAGAACATTGTCATTTCTTTTTCTTCCTTGTCCTGATACATCTTGGCCTCCCTGGCTTTGATTACTCCTTCTCTGGTAGGACTGATGAATGTTAGAGCTGGCTGATCTTGCAGACGGGCAGAAGAGAGACTTCCAGAGGCTCCAGCACCAGGAGGTGGAGGAGGACCTCTGGGGGGAATTTCTGAATAGGGATGTCATATCTTTTTGATCTCTTTTTCTCTCTTGTCTGATTCTTTGAGAGCCTCATCCAGGGTCGAAATTCTTTGCTCTTGGGATCAATTCCCTTCAGAATGAAATATGGAACATCCTTGTCTGGATTGGCAGTAGGAGGAGCAAATGCTTTCCTTTTCTTGGAGACAGCCTTTTTCTTTTTCTGGGAGCTATCAGAATCCTCAGAGTCATCATCATCAGAGGAGTGAGATGAGGTTCTGCCGGCATAATCATCAAAATCTAGATTTGGGATATCCTTGGCAGCTATAGCATGCTCAGCCTTCTGCTTCTCTCTATCTTCTCTTTCTCTTGCTTCCTCAATGGCATCTTGCTCAAGGAGGGCATCAAGATCAACATTTGGAGTGCTCTTCCAGAGATCTGATTTAGGATACAAGTCAGGAACTATCCTGGGGACCAGTTCTGCAGTAGAAGGAATGGATAGAGGATAGGTAAGGATAGGAGGAGAAAAGATGACAATATCTGCAGGGGCAGATGCTTTTTCTAGAGAGATGGCTAGGGAATCCAAATGATAATTAGCCAACCCTTCAATGTACTCAGAGGCAATATTCTCAGCCACAAAGGCTATAAATTGTTCTAGGTTTAGAGTACCTGAGCTTGATTCCTTTTCAGTCATCTTGGAGGCTTTTTCTGGTAAAGCTAGCACGGCCTCAGCTTCTTCAGCAGCAGCAGCAGTGTTGATTGTGCCTGCATACAAAGAAGGATAGGTTAACAACCAAGTGGGAATAAAATATTCCCCCCAAGGTGAGCAACAACAGGTAATTGATAGAGTTACCTGAAGATCTACACAGGATACCACTTTGCATCTAGGAAGGAAGTTATAATTCCTTCTAGATGTTTAGCGACATCAGGGATAGACACCTCTGCAAGACACACGAGGAGTGCTATACAGGAAAAGAAGAGAGAGTCCTTGACCAAGGGGTCATCAAGGTACTCAGGTCTATAAGAGACCATTTTCTCTTGAAAAGAAGGAACAAGAGGAGTAGATGTGAGTGAGGACTCACAGTCTAGGTTAAGATAGGATTCCAAATCTTCAATGGAATTTGCAGCAACATCTTGCAATACTGATGCGGGATCATCAGCAGCTGAGATGAGATAGGAAAGAATAAGAAATTAACTCCAAGTTGGAGTGAATTAAATAGAATCTTAAATAACATTATACCATCAGATTGAGCAGCAACATTTTCAAATGGTTGAACCACTACTTCTGTATCAGTAGTGTTCAATGGAGATTTTTCACCAATGTCCATGGGGACTACTTCATTATCTTTCTCAGGAATTTCTTCATCAGAAGCTTGATTCACTAGGGAGTGAATGTCCTTGTTAGATAAAGATATCAATTTAAAATCCTGATTATAACCTTTAGAGGAAGTGATTTACCTTCTGGATGCTTTGGAAGCTCTTGAGATTCTCCTATAGTTGCTGAAAGGGGAAGAGAAGAGTTGTCCTGAAGGGCCAAGGCATCACCTGAGACCACTTCAACAGACATCTCCCCCTGCATGACTTCAGTGGGAACTGGAGTCATGCATCTTACTGAAGAGGGCTCAGCAGAGGGTGGAAATGATTTGATGGCTTCAGTCAGGGCTTTGATGGATGCAATGAGAGGGGCATTGGCAGCCTCAATCATTTTTTGGATGGATGGAGTGATGAGCTCTACAACATGTGCAAGCAATTCAGGAGTTATCTGAAATGCTGATGATGTAGAGGTGGATGGAATGGAAGCAGTATGATCTACCACATGATCAAAGGAATCACGTGGAGATGGGTGAACATCAACATGAGTGTGGGATTCATGTTGAGAGAGATGCGTGAGGATGGTAGCAGTCGCCATGTCAACACTGGCTGAAGCTGCCAGATGTTGTGGTGTTGGTGACTGGGATGGAGATGCAGGTGGAATGAGAGATGCATGTTGTGGTGGCACTGCAGGGTGTGTGGAAGGTAATGCAGGAGATGAGGATGCAGGGGTAAAGAGGGAGGATGCAGGGATTGCTGAGCCTTCCCCAGCAAGCTGGAGAGTGGCTGAATCAGCCCTTGTGTCTGATGAAGGGTTAGGATCAACCCTGGCTGACTTCTTGATAACTCTCTGAGATTTCTTGAAGAGAGAGGGGTCCAACCTCTTGCTGGCGTTGACTGCGGAGGGTGCAGAAACAAGCAGCAGGGGTGCTTTCACATATAGAAACACACCCAACACCCTGGCAAGATTTACTTCTTTCTGATTGTTCTTTCTCCTTATTAGTTCAAACAGAACTTTTCCCCAGGCAATCTGTGCCTTATTCACCAAAGCTGACATCAGGGCAAATTGTTGCCTGTTGATGTTGTCGTGAGCAGAATGTTTTCCCAAAACGACCTTGCCCACCAGGTCGGCCAGAAACTTATACTCTGGAGCCAGATTTATCTTTAGCAACTTAGCTGGAATACCCTCAGCATGGCCCATCACAGTTAGCATGCGGCCATATTCTTCTGCAGTTTGCTCATAGTCATCAGTTCCGGTTGGCAGTCCAAACAGCTCAGTCAAAACTTCAGGAGTCAGAATGACCTCCTCTCCATTTATCTTTCCAGACATCGCTTCGTCGCTGGAGGACGAGGTATACACCCATTCTCGAATCTCTGGTATATTAATCTTTGGTGAGAATGACATAAATTTCTTTAGTCCTTGATCTTCACATAGCTTCAGAATGGCTTGGATAGGTTGATCGCATCGGCTGAAAGAATCGAAGTCGACACAGAAGCCAGTGTCGAACTTCATCCCAAAGAGAACAGCAGAAGGAATCGCCATAGGATTTGAGAGAAAATGGCGAATCGAGAAGCAAAGCAGGGGAGAAGAGAATCGCGTGGGATTAGAGTTCGAGAGCGAATTCTAAGCCAGAAGTTGGAATATGAAAAGACGGAGCGGAAGGACGACGATCTTCAGACCTAAATCGACTATTAGAAACAAATCTGTGATCGTCGATCCCGGAATAAAATCGGTCGTCGAATAAAGATCGACGATAGTCAATGTTTGACTAATCGTCAAATATCGACCGACTACAAGCAATCACCACGATCGTCGATCAATATATGATGGTCGACGATTCTCCACACAGCACAGAAAATCTGTCGTCGACCATTGGTCGACGATAGATACATAAGGAGAGATCGTTGACCGGTTGATCGACGATTTCTGCCTTACTACCGAACGAGCTGTCGTCGACCGTTGGTCGACGATAGTTCTGACCTGGTCGAAGATCGTCGAGCAGTCGTTCGACGATTTTAGACAGAAAACAAAACTAACCAAATTTTCACTACTCTGAACCATTAATCATACCAAGCTGGTTCAGGAAGAACAAATGCCTTTGTTCATCAAGGGGCTTAGTGAAAATATCTCCTCTTTGCAGGTCTGTGGATATAAATTCCATTGCTATCTTGTTCTTTTCCACATTATCTCTCAGAAAATGATGTCTAATCTCAATGTGCTTGGTCCTGGAATGGTGCACAGGATTTTGAGCAATTGATATTGCACTGGTACTGTCACACAGAATTTTTGTTTTTGAGTGTGTATACCCATAATCCACTAGCTGATTTTGAATCCACAGAATCTGTGAACAACAACTAGCTGCTGCAATATATTCAGCCTCAGCAGTTGAAGTAGACACAGATGCCTGTTTCTTACAAAACCAAGAGACAAGTCTCTCTCCCAGGAACTGACAGGTCCCTGAGGTGCTTTTCCTGTCAACTCTACAACCAGCATAATCAGCATCTGAATATCCAATTAATTCAAATCCTGACTCAGCTGGGTACCACAGTCCTAAGCTAGGGCATCCCTTAAGGTATCTCAAGATCCTCTTGAGGAGAGTTAAGTGAGATTCCTTTGGGTTGATCTGAAACCTAGCACATAGGCATGTAGCAAACATTATGTCAGGCCTACTTGCAGTCAAATACAGCAGGGAACCAACAATGGCTCTATAGTTCTTTTGATCAACAGACTTGCCATTGACATCAGAATCAATAACTGTATTTGAGGCCATAGGTGTGCTCATTGATGAAGCATCAGACATTCCAAATCTTTTAACCAGCTCTCTGGCATATTTTGATTGAGAAATGAAGATACCATCAATACACTGTTTCACTTGGAGACCAAGGAAATAGGATAACTCACCCATGCTGCTCATCTCAAACTTGGAGTGCATTAGTTCAGAGAATCTCTTGCATAGTTTGGGATCAGTAGAACCAAATATAATGTCATCTACATAGATTTGAACTAACAGTTGTGAGACCTTATGATGTCTAATGAATAGGGTTCTATCTACTACACCTCTCACAAACTTGTGATCTAGAAGAAAATTTGCTAAGGTCTCATACCAAGCTCTAGGAGCTTGCTTAAGTCCATATAGAGCCTTTTGGAGTTTGAACACATGAGTGGGTAAGGTTGATGAAACAAACCCTGGTGGTTGTTCAACAAACACTTCTTCCTTTAAATCTCCATTGAGGAAGGCACTCTTCACATCCATTTGGAAGACCTTAAATCTTTTATAGGCAGCATAGGCTAGGAAAATCCTAATGGCTTCTAGTCTAGCTACAGGGGCAAAAGTCTGATCATAATCTATGCCTTCCTCCTGTCTATAGCCTTGAGCTACTAGCCTAGCCTTATTTCTAACTACTATGCCTTGGGCATCAAGCTTGTTTCTAAACACCCACTTGGTGCCTATGATCCGTTGGCCTCTTGGTCTTGGAACCAAAGTCCAAACTTTACATCTTTCAAACTGGTTAAGTTCCTCTTGCATGGCTATAATCCAGTGTGGATCAAGCTCAGCATCTTTAATGGTTAGGGGCTCAACCTGAGAAAGGAAACAAGCAAACATCACATCTTTGTTGAGTTGATGTCTTGTCTGGACTCCTACTGAAATGTCTCCAATCACTTGAGATACAGGATGATCTCTAAGTGTGACAAGATCAGTAGGTTCAGCAATGATCTGATCTTCAATAGTTTCAGGATTTGATTCCTCATGTGGAATTTGATCAACTGTTGGAACAGGTGCTTTAACTTGAAAAAGTTCTACATCAGATTCAGAATCTGAAGAAGCAGCCTGAGGAGTTTGTTGGGGATGATTCTCCTGTGTGAGTCTCAAACCTTCCAAATCCTTACTTACTCCTAGGACTTGCACTGTACTATTAGAGGAAGAGTCCTTCTCCTTATAATACATGACTGTCTCATCAAAAGAGACATGTGCAGACTCTTCTATCTTAAGAGAGGATTTATTGAGGACCCTATAGGCTTTGCTTACTTGAGAGTATCCTAGAAAAACTCCCATTGAAGCTTTTGCCTCAAATTTTCTATGGTATTCTTTGTTATTGTTATGAACAAAAGCAACACAGCCAAATACTCTAAAATAGTCTATTTTAGGTTTCACTTGCTTAAGTAATTCATAGGGAGTCTTACCCTTAAGTTTATGTATCAGACTTCTGTTCAATACATAGTTAGCTGTGCTAACTGCTTCAGCCCAAAAGGACAGAGGCATGTTAGCATCTGCCAACAATGTACTTGCAGCTTCAATTAGGGTTCTGTTTTTCCTTTCAACTACCCCATTTTGTTGAGGAGTTCTAGGAGCAGAGAAGCTATGTTTGATACCTTCCTTCTCACAGAATTCTTGCATAAGAAGAGACTCAAACTCAGTACCATGATCACTTCTGATCAAGGCAATCTGAGTAGAATACTCACTCTGTATACACTTTAGAAAATCTGTAAGAACCTTGAAGTTATCAGCCTTAGTTCTCAAGAAGAATACCCAAGTGAACCTAGAGAAGTCATCTACAATTACTAGAGTGTAAGACTTTCCTCCAAGACTCTGTACAGCAATAGGACCAAATAAATCCAAATGTAGCAAGTACAGAATCCTGGGAGAATCACTTTTATTAACTGATTTAAAGCTATTCCTTGTTTGCTTACCTAATTGACAAGCTTTGCAAAGGCCTTCCTTCTTGTAGGGGCAAGAAGGTAGACCTCGTACAAGATTGTATTTAGCCAACCTAGAAATGTTTTTCAAATTTACATGACTAAGTCTCTTATGCCAAAGGATATTATTACTGGTTACTTCATTAAATAAGCATATTTCAGATTTGGATGAGTTAAAGTCTACAACATAAACATTTCCAATTCTAATACCTACTAACACAACGGTATTATTTAAAGCAATATTACAAGCAGTGTCAGTAAACCATACCTTGTACCCAGCATCACACATTTGACTTACAGAGATTAGGTTGTGCTTTAGTCCGGAGACATACGCAACCTTCTTGAATGTTACAGCTCCTATGGTGAAGCTGCCATACCCTTCAGTCTGTCCACAGCTGGAATCCCCAAATACAACTCTTGGTCCCAGCTTGGCTTTGAACCCTGACAGATTCTTCTTCTTTCCTGTCATATGCTTTGAGCATCCACTATCCAGATACCATTTGTCATGTATGACTGGATAGGTCTTTACCTGCAAAGATATCAATTATACATTGTGGACCCAGGTTACCTTGGGTCCAGTATTCTTTACAAAAGAAAAACTAGATATAAAAGATTTTGCAGGCTTAGATTTATATCCTAAAGGGTATGATCTCCTAGGTGGGATAATCCATTCAGTTGAAGGATTAAACATCCTAGGGTAGTGATTGGGATTTGCACATCTGGAAGTTTGAAATTTATTTTCCAGCTTAAGTCCAGATCGTCGATCCACGGTCGACGATCGCAAGCCATATCGTCGACCATTTGTAGTAGTGCTATGTTCTGGATTCCACGATCGTCGATCACTGGTCGACGACTCAAGATGAGATCGTCGATCTCCTGCACCGAAGATATCATACTTGGTGAAGGTGTTCAGCGATCGTCGATGGACGTTCGACGATTGGTTTGACGATCGTCGATTAATGTTCGACGATTTTTGTAAAGCTAGAAATTTTTTCTTCCTATTCTCTTTCTTAATCTTATTCTGAATTTTCTTGCATTTTTCAATTTCCTCAGTATTCTTTATTCCTGATTCAGAAACAAATTTTACTGGAGTGCTAAATCTCTCCTTTGTGAGGAGGATGGGTTCACTAGGTGTAGCACCTAAGCCTAGTTTATCATTACCAACCCTAGTGTTTGCTATACAGGTTATTTCAGATAATTTAAGGCTTCTGCCATTTAATTGTTCTTCTAACCTCTTAGATTTAGCTAGTTCTAATTTTAAGAATGTTACTTCTTCTCTTAATCTTTCTAATTCCTTTTCTAATCTGATTATTTCAGTACCTTCCATGTCTAGTTCCATTATTTTAAATCTAAGTGACTTGATTTCTTTTTCAGATAATAGTAAATCTAAACATAGAGTTTTAAATTTTAGTTTGAACTCAGGAGATGAGAAATCAAATGAGTCGATTACCTGGTCCTCCATAAAGGAATCTTCTTCATTGTCTCCTTCTTCTTCAGAGTTCTCTGCAGCTGACAGAGAGCTGCAGGCATCAATAGCCATGAGGCAGACCTCTTTGGCTTTCTTCTCTTCTTCTTCTTCTGAATCACTGGAGCTAGAGGAGCAGGTATCCTCTTCTGTTTCACTCCAGGTAGCAGCCACAAATCCCTTGTCCTTCTTCTTGTATTTGTGTGATGAGGACTTGGAGTGGTGCTTCCTGTACTCTTTCTCATGTTTCTTCTCCTTGTGTTTCTTCTCTGGACAATCTGGGGCAACGTGTCCAGGCTTGCTGCAAACATAACAAATGATTTCTTTAGATGGAGTCTTGTCATACCTTGGTTTGTCCTCATGCTTGGAGAACTTCTTTCTGAGGTCTCTTCTTCCCATGTTGAAGAACCTCTTGGCAATGAGTGCCAGTAACTCCTCATTTGATTGACTTCCTTCAGAAGTCTCAGCCGCCTTAAGAGCTAGAGAGTGCTCTTTCTTTGTAGGTGTAGGAGTTTTTACTTCAATTGCAGCAGCTCTGCTCTTTAGAGTTTGCTCATATGACTTGAGCTTTCCCAACAGAGCTTCTGTGGAGAGTTCCACAGTGTTTCTTCCATCCTTGATGGGCCATATCCTTGAGTCCCAAGAGATGGGAAGGCACATCAGGATCTTGTCATTTACTTCTGACAAAGTTATCTCCTTGTCCAAAGACCTCAGTTCACTTATTATTGAACTGAGTCTTGTGTACATTGTGTCAATGTCTTCAGCATCATCCTTCTTGAAATTTTCATACTGAGAGGTGAGATTGGATCTCCTGTCCTTCCTCTCATCAGCTGAGCCAGCAACTATGTGGTTGAGGGAATCCCACATAGCTTTGGCTGAGGTACATTCAGCCAGCTTCTGGAATATCTCATCAGACATTGTCTGAGCTAGGATATTCATTGCTTTAGCATCAGCTGCTTTTGCCTTCTTGTAAGTTTCATTGTAGTCAGGTGGTGGCACAGCACTGAGATCAGCAGAAGTGGAAGCAGCAGCAGGCCTAGCAGGTGGTCCTGTCAAAATAGAAGAAAAGATATCTTCATCAATAGAATTCATGTATAGTCTTATCCTGGCCTTCCATATGCCAAACTTGGACAAGTTGCATACAGGAGGTCTGGTGCTTGAATAATCCTTAGACTGGGCCATGTGTGAAAGTGTTTGTGAATGGTATCAGGAAACAACTTATCACAGGATCTTTTAACTCAGGTGTTAGCCTGTATGAACAGCTAACCTCCCTCTGATACCAATTGAAAGTGAGGGGATAAGTTGTAAACTACTCTAGAGGGGGGGTGAATAGAGTATTCAAATTTTATGAATAACTAGTCAGCTCCCTTGGAGTTGATTTGCGGAATAAAATAATCTGATACTTGAACCCTAAGAGCCTAACACAGTGAAGTGCACAAGTGAGAGAGTTAACTGAAATTTCAGATTAACTATAAACCTATCACAGCAACTAGCAATCCTAGGTAGTTCTATCACAGCCACAGAATAAGCAATTTAAACAAAACAGCCAGGGACACAGGATATATAGTGGTTCCCTCTTAATAGGTACTCCACTCTTCTACCACCCTGGTAGGAATCCACTACAGGTTTTTGCTAAGGTGCCCTGCCACCAATGATCTGATTTAGGTAGATCAAACAGACCCTTTGAGCTTTTGATAAGGATGCTCAACCACAGGTTGTTGATAAGGTGCCCTGTCACCAACGTTCACTTTTGAAGAGATGTGAACAAACTCTTTTTACAAAGGGGTTGAGAGGGTTAGATTATCTTCTCTGTTGTAAATACAAATTAGAGAAGACTTGTGGATTCTCTAAAGAATCAAAGTCTCGCCCTGGCTCAGTGAAAGTCCAGGGAAAGCCTTTGCTTCAGGATGAAGGAGTTTCAGATAAACTGAAACTAAATCCTCAGAGATCTGTAGACTGATTTTTATCAGGTCTTCAGATTCTGGAGCACGTGAAGCAGATCTGGAGCTTTTTCTGAAGTCTTGAAAAACTCTAAGCAGATGCTCAGGAGACTTGAGAATGAAGTAGATTGCTTTGAACTTTTGCTTCAGAAAAGCTTTTCTTCTTCTGATTGTGAGATTGTGAAGAGTTGTTCTGGAGAAGCTTGAAAGAATGCAGCACACTGAAAAACTCTCTGTTACTGTTACTTTCTTATTATTCTAAGAAAAAGAAATCTCTCTTAAATATGTCTTCTCGTTTATCTTTTGGAACGGCTCTATTGATTTGAATTCTCGAGCCCTGCAACAGATTATCTCAAAATAGAATATAGCAATAGGAATAGAATGACCTATTAGCTCTCTGTCAGTCCCAATAAGGAAATAAATGAATAGGAAAATATCTCAGCATAAAGATTTATCGTTCTTGGAAATAGCATACACCGCCAATGGCTAGAATACAGCCTGGCAATATATTTTGTATAATAAGACAAAAATGTTTTATCAAAATACGAAATCCCGTAATTTATGCTTGACATATTTGGTAAGTAATTCATTTGAATTTAAGCCATAAATTAGCAAAAACATTCTTCAGAAAATCTTTCTAACCACACGTTAAAACACTTGGAAATAAACCAAGGAATAAAATAAATACAAACAGTTAAAGGCAGACAGAAATCGTCGAACAGGGGTTCGATGATCGTCGACCTAGCTAACAGATCGTCGACTGAAAACAGAAATCTGTTATCACAGAAATCGTCGACCAGAAATCGTCGACCAGCTCAAGATATCGTCGACTGAAGCAGAAAATCTGTTATCACAGATATCGTCGACCATCTCATGATGTCGACGATTAAGGCAAAGATCTGTCGAGACAGAAATCGTGAAACAAGACCACGATCGTCGAACTGCTGATAGCAGATTGTCGACCAACCTTCAGAGCATAATACGCTTGCTCTGAGATCGTCGACCACCGGTCGATGATAATTGTCTTGACTTCAACGATTCTATAGCCCTGCTATCGTCGACCACTGATCGACGATCGCGAGGCCTCGTTCGACGATGGTCGAACGGAAAAAGAGCCTTAACTAAAAATTCATTCTACAACTTCTATTCTAAGCTCTAGGTCAGATATAAACTGCCCTAGGGAGACTAAACAAAGTCTAAACATGATCATATATAGTTATATGGATCAAGAGGAGCTGGAAAGGGATTACATAAGCCAAATCACATCTAGGGTACCAACAAAAGCCCCAGTTGATGGCTATGGATCTAGTACGGATGATGGAGTATATGCAGATTACCTTGGTGTCCTCGGACGACTCAGAGCTTTATTAGGAGTATCTGGCCATGATGAGCACTATCGATGATATTCGAGATCGCATCAGGGCTGGGCAGAGAATGGTGGAAGAGCTAGTGTCAGTATTCAGGGCTTTGGATGCAGCACGGTCGGGGAGTATACAGAGAGGGATTGGTTGTTATGCTTTATAGGATTGGTGTACATACTGGCAGGGGGCAGGATTCGTGAGGACATTATAACTGAGGCCTAATTCAGCAGGTACTCGGTGCACCCGGGCATCACCAAGATGACAGCCGACCTGAAGAGGACGATGTATTGGTCGGGCATCAAGAGGGATATCACATACTTCGTGACCTATTGCGAGGCTTGTCAGTTTGTGAAGGCAGAGTGTAAGAGTCTGGTCGGGTTGTTACAGCCACTCCCGGTGCCGGAGTGGAATTTCGACGATATCGCCATGGATTTCATACACGGTCTTCCTCAGTCACATGCGGGGAACGACTCGATATGGGTGATCGTCGATTGATTGACGAAGGTGGCCAGGTTTCTACCGATCAGGAAGGTTGCTCCAGTGGGTGTCCTGGTGCGGAGGTTTATGGAGCAGTTCGTCTGATACCACGGAGTGTCGAGGACGATAGTGTCTGATCGTGATGGGCGATTTACGTCTAAGGAATGGAGGTCAGTCAAGGCTTATTTGGGGAATCGGTTGACATTTACTACCGCCTTCCACCCTCAAACGGATGGGCAGACAGAGCGCACCAATCGGACAATGGAGGATTTATTGCGTCTTTGCATACTGGACCATGGAGAGCCATGGGAGAGGCATCTACCGTTGATCGAATTCTCATATAACAACACCCACCAGTCCAGCATCAGCATGGCCCCTTATGAGGCTTTATACGGTCAGAGATGCAGGACTCCTTTGTGTTGGATCAAGGATGAGGATCCAAAGGCACTTGGCTCGGTAGATATTTGTGATAGACGGAATAGTCCGGGGAGCTTTAGCTCGGTGGAAAGTATATAAAAGTTGCATGTGCATAATATATAAGGTGGTGCGTCTTCGATATTGGAGAGTCGTCACACCGACACCAATACGTTGGCTTGGCATATGTGGTATAGCACTTAGCCAAATGAAGTCTAGTGTGGCAACCGACAAGAGTACGCAGGAGCTCCACTTAGTGCACTAGCGTTGAGGCGTACGATAGGTCTGACTGGTAATGCTTATACTAGTTTAGAGGTGGGCGAGGCCCAACCCACCACTTCCGTTTGCCACTACGGAGGTATCCTTAGAGGTTAGGCTCTAGAAAGGGGAAACTAAAGGCCTGTGTGCACAGAGTCGGGTGTGTGAGTTGCACTTACATGTTCTCATCATAGCATACCTGCATGACATAGCATAATCATTTCATATTACCCTTGACACCTATTGTATACATTGGTATGAGACTTTTTATACAATAGGCCTTGCAAAACGACCGCTTGATTTATAGGTTTGCATGGGCATTCTTATAGGTCATGGTTACTTACTTAGCTACCTTCTTGTACTTTTCTTGCTCACCTTGATCATGTGTATACTCATATTGCTTACCTACTATTACTTGCTTATACTTGCTCAGTTTATGAACTCATGATAGACTAGTTCTGCCACCACCTGTTTACTTTTGTTACTCTCCACCTTCATTACCTTCCCTTTCCTTCTCCCCGCTCGGTGCCTAGGAGCCATGGGGGAGGGGTGGGGGATGATAGGACTTAGTCTTTTATACAAATGGTCATTTACCAAATCATTTTAGGGGATCGTGGAGCCGAACCAGAAGATGTAGCCCCAGAGGTTGGTGCGCTCTGAGATAGGACAGTCTAGCATGTGAGTTTAGGCAGCAGGGACAGTGAGTCCCGATCATTAGTAGTTATTATAGATTTGCTTCTGCATTGAGTGACTTATAGTGAGGATCATGATGTATCGGACAGGAGCCCACTTATTAGTACTCTAATTTATCATTGTTGTGGACTCTCCCTTCGTGGAGATTTATTTATATTCATGTGATTTCTGGTGGACCAGCATTGAGTTTCATTTTATTCATGTATTTATACTTTTACTCTTCTCTTCTGCGATCGATATGGCCGGCAGGATCAGCATTTTGTAGTGACGACCTCTCCGAGCGTGTTGGTCTCACCGCAAAGCGGCGGTTCTGGGCATAAGAACCTATTGGTTTAAAAGAAAAAAAATGGGGTCTTACATGAACACTTGACTCAACGAAAGCGTTGAATGTACTCAACGCTGTCAACGCCTTCTGCGCCATGGCATTGAGTGCACTAAACGCCCAAGGCTAGATTCGTCCAATTGCATTTAGTGAGATCAATACACTTAATGCCTAAGACTCAGATCAATCAAGTCAACACTTTGACTCGATGAATCGTTGAATGGCCTCAACGTACTCAACGCTTAAGTGAAATACTCGATGAATCAACTCCTTGACTCGACAAATTGTTGAACACACTCAACGCCACCATTCGACGAGTCAACCCTTAACTCGACGAAGGCGTTGAGTGGTCTCAATATAGTCGACGCATTTGCCTTAGAATATTTTAAGTCCATTTGCTCATCATAAGAGCTATACCATACAGATCCAAACTCCCAATTTCTCCACAATCTTATGTGCGACCCTGATAGGCTCATACTGAGTTGGTAGTGAGGCTACATGCTTGATCACTTCCAGATCACCATGGTAACACCAACAAGGGAACGATGGGCTTCAGCTACCATCATAGTTCCTAGTGCCCCGTTAGAGCCCTTCACCGGGTATACCCTGGGCAGTCCAAGGATAACCTAAATCATAAGAATAATTATTAAAGAGCAACTAGTATAACTTGGGATTCACTTTCACACACCCCGGTAACTCAGGAGGTTAGTTTGGTTGGGTTATCCGAGCGGTAGGCTCGGTGGTTGTGGAAATGGGCGGGTTAGCCCGGCGAGCCGAAGGCTCAGAAGGTAGTAATAACGTACAGGATAGTCCGGGGAGCTGATGGCTCGGGAAATTCATGATTGCATTTGCATAAAGTGGTGGGTCTTTGCTATTTGACGGTCATTCACACCAACATCAATACGCTGACTCGGCGGGTGTGGTGGACACTTAGCCAAGGAAAATTCTGGCGGTGGGTCAGCATAGTATGTGGTGACTCTGCTATGTCCTTCAGAGGCATGCGTAGGGCTAGGCCTGGTAGTGTGGATACTCGCCAAGGAGTGGGGGGCCCGACCCACTATCTCTTATTGCCACTTTGGAGGCTCCTAGGAGTGAAACTAGCTGCCTAAATAGGGGGAACTAAAGGTCTGTGTGCATAGAGTCATGTGCGTGTGTTGCACTTGTATGAATCATGGCATAACATATCACCACGTTCATACTTTCATATAACCTGACACCAATTGTACAAATTGGTTTGGGACTTTTTATACGATGGGAGCCTTACAAAAGCCCCCTTAACTTATAAGTTTGTATGGGCATTCATATAAGTTAGGGTTACTTATTTCATGGTCTACTTTACATATACTTACTGCTTTACATTACTGCTTCCTTATTATAGAACTGCTAGCTTTCTTTTCCTTTTACAGCTTTATATATTTACATTATACCTGCTAGAATAGGTTCACCATCATCTTCTTTGTTCCTACTCTCCACCATTATAGCTTTCCTATAATTCCTCCTGCACAGTGCCTAGAAGCCACTAGGGGAGGGGTGGGGGAAATCAGGCTTAGTCTTTTTGACTAACGGTCGGTGCACCAAACATTTCAGGGGCTCCGGATGGGGGACAAGGAGTAGCAGCAGGAGATAAAGCACTAGTGGAGTACGGTGCACATGGAGGTGAGCCAGTCTAGTATAGGAGCATAGGCCTCTGGCCCCGCGAGTGTTAGCTTTATTAGCTTCTGCGAGAGTCTTGTAGTGAGGATTTGATGTACCAGGCTTAAGCCCATTTATATTTCTATGTATTATTCTATTTCAGTACTTCTATTATAATGTGGGCTTGTTGTGATTTCGGATTCATAGATTATATGTGATTTGTGGACTTGACTTTATAGTATTTCCTATCTGTATACTTCTTCTCTTTCTTTGGTGATCGTTAAGGCCGGCAGGATCGACGTTTAGTAGTGGCGACCTTCCCGAGTGTCGGTATCACCGCAAAATGGCGATTCTGGGCAAAAGACCTAGGTAGCGTAAAAGAAAAAAACGGGGTCTTACACTTTGAGTGTTGGTGTTGTGGCAAAGTGGGCCACTATGCTATATATTACTGGCATAATACAGTGTGCCAAGAGCAAGAGAGAGCTTACCTATCAGAAGAGCTGAAGGTAGGCATGTTTATTATCAAACTAACATGCACTTAGGACCCAATAAGAATTGGGGTCCTAAGGTTAACTGAATTATGCCTTGCAGGTTAGTCCAAGTGGTCATTCCCCTAAATAGTACTTGGACAGTGGGTGTTCTAGGCACATGACTTGAACAAGGAACATGATGAAGGAGTACACTCTAGTACAGAATGGACCCAAAGTCATATTTGGTTGTTCAGAAAAGGGAGTGACCAAATGGTATGGTAAGATATCAAATGGCAAAATAACTATCACACAAGTGGCTTATGTGAAAGGGTTGCAAAACAACCTAATAAGAATAAGCCAACTATGTGATCTTTGCTATGACATTTCCTTCCTCAAGGATGAGTGCCAAATTAAGAGGTCAAGTGATCAAGGGGTCATCTTGACAGGCAATAGGAGAGGAAATATATATTGTCTTAATTTTTATTGTGAAAGTAAGGACTCTCCCATATGTAACATCCCATTTCCAACTAGACTCCTAAGAGTGGTTCTGTCATGACAAAACCCTAGGAAGCCCAAGAAAGAGTCAAGTGGACCTGGTAGTGTGGATAGGGCCACTATGGTCTGCACTTAGCAGATCTCTAAACCTTGGTTAAAAGTGATCATGGGGCTTCACCAAGACTCCAAGACCCCACCCATACCCTTATAACCCTAGAAAGAGATCAATGGGTCACTAAGGACCCATGAAGAGCAATCAAAGGACCTAAGTTGACCAAAGTCAACTATAGCCCTAATTGGGTCAAATTGACCTACACAAGGGTCAATTGCAGTCCCTTGGCCCAGTAGACCCCACCCATACCTTCTTAGACCTAGTGAGAGGTCAATGGGTCACTAAGGACCCATAGAGAGTAGTCAATAGGGCTAAGTTGACCAAAGTCAACTATGACCCTAATTGGGTCAAATTGACCTACACAAGGGTCAATTGCAGTCCCTTAGCCCAATGGACCCCACCCCTACCCTCATAAGCCTAGTGAGAGGCCAATAGGTCACCAAGGACCCATTGGGACCAATCAAAGGGCTAGTTTTGACCAAAGTCAACCCTTGACCTAAAATGGTCAAAAGGCCCTAGTTAGGGGCCAAGTGACCTCCAAGAGCCAATCCAACCCCACCTTGACCCTAGGAGAGGCTAATGGGTCACCAAGGACCTATTAAGGAAATCTCAAGGATCAAATTAACCTAGGTGGGCCCTAGTCCAACTTTGGGTCAAGTTAGCCCAAATGGGCTAACTCAAGCTCAAGCCCATTACATTGGGGCTAACCTTGACTTAAGTGGCCAAATGGATTTATGGGCTGACATGGGACATGTAGGAGTCAAAAAATTCAGGCATGGTGACTAGGAGAGAGAAAGTCACCATGGAGGAGAGAGAAAGAGAAGAAAGAAGAAGGAAGGAGGACTTTGTGCTCCTCCTTCCCCCTCCCCAACCTCCCCATTCATTTCAGAAGGACAAGGGGGAGTGCAGCAGCCATTGTGGACTGATTGGAGCAAGCTCCACCCCCCTACCAACCTAGCCTCCAAGATTGACCATGGCCAAAAATGGCATATGGCAATTCAGCCACCTAATACCTCCCCTCTCCACCTTAAAAGCTTCCCTGAGGTTCAAGGAGAATTTCCCACACTTTACCTGAAGGAGCCAGCAGGATTCCTGCATTTTTGAAGAAACCCGACCACCACCACCACCACCATGGTATTCCGGCGATCCTCCCGACTTCAGGCCGCCAAAAAGGTCCTCCTCCACTCCTTCTCTCATGGTTAGATCGTAGAAATCGATAGGGCCAAGGTTCCGGCTCAATCGAGCTCGATCCAAATTTCAAAATCATGGATTTTCCATGAAAATTCACCTTGACGGGTTCGCCGGAACAGTGCTCCCCGGCGGCCGTGCCGCCGCCTGGAGATAGCCCCGACCACCACGAAGGTGTCGGCGGCGGTGGCAGGCCGGGGAGGTGGCCGGAGCGACGGCGGCAGCCGCTGGAAGTTGGCCCAAGCAGGATTAATCCTGGCCGATGGCGCGTGGGGACGATGACGGGATGCCGTCCAGGGCTGCGCCAAGATTCGTGCAATGATGATATTAAACCATAGCTTAAATACTTGTATCATTTCATATTCTGTCACAGTAATTCTATTTATTTGTTTTAATTATTAAAAATACTTAGAGCTATTTTCAGAAAAAGTGGTTAATATCAAAAATGTAGCCCTATGAGTATACTTTCAGACAAAATTGGTTTGAACCAATTTGGGTGACTGGTCTGACCAGGGCACTCATGTTGGTGGGGTCTATACAAATGAATAGGCAGTCATTAAAGTAGATGCCCACACTTCATATTTGGTCCAAATGAGCTGAAATTTTGGCAGGGAGTCACCCTACTCTATACCTAGACCCTGCCCAAAAATGGGAATTTTTGGGAATAATTTTCCTATAGTTTTGTAAATAATTTAATTATGCTAGGGTAATTTAAATTATGGGTCAAATGAAATCCAAATTCAACCAAATTTTGATGGGATGGATATGAGGTCAATATAGACCTCTGGTTAAAATTTCATTAAGTTTGGAGTTGATTTGAATGGGATTCAAGCAAACCCTAGCCTTGCCCTAAGAAGGGTATTTTGGTCCAAAATGTACTTTTGGCTTATAGTGTCCAATTCACCTCAACAGAGGTTCAAATTTGGTACACTGGTTTTTCATGACAATATACACCTCTCAAAGAAAAATTGGGGGCATTGGAGTTTGTTTGGCCCAAGATCCTAGGTCAAACCCTAAGGAAGGGCTTTTGTACCTTGTGAAGGGCATGTGGCCATATCACCTTGTATGGCTATGAAACTTTGTAGGGATGGTATTATAGTCACTTTAACCCTCTGGTGAAAATATTAGGGTATTTTGGAAGGTTTAGGACCCTCAAATCCCTAACCCTAGCTCAAGGCACAAATGTGGTGGGTTAGGAATGGGTTAGCTAAACCCTTTAAAATGATATCAAATTTTGGTAGGATGGTCATAAGGATATTAAAAAGCCTTGGTAATTTATTTAGGAATTTTGGAGTATTATTTATGGCACTTCATTTGTAACACAAGAAATGCTTAAATTAAGTGAATAAATTACTATGCTACCTCTGACACTTGAGAGGTCATGAAATTTTGGCAGAGGATGTTTTGAAGCATAATGAGTTTATATAAATTTTATAAAAATTATTGGACAAGTATATGAGGTAGTTAGTTCACAAGCCTGTCATTTGATGGAATTATTCACAAATTTATTTAAGCCCATTTACTGATAAATAAATTATGAAATTTGGCCCAAACCATTTATATGCCATTATATTCATATTTGAAATTTCTCTGAATTTTTGGAAGTAATATAGTATTTTATATTTCTTAAATGAATTTCCAAGGATTTAAATGAATTATTGATTTAAGGATAAAAACTTACTGAAAAGAATTATATATTTTGGAAGATAAGTTATATCATTATTTTGAGTAACATATAAAATTTGTAGAATGATACCTTGAATGAAAATAGTACTTCATGTTCATTATTGGAAATTTTAGACATTAAAATAATTAAATAAATTATCAAATAAGTAAGGAAAATTTTGGAACTCTGGACTTAGGATTTAAAGGTCATAATAGACCTCCATTAATTATTATAGGGGTGTTGGATGACTATTTGATATACTTCCCATTTTACATGAAGTTTGGCTTGGTGGTCTGCATTTAGCAATTTTGGAAAATTATTTATATAGTTTATTTGAAGTTTATCACTCCTTAATTCACTTATGATATTTATCTCAGAGCATTTATATGCCTTTGTTATCATGTTGGAAGTTTACTTGAAATTTTAGGAGTAATATTACCCTATTTATTTATTTTAATGAAATATTGTGGGATAATTTAAAAATAGAATCAGTGGCCAAAACCTTGCTGAAAAATCAAGAGATCTTGGATATTAGGTTAATTGTTTATATTGAGTATAGCATAAATCTGGGGAGACTCTATCTTGTCAAAATTTGGTACCTTCAGTTCAATCTTGGAGACTTTGGCCACTATAAATATTTAATAAATTCCTAGATAAATAGTAAAATTGTAAAACTCTGGATTTGGGCAATAAAGGTCATAATGGACGTCCATAAATTATTATAGGAGTATCGGATGATTATTTGACATACTTCTCTTTTTACTTAACATTAAACCTTGGTGGTCTGCATATAGTAATTCTTCAGAAATAATCTGGAGTGCAAGTTAGGTACATAAGTCAAAAATTGGTGGAATGAGTTCATCACTCAGGGTGGGATGAGATAGGAATGAGTTTGACTAAATGTTGGGTGATGTTTGGGATCGACGAAAGATCGTCTCCCCCATAAAATGGAAGGTCAAATCACCTTAGTTCTAGTTACTATAATTTGGAAATGAAATGGGTAAAACCTAAGTCGTAGGCATAGGAGTAGATAGTAAACTTAGGAGTTCACACTGTAAGACCCCCTTTTTTTTCTTTTTCAACCACCGGGGTCTTAGGCCCAGAACCGCCGCTTTGCGGTGACACCTTCACGTCCTGAAGGGTCATCACCACAAGGCGCCGATTCTGCCGGCCAAATCGATCGCCGAAAGGTAGCACAATGTAAAAGTAAGAGCAAGCAGTCCACAATAATAAAATCACATATATAAATAATAAAGCTCCACGAAGGGAGTGTCCACAGAAAGCATCAGAGTGCAGCATAATGTAAAACTAGAAATAAGGGCATAAGCCCTGTACATCAGAGTCCTCACTACAAGTCTCTCATGCGGAAGCGAAAACAGAAACTACTCGAGGTCGAGACTCACGGTCCCGGCTGTGTGAACTCCGGAGCTAGACTGCCCCATCTCTAGGCGCACCGATCTCTGGGGTTGCTCCTCCATGCTGGGCTCCACGATCCCCTAAATGATGCGGTTCGAAAACCGTTAGTCATAAAGACTAAGCCCTATCATCCCCTACCCCTTCCCCCATGGCTCCTAGGTACCGAGCGGAGAGGAAGAAAGGGAAGGACATGAAGGTAGAGATTAAACATGAAACAGATGGCAGCGGAAAACTAATCTAGCAAGTTGTATTAGGTGAGCAGTTAATAAATTGTTATAATAGGTCTAGCAGTAAGAAAAGCAATTATAAGAATTTAAACCTTCACTTATGCGAGAACACATAAGCAAAAGGGATCTTTTGCAAGGCTCCCATCGTATAGAGTGTCCCATACCACTTATACGTTGGGGTGTCGGTTATCAAACAGCAATGGTTGTTATATATTGAAATTAACCTTTGATTTATAAACTTGCCCACACAAGCTTATAGACCAAGGGGTCGTTTTGCAGGGCCTAATGTATAAGCGTGTCATACCACTTATACTTTAGGTGTCAGGGTTATATGAATCGATTATGCTATGACATGCTAGTGGGTATGATGAAACATGCAGTGCAACTCACACACCCGACTCTGTGCACACAGACCTTTCCCTTTCGGAGCCGTTACCTCCCAGGACACCTCCGTAGTGGCAGACGGAAGCGGTGGGTTGGGCCTCGCCCACCTCCAAAACCAGTAAAAGCACCACTGGTCTGACCTATCGTATGCCTCAACGCTTGGTGCACTAAGCGGACGCCTGCGTACTCTTGCCGGCTGGCGCACCGGACTTCAGTTGGCGGAGTGCTAATCACCCCGCCGAGTCAACGATATCGGTGTCGGTGCAATCGAACTCCCCGATATCGAAAGACCCACCACCTTAACTTTTCCTATCTTATGCACATGCAAGTTTAATCGCAAACACACAAAAAACCGAGCCGAAGCTCCCCGGACCAAACGTCCGTCTCCAACCAACCGAGCCGAAGCTCCCCGGACCAACCCGTCCGTCTCCAGAACAACCGAGCCGAAGCTCCCCGGACCCAAGCGTCCGTTTCCAAATCACCCGTGCCGAAGCTCACATCAATCTTCCTGTGCCAACAGTGTTTGTGGAAAGTGCAATCCTAGTTACTAAGTTACTCTTGCTAGTTTATTATTATAGTTTACGTTAGCCTAGGACTGCCCCCGGTATACCCCGTGAAGGGCTCTCAAGGGGCACTAGGAACCAAGACGGCGGCATTACGGCCCGAAGTTCCCTTTCGCAAGGCACTTATTGTTATTGGTTGTTTTCCCTTAGCCCGATTCCCTTCTCATATTACGATAGACTATCCTAGGGTGATTTTTAAACCTTCCACTATTCGGGGAAGACGATCTTTCGCCAAACCCGAGCACCTCTTAACTCTAGCTATCACTACTACTCTCCACTCTTCATATTTTCCTATTGCAATTTCCTCCACAAATGTCCACCCAGACAAAATGTTTAACTCCAAAAACTTCCTCAGATCAAGTCCTATTGCATTTCTCAAATTGCTATATGCAGACCGACCTAGGCTACATGTCGAACCGGTTATGCAATGATCCATTACTCATCCAAATGCCCTAAATTATTTACTGGAGACTTACCATGACATAAATGACCTAAATCCAGAAAACGGAAATTTTCCTAATTTATTTGGCATTTAATTAAATTCCTCGAAAATCCAAGGACTACCGGTTTGAACATGAACTACCCTAAGTTCTCATGCAAGATGTCCAGCAATTTTTATGATAAATACTAGGTTATCTCAATAGGTTAAATCCTAAGTATCATAATTTTTCTATCATCAAAATGGCATGAAAGCTATTTTAGAAATAATCTCTAACTTCTATTATTTATGAAGCAAGTACAGAAAATATTCTTCCAAAAATTATAAATAATTCATGACATGCAGATAAAGGCCTAGAATTAGCACTGGCCAAGTTTCATAATTTTCCAGCAAGTATTGTATCCATAATTAAGTTTTAAACATAAAAGCCCTTTCTATCATCTGTGAATAAGGTACTAGATTTACTCAACATAAAATTCTATAAAAATCCAGGAATCATTGTGCTACTAATCAAGATCTAAATCCAGAATTTCAACTGATTATAATTAATTTAAAACCTCCAAATAATTGAAACAATAAATCGGGCAATTATTCCTTTAACACATGAAGTATAATATTTATCAATCATAAAATTCCAGGAAAATTATCATAAGTCTAAAACATCCTAAAACTCCCTCCTCCCGAGTTTCACAATTTTTGGATTAGATTTAGTGCTTAAAATAACTAAATTACTTTTCTATCCTATTCCGACATCTCAACTTTCGAGGTACCTAACTACCTCCAATTCCTTCACTATTTCAACCAGAGCCTTTTCATTATATCATCCCCCTCTCCTCCAAATTTCAAGGGCATACAAGAGCTTTTGCTCCTATGTCCTTCACAAACCTCAAACTCCCACCCGTTGGATTTGAGCCAATCTCTTAAGGTAAAATCCACCCTAAGCCACACCATGTTACCCAAGAGGGTAGACATAGACTCCACAAATCAGTGGCCAACAACTTCAGCCTCTTTTGAGGAGATTTGTCCACTCCAACTCCAATCGTACTTTTCCCCAAAGTACCCCTCACCAAGACCTATCTAGGACTTGATACTTCCCTATTCAAAACTCGACCAATCGAGTTGAAATTTTGTACAGATCTTAATATTGATGCCAGGGATCACCACCCAAAATTTGGGGGAGTTTGGACTTAATTTCATCTCCTAATTAATTTTATATTGATTATTAAATTTTTAAAAAAACTTTAGGCAAAAGTTCTCCAAAACTTCTCATTTTTGGACAGCCTCTCTATATACATATTATAGACCTCCAGTCCAAATTTCAAATCATTTGGACATGTTATGAACCGTGGGCAACCATTTCAATTTTTGGTTAGCCTAGGTCTTGATCCCACCAAAATGAGTGCTGTGGTCAAACCACTCACCCAAATTGAATAAAATCAATTTTAAATTAAAGTAGACCCCAAGGGCTACAACTTTTGTGACTGGTCATTTTTCCTAAATCGGCCTCTAAGTGCTTCGTTTTGCAGCCTCAAAAATACATTCAAATAACCTATTTTTCCATTGTGCACTATATAATAATCTATGTATTATATATTAAATCCACTGTTCATCTTCTTCATGAACCCGAACAGACACAGGAAAACATTTTTCCTATAAGCATTCCGTGGTCCGTCGCCGGCCGTTCGGTCACTTCCCTGGCCAGCCACCACCACCACCACCACCACCACCTCCGTTGAGGCGATGGCTATCGGTCGGCGGTGGTTTGACCGCCGGAGGTGGCGGTTTCCGGCGAACTCAAAATATCTCTTTCATGGTTTTTCCATGAAAACGAGAGATGGGTCCGGCTCCGTTGAGCGCGAACCTCCTTTCTAAGAATCCTAAGATCTACCCATGAAAGAGAAGGAGCAGAGGAGGACCTTGTTCGCGGTTTGAAGGCGAGAAGAACGTCGGGGTGCCATGGCGCGGTGGTGGCGTTTGCTGAACTTCTCCTACAGCAAGAACAAAGGTCTGTTCTGATTACTTGAGCGTGTAACCTTCTCCTCTTTCCCTAAGTGGGCTTTTATAAGTCAGATAGTGGGAAGATGAATGGGTAAAGTCATTATGGCCATGAAGGCTCCTCCCCTTAACACTTCGGTTATGATGCAGGAATAAGAAACGGTGGAAACTGAACAGGTGTGTCCAGCTGGCGATTTTCTATTGGACCACCTTTTCCTCATTTATTATATAATTACGGAAGGAAAACGGCCGGAAGTTACTCCTGGTGTAACTTCCCATACCAGCATTTATTACCACGCGTGTTGGAATAATTTCGGGCCTGAACCGTCGTTTCGGCCAATGTCACGGGCGTGACATATAGGTCACGGGCGTGACAGGCCCGGATAGCCAATTCTGGGTTCGACGATCGTCGAACTGAGATCGACGATCGTCGATGGATGGTCACGGGCGTGACACCTCGGGTCACGGGCGTGACAGGCCCGAACGGCAGATTGTGGTTCGACGATCGTCGAATTGAGATCGACGATCGTCGAAGGCTGGTCACGCCCTAAGTCACGGGCGTGACCTCTAGGTCACGGGCGTGACATGCCCGAACGGCAAATTTCGAGGTCGACGATCGTCGAATTGAGATCGACGATCGTCGAAGGCTGGTCACGCCCTAGGTCACGGGCGTGACACTCATGGCACGGGCGTGACATGCCCGGGCCGCAAGCTCGACGATCGTCTCACGGCGATCGACGATCGTCGATGGGGTCACGCCCATAGTCACGGGCGTGACAGCTTGGTCACGGGCGTGACATGCCCAGACAGCACGTTCGACGATCGTCTCGTGGAGATCGACGATCGTCGAAGTAGTCACGCCCAAGTCACGGGCGTGACGGGTCGGTCACGGGCGTGACCAACCCTTGATCCGAAAACTCGGTCGATTTATTTTCACTTTTTGTGCTCCCTAGAGTTCTGACTCGACCATCCGACTCCTAGGGGTCTAGCCGGAAATGGGATGTTACAAATCCCAATAAACAAAACAAAAATTTCGTCCCCGAAATTGAGGTTGAGCCTATGGGGATTTCTATCGGAATAAATTAAACTTGTAACATCCCATACGATCTTTCTATTAGGTTCAGGCGACTGTTCGTTTGATAACTAAGACAATCTCCCCAATAAACAAAAGATTAGCCCCTACCTTTCTGATTAAGTGCGCATGCCTAGGTCCTGGATTTTCCGTATCTAGTCTTAACATTCCAAAACAAGAAGGCAATCTATAGTATACCGAGAGGTGGTGAGATGTACCTGACTGAACAACTCCGGGTATCTTTGCCTCATCAGATCCTGCGGTTCCCAGGTGTGCTCCTCCTGACCGTGGTTTCTCCACAGAACCTTGACTAAGGGGATCTTCTTGCGCCGCAAGATCCGCACTCCTTTGTCGTCGATCCGAACCGGCTCCAAGTGAACAGATCGGTCTGAAGCTACTGGCCCTTCGGTGGTCAAAATCCGCTGCTCCGGGCGTAGTAGAGCCCTTCTCAGCGAAGAGATGTGGAAGACGTCGTGTAGAGCTGCCAGCTCCGGTGGCAACTCTAGCCTGTAGGCTAGGGGTCCGATCCGCTCCAGGATCCGGTAAGGGCCCATATACCTAGGGCTGAGTTTCTTCCTCCGACCGCGCACCCGTGAGACTCCGTGCATGGGCCGGATCTTCAAGAACACTCGATCCCCTACCCGAAACTCCACCTGACGATGCCGGGCGTCATAGTATTTGGCCTGTCTGCTCTGCGCCTCTAACATCCTATCTCTGATCAGTCTCACCTGAGCCTCGATATCTTCCACAAAATCCGATCCCAACAGCTTCGGATCCTCGTCTTGAACCCAAGAAAGCGGGGTCCTACATTTTCTTCCATATAGGGCTTCATAAGGTGCCATCCTGATGCTGGACTGGTAGCTATTATTATAGGAGAACTCGACCAACGGTAACATCTTCTCCCACGGCTCCCCTCGGTCCAGTATACACAATCGTAGTAGATCCTCCAAGGTCCTGTTGGTGCGTTCTGTCTGCCCGTCCGTCTGAGGGTGGAAGGCCGTGCTAAAAGTCAACCGGGTGCCCAAATATGCCTGCACTGACCGCCACTCCCTGGATGTAAACCGTCCATCGCGGTCCGACACTATCGTCCGGGGCACGCCATGATATCGGACATACTGCTCCACAAACTTCCGTACCAGCACTCCCACCGAGTCATCCTTCCTGATCGGTACAAAGCGGGCCACCTTCGTCAACCGATCGACAATCACCCAAATCGAGTCGTTCCCGGTCCGAGACCGGGGAAGACCATGTATAAAATCCATCGCTATATCGTCAAACTTCCACTCCGGCACCGGGAGTGGCTGTAATAATCCCGCGGGGTTCCTGCACTCCGCCTTCACCAACTAACACGCCTCGCAATGGGTCACGAAGTACGTAATGTCCTTCTTCATGCCCGGCCAAAACATCGTCCTCTTCAAATCAGCGGTCATCTTTGTGATCCCTGGGTGTACCGAGTACCGGCTGCAATGCGCCTCCATCATAATATCCTCTCGGATCTGGCCTCCTGCGGGTATATATACTCTGCCTCTGAAGTGGAGCAAACCATCTCTCAGGGAATAATCTCCTATCGAACCTTCCTCCAAAGCTCGGAACATCGGCTCCGCCCACGCATCTGTCCTCTGTCCTAGAGTAGATCAGGATGTCGTCTATGAATACTATGACGAACACATCCATGTAGGCCTCAAAAACCCTGTTCATGAGACTCATGAACGCCGACGGAGCATTCGTGAGCCCAAAGGGCATCACGGTGAACTCATACAGGCCATATCTGCTACTAAAGGCCGTCTTCGGGATATCCTCCTCCTGGATCCGCAGCTAGTAGTATCCTGATCTCAAGTCCAGCTTCGAGAAATAATGGGGCCCCTCCAGCTGGTCGAATAATTCGTCTATCCGTGGGAGCGGATAGGTATTCCGGACGGTCAGCCTGTTTAGTGCTCGATAATCGATGCACAGGCGGAGTGTCCCATCCTTCTTCTTCACGAATAGGACCGGAGCTCCCCATGGCGAGGAACTCGGTCTAACAAAACTTGCCTCAACTAATTCCTGCAACTGAGTCCGAAACTCTGCCAACTCCCTTGGGGCCATCCGATAAGGGGCCCTAGACGCCGGCTTGGCTCCCGGCACAAGCTGTATCTGAAAATCCTGCTCTCGGTGTGGAGGTAGTCCTGGCAGTTTCTCTGGAAAGATGTCAGCGAAATCTCGCACCACCGGGATGTCTGTCACCGACTCCTTAACCTCCGCCATCTCAAATAGAATCTGATAGACCTCCTCTCCCTGCAGATGGGCCTTAACGGCCTGTACCGAAGATAAGAGTATACGAGAGACAGGTCTTATACCTTCGATGGTAATGAAAGAGTCCCCGTGTCTCACGGTGATCCTCTTTGCCTGGCAGTCAATCTGGGCATAGTTCCAGTGCAGCCATGCCATGCCCAGGATCAGGTCGTAGTCCGTCAGCTTCAAAATCGTCGCTGGAGCCTCGAACGCTTTTCCACCAATTTCTGCCTCCATATTGCAGTGATCCGTGGTAAGGAGCTCAGATCCATCCGGTAGTCGCACCCTCATCCTCGAGCCTGTGAACTGCTCCACACCTTCCAGTCCTTCCACAAACGACTCCGACACAAAGGAGTGAGTAGCTCCAGTATCAAAAAGCGTGCGGGCAGGCTTGCCGCTGATGAAGACTATACCTGGGGTGATTAAATATCTCAGGGTTCTATAAAGAGTTTTCTTTCCTTGTTAATCTATCTAGTGCGGTTCTGAGTTTTAACAACTTAAAGGAAAATTCTATGAAAGTAAAGAAGCATTGCAGCGTACCTGCTATGACCTGCTCCGGATTTCGAGGCTGCGCAAGGTCCAAAGCATATACCTGCTCTCTTTCCTGTCTACGATCTCCCCACTGGTATCCACAACCACGGCCGCGTCCTCGGCCTCCATAATGCTGAGCTGGTGGGCCGCCCTGATGTGGTGGAGGTGGTGCCCCCCTCATGGGGCAGTTCCTCCGAATGTGCCCAATCTGATGACAAAGAAAACACTCTGGTGGGGGATACGCCATTCCCCCAGGTCTCGGCATCTCCTGCATCCGAAGAGGGGGAGGGGCTAATACCACCTGTTCCCTCGGCTCCTGCCTCACGTCCTGACGAGGCTGGTCCTCTGTCCTCCTCCCCTCTGGTACAGCACCTCGTCGCTGGTCATTTCTACCTCTCCGTCCCTGATCCTCTGCTGGCCGCTTCCGGCCCCGGGTGGCGTGCCAATCTGCCTCAATCCTTTTGGCCATCTCCAAGATCTGGGAGATGGGCCCGTCAGATACGAACAACAGAGCCTCCCTCAAGTCCTCCCGCAGGCCCTTATAGAACCTCCTGATATACCCTGCCTCGTCCAGCTGGTAGGAATCTGCGTATCGAGCCAGATGGTCAAACTCTCGATGGTACTCCACCACGGTCCGAGTACCCTGCTTCAGCTGTAAGAACCGCTCCTCCAAGTCATCCCTAGCCGACTGCGGAACGAAATGCTCCAGCAGTGCGGCCCTGAACTCCTCCCAAGTAATCTCCGTAACCTCCCTATCAGCAAAGGTCGTGTCCAACAGCGTCTTCCACCACCTCTTTGCATGGGACTCCAGGCAGGAGACAACCAGAGCCACCTTCTCCTCCCATGGACACCGAATCCCGGTCAGCATCTCATACATGATATCTAGCCACTCTTCCGTCCGAACAGCCGACTCTGTCCCCAAATAGGACGGGGGAGCCAGTCCTCGGAAGATGCTTAGCCAGTTGGCCCCCGGATTTGGCTGCGGGGCCGGAACCTGCTGGGCCCTGAAGGCCTCCAGAATGGCAGTTAGGGTCTGTCCCATGTCTGACTGAAGGAAAGGAGTGGGGGCCGGTGGGGGTGGTGCAACATCCTGAGCCTGTTGAACTCCACCTTGTGGCGTAGTCCGTGCTGGAGGCTGCGTAACAAAAACACACGCTGAGAAAACGTTCAAATACTACATAAAGGTGGACAAATTATATGTGATCCCCATATGGGCACACCACTGCTTCCGCTGCTTAGTTTGTCCCCAAACTAAACTCGAGCGGGGGGTGACCTAGGGTTTGTGGACTGCTACTTCCTTCTGATCTCTGATACCACTTGTAAGACCCCCTTTTTTTTCTTTTTCAACCACCGGGGTCTTAGGCCCAGAACCGCCGCTTTGCGGTGACACCTTCACGTCCTGAAGGGTCATCACCACAAGGCGCCGATTCTGCCGGCCAAATCGATCGCCGAAAGGTAGCACAATGTAAAAGTAAGAGCAAGCAGTCCACAATAATAAAATCACATATATAAATAATAAAGCTCCACGAAGGGAGTGTCCACAGAAAGCATCAGAGTGCAGCATAATGTAAAACTAGAAATAAGGGCATAAGCCCTGTACATCAGAGTCCTCACTACAAGTCTCTCATGCGGAAGCGAAAACAGAAACTACTCGAGGTCGAGACTCACGGTCCCGGCTGTGTGAACTCCGGAGCTAGACTGCCCCATCTCTAGGCGCACCGATCTCTGGGGCTGCTCCTCCATGCTGGGCTCCACGATCCCCTAAATGATGCGGTTCGAAAACCGTTAGTCATAAAGACTAAGCCCTATCATCCCCTACCCCTTCCCCATGGCTCCTAGGTACCGAGCGGAGAGGAAGAAAGGGAAGGACATGAAGGTAGAGATTAAACATGAAACAGATGGCAGCGGAAAACTAATCTAGCAAGTTGTATTAGGTGAGCAGTTAATAAATTGTTATAATAGGTCTAGCAGTAAGAAAAGCAATTATAAGAATTTAAACCTTCACTTATGCGAGAACACATAAGCAAAAGGGATCTTTTGCAAGGCTCCCATCGTATAGAGTGTCCCATACCACTTATACGTTGGGGTGTCGGTTATCAAATAGCAATGGTTGTTATATATTGAAATTAACCTTTGATTTATAAACTTGCTCACACAAGCTTATAGACCAAGGGGTCGTTTTGCAGGGCCTAATGTATAAGCGTCCCATACCACTTATACTTTAGGTGTCAGGGTTATATGAATCGATTATGCTATGACATGCTAGTGGGTATGATGAAACATGCAGTGCAACTCACACACCCGACTCTGTGCACACAGACCTTTAGTTCCCCCTTTCGGAGCCGTTACCTCCCAGGATACCTCCGTAGTGGCAGACGGAAGCGGTGGGTTGGGCCTCGCCCACCTCCAAAACCAGTAAAAGCACCACTGGTCTGACCTATCGTACGCCTCAACGCTTGGTGCACTAAGCGGACGCCTGCGTACTCTTGCCGGCTGGCGCACCGGACTTCAGTTGGCGGAGTGCTAATCACCCCGCCGAGTCAACGATATCAGTGTCGGTGCAATCGAACTCCCCGATATCGAAAGACCCACCACCTTAACTTTTCCTATCTTATGCACATGCAAGTTTAATCGCAAACACACAAAAAACCGAGCCGAAGCTCCCCGGACCAAACGTCCGTCTCCAACCAACCGAGCCGAAGCTCCCCGGACCAACCCGTCCGTCTCCAGAACAACCGAGCCGAAGCTCCCCGGACCCAAACGTCCGTTTCCAAATCACCCGTGCCGAAGCTCACATCAATCTTCCTGTGCCAACAGTGTTTGTGGAAAGTGCAATCCTAGTTACTAAGTTACTCTTGCTAGTTTATTATTACAGTTTACGTTAGCCCAGGACTGCCCCCGGTATACCCCGTGAAGGGCTCTCAAGGGGCACTAGGAACCAAGACGGCGGCATTACGGCCCGAAGTTCCCTTTCGCAAGGCACTTATTGTTATTGGTTGTTTTCCCTTAGCCCGATGTTGGTACCCTAGTTTGATTTGAGTTCAGTCCTCTCCTTTGTGCCCTTGACCCAAGAAATATCTATGGTCAATGGTTAGGAGTCTAGCTGTAGAGTCCTCGCTTTTCCAAATTGAGAATTTGGTTAAGTAGGTTTTTCGTTCGACTATAGTCGAACGCCGTTCGACTATCGTCTATCGACTGATCGACGATCGTCTATCAGTTGGTCGACGCCTTGGTCTGCGCTGATAGTTCGACTATCTGTTGATAGTTCGACTATCTGTTCTGCGCTGGTAGTTCGACTATCTGTTGATAGATCGACTATCTAGTTTGTTTTGATAGTTCGACTATCTTTTGATAGATCGACTATCTGTTTTCTGAGGTAGGTCGACTATCTGCTTGATAGTTCGACTATCTCTGAGCGCTTGATAGCTCGACTATCTGTCCTAGATAGATTGACTATCTGATAGTTCGACTATCTGTCCTGATAGATCGACTATCTGCTGCGGTAGCTCGACTATCTGTTTGATAGCTCGACTATCTGGATCGTTCGACTATCTGCCCGATAGTTCGACGATCTCCTGGCGTCGTTCGACGATCTTCGAAGGTCGTTCGACGTTTTCTGACTGCCTTTGTATTTTGTATTTATTTATTATACTTAATTATTTAATACATTTTCTGGCACTCTATTTTAAGCTGTATGATAAAGTTTCCAGGCATTATTTGCTCTATTCTTATTGCCTGAGTTAAAATCTTTTAAGATAAAGTTGTTTGTCTTATTAGCTGTCATTTTAATTTACTTTATCTGCTGACAGCCCTTTATAGCCGTTAGACTGAAAAGTCTTCTTTTGCTATAAAGAGATTGTTTCTGATGTGACTTTATTTAGTCTATCTGATTATTTGATTTAAGCCTGCAGCTTCTTAGAAAGAGGTTTATTCTTTTTTATAGAATGTTTTGCTGCAGAGATATTTCTGTCTTCTTGATATTTACAGCCCAGGTCTCAAGGCTTAGAAGAAGACAAATAATTCAAATGGAAGAGAGCCGTTGCTTGCTGATGATTATATAAAGAACCCTTTGCAGAAGGATTCAAGCTAGTTAACAGAAGTGAATAGAAGCGAGTGTTACACACATATTCAAAAGCACTCAAGCCTTCATCAAGCTCAAGCTTCCTGCTCTCAGCAAACTCCATCTAACTGAGAAGTGTTAAGATCTTCATCTCTTCTTCACCTGAGTTCTCCTGCTTTCAGGAAGTTCAACTCAGAGTTTCTTTGAAGAAGAAGAAGAAGAAGATTGCTGCTTGAAGACTTTTTCTTTTTATTGTTTACATTCTTCCTGTAGCTTTTCCTTCAGAGTTTTCTGAAGAGTTTCTCTGCACTGAAGCAAGACTTCACCTGGACATTCTTGAGCCAGGGGGAGCCTTGATTCTTTAGAGCATTCTAGCTCAGTGCAAGCTTTTTGTGCTTCTCTAATCTATTGTAAAATAGAGAAGACATCTTAACCTTCTTCCCCCTCCTGTACAGGGTTATTACTCCCTTCAAAAGTATCCCTTGGTGGCAGGGCACCTGATCAAAAACCTGTGCTTGGTTTTTAGACACCTGATCAAAAGTCTAAAGGGTCTCTGGATCTACCTGAAGAAGATCCTGTTGGTGGCAGGGCACCTGATCAAAAACCTGCAGTGGATTCCTACCGTTTGGGTAGAAGAGTGGACGTACCCAAGTTGTTTGGGGAACCACTATAAATTTCCTTGTGTCGTCTGGATTCAACTGTTTAATTCCTGTACTGTGGCTGTGAATAGATATAACTAGGCTGCTAGTTGCTGTTTAGGTTTTTCCAAGCTTAACTGTAATTACAGTTAGCTTGTGTTTGTACACATCACTTGTGTTAGGCTTTAAGGTTAAATCAATATCTATAATCTTTTCATTCCGCACTTCACTCCAAGGGAGTTGGGTAGAATATTAAGTTTTGTTTGTGCAAAATTTGATAACTCTATTCACCCCCCCTCTAGAGTAGTATCTATCCCTTCACTTTCACCCGATTCCCTTCTCATATTACGATAGACTATCCTAGGGTGATTTTTAAACCTTCCACTCTTCGGGGAAGACGATCTTTCGCCAAACCCGAGCACCTCTTAACTCTAGCTATCACTACTACTCTCCACTCTTCATATTTTCCTATTGCAATTTCCTCCACAAATGTCCACCCAGACAAAATGTTTAACTCCAAAAACTTCCTCAGATCAAGTCCTATTGCATTTCTCAAATTGCTATATGCAGACCGACCTAGGCTACATGTCGAACCGGTTATGCAATGATCCATTACTCATCCAAATGCCCTAAATTATTTACTGGAGACTTACCATGGCATAAATGACCTAAATCCAGAAAACGGAAATTTTCCTAATTTATTTGGCATTTAATTAAATTCCTCGAAAATCCAAGGACTACCGGTTTGAACATGAACTACCCAAAGTTCTCATGCAAGATATCCAGCAATTTTATGATAAATACTAGGTTATCTCAATAGGTTAAATCCTAAGTATCATAATTTTTCTATCATCAAAATGGCATGAAAGCTATTTTAGAAATAATCTCTAACTTTTATTGTTTATGAAGCAAGTACAGAACATATTCTTCCAAAAATTATAAATAATTCATGACAAGCAGATAAAGGCCTAGAATTAGCATTGGCCAAGTTTCATAATTTTCCAGCAAGTATTGTATCCATAATTAATTTTTAAACATAAAAGCCCTTTCTATCATCTGTGAATAAGGTACTAGATTTACTCAACATAAAATTCTATAAAAATCCAGGGATCATTGTGCTACTAATCAAGATCTAAATCCAGAATTTCAACTGATTATAATTAATTTCAAACCTCCAAATAATTGAAACAATAAATCGGGCAATTATTCCTTTAACACATGAAGTATAATATTTATCAATCATAAAATTCCAGGAAAATTATCATAAGTCTAAAACATCCTAAAACTCCCTCCTCCCGAGTTTCACAATTTTTGGATTAGATTTAGTGCTTAAAATAACTAAATTACTTTTCTATCCTATTCCGACATCTCAATTTTCGAGGTACCTAACTACCTCCAATTCCTTCATTATTTCAACCAGAGGGTTTTCATTATATCATCCCCCTCTCCTCCAAATTTCAAGGGCATACAAGAGCTTTTGCTCCTATGTCCTTCACAAACCTCAAACTCCCACCCGTTGGATTTGAGCCAATCTCTTAGGGTAAAATCCACCCTAAGCCACACCATGTTACCCAAGAGGGTAGACATAGACTCCACAAATCAGTGGCCAACAACTTCAGTCTCTTTTGAGGAGATTTGTCCACTCCAACTCCAATCGTACTTTTCCCCAAAGTACCCCTCACCAAGACCTATCTAGGACTTGATACTTCCCTATTCAAAACTCGACCAATCGAGTTGAAATTTTGTACAGATCTTAATATTGATGCCAGGGACCACCACCCAAAATTTGGGGGAGTTTGGACTTAATTTCATCTCCTAATTAATTTTATATTGATTATTAAATTTTTACAAAAACTTTAGGCAAAAGTTCTCCAAAAATTCTTATTTTTGGAGAGCCTCTCGATATACATATTATAGACCTCCAGTCCAAATTTCAAATCATTTGGACATGTTATGAACCGTGGGCAACCATTTCAATTTCTGGTTAGCCTAGGTCTTGATCCCACCAAAATGAGTGCTGTGGTCAAACCACTCACCCAAATTGAATAAAATCAATTTTAAATTAAAGTAGACCCCGAGGGCTACAACTTTTGTGACTGGTCATTTTTCCTAAATCGGCCTCTAAGTGCTTCGTTTTGCAGCCTCAAAAATACATTCAAATAACCTATTTTTCCATTGTGCACTATATAATAATCTATGTATTATATATTAAATCCACTGTTCATCTTCTTCATGAACCCGAACAGACACAGGAAAACATTTTTCCTGTAAGCATTCCGTGGTCCGTCGCCGGCCGTTCGGTCACTTCCCTGGCCAGCCACCACCACCACCACCACCTCCGTTGAGGCGATGACTATCGGTCGGCGGTGGTTTGACCGCCGGAGGTGGCGGTTTCCGGCGAACTCAAAATATCTCTTTCATGGTTTTTCCATGAAAACGAGAGATGGGTCCGGCTCCGTTGAGCGCGAACCTCCTTTCTAAGAATCCTAAGATCTACCCATGAAAGAGGAGCAGAGGAGGACCTTGTTCGCGGTTTGAAGGCGAGAAGAACGTCGGGGTGCCATGGCGCGGTGGTGGCGTTTGCTGAACTTCTCCTACAGCAAGAACAAAGGTCTGTTCTGATTACTTGAGCGTGTAACCTTCTCCTCTTTCCCTAAGTGGGCTTTTATAAGTCAGATAGTGGGAAGATGAATGGGTAAAGCCATTATGGCCATGAAGGCTCCTCCCCTTAACACTTCGGTTATGATGCAGGGATAAGAAACGGTGGAAACTGAACAGGTGTGTCCAGCTGGCGATTTTCTATTGGACCACCTTTTCCTCATTTATTATATAATTACGGAAGGAAAATGGCCGGAAGTTACTCCTGGTGTAACTTCCCATACCAGCATTTATTACCACGCGTGTTGGAATAATTTCGGGCCTGAACCGTCGTTTCGGCCAATGTCACGGGCGTGACACATAGGTCACGGGCGTGACAGGCCCGGATAGCCAATTCTGGGTTCGACGATCGTCGAACTGAGATCGACGATCGTCGATGGATCGTCACGGGCGTGACACCTCGGGTCACGGGCGTGATAGGCCCGAACGGTAGATTATGGTTCGACGATCGTCGAATTGAGATCGACGATCGTCGAAGGCTGGTCACGCCCTAAGTCACGGGCGTGACCTCTAGGTCACGGGCGTGACATGCCCGAATGGCAAATTTCGAGGTCGACGATCGTCGAATTGAGATCGACGATCGTCGAAGGCTGGTCACGCCCTAGGTCACGTGCGTGACACTCATGGCACAGGCGTGACATGCCCGGGCCGCAAGCTCGACGATCGTCTCACGGCGATCGACGATCGTCGATGGGGTCACGCCCATAGTCACGGGCGTGACAGCTTGGTCACGGGCGTGACATGCCCAGACAGCACGTTCGACGATCGTCTCGTGGAGATTGACGATCGTCGAAGTAGTCACGCCCAAGTCACGGGCGTGACGGGTCGGTCACGGGCGTGACCAACCCTTGATCCGAAAACTCGGTCGATTTATTTTCACTTTTTGTGCTCCCTGGAGTTCTGACTCGACCATCCGACTCCTAGGGGTCTAGCCGGAAATGGGAGTTCACACTCTCACACCCCAGTGTCTCGGGAGTTAGTATGGGTTACTTGGGCAATAAGCCCGGTAGTTATTGGGTATGATAGTCTGGGAGCTTTGGATCGGTAGTAGATTATGACGGACGGGATTGTCCGGTGAGCTTTGGCTCGGTTGACGGATATGACGGACGGGATAGTCCGGGGAGCTTTGGCTCGGTGGTAGATTGTGACGGACGGGATAGTCCGGGGAGCTTTGGCTCGGTTGTAGATTATGATGGACGGGATTGTCCGGTGAGCTTCAGCTCGGTTGGTTGTTTGACTCATAACTATTGCATGTGCATAAAAGGTTTAAGGTGGTGGGTTTTTGATATTGGGGAGTTCGATGCACCGACACCAATATCGTTGGCTCGATAAGTGTGGTGAGCACTTCGCCAACAGAAGTCCGGTGCGCCAGCCGGCAAGAGTACGCAGGCGTCCGCTTAGTGCACCAAGCGTTGAGGCGTACGATAGGTCTGACCGGTAGTGCTTTACTGGTTTAGAGGTGGGCGAGGCCTAACCCACCGCTTCCGTCTGCCACTACGGAGGTATCCTGGGAGGTAACGGCTCCGAAAGGGGGAACTAAAGGTCTGTGTACACAGAGTCGAGTGGGTGAGTTGCACTTGCATGTTCACATCATAGCATAATTGTATTTCATAGCATAACCATTGCATAAAACCTGACACCTAATGTATAAGCGGTATGGGATGCTCTATACATTAGGCATTGCAAAACGACCCCTTGGCCTATAAGTTCGTGTGAGCGTGCTTATAAGTCAAGGTTCTCTTTCAATATTATAAGCCTGCTAATAGAACCGACACCCTATCGTATAAATCGGTATGGGACTTTTTATACGATAGGAGCCCTGCAAAAGATCCCTTAGCTTATGTGTACCCACATAAGTTAAGGTTGCTTATTTAATTTTGTATAATTATTATCATGCGTACACTGTTAGTTTAGTTCCGCTGCCATCTGGAATTTGACTATTCTCCACCTTCATGTCCTTCCCTTTCCTTCTTCCCGCTCGGTGTTTAGGAGCCAAGGGGGAAGGGGTGGGGGACGATAGGATTTAGTCTTTTAGACTAATGGTTTTCGAACCACATCATTTAGGGGACCACGGAGCCCAGCATGGAGGAGCAGCCCCGGAGGTCGGCAGGCTTGGAGATCGGACAGTCTAGTACTAGAGTCCAGACAGCAGGGACTGTGAGTCCCGAACACCAGTAGTTGTATTAGTTTGCTTCCGCGATGAGTGATTTGTAGTGAGGACTTGATGTACCGGGCATAAGCCCGAGATTTTCATTATATGTACTATCTGTGGACACTCCCTTCGTGGAGTTTATTTTTATATATATGTGATTTCTGTGGACTTGCTTTTATACTTATGCTACAGTAGAGATCGATTTGGCCGGCAGAATCTGCGTCTTGTAGTGACGACCTTCCCGGGTGAGAAGGTATCACCGCAAGGCGGCGGTTCTGGGCCTAAGACCCCGGTGTCGAAAAAGAAAAAAAAATGGGGGTCTTACACCATATGCCTAGTTGTTGATGATAAAGCCTCATATTGCCTCCAGTGGCACAAGAGGCTGGCTCATCTAAACTACAAGATAATAGGCAAACTCTTTAGTGAAGAGTAAGTCAAAAATGGCCTCAAATTTAAATGCACTAAGGAGAGTATCTGCTATGTATGCCAAAAGGGAAAATAGACCAAGTCCTTCTTCAAGAGCATTTGGGACAAAGACTTAGTGAGGTGCTTATACCTCCTACATATGGACTTGTTTGGTCTTATGCCAATTCAAAGTCTAGGTAGGAAAGTCTACACCCTTATGGTTGTTGATGACTTTTCTAGGTTTGTTTGGGTGTTCTTCCTTAAGAGAAGGGATGAAACCCTTGAAGTCTTCAAGACTTTTGTCAAGCAGATACAAAATAAACTAGACAGTAATATGGTCAAAATCAGAAGACACCATAACACTGAATTTTAGTCTGCAAGCATGACAAGATTCTGTGAGGAGCAAGGGATTCACAAGGAATTCTTCTCTCCTAGAACACCCTAGCAAAATGAAATTGTTGTGAGGAAAAACAAACCCTCATAGAGTCTGGAAGGACCTTGTTAAGTGGCACATCTCTCCCAGAATATTTCTGGGCTGAGCCAGTTAACACTGCATGTCATGTCCTTAACAGGGCTTCTATCAAAAAAATCCACAAGAAGACTCCCTATGTGATCTTGAAAGGCGGAAAACCAAACATATCCTACTTAAGGATTTTTGGTAGCAAGTGTTATGTCCTGAACAATGGAAAATCCTATGTGACTAAGTTTGCTGCCAAGTCCCATGAAGGGATCTTTATTGGGTACAACAACTATAGTAGGGCATATTGTTTTTGATGAGTCAAACATGATTAACTGTGAGCTGCCAAGCTCCTCTTCTTGTTCTGCAGGCATAGAGCAGGTGATGAACAAGGTTACCATCAAGGAAGATTCTCCAGCAGTCCAAGATAAGGGAGAAGATGTGTGCTATCAAGAGGGAGCTCAAGACTCTCAAATTGAGAATGAAGAATAGCCAGCTGAAGACAATGAGGAACAACTAGCTAAAGTTAGATTGCCTCCAACTGTAAGGCATCTAAGGGACCATCCATCACATTAAATCATTGGTGAAGTAAGCAAAAAAGTACTAACCAGGAGCAAGAGTATCAACACAGCGCTCTACTAAAGTTTCCTGTCACAAGTAGATCCCAAGAAGTTTGAAGAGGCAATCAAAGACCAATTCTGGATTGGAGCAATGCAGGAAGAACTGAACCAGTTCAAGAGATGTAGTGTTTGAAAGCAGATTCCCAGACCAAAGGGACATAATGTCATTGGAACTAAGTGGATCTACAGGAAGAAGTTAGATCTGAATAACATTATAGTTAAGAACAAGGCTAGACTGGTGGCTAAAGGATAAAGATAAGAAGAAAGAGTAGACTTTGACCAGACTTTTGTCGTAGTAGCCAGACTGGAAGCAATAAGACTCTTTCTTGTATTTGCTTCCTATCAAGGATTTAAAGTCTACCAGATGGATGTAAAGTCATCCTTCCTAAATGGGGAATTAAAAGAGAAAGTATATGTGGATCAGCCACCAGGTTTTGTTGACCCTAACTCTCCTAATTTTGTTTATAGGCTTAGAAAAGCTCTATATGTGTTGAAGCAAGCCCCCAGAGCATGGTATGAGACTTTGTCTAGTTTTCTAAATGAGAACAAATTTTCAAGGAGGAAAATAGACAAGACCCTATTCCTAAGAGAATAAAAGGGCAAGTTCATCCTAGACTAGATATATGTTGATGACATTATCTTTAGATCTAGTAATGACAACCTTTGTACGAAGTTTGTTAAACTTATGCAATGGAAGTTTGAGATGATTAGTATGGGTGAGTGAGAGAACTAAGTTGTCAACCTAAATCACCTAGAGGGGGTGAATAGGTGAAATGCGTGTCAAATGCAGAATAAAAGAAATTAACACAGCACAGATAAGTAATCAGGCAATCACACAGACGACAAGAGATTTATAGAGTTTCCCCAATCTTGGGTACGTCCACTTTCCTCGCCGATCTAGCAAATCACTAGACTCGGCTACTCCACTATCTCGGATTGTAAACCAATCCTACACCTTGGAACTATGTTCCTACAAAACTCGATCCCAAACAGATCTACACTCGGAAGATAAAACTTCCTACCACTCGGAGATAGATCTCCTACAATGAAATTTGTTTGAAAAGAAAAATACAAACAACAAATAACACAGATCTGGATCTTTGACTTTATCTTCTTCTTAAGAGCTTTTCGGTTTGAACAGAAACAGTTGAAGAGGACTTGAAAGAGCTCCATGACTCTGAGATCTGGAATCACCACGATCAAGAAAATAAATCAGAGATCGATGCAGCACGGAGAGATCGGATGATTCTTCTTGAGTCTGGATCGCTTGAGAATTAGAGATCGATAGCTGCGGCTGAGAGAAGACGATCCAGAGCTTCTTCCGAAAACTGTAATGGCGGCGGATGGGAAGATTAGGGTTTTTGGGATTTTCTCTTTCTTAAAATAATCTTTGTAAAACGTATGTCTTTAGTCAAGTCTGAAAAGACCTATTTATAGGCGGTCTCCAACGGTCATAAGCATAATTAAGGATGACACGTGGACCAATCAGAAAGGACTCTTTCAAAATACACAAAGAAACTTGACTTAGAGAAATTCAGGAAATTCCAACAGATACACTCGAGAGAGAGAGAGAGAGACAGAGACATACTCGAGTATAAGAGGTTACATACTCGAGTAGATATGAGGGATATACTCGAGTACAAAGATAGAAACTACTCGAGTGCTTCAGGGATCAATACTCGAGTGACTTAGAGAAACTACTCAAGTATGAGCAAATATACTCGAGTATAAACACTTGGAAAAATTTCTCAGATAAGAATTGAAGAGCTACTCGAGTATAAGAATTTGAGATACTCAAGTATGGGGAAGATAGACTACTCGAGTATCTTAAGAAAACTACTCGAGTGATCACTAACCTACTCGAGTATGAAAATCAATCTACTCGAGTACAGAGTTACTTACTCGAGTATTTGAGAGAACTACTCGAGTATGTGGACTTAGAATCTTTCTAGGATAAGAAGTCCAAGTCTACTCGAGTTCAAACAGAACGCTTACTCGAGTAACTAACCATCTATTCGAGTATAATGTATCACTTACTCAAGTAAAATAAAATATACTCGAGTATAAGCTTTCATACTCGAGTATATAGAGAATCCACTCGAGTAAGTAGCCCAAACTACTCGAGTACAGACTCACTTACTCGAGTATACTAAAGAAGTACTCGAGTAAGTGGACTTAGAGAATTTCTTCTGAGATAGACTTCAATACTCCATAGTCCATAGGTCCAAGTGCATGTTGATGAAGTGTGTCCCAATAGAGAGGCTATACATGAGCCAACACCTTGGATCACACAATGAGGAATTACATTGTATGATCCTGTGTTTGGTGGCCCATTATAGACTGACATTGGTCTACACTTGGCAATAAGAACCTGCACAGATACAACTCAAACATAATATCAAATACACCTTAATTCATCTTAGTTCAAGGTCTGACTTCCTACAAATCTGAGGTATTGTGGAGACAAATCCCAACAATCTCCCCCTATTTGTAGATGTCAGCACCCTCTACACTAAGGTGAATTACTTAGAGTAAAAAGAACAACAAAACATATACTGAAAAAAATGAAACAGGAATAATAAAGATAGCCATAATTAGAATCAAATATATATATATAGAAATCATTTCAAAAGATTAAAAGTCCATATCCACATCCTCATTCACTCAAGAAGGGGCTCCTCTATGCAGTCTTTCTCTTTTAAGATCTTGCCTCTCTAGGTAGCTGAAAGGTTTGGGAAAATAGGTCTTGGGCCTTGGAGGAGCTGCTGGATTGTTATATCCCCAATTTCTGTCATGCAATCTGATTTTGATTTGAGATACATCATACGCTTTCCATTCTGCGTTGCTATAGTAATGATCTCTATTTTCACCAAAATCTGTTACCAGCTTCAATGTATCCAAGATAAGAGACTTGGAGGTAGGACTCCAAACTTCTACATGAACAACTTCTGGTCTACCTTCTGTAACTGGGGCAGGCTCTCTCCTTGGTGCAGAACGGCTAGCAGAAGCGCCGTCACCATATTTCCTTTTCTTTCTAGGGGCACCCTGAGAACTTGGAGGAAACTCATCTTGCCACACGTCAGCATAAGAAAGAGGAGGCTCAGTCATGTCACCATTAGGTCTAGGTGAGAAGACTGGCACATACTCTGGAATGTTGGCCTGAGCTGGAAAGTTAGCCTGATCTGGAGCACCTGAGGGAGGATGTTCTTAAGAGGATCTTGGACCTTTGGAATATTGGCAGGGTTAAGTTGGGAGTTGGGAAAGTTCTGATTATGCACCCATACAACAGTGTCATAGATATAGAATTTTACAGATTAAAGTTGAGCAAGGATGTCTGCTTTCATTTCTTTGACTAGACTATCCACAGATGCTTGAGATTGTTCAGATATTTTTTCAACTTATTCTTTGACTATCTTCTCCCCCTTGGTGATATCTACTGAGAGTTGGGCAATTGCTTCATCTCTAAATGTTCCAACTTCGTCACAAACTTTCATAACATTTGCGGCAGTATCCTTTTCCAATTGAATCTGATTATTTGCAACTGTTTCAGCTTGATCTTTGAGTACACCTATACTGGTGATAATATGATCGAGGGCTTTGCCACCCAACTGAAATAGTCTCTTGAGCTCATCAGTGTTTGCTTGAATTTTAGCAAAGCCTCTACTCATCTCAGTTTCAAGAGTAGAGATCTTGTTATTCACTGATGCTAGAGAATCATCAAAGAATTTTCTCTGTTCACGGAACATTTGCCCAATCTGACTGACAAAATCTGAGGAGCTAGAGGGATCTGAGGCTGGGGCAGAGGCTGAGGGAACAGGAGCAACCCAGGGGGGATTTCAGTAATCACAACTGAGCTTTCAGCTCTCTTGAAGGGTGGTATCACAAATGAGTCTTCTGTATTTATGAAAGAGGGAAGAGAGAAGTCTAGTGTCCTCAGAGGAGCATCCACTGGTTTTGGAGACATGTCCTCATTATCAGACAGTAGAGTAATCTCTGGCTGACCTTGTTGTTTATCAGTGGACTGAGCAGAAGAGGTAGGGGTACCTTTGCAGGGGAGGGAGAAGGATCCTTAGCAGGGGAAGGATAAGGATCCTTAGCAGGGGAAGGATCTGCTTGAGAGTGATCCTCAGGAGATAGCATAACTGAATCATCTTGAAACACTGGAGCATCTGATCTAAGTTCATCAATCAGTCTGTTAATATCTTCAGCAGTAGAGAGAAGGTTTTCTTGAGCTTGAACTTCTGAGGGGAGATCTTCTGGAGGTGGAGAAGGAGGAGGAGTAGGATCTTGGATCAGATCTTCCTGAGAAGAGTCTTCTAAAGCTTTGTGCTGAGGATTAGATGAGCCCTGCTCCCCCTCAACTATTGCACTCGAGGTGGTAATAGTGTGATGTAAAGGAGGAGATGGAATCCTGTCATCTGAGACAAGGGGCTCTCTGGGCTTATCTTTTGAGGTAACATCTTCTTTTGAGGCTTGAGCAGTGTTGAGGAGTTTGATTTCATATCTTTGGATGGAGGAGATCGATACCTTCTTCATATGATGGAGGGGAGTCCCTTTGGATAAGTCAAACACTGTAGGATTAATCTCATGGAGGAGGAGTGAGATAATCCTAGCATAACGGATGTTTCACGCTTTCTCGGATCTTTTCCAGTATCATCATTCCAAACTGGAATTTCTTCCGGCAGATTATGGCTTGCATAATGTCAAACATATCCATGGATATGTATCGGATAGAATAAGTCTTGCATAAAAGTCTTTGGCGATTACATCCACGAGAAATTTGCCCTCTAAATTGAAATCTGCTCGGCTAAACGAATCTGCTTCATGGTTTGTTCCACAGAAGAGGCTGGTTCTGTCGGAATCTTCAGGAGTCAGATCATCGTCTTCATCTACCACTGGCAACTTTAACAGAGTAGCTAAGGAAGTTTTGTCCAGACGGATTTTGATCCCACTAACCTTGGATTTTAGAACTTTACCATTGCGCTTGACCTTCAGATTTTTGTAGAATTCCTCGACTGCAGGGAAAATGACTTTGCACGGTGTCTGGAGGATGAATGAGAGTCCGGCGGTGTCGAACAGAATTAACAGGTGTCAGAAATCATCAGAGAGGTTGGCTATACCTTCAGGGGTGAGCTCTGAGCCGATTCCGATCTTGGAGGAGGGAGCCATCTGCGATTCTGTAGTACGGAAGTGACGAAGACAACAGAGCTCTGCGGGTTCCGGAATATGAAGCGACGACGGCTACTCGGGAGAATGAGGAGTGGAAAGGATTTCCGATTTTTCTAAATATATATATGACCCTAATTAGGTTTAAGTAGGAGTGATAAGGATAAAATCATACCTGTTACGGAGCGGCAAACACCTTGGTGCGAATAGAAAAAAATGAAATTTTCAAATTACTGATTGTCGTATACTCGAGTATATTTCGCCATACATGAGTATGAGATGGAGCATACACGAGTAGGTCGAGTACATACACGAGTAGGTCAAGTACATACACGAGTAGATTACCAACTACTCGAGTATGGAAATTTTGTTACTCGAGTATTTTCCGTTTACTCGTGTATAAGTCTCTATATACTCGAGTATATCACTTTGAAGGACGATTTGCTTGGGAGAAATTTACTGCCACCGATATCTTCAACTCTGAGCTTGTCTTTGAATCCACCATCACTATTCCTCTTTGTTGAGCAGCCCGAGTTTCGTTTTGAAGAACGGAAACTTGGACTCCTCCAGCGGTTTGGTGAATATATCTGCAACTTGCCTGTCTGTGGAGACATATTGTAGATCTATGTCTCCGTTTTCCACATGCTCCCGGATGAAGTGATATCGAAGCTCTATGTGCTTTGTCCGGCTGTGGGAGACTGGGTTATTGGCGATTTCTATTGCGCTGGATGAGTCGCAAAACAGAGGAACGTTCTGGAACTTCATGTTATAGTCTTCAAATTGATTCTTGATCCATAGAACCTGTGCACAATAGCTGCCTGCAGAGATATACTCTGATTCAGCCATTGAGATGACTACACAGTTCTGCTTCTTACTGCTCCAAGAAATAAGTCTCCTTCCGATAAATTGGCAAGTCCCGGAAGTACTTTTCCTGTCATCTTTGCTTTCTGCAAAATCTGCATCTGAAAATCCAATTAGTTCACTATCATTACTTCTTGGGTACCATAAGCCAAGATTTGGTGTACCTTTGAGGTATCTCAAGATTCGCTTTGCAGCAATGTAGTGAGATTCCTTAGAGTTCACCTGAAATCTAGCACATACACATGTGGAAAACATTATGTCTGGTCTACTTACGGTAAGGTAGAGCAAGGACCCAATTATGCTTCTGTACTTGGTTTCATCAAAAGGTTTCCCTTTCTCATCCTTGTCCAGAGACATAGGTGAGGCCATTAGAGTCCTCATAGAGGTTGCATTCTCCATTCCGAATTTCTTAAGTAGCTCTTTGGTGAACTTGGTCTGTGAGATGAAAATTCCATCCTCAGATTGTTTCACTTGAAGCCCTAAGAAATACTTCAGCTCTCTCATACTGCTCATTTCAAACTTCCCTTGCATAAGTTTAGAAAACTTCTTGCAGAGGTTGTTGTCTGTAGAGCCAAAAATAATGTCATCGACATAGATTTGCACTAGCAAAATCTTGCCTTTTATTTCCCTAAGAAATAATGTCTTGTCTATCTTTCCTCTTGTGAATTTGTTTTCAAGAAAAAAAGTAGACAGCGTTTCATACCACGCTCGAGGAGCTTGTTTAAGACCATATAAGGCTTTTTGCAGTAAATAAACATGATTAGGAAAAGTTGAGTCAACGAAACCTGGCAGTTGCTCTTCATACACTTCTTCCTTTATGTCGTCATTCAGGAAGGCGGACTTGACGTCCATCTGATAGACGGTAAAGCCCTTAAGTGCAGCGTAGGCAAGGAATAACCTGATCGCCTCCAGTCTTGCCACTGGAGCATATGTTTGGTCAAAGTCGATTCCTTCTTCTTGACGATAGCCCTTGGCGACAAGTCTGGCTTTATTCTTTATAATTATTCAATCTTCGTTCATCTTGTTCCGGTAGACCCACTTTGTCCCAATGACGTTCTTCCTCTTGGGTCTAGGAACAAGTGTCCAGACTTTGCATCGTTTGAACTGATTCAGCTCATCTTCCTTGGCTAGAATCCAGGATGCGTCGGAGTTGGCTTCCTCAAATTTCTTTGGTTCAACCTGTGAAAGAAAACTTAAGTGTAAATTTTCGTTAGTTGTACCTCGACGAGTTCTGACGCCATCCCGAGGATCTCCTATGATTTGGTCTAAGGGATGATCCTTCAAGTGTCTGAACTCTAGAGTCCTTGCATCTGGGATCTCTTCAGCCACTGGAGATGCATCTTTAGCTGGGATGTGTTCTTCATCTTGATCATCTACCTCTCCAATAGGGGTTGTAGAAGTGATCTTGATGAACGTCTCATCTTTATCTTGAGAGGGTTCATCCAAGCTGAGTTCCTTCATCTTTGTACCTGCATCTTCAATAGGCATACTAGAAGAGTTGCTTTGCAGCAGACTCGTCTCATCAAATACAATGTGTACCGACTCTTCTACCACCAGAATATTTCTATTAAATACTCTATAGGCCTTACTATGGCTACTATAACCTACAAAAATACCTTCAAAGCTTTTCTCGCTAAACTTGGTAGTGTGATACTTGCCGTTGTTAAGTACGAAGCACTTACAGCCAAAGATTCTAAAATATGAAATGGTTGGTTTCCTGTCTTTTAGAAGTTCGTAAGGAGTCTTATCATGGTTCTTGTTGATGAGAGCTCGATTTTGCACGTGACAAGCGGTGTTGATGGCTTCAGCCCAGAAATACTCTGAAAGGGAGGAATCACTCAACATGGTCCGGCAAGCCTCTATGAGTGTTCGATTCCTTCTCTCAGCTACTCCATTTTGCTGTGGAGTGCGAGGAGAGGAAAACTCATGAAAGATACCTTGACTTTCGCAGAATTCTGCCATGGCTCCAGACTTGAATTCCGTTCCATTGTCACTTCTGATTTTGACTACGGAACCATTGTATTCATTTTGGATTTGCCTAACAAAACTAGTGACAGTACTGAAGGTATCTGACTTGTGTTTCAGAAAGAACACCCACGCAAAGCGCGAGTAATCATCCACAATAACCAACGTATATTCCTTACCTCCCAAACTTCTAACTTGCAGTGGACCAAACAAGTCAATATGGAGAAGCTGTAAGCTTCTATTGGAATCCTTGCCTATTATACTTTTAAATGAACTCCTTGTTTGCTTGCCTTTGATACAGGCGTGACAAAGACTGTCTGTAACGCACTTGACATTAGGTGCATCACGTACTAAGTTTTGAGAGAATAGTTTATTAATAGTTTTGAGATTAATATGTGCTAGTCTCTTGTGTCATTGGTCAACAAGAGATGCACTACTTTTTACTAAAAGACACACTGGTGTGGAAGAGTCTATACAAATGAAATTTAAATAGAAAATATTTCTGCTTCGAGTGCCTGATAAAACAGTTTCCATGTTGTCAATCGATTTTATCAAACACTTGTCAGCATGAAATTCAACCATGTATCCTCTGTCGCATAGTTGGCTTATGCTGATGAGATTGTGTTCCAATCCTTCAACATAGGCTACATCCGAAAAGGATACGCTACCGTTAGTAATCATACCGTAGCCTTTAGTTATTCCTCGATCTGAACCTCCAAAGATGACCTTTGGTCCGTTGCAGACTAAGGTGAAGTTCTGGAGTAGGCTCCTTGTCCCGGTCATGTGCCGAGAATATCCACTGTCCAAGTACCAGATTGGCATTTTGGTGGTCTTTGGACATACCTGCAATTACAATCACTTAGCCTTAGGAACCCAAACAAGTTTGGGTCCTTGGTCTCGAGTTAGAATACTCCCCCTACGAGCATTAGCCTCATGAGTGGTCATTCTCACATTGCTAACTTGAGGGGTTGTAGCATTTCTGGGATTAAACCAACAATCGATGGCAAAATGACCAATTCTGCCACAGCACCAACAGTCGAACTTGTTGTATCTTTGCCTAGTGTATTCTTGCTTGATTTTCTGAAGTGATGGTCTAGCAGGAACTTCACTCTTGGAGGAGGAAGCATCATGATGGTGGCAGCTACATGAAGTCTTCTCCTTCATAGGCTTTTCCACAATAGGTTTTACCTTTGGTGTCTTCTTGATGTTATGACCATGAGCATATAATCCATAGTTCTGAAGTTGAATCTCTTCATAAGGTGCCTTGAAGACACTCTTGCCAAAGTTACGAGGACGAGTCCAACCTTGGTATCTTGACTTAGGCTTCTCGGGGATCGGCCTAGAGAAGTGTCCATAGGTGGACTCATAGTCGAATTTGTTCGTAGGAAAGCTGACTTTATTGAACAATACTGGTTCCAAGGGAGCTTTCCCTTTTTCTTCAGCTAGAGCCTTCTAGGCAGCCTTATTCTTTCTCTTGGCCTTGTTTCTCCTAGAAGATCTACTAGAAGCACCAATGTGGCCTATATCAGCACCATTGGCCTTAGCTGAGAACTCAGCAACGAGTGGAAGAACTGTCTTAGACTTGGAGAAACTCTCAACAAGTTTCTTCTCAGCCTTGAGTTGTTGTTCCAATTCTTTGATGATTTCATCTTTAAGGTCGAGGTGCTTGAGATCTCGATTGTATTCTTCCATAGCAGCATTGAAGTTCTCTTGAAGAGAGTTAGTCTTGGTGACTTCTTCTCTCAAGCTGCTCTCACTAGCCTGTAGAGATTTTATCTCTTTGGCTTGAGTTTTCACGACTCTGCGACATTTTTCGTAAGCCGTGAGTAACTCCTTATATTATCCCATGATTTCAGATTCATCCTCAGAGGAATAGCCCTCTTGCTCATTATCATCATTAGATTCAGAGAGAGGAGTGTGAGATTTTACCTCCCCAGTGAACTGGGGGACTTGTTCATCATCAGAGTGAGTCATGAGCCCGAGTAAGCTTCCTCTTCTTCACTCGACTCAGATGAGTCGGAGTCGCTGAGAGTTTTGCTCTTCTTGGATAATAAGCTCTTCTCTGTCCTCTTCTTGTGGTATGAGGATTTCTTTTCCTTTCTTCTGCCACCCTCTTTCTTCTTGTGAGGGCAGTCCGCGAAGACGTGACCTGGCTTATTTCAACAATAACAAACGATGTCAGTTTAAATCTGTTTGTTCTATTTGGAGTTATACCTGTCATGGCTACTTGAGCCATTCTTTCGCTGATCACCATCGTGTCGTGATCTTCTGTATGAGGCATCTTTGCCTCTCCATTGCTTCTTCTTATTCAAGAATTTCTTGAACTGCCGCGAAAGCAATGAGAACTCTCCTTCAGATAGGTCTGAGCCTGAGGTGCTTTGCTCGGAGCCTTCTTCTTCACTTACTTCTTGAGGAGATGCTGACGAGGCAGCTTTGCCCTTCCTTGAACTGTCAGCCTTTAAAGCAACCGACTTCTCTTTTAAGGGGAAGCGACTTTTCTCTTCTTCGGCTTTTCTGGAGTTGATCTACAGTTCATAGGACATCAGTTTGCCAAATAGATTCTATGGATCTGTCTCTGCTAGTCTGCCAAACTCTCGGATGACACAGACTTTGTTGTCCCATTCTTTGGTGAGAGATCTCAGAAACTTATCATTCAGCTCCCCATTAGTAAAGACTCGGCCATACACTCTTAGTCCATTGACTATCTTAAAGAAGTTTTCAAATGTGTCATCTATGGCCTCCTTTGACCCTTGCCTGAAGGCTTCATATTTCTGGTTCAGTAGGGACCTTCGATCATCCCTCACTTCTTCAGTACCTTCCATCAAAGTAACTAGGGATTGCCACATCTCTTTAGCTGATTGGCAGTGAATTAGATTCTGCAGCATTGAGTCATCGACTGCACTTGCGATAATATTTTTAGCTTTCTTGTCCAAAGAGATAAGTGCAATCTCATCCTTATCTAGATCCATCAATTTCTTGGGAACTTGCTTGGTTGAATCTATGGTGGAGGTGGTCATAGGAACGTAGGGACCTTCTTCAACAATCATGAAGATCCGGGGATCTACTGCTTCCATGAAGAACTTAACTCTTTCTTTCCACATAGGAAAATTGTTCTTGGTGCAGATAGGGAGCTTAGCAAAATCCTTGGTCTTACTCATGCTTGATACTTCTCTTGAGACAACTTGGTAAGGATTAGATCAAGGTGTTAACCTTTTAACGATCAACCTCCCTCTGATACCAATTGAAAGAACTAAGTTGTCAACCTAAATCACTTAGAGGGGGGTGAATAGGTGAAATGCGTGTCAAATGCGGAATAAAAAAAATTAACACAGCACAGAAAAGTAATCAGGAAATCACATAGACGACAAGAGATTTATAGTGGTTTCCCAATCTTGGGTACGTCCACTTTCCTCACCGATCTAGCAAATCACTAGACTCGGCTACTCCACTATCTCGGATTGCAAACCAATCATACACCTCGGAACTATGTTTCTACAAAACTCGATCCCAAACGGATCTACACTCGGAAGATAAAACTTCCTACCACTCGGAGATAGATCTCCTACAATGAAATTTGTATGAAAAGAAAAATACAAACCACAAATAGCACAAATCTGGATCTTTGACTTTATCTTCTTCTTGAGAGCTTTTCGGTTTGAACAGAAACAGTTGAAGAGGACTTGAAAGAGATCCACGATTCTGAGATCTGGAATCACCACGATCAAGAAAATAAATCAGAGATCGATGCAGCACGGAGAGATCGGATGATTCTTCTTGAGTCTGGATCGCTTGAGAATTAGAGATCGATAGCTGCGGCTGAGAGAAGACGATCCAGAGCTTCTTCTGAAAACTGTAATGGCGGCGGATGGGAAGATTAGGGTTTTCGGGATTTTCTCTTTCTTAAAATAATCTTTGTAAAACGTATGTCTTTAGTCAAGTCTGAAAAGACCTATTTATAGGCGGTCTCCAACGGTCATAAGCATAATTAAGGATGACACGTGGACCAATCAGAAAGGACTCTTTCAAAATACACAAAGAAACTTGACTTAGAGAAATTCAGGAAATTCAAACAGATACACTCGAGAGAGAGAGAGAGAGACAGAGACATACTCGAGTATAAGAGGTTACATACTTGAGTAGATATGAGGGATATACTCGAGTACAAAGATAGAAACTACTCGAGTGCTTCGGGGATCAATACTCGAGTGACTTAGAGAAACTACTTGAGTATGAGCAAATATACTCGAGTATAAACACTTGGAAAAATTTCTCAGATAAGAATTGAAGAGCTACTCGAGTATAAGAATTTGAGATACTCGAGTATGGGGAAGAAAGACTACTCGAGTATCTTAGGAAAACTACTCGAGTGATCACTAACCTACTCGAGTATGAAAATCAATCTACTCGAGTACAGAGTTACTTACTCGAGTATTTCAGAGAACTACTCGAGTATGTGGACTTAGAATCTTTCTAAGATAAGAAGTCCAAGTCTACTCGAGTTCAAACAGAACGCTTACTCGAGTAACTAACCATCTATTCGAGTATAAGGTATCACTTACTCGAGTAAAAGAAAATCTACTCGAGTATAAGCTTTCATACTCGAGTATATAGAGAATCCACTCGAGTAAGTAGCCCAAACTACTCGAGTACAGACTCACTTACTCGAGTATACTAAAGAAGTACTCGAGTAAGTGGACTTAGAGAATTTCTTCTGAGATAGACTTCAAAACTCCATAGTCCATAGGTCCAAGTGCATGTTGATGAAGTGTGTCCCAATAGAGAGGCTATACATGAGCCAACACCTTGGATCACACAATGAGAAATTACATTGTATGGTCCTGTGTTTGGTGGCCCATTATAGACTGACATTGGTCTACACTTTGCAATAAGAACCTGCACACATACAACTCAAACACAATATCAAATACACCTTAATTCATATTAGTTCAAGGTCTGACTTCCTACAAATCTGTGGTATTGTGGAGACAAATCCCAACAGTGAGCTCAAGTTCTTCTTGGGACTCCAAGTTAGACAGACTGATGATGGCTTGTCCATATCCCAGTCCAAGTTCACTAGGGAGTTAATTAAGAAATAAGGTATGGAGAATGCCTCCACCATGAAAACTCCTATGAGGTCAAGTATGCTTTTAAACAAAAATGAAGCAGGAAAACTTGTTGATGAAACTTTGTATAGAGGGATAATTGGCTCCCTGCTATACCTCATAGCTAGTAGTCCTGACATTATGTATGCTACATGTGTCTGTGCTAGGTAGGGCTACCCTAAAGAATCTCACTACTCTGCTATAAAGAGGATCTTGTTATATCTTAAGGGAATACCAGATATTGGCCTACGGTACCCTAAAAATAGGGATTTTGAACTAATAGGGTATTCAGATACAGATTTTGCAAGATGCAAAGAGGATATGAAAAGTACTACAGGCACATATCAATTCTTAGGAGGAAGACTAGTGTCTTGGAGTAGCAAGAACCAAACAAGTGTTGTTATATCTACTGTAGAGTCAGATTATATTTTAGCAGGCAGCTGATGTGCTCAATTATTGTGGATTCAGTATCAACTCCAAGATTATGACCTCAAGGTAAGTATAACCTCTCTTTATTATGATTCTACTAGTGCTATTATTATTTCCTAGAATCCTGTCTCACACAGCAGGACTAAGCATATAGAAATTAGATATCATTTTATTAGGGAGCATGTGGAAAGGAAAGATATTAGTCTTGAGTTTGTCTCCATAGACAAACAAGTGGCGGACATCTTCACTAAGCCACTAAATGAAGCAAATTTCGACACCTTTAAGTTTAAGTTGGGTATGTTGAACCTAGTCTAGCTTCAATACTCCCTATAGATTTAGTTTTGTTGTAGGATATGTTTTTCTTGCAGGATAAGAAGACCTTATGTAACACCCAAAATTTGAGGAACTCAGAGCAGTTCGACGAAATTTTTGTATCGTCGAAGGCCGTTCGACGAACGACGAGTTTCTGCCGTTCGACGAACGATGAGTTCTGGCTATTCGACGAATGTCGAGCTCTGGGTCATTCGTTGAGCTCTAGTCATTCTACGAACGAAGAGTTCTAGACGTTCGATGAATGATGAGTTCTGTCCGTTCGACAAATATCGAGCTCTGGGTCGTTCGTCGAGCTCTGGCCGTTTGACGAACGTTCGAGGCTAGATCTGTGTAGAGGACGTTGAGGCGCTCTTTTTCATCTATGCAAGGCAAAGATTCCATGGCTAGGAAGAGGGGTAGTAAGGTAACAACATTTCTCCTCTCAGTTATAGGATGCGTGCATGGCATCTTTTCTTTTCTTGCTTTTATTTCAAGCATATAGGCACCATATCTCTCAAATAAGAGGGGTTCGGGTTGCCATAGTTCAAAAGGAACCACCGGGTCGATTGTGTCCATCCCCAGCATGATATTGCATTAGAAATCCACTCCGCTAGTAGATTAGGCATTGTGGGTGAAGCTATAGTCGCGACCATTAGTCCAACTCGGTGATGTCGCATAGCGAGCCTTTAGGATTTTGATAAAAATCCGTTGCGGCAAGATGTCATTTGTGATGTATGTCTCCCTTATTTCACGCGAGTACGTGTAGTCGGTACCGGACAAGGTTAGCTCCCTGGTGGCGGTAGATGGTTTCCTTGGAGCACGGGAATGTTACAGTACAAAAGGTGGATTATGGTGGTAAGGCTATGTTTTGTGATGTGTGAAGGATTGACTTTGTCTTCGTGGTTGGCTGGCTAGCCCGTGACGTGCAAGTCATGTGTGGAGAGTGTCCTAGTGAGATAAGTCCCCTTCTGTTAAACTGACGAGAATGCCAACATTGGCCAGCCCGGGCAATGAAGCCAACGAGCGGGTGGGGTCCTCTGAGGGTTCTGAGTATCGGTTTGTTTGTTTGAATGGCGGAATCCTGACGTGAGAAGTCAGAGTTTGCAGGCAAGCCCGGGATTTTAGACCCACGAGCGGGTGGGTCCTTAGCAAGAGTTCCGCATAGAGGCTTGAATGTCATTTAGGGAAATTGGAGGTACCCATGTGTTTGCGGCTTGAACGCTGAAGGGGAAAATGGAAGTACCCGATTAATGATGTGTTAGATTCATATGCTTTAGGGTGCCTCGAGTGAAACCCAGGTTTGCATACATGTTACATTGCAGGCCCCTTTTACTATATGCTCAACGTAGAAACATGTTTGTTGTATGAGACATCCAAACCTGTTTTATCACTTTACATGTTTATGAATATTGCATACGAAGTACTGACCTGCAAGGTGATGGAGTGCCTCGGGGTCCGCTAGCGACGAGGCGGGGATGTCGATGCCACGAGAAGAGCCTTCGGCATGCAGTGCTACTTCTCCAGGTCCGTTGAGCATGGGGGTAACCCCGGCCGATTTCTGTCACATGCTTGTAGAAGTAATGGTAGTGGCCCAAGCTACAGCGACAACGCAAGTTGTTACCCCGATTACACAGGTAGCAACTCATGCTACCCTGGATACGGCAACAGTCGTACAGGGTGGAGGAGCCAGGAAGGAAGATCCTTAGGCTGAAAGAGTGGTTTTCGGGCACGGAGACCGACAAATGAAATATTTTCTAAGTTTCCACCCACCAATATTCAAGGGGGTCGGCACGCCGACTAATGCGAAGGATTGGTGGGCAAGGATTCAAGAACTTCTGAGGGCAGCAGAGACGCCAGAGGAAAATAAATCTGAGTTTATGACCTTCATATTGGAAGGAAACGCTAAGTTGTGGTGGGTAAGCCATAGCGATCGCCAGTTTCCTGGATGCACCCCGTCCATTGAAGTGTTAGGGAATGCTTTCTTGAAGAAGTACATTCCTGCGTTGGCAAGGCTGGCCCTTCAGAGGCAATTTCTGCACTTGGTGCAGCGGGCAAGACGGTTGAACGAGTATGTTCAGGAGTTCACTCGTTTGGTTCGTTATGTTGGTACGACCATGGTTGTCGATGAGGAGAGGGACAACCTCTTATACCATGTGCTGAGGGAGAATCTAAGACAACCCCTCGTATCTATGAAGAATGCCAGTTTCAATGAGCTGGTTGAGGCTGCCAGAACGTTGGAAAGTGATATAGAGCGAACCCAGCATCGCAAGGGGTTTGCTGCCAAGCAGGGAGAAGGGAAGTCTTCTCAATCGCAAGGGAAGTCTGAAGGGAACAGGTGGAAGAAGAAGCCTCATCCTTTCAAGTCTGGTGAGAAAAGTAACATGATGTCTGGAGGGTATCTCTTCAAGGGACCACCGTCATTCTTTAAGTGTGGCAAGCCAGGCCACTTATCTCGTTTCTGTACTGAGGGTGGTGTTGAGCCGGAGCCAAGACAGGAGCCATTCGTGCGGTCCAGCCCCAGCACCGCAGAATAAGTAAATATGGCGGAGTCTAGTGCTTCTCGTTTCCAACCCGTGTAGCCAAGGGCTTATAACCTTGGGCAACATAAAGCGATCCGCCAGCCCGACGTGGTGATAGGTATTAGAAAGTTTAAGTTCATTTCTTTGCTTTAGAACTTTCGCGATCGTTTATGTTTATCTCCTATTTTTTAGTCTTTGTGCGAGTTTCCGGATACCCCGCTAGGATATTGTTTGATACGGGAGCATGGCGCTTCTTTCTTGCGGAAAGCTTTATCCAGAGAATTGGAGTTGAGTAATTCCCAGCGGATGCAGAGCTGAAGGTGCGCATGCCCAATGGGTCTTCCATGATTACCGGGGAAAAGGGGCATATTTGTTGGAGTCTAGGAGGAGTTGACTTCATGTTGGTAGCAGCGGTTCTGCCACTGGTTGAGTTCGATGTGATTTTGGGAATGGACTGGCTTGCAAAGCAGTGTGCCTGTATTGACTGCCTATCTAAGGTTGTGACCCTGAGAGTCGAAGGACAGGCAAAAGTTAAGTTTGAGGGCCTTAGTTGAGTGCATGTTCCCTGATTTTGGCCATGCAGTTGGTGCAGGCAGTTAACCAGGGAAGAATAGCACTTGTTGCATTGTTGGAGGTTCGCTTTTCCAGTTTATCACTTGGAGAAGTGTCGGTAGTGGAGGAATTCAAGGATGTGTTTCCTAAGGAGCTTCCTGGAGCACCTCCTCGACGGGAGATCGATTTCTCGATTGAGTTATTGTTAGAGGCTAGGGCGGTGTCACGTCCTCCTTTAGGGATGGCACCATAGGAGTTAGCCAAACTCAAAGTACAGTTGTAGGAATTATTGGAGCAGGGGTATATCAGACCCAGTTCTTCACCATGGAGCACGCCAGTGATGTTCATAAAGAAGAAAGATGGTATTATGTGGTTGTGCATAGACTATCGAGAATTGAATAAATTGACGATCAAGAATAAGTATCTGATTCCTCAGATGGATGACCTGTTCCACCAGTTCGTGGGGTCAGTGGTGTATTCTAAGTTTGACTTGAAGTCAGGGTACTATCAGTTGCGGATTTGAGACGAGGACATACCCAAGAAAGCTTTTGGTACAAGGTATGGTCATTTCGAGTTCTCGGTGATGTCGTTCGAGTTGACGAACATGCCATATGTTTTCATAGATTTGATGAATCGAGTATTTTCGGGAATACTTGGACTCTTTTGTTGTCATCTTTATCGATGATATTTTGGTATACTCGAAATCGGAGGTGGAGCATGAGACCCATTTGAGAATAGTCTTGTAAGTGTTGAGAGAGAATAAGCTTTATGCAAAGTTCTTGAAGTACGAGTTCTGGTTAGAGAAGGTGGCATTTTTGGGTCATGTGATTAGTGGTGATGGGGTGGCGGTGGATCCGGCAAAAGTTGAAGCCATCAGGGATTGGTTGATTTTGAGAACCGTGGCGAAAGTCTTGAGTTTCCTTGGACTAGCCAGGTACTATATAAGGTTTGTGGAAAACTTTTTGCGGATAGCTCTACCTCTCACTTCTCTAACTCGTAAGGACCAGAAGTTTGTGTGGGCTCAGGAGTTCAATCAGGCATTTGACACCCTCAAGGAAAGGCTAATGACAGCTCCAATCCTAAGTCTGCCTAAAGGGACTGAAGGATTTCAAATTTTCAGTGACGCATCAGGATGCGGTTTAGGTTGTGTGTTGGTGCAATATGGCAATGTGATAGCCTTTGGGTCTAGATAATTTAAGCCTCACGAGAGGAATTACCCCGTCCATAACTTGGAATTGGCGGCGGTAATTTTTGCGTTGAAGTTGTGGCGACACTATATATATGGTGCGAAGGTGGAGATCTTCACGGACCATAAAATCCTGAAGTATCTTCTTGATCAGAAGGACTTGAATATGGGGTAGCACAGAATGGGTTGAGTTCCTTGGAGACTATGAAGTGGAAATTTAGTATACGCCAGGCAAAGCCAACGCTATGACAGATGCCTTGAGTAGAAAATTCTCTGGACAAGGGAGTTGGATCGAAGCTCATGATGAGCGGTTGGTGCAGGACTAGGAGTCCCTCGGCATTGAGTGTGTAGCAAGAGGCTAGTCAAGTACAGCTCGGTTTAACTGGATTGAGTTGTAAAATGACTTAACCGATCGTGTTCGGGAAGTGACTAATTTGGATGTAGAGTTCCAGCCATATGTGGTGGAAGCTCAAAAGGGCGAAGGTAGCACCTGGGAGATGATTGATGGGATCCTAAGTAAGGATGGAAGGATATCTGTACCACAATTCGGCAAGCTCTGCGAGGAGTTGATGTTTGAGGCTCATTTTACGAAGTACTCTATTCACCTAGGCAGTACAAAGATGTACTTGGTTATGAAGAAATTCTTTTGGTGGCCTGGTCTAAAGCGGGACGTAGCTTTGTACGTGAGTCTGTGCCAAACTTGCGCCTTAGTGAACGCCGAGTGTCAGAAGTCGGGCGGGTTTTGAAGCCTCTTCCTATTCCCGAATGGAAATTTGATGACATCTCCATGGACTTTGTGCATGGCTTACCTCTATCGCAGTAGGGTAACGATGCGATTTGGGTGATCATGGATCGCTTGACCAAAGTGGCCCATTTCATCCCAAATCAGAAAGAGGACAGCGTGGAGAAGCTAGTAGATTTGTATGTTTGCAACATTGTGCGACTACATGGGATTCCTAAGAGTGTAGTTAGTGATCGCGATGGACGTTTCACGTCCTAAAGAATGGAGGTTGGTTCATAAGAGTCTGGGCACGAAGCTTAAGTTCAGTACGGCGTTCCATCCACAAACCGATGGACAAACAGAATGAACGAATCATACAATGGAGGAAATGTTGAGAATGTGTACCCTCGATTTGGGGAAGAAGTGAGAAGATCACCTCTTCATGGTAGAGTTCACATATAACAACAGCTACCAGGCAAGTATACAGATGGCTCCATACGAAGCCTTGAATGGAAGGCGGTGTCGAACACCGATGTCTTGGACAGAGGCGGGGGACACCAAAATTTTGGGAAAAGAAGTGGTGGCTGATGCTTATGAATTGGTGCAGACCATCCAGGAATGCATGAAGGTTGCATAGGACCGGCAAGCAAAGTATCTTAATGCTCGCCATAGGAATGTAGAGTTTGTAGTAGGAGACTAGGTTTATCTCAAGATTAAGCCATTCAAAGGTGTTTCGCGGATTCGCCGACTCGAGAAGCTGAGTCCGAGGGTTTTGGGAAAGTTCGAGATTATATAACGTATTGGTGAAGCAGCTTACCGTTTAGCGCTTTCTATGGAGCTCAGTGGATTGCACGATGTCTTCCATGTCTCCATCTTGCAGAAAGCCATGGTGGTGGTTAGTGTTAGGATCGAATCGGAGACAGTACCGGTAGAAGAGGACTTAAGGACGAAGGTCCGTCCAGTTGACATAGAGGATTCAGAATGTTTGGCAGCTGTGGAACAAAGAGGTTAAGCTCGTAAAGGTGCATTGGGATAACTGCGGGCGAGATGAGTTCTCTTGGGAGTGTGAGCAAACAATGCAGGAGGACTTACCAAAACTCTTTTTGTCTTGTATGTTGTTTGTATAATGTTGTTGTAATAATGTTTGAATTTGTTACAACATCTTTCTTGCTGTCTTCCTGAATGAAAAATAATTTTGAGGACGAAATTATTGTAAGGGGGGAGGAGTTGTAACACACAAAATTTGAGGAACTCAGAGTAGTTTGATGAAAATCTAGGATCGTCGAAGGCCGTTTGACGAACGACGAGTTCTGGCCATTCGACAAATGTCGAGCTCTGGGTCATTCGTCGAGCTCTGGTCGTTCGAAGAACGACGAGTTCTGGCCTTTCGATGAAAGTCGAGCTCTGCGCCGATCGTCGAGCTCTGGTCGTTCGACGAACAACGAGTTCTGGCTATTCCATAAATCGTCGAGCTCTAGGCCGGTTGTCGAGCTCTGGGCCAATTGTCGAGCTCATCGTTCGACGAACGCAGAGCCATTCGACGAAAGTCGAAGGCTGATGTATAGGCCATTCAATGAAAGTCGAAGGCTGAAATGTGGAGTTTTGTAGTTTGTATTCTTAACCGTCCGATTTCACATCAAAGTCGATCCAAGGGGCCTCGGATCCTCTACCCGAAGGGCTGAGCGGTTTTTCTCCATCATTTTCTTCTCTTTTCCGAGTGAAGGTTAGGGTTTGAGATTTGGTGAGCGGGGGAGGAAAGAGAGCTTTCTCCTCCATTGACGGAGCTTTAGAGCTCTAATTATCGTTCTGAGGCCAGATCTGTGGAGAGGACGTTGAGGCGCTCATTTTCATCCGTACAAGGCAAAAATTCCATGGCTAGGAAGAGGGGTCGTAAGGTAATGACATTTCTCCTCTCGGTTATAGGATGCATGCATGGCATCTTTTCTTTTCTTGCTTTTATTTCAAGCATATAGGCACCACATCTCTCAAATGAGAGGGGTTCGGGTTTCCATGATTCAAGAGTAACCACCGGTCAATTGTGTCCATCCCCGGCATGATATTGCATTAAAAATCCGCTCCGCTAGTGGATTAGGCATTGTGGGTGAAGTCATAGTCGCGACCGTTAGTCCGACTTGGTGATGTTGCATACAAGGCTTAAGGATTTTGCTAGAAATCCGTTGCGGCAAGATGCCGTTTGTGATGTATGTCTCCCTTATTTCACGCGAGTACGTGTAGTCGGTACCGGACAAGGTTAGCTCAGTGATGACGATAGATGGTTTCCTTGGAGCACGGGAATATTACAGTACAAAAGGTGGATTATGGTGGTAAGGCTATGTTTTGTGATGTGCGAAGGCTTGAATTTGTCTCCATGGTCGGCTGGCTAGCCCGTGACATGCAAGTCATGTGTGGAGAGTGTCTTGGCGAGACAAGTCCCCTTTTGTGAAACTGACGAGAATGTAAAGCATTGGGCAAGCCAAGGCAATGAAGCCCACGAGTGGGTGGGTTCCTGCGAGGGTTCTTAGCATCAGTTTGTTTGTTTGAATGGCGGAATCCTGACGTGAGAAGTCAGAGTTTGTATACAAGCCCGGGTTTTGAGTTATACAAGCGGGTGGGGCCTTGGCAAGAGTTTCGTGTAGCGGCTTAAATGTCATTTGGGGAAATTGGAGGTACCCATGTGTTTGCAGCTTGAATGCTGAAGGGGAAAATGGAAGTACCCGATTGATGATGTTTTATGATGTATTAGATTCATACTCTGTAGGGTGCCTTGGGTGAAAACAAGGTTTGCATACATGCTGTATTGTAGGCCCCTTTTACTATATGCTCAACGTAGAAACATGTTTGTTGTATGAGACATCCAAACTTGTTTTATCGCTTTACCTGTTTATGTATATTGCATGTGAAGTGATGACCTGCAGGGTGATGGAGTGCCCCAAGGTTCGCTAGGAATGGTCGGGAGGAGATGTGTTGGTTACACAGTTGAGGTCAGCCTTTGCTGACCCACGTTACAAAAAATTTTTACAGGGCAAGGATCGCAAGCAGAAGTGATGGAGGCATTACAGATGTAGCCGCCATTGATCCCCATCTGAGAGAATTCGTGGATTGGGATGACTGTTGCAGCAAGCTCGAGGATGGGATTTCTACCACGACGCTCACCGCCATCGCCGCTATATGTTTTTCATGATGTCCGTCGCCGCCATTAAATAAAATATATAATTATAAATTAAATAATTATAATTATATATTTTATCAATTATTATTTTTAGCAATTTCTATTTAATGCAATTTTTAATTTAAGCATTTCATTATTGTTTTAATTTCATGTAATGATGGGTGTCTATAACCATCAAGAGTATTTTAATTTCATGCATTTACATTTTATATTATTTTAATTTCATGATGGGTTCATATAACCATAATAGTTTCACTTTGAATTTTGAATTGGAGGAGATGGAGTGGTATAGGATATATATAGTCATGTTATGAAGGATTTTATTAGAGAATGAAAAATTAAAACTTTGAATTCAAAATTTGAATTCCCCCCCCCTCCTCTCTCTCTCCCCCTTTGAGAAAATTCGTCCACCCCCCCCCCCCCCCCCGCCTTCTCTTGCCCCCTCTCTTAGCCGTCGGCCTCCTCCCTCTCTCCCTCTTAGTGGTTCGGCCACCTCCTCTTCCCTCCTCCTCCTCCTCCCTATTTTCGGCCTCCCTTTTCCCTCTCTCCAAGTTCGGCCCTTTCTTTCTCCTTCAACCTCTCGGCCAACCTCTCCTCCCCTCCTTGCAAAACCGGCCACCCCCCTCTCTTTGCTCCCTCTCCACAACACAACCCGAGCACCCAACTCCATCAAAAATTAATAACCGACTAGCCCATCCTTCCACTTTGGCGATATTCCCACCACCTTTCCTCTCTTATCTTTCCATATATAATGGCCTTCAAGTTACTCCCACACCTTGGGCTTTGTAAAGGAAAATGGCTCGCATCTTCATCGTCCGGTGCGGATCCGTGGAGTCGCGTGGAGATAGATTCAACCACCATCTTGTGCGCCTCCTCCACTCATCTTATGGACGGATTTTTCTTGGGATTTTGGGTAACGATTTCTAAACCAACTCTTTGTGTGTTTCTTCTAAATTATTGTGAGAATTGGTGGAATTAGAAGGCTAGTAATTTGTCCTGATTTATATTGAAATCATGTTAATTAAAATCTAAATTTTAAGCATTATTTTCCCGAATATTTTTCATAGAATTGGAGCGGGTAAATTTCGTGAACACTTGTAGAAATTGGTTTCCTTCGCCTTGATTTTGTTGGTGTTCAAGTGATTTGGCAACCCTCATATTAATTAGTTTTTAGGGATTGATTTTGGACTTAATTTTAAATCACTAGTTTTGCCCGGATTTTCTTTTATTGGATTTGTGAATTGTTTGCATTAATTCGAATAGCTAATTGTTTGGATCGTGTGGGTCCTTTTCTCTTGAGCGAACATTGTCCTATAGCCCTTGTTCAATCTACAAAGGGGGTAGCATTCCTTTGTTTTGTGTGTTGTTAAATTAGTTGAGTAGTCGGTATAATTGTTTTAGAGAAAATATTGCTCGCTGCATATTTTATTTAATCTTCGAACCTGAAGTTTAACAAGTCGAAACCGTGAGCTTGCATCAATTTGGTATCAGAGGGAGGTTCACGTCAATTCCTAATTTGTACCCTCCCCCTATTATTATTTCGTCGACACACACTTGCATGTTTCTATGTCAAAATAATTAAACAAAAATTTTTGTTTTGGTCTGTCAATAGCAACTTAAAATTCTCAGATTTTCTCAAAATTAAAAAAACAATTCTGGAAATCCTCCATCATTTTCTTAGTAAGCAATCAAAAAAATATTTTATTTTTATTAAGTAATTATTTTTATTAAGTCATTATAAAATTTTAATTTTTGTATGCAAATAGTGTCCTATATTTTTATTTTTTCCTGCAAAATCATAATTTTTTTTTAATAATCTCCATGTTATTTTCATCTAGAAAATCAAAAATAATATTTTATTAACCTAGTTGCGAAGCGGGAACAATTTCGTCTTTTCTAGAGTTTAGTGGGTCAGCTTCATTCTCATTGCATGTGCACAAGAATCGGGTCGAGTTATCTCTCCGGTTCTCACTAATATGGCCTGTGACGTTCATGTTTCCCTTTTAGACTATTGGTATGATAAAGCCATGGTTAAACACACCACAGCCTTGCCTTCATACCCTAGGAATACCAATCGTCTCCATGCTTATCCTCCAACTAGAATTGAGGCACCTACTTGTGATGGTTTAGGGTGTCCCTAAGTTTTCCTAGACTTAGTTAAGGAAATAGAGTGCTACTTTGAGTGGTACAAATGGACTGACGTGGATAAGGTGCAAGTGGCGAGAATAAAGTTGTTAGGTAGATCTAAGATATTCTGGTTGAATGAGGAACAACGTCTGAGAGCCGAGAACGGTAAATTACTTATTGGTTGGGCAGACATGAAGGCCATGCTGATAGAATAGTACGTCCTTACGTACCATCGAACATAGATGTTAGATTATTTGGCAACCCTTAAACAAGGAATTAAGTCGGTCTCTAATGATGATGTGGTATCTCTTGATTCATAGGATGACTCCGTAGGTGAGAGTATTCCGACATGTGCGTTAGTGCCCAACGATTTTGATGAGTCTGAAATTGAGGGAATATCTAGTGATTTGGAAGATGATGTTTGGTATGATGATATTCTGATTTGTGAGAGTATTATGTTTCCTATTACGTGCCCTACTAGCATTGTGTTCGTTCACCCTAGTATTGAGTGCCCTCTCCAGGATACGATCCCCATCATATGAGAGCCTACGATTACACCTACTGAGATTATATCTAAGTTATCTAAGGAGCCTGAGAGTGAGGATGTTCCTATTATTATTGTGGATGAGTTACAATCTGAGGGAAGGGTAATTTTTGACGATACTGTTATTGTACACCCGGGCGAGAGTTCTTTGATGTTGTCACTGTTGGGTGAAATTTTCACTGATTCAGATTTTATCCCAGGTTTGATTTTACCGACCCTTCCTCCTATTTAATTTCCCATATTAGTTGACTTTTTAGGACGTGGAACTGGTAGACCTAGTCTGACTTTTTGTGTCATGCCCACTTTATTAGTTCCTACATTGGCGTTGTATCAGTGTATAAATATTACTATATTGAGCGCACTAGTATTTAGACTTTTCACCGCACCTCACAGACATGACTACGCGTCACTTTTGATAGCTCATTTTCTTGCGTGCCCGACTACGGTTCCGTCCTCTACAATGATTGATTCTGACTCTTTGTCAATTATGCCTCTGATTGTTGTGTCCCCTATACATACTTATATACCACACCCGATCGCATGCATTTACCCACCACCTTTTGATGACCCTCATTTCCCCACGTTAGTGACTTTAGTTGGGTCCATTGAGTTATATCGCTCGTACATCTTTTCACATCTGGGAGCGTCCAATTCAATTGTTTATGATGAGTGGTTCACCTTGGCATATCTTCATTCCAAGAGTGAGTATAATAAATATAAAATTAAAACTGTGAATCCGGATCCCATTGAAATCATCTCTGATTATAAGGCTCTCGTGCCACCAGACCTATCCCCCTTATCCTCTGTATTTGGGTCTATTCATATAGCACATGGATTCTCTCCTCATGAATCTAGGACATTAGAGTTTCACTTTAAGTTCTCACACGCACTTCCACTCCTTTCCGAGACAGTCCGATGCTAGATTTAGTGATTTGGGTTTAGTCTGGTAAGTCCCCGAGTGGATGCCTTCTAGCTCCGTTAATAAATTAATACGTAGGAACGCTGACCCATCCATTATTTTGAAGAACGTCGGATTTCATGCTTTTATTTCATATTTTTATACAGCACAGGGTATTTCACTTTATTTCAATTTTTCGGACTTTTTACTGTACGTATCTGTTCCACCTGAGTGGCTTTCTCTGTCGTTTCTTCCTACTACTAAATATTCTTTTAGGTTGGGGAGTGTTAGTACTATCATGTCTATTTTCCATGTAGACTCCTTGGTTCTTGAACCGGATGGTAAGATTCAAGTTAATTTTATTTTGCCTGACACCATTTCAAGTTTTGTTATTTCTACACCTAACAGGTTATTAGTGCTATGGGATGTTCATGCTACTACGACACGGATTGCGGGGCCAGATTTGCCCCAGGTTGCTGTTTCTTTCGACTGTTCCCCCCCCCCCTCACAGGCAACTCATCGGTGATGAGTAATTTTGAGTGGGGAAGGATTGATGGAGACGTTGCTGATGCAGCCGCCATTGATCCCCATCTGAGAGAGTTCGTGGATTGGGACGAACGTTGCCGCAAGCTCTAGGATGGGATTTCTACCACGACGCCCGCCGCCATCGCCGCTACATGTTTTTCACGACGTCCTCCGCCACCATTAAATAAAATATATAATAATAAATTAAATAATTATAATTATATATTTTATCAATTATTATTTTTAGCAATTTCTACTTAATGCAATTTTTAATTTAGGCATTTCATTATTGTTTTAATTTCATGTAATATAGGGTGCATATAACCATCAAGAGTATTTTAATTTCACGCATTTACATTTTGAATTGTTTTAATTTCATGATGGGTGCATATAACCATCATAGTTTCATTTTGAATTTTGAATTGGAGGAGATGGAGTGGTGTAGGCTATATATAGTCATGTTATGAAGGATTTTATTAGAGAATGAAAAATTGAAACTTTGAATTCAAAATTTGAATTTCCCCCCTCCTCTCTCTCACCCCCTTTGAGAAAATTCGCCCCCCCCCTTCTCTTGCCCCCTCTCTTGGCCACCGGCCTCCTCCCTCTCTCCCTCTTAGTGGTTCGGCCACCTCCTCTTCCCTCCTCCTCCTCCTCCCTATTTTCGGCCTCCCTTCTCCCTCTCTCCAAGTTCGGCCCTTTATTTCTCCTTCAACCTCTCGGCAAACCTCTCCTCCCCACGTTGCAAAACCGGACACCCCCCTCTCTTTCCTCCCTCTCCACCACATAACCCGAGCACCCAACTCCATCAAAAATTAATAACCGACAAGCCCCTCCTTCCACTTTGGCGATATTCCCACCACCTTTCCTCTCTCATCTTTCCATATATATTGGCCTTCAAGTTTCTCCCTCAGCTAGGGCTTTGCAAAGGAAAACGGCTCGCATCTTCATCGTCAAGTGCAGATCCGTGGAGTCGCGTGGAGATAGATTCAACCACCGCCTTGTGCGCCTCCTCCACTCATCTTGTGGACGGATTTTTCTTGGGATTTTGGGTAACAATTTCAAAACCAACTCTTTGTGTGTTTCTTCTAAATTATTGTGAGAATTGGTGGAATTAGAAGGCTAGTAATTTGTCCTGATTTATATTGAAATCGTGCTAATTAAAATCTAAATTTTAAGCATTATTTTCCCGAATATTTTTCATAGAATTGGAGTGGGTAAATTTTGTGAACACTTATAGAAATCGGTTTCCTTAGCCTTGATTTCTTCGGTGTTCAAGTGATTTGGCAACCCTCATATTAATTAATTTTTGGTATTTCTTTTGGACTTAATTTTAAATCACTAATTTAGCCCGAATTTTCTTTTATTGGAATTGAGAATTGTTTGCGTATAATTTAATTCGAATAGCTAATTGTCCGGATCGTGTGGGTCCTTTACGGTTGAGAGAGCATTGGCCTATTGCCCTTGTTCAATCTATAAAAGGGGTAGCGTCCCTTTGTTTTGTGTGTTGCTAAATTAGTTGAGTAGTCGGTATAATTGTTTTAGAGAAAATAATGCTCTTTGCATATTTTATTTAATCTTCGAACCTGAGAGCGCGTAGTTTAACCCGTCGAAACCGTGAGCTTCTTCATCAAGGAGCAAGCTTGTCGGCCAAAACGGCCTAAGCCTCATGAAGCAAACTTTCTTATATTTACTTATGTTTTGATTGAATGATATGCTCATGAAATGTAATCCGGCTTGCATGCCAAGGTAGCCTAGGAGTGCTCATGCACGTTGTTATGTTGTGAAAGTATCTAGCATCTACCTAAGTCACCTAAAGGGGGTGAATAGGTGATGTGATGTAGTGGGCCCAGAGCCGCCCCGCTCTGACGGGACAGTCACAACCTAGACAGATGAGCACGTCCAATGACACACAGCCGGGCTGCAGCCCAAGAACCCCACCCATGACCGCACCTATTCTCAGCGCGGCGGGATGTTGAGGCGAGGTCTCGAACCCAGCCCCCTTTATAAAGACCTTTCCTAACAGCTCTTGTCACATACTGATCTGTAGCTCAGTTGGTGACAAGAGTTGTTAGGAAAGCTCTTTATCAAGGGGGATGGGTTCGAGACCTCGCCTCAACATCCCGTCGAGCTGAGACTAGGTGCGGTCATGGGTGGGGTGCTTGGGCTGCAGCCCGGCTGTGTATCGCTGGACGTGCTCCTCTAGCTAGGTTGTGACTGCCGTCAGAGCAGGGCGGCTCTGGGCCCACTGCATCATGATGTTTACGTCTTTTTGTGAAATAAAAATATTTAAAGGACAAGTGCACAAACACAAAGATTTTTATAGTGGTTTCCCGTATTGGGTACGTCCACTGCCCCGCCTTGCCTATCTACCACAAAGGGTATTATTCGGCTACTTCACCAAACTCAAATTTCGTATAATCTTACACCTCGGATTCGCAACTGCTACACCGAAGAGACAAAGCTCCTACTACTCGGAGAACAAACTCTCCTACAACTCGATCCGCAAACATGATCTATATACTCGATCCACAATCAGATCTACTCTCTCGATCCACAAATGGATCTACAAAACTCGGAGAAAAATCTCTTAAAATATTCAAACAGAAATTACAACAAAACACACGATTCCAATTCGATCTGACGTTCTTTGAAGGTTGGAAGTTGAATATTGGAGAACTTGGAAAATCTTAAAATCTTTGGATCTTGAAATTTTGATCTTGAATCTTCAACCAACGAGGACTGGAGTAAATCAGATCTTGAACAAGAAAGCAATCTAGTAAAAGAAGTCGTTGTCGAAGAAGATTTCTCGTTTTTGCGGCCGATCAGAAGAAAATCGTGAAAACTAGAGCGTGTGGCCGACAATTGCTATTTTTGGAAAGAGTGAAAATTGATTCGAGAGATTAGGTTTTCAAGATCCTTTATCATTTCAAAATTACTCTAGGTATTTATAGAGGGAATTGAAATGAAACGGCTATAAAAGAGTTCCAAAAATTAAATCTAAAAAGCAATGTACATGGCCGACTGAACCCGTGACAAGAGGAAGAAATTTTCAGAAAAATGACCTAAGTCAAATTCGTCGAGTATCGTCGAGTATCATAATGATACTCGTCGAATACATATTGATATACGATAAAAAAGACTTAGACAAAACATCACAGGCAACCTGGTCACTCAACTCCTTGGTGACGAGTCATACTCGATTAATTCGTCGAGTGTCACCTAGCATACTCGACAAATTCATAGAGTATAGGTTAACTGACTCGACACACTCAACGTCATTGCACTCAACGCTTTCTGCTCACTCAACGCCATGAGCTATATTTGTCAAATATCGTCGAGTTAACTCAACGGACTCAACGCTTTGATATTCGATGAATTAGACTTGGAAAAATCTAGAGAAGTAGTGTAGAATGGACTCGTTTAATTCGGCGAGTATCACTTAGTATATTCGACGAATTCGGAGAGTATCGTTAGATACATTCGACAAATTCGGCAAGTATGCACAATGATGCTCGGTGAATTTTACTTAACAGGTTTTTAAAAATACCAATGAATTTACCCTAAGTATATACGATTAATTCGATGGGTATTATTAAGTATACACGACGAATTTGGCATGTATCAATGATGATACTCGACGAATTCGACGTGTATGCTTAACTATACTCGCCGAATTTTACTTAGGTAAAATTCTAGTTTTTCTTGAGTCTGACCCTTGACCATCCTTGAGCCTTTACTTGTACTTGGGATAGAAGTACACCCCAATAGAGAGATTACACGTGAGTCAACACATTGGCCTACACAATGAGGGATTACATTGTGTAGTCTTGTGTTTACCGACTCACTATAACTTGATATTGGTGTGTACTTGGCATTGTAAACCTGCAAGTACATAACTAAAGAGCAATATCAAATACAACCTCAATTCATCTTAGCTTGACTGGACCCTTCTTCAAATCAGGGTTATTGTGGATACAATACCCAAAAATATCCCCCTATTTGAAGAAGCCAAAATCATACAAGCTAATGTGAATTGCTTATAAAAAGAAATAAAGTTAAGACATGACAAGATAAATAAGTTGGCACGCATTCTAGATCAATATATAAACCATCACACATATATATATATATATATATCAAATAAAATGTTTTTAGAATAGGGAGGACATCCCACAATACACATTAATCAGCAAAGAAAATAAGGCATCAGACCTTCCTATTCTTTCTCTTCTGCAACTGTCTGTCAAAATATTCAATAGGCTTCGGATACTACTTTGGTGGAGGAGGAGGCGTAGGATCAGAATTCTTGTATTTCCGGAAATGAATCCTCCTCCTGGTATAAGCCTATTTATATTTATTCCATTCTTTTGGACTGTAATGATCCTGATGCTTTTTCGCTCCGAGCTTGTAGAGGGCAAAGGTGTCTAAGATAATTCCCTTTGAATAAAGGCGCCAAACTTCATCCATCTCACGGTTAGGTCCTTCTCTTACTTGAGCTGGCCTGGCCGGTTCTGGTCTGACTTCTGAAGTACCTTCTCCAAATTTCCTTTTCTTGATAACCTGAGCCTCAGAGAACACAGCAAGAGCAGCATCAGTAGCAGCTTGAACCTCTTGAGTCACAGAAGCAGCAGCAGGAACCTGAGAGAAGTTTTGTGAGTCTGTCCCATATTAAGTGTAGTCCAGAGCTGGATAAATATCATCATGACCATGCTAAGCCGGAGGAACGTCAACATGAGCAGGCTAAATAGGAACTGGAGGATGTAATAGCTGTCCATGTAGCCACACGGTGTTTTCATAGCTGTAATCATTTGCTTGTTTGAATTGGTCGAGCATAGTCTTTTCAACACCGACAACCTTAGCTGTAATAGCTTCCTCCCCCTTTTTTGCTTCTTCATAAGTTGCATTGGCATAAGATATCAAAGAAGAGTCATAGTGTGCCATAGATCTATTAGGGCCTCGATAAGAGAGAGAGCATTTTTGTCAACATTTTTCAGTACTCCTTCGTTTTGCTTAAGTCCTCTCATCATAAGAGTTACTGTAGTTGCAGCTTCGTTGTACTTTGCATCAAACTTTTCCTCTAGCTTATCAAACTTCACTTGAACTGTAGTAAGACCATCAAGCATAAGCTTCTTAGATTGCTTAACACTTTTGACCACTTTCTGTAACGAGGCATCAAATTTAGCATGTTGTCTAGCCAGCATTTCTTCAAAAACTTTCAGTAGCTTGGTCCTTCTGAACCTGGAGCAGGGGCATGCACGTCGGTAGATCCTTCCTCATCAGAGAGGTTAACTATGCTTTCTGGTACAAACTGCATCCTGCCTAATCTCTTGTCCAGGTTGTGCATGAGTTTGGCAACCTTAATGGAGATAGAAATCCTGGACTGAGTTGCCTTCCCCTCAGACACTACAGTGGAGACATTCCTGGGGGAAGGAATAACCAGAGGGACTACAGGCGTAGGCACTGAAACCATAATGGCAGAATTATTATCAGCAAGCTTATCAGCAAACACCACATCCTCAGCAACAGTCTCAATAAGGTAATCTTCAACTTGAAGATCAATATTAGAAGCATCATCATCAACCATATCAGCATCAACATCAGCATCATCAACTATCTGAACCTCACCAGCGGAAGCAGCACCAATAGCAGTAACCTCTGTTAGGATGTCCCCTGAACTTGAGTTTGGAACAACTATAACTGTATCTGAAAGGGCAGCTGTCTCCCCCACAATTCCTGCAATCAATCCAATAGGAATCTCACTGGGGTGAGGAGAAGGGTTCCTGTCATCAGGAATAAGATCTTCCTCATCCACTGGGGGTACTAGGGCTCCCCCTCGCTGGATGATCTGCCTATCCCACCTTGAGAAAATTATAGAATCTATCTTCTTTAGGTGATGGATAGTAACTCATTTGGTCATATCAAACCTATCACCATCGAACTGATTCAGGTATAGGGTGATAATCCTCCCAAAGTTGGGAGTGTGTAGGCTGTCTTTGATCTTGGTAAATAACAAAGCACCCCAATCCAACCTCTTCATACAGATAATGGCAATGAGCACTTTGAACATGTCTGTAGAAAGGTAGTCATGTGAGCCGGTCTTACAGAGCACCACCTTGCCAATGATGTCGGAGAGGAGCTTGCCTTCCTCATTCATCCCTTTGTGCTTGATGGCCTTGGTGCCTCGGGGCAGTCCACAAAATAACTGGGCCCTAGAGAAATCATCTTCGTCTAGATAATCGGCCACTTCACAGACTGGAAGCCGCAAATACCTGGACAGAAGAGAAGCTTTCACTTTGATCTTGTGCTTCTATATTTGCTCTATGTCACTGAATCTTCACGTCTGAGTTTTGCATTATAGAAAAATCAAGGACTTCCTTGTCAAGCACCTTGCAAGGGTGTTTGAGGATGAAGGAGAGTCCAGCTGTCTCCAGCATGAGAATGAAATTCTGGAAGTCGTTAGAGGCATGAGCAAACCCAGTGTGAACCAACTCGCCTCCCCCTAGCAAGCCACTGGTGCTTCTAGTAGCCATTTAGCAAAGTACTGATGAGACTGATTATCGGAACAGTTTTTTAGGTAGGTGGCAGTGAAACACGGTAGCCGGCGATAACACAGTATGCGACGGCAGGAATGAAGCTAGGGCACTGGAGCAATCTTTCCACAGTCGATGCGGACTAGGGCACAGGAGGAGGGCGGCGATCGATGATTATTGGCGATTCGGCAAATAGGTAGCCAAAGGGTCGACTTCTGTCTGCGAGTTTCGGCTTGTACGGAGAATCAGTGAATCGACGGATATTCATATAAGATTATATATATGTATATCGGCGGATATTATGAATCGGGGCCCTCCCATTTTTATTTAAATCAGATTATATATATGTAAATGATTTTTAAATTGTATCTTGAATGCGCGTACCTAAAATTTGGTCATCGAGTCTTCAGATCCAATATAGACAATTTGAAATATCTCCTTAAGTAGACTTCTCTGAATTTTGCTTCTTCACGAGTCCTTGTTCAGCATACCGAGCTCTGTTTAGAAAAATAAGAACTTTGTCTCGTCCAGCGGCTTCGTAAAGATATCGACAACATACTTGTATGTCGGGACATAGCTGAGGTGTAACGCCCTTATCTGTCGTATAGCATATGACAGAAGGTTCGGCCGGGGCCCGACGCCATATACTACGGACATGTAAGGAGGTTACTAGTTGAATTCCAAACCCGTGTTCATTAAGAACGTATCCTAACTCAGAGCATTCTAGCGGAAGTATTAAATTTATGAACCAAAACATAACAGGAATGTACACTATACCACGGGAATGATATATACATAACAATATGTGATACATGTTTTGGTCATAGCATTATTACAACTATTTTAAATAATATTAAGTGGCTTCATACTTCAGCACGCATGCCGACCACACATGAAAACAGTAATTGTTCGCTTTTGGGCCTTCAAAGGCTAGCCAATTGCAGCACATGGGCTTCAACCTGCTATTTCCCACTTGGCTCTCCAGCACCTGCACAAAAAGGCCCACCAAAACATGGCAAATAAAGCAACGGTCATCATTTTACTGACCCGTTTATAACGATCCCACCCCTTACTCGGGGTGGCATTTCTCCATCCCTGCAAACAAGGCATCATACATATATCGTGGCATTTATAATGTGCATTTTAAGCACCATTCACCACAGACGTAGGCCCAATGGCCACACGCCCCGTGCACTCAGGGCACCTTTCCGGTATACATGACTCCCCGTGTATCACCACCATTCAGAGGTCTAAGACTTAATGGTTAACTTTGTCGTTCAGAGGTCCTTAACTTGACGACCATGTCATTCAGAGGTAATTAACTTAACGACTGACTTACTCATTCAGAGGCACTTAATTTGACGAGTGACTGCCCATTCAGAGGTACTTAACTTAACAACCATGTCATTAAGAAGTCCTTAACATGATGGCACAGAAAAGTCATACACATCTCAACATACATATTTTCTCAAACATTGACCCCCAGGTTTCATATAGACATGCCAAACATTGACCCCCAGGTCTCAAGAGACTGGTCAAACAACAATTCTAAAAATTTGTTCATTCATTTGGGTAATTTCTTGGAATTGCTTCCAGTACTAAAATGCAATAACCTGCACACCCACTTTCACATTTTCCACATGTACATCTACACATATTTACGGAGTCTTCTTCGCCACACAAAGCATAAAACATCACCAATCCAGACAAACCTGTCTGGATGGTCTTCACACAGTATGCCTATTCCATACTCTACATTTCTGGATCTAAATGCAAAAATATATGGGGATTTACCCTTTCAAATCCACCCTTTTTCACCTTTTGGTGAGGGGATTCATGTAAGTATGCATATTAAGAACTTCACTTGTCAAGGAGAAACTCGTTACCCTTGTAGTTCTCTTTGGATCCATGGTGTTTGAGTTTTATCCGGCTAGAAATGCACAGGAAGATTTCCTCTTCACGAATCTAGCTCTAGCTCTTACTTTCTCTTCACTAAATATATTACAGCAAGTTATCAAAAGCTTCAGCCCCATTTCTCTCCCCAAGAACACGCATAGGAGAAGACAAGATGAAATGAAGAGAGAGAGTAAAAATGAAATAATACTTTCCTTCTTCCACACTTCTTTGGTTAGGTGGTCACGGGCAACACCCCAGCCACACGATCCTCATCAACACGAAGGAATGGCCTAGAAACTGATGCTCACTGGCCGCTTACCAGCAATTATACACAATATTCATGCCTCGGCGACATCGCCGAATTTCGTCGAGCTCAGCTAGATCGTTCGAGCTCAGCTAAATTGTCAAGCTTACCGAATTTCGTCGAGCTCAACTGCAAATCGTCGAACACCTTTTCTTCGATCTCACTTCATTTCGTCGAACTTGTCTGATTTCATCGATCTGACTTTTCGTCGAGCTCATTGTTGGATCCCTAATAGGATTTGGGCTAGGTTCACTAATTTAGGGTATTATGACCCAACATGCATAGCCAGGGTCATGGTTGTGTCCTAGAGTCTAGGTCAAGTCCTTAGAGTCAACATCACTTGGACCAGCCACCAACAGACTGCTAGAGACTCAAGACTTAGAGATTTCAAAGAATCAGAAAAAATGAGTTCGACGTTCGTCAAACTCAGGTCGACGAAAGTCGTGCTCAGCTCGACGAAATCAGAGAAAGATTAGATGAGGTGAGCTCGACGAACTCAGTTCACAGGTCTCAGGTCGACTAATACTGGATCATATGCTTGAACACTCAACGCCAGAGAACATCTCAAATATTCTAAGTCTAGAAACAAACTCAGGACGACGATCTTTGATCTCAGCTTGACAAACTCAGTTCTCAAGTCTCAAGTCGACTAATTCTTGATCATATGCTTGAACACTCAATGCCAGAGAACATCTCAAATATTCTAAGTCCAGAATCAAACTCAGGACGACGATCTTCGATCTCAGCTCGACGAACTCAGTTCTAAAGTCTCGGGTCGACTAATTCTGGATCATATGCTTCAACACTCAACGCTAGAGAACATCTCAAATATTCTAAGTCCAGAATCTAACTCAGGTCGACGATCTTGGATCTCAGCTCAACGAACTGTGGACTAAGGTCGACGAATACAAACTTGGTTATTTTCATCCTTCTGTCCCTATTATCATATAATAATTCCTGAGTAATGAAAGCTAAAATATTCTTTGAATATTACCGTTAGATGGAGCATTAATTATGGTCTTCATCAGGGTTATTGCATGTCGTTTTTCATAGGGACAGTTGGGGAAATCAATCAATGCAAAATATTCTCAGGCCGTCAGCATTGAATGTAGAAAGGATTTCGAAATTCAAAAGGACTTTTACATGGAAAATATAAAAGATGGATTCTTCCTCTTCCTGGAAATACAACTGATACAGACACGCAGAAAACCAGTCAGGAAGAGTAGAACACCATCATCTCGCAAAAGGATTTCTCTTCTCCCGCTCTCTCTTGACAACAAAGTGCTAGAAAGAAAGAACTGCTAGACCAGAAGAAGAATAGCTTTCAGAAGAAGAAGAATAACTATTCAAATCAAGAGTCTTCTTCTTATATCATCCTCTCAGGAACTTTCAAAGGACAACAACTACTGCATCAGTCAAAGAAGTTCCTGAAGATCTTCTGGTTGAAGCAAAAAGCCTGAAGGCCTATCACCCTTAAGCAAAGTTCCAAACACCTGAATCTATTCACTATCTCAGGGGGAGCTTTTGCTACCATCAAATCCACAGAGTCTTCTCAATTGTATAATTGAGAAAGAGAAGACATAATCACTCTCTTATCCCCCCACTGTATAAAGGGTTCTCTACTCCCTTCAAAAGTGATTCCTGGTTGCAAGTCACCTAACCAAAAGACTTGAGGTTTGGTTTTTGAGCACCTGATCAAAAGCTCACTAGTGTCAGGAACTTGGTCAAAAATCTGAGTGGATTCCTACCAGGGTGGTAGAAGAGTGGATATACCCAGTTTGGGGAACCACTTTAAGTTCTTGTGTTGTCTGGTTGCCCTTTTCTTTTCTTTCTTGTTGTGGATGTGATAGTTAGGACTGTCTTGTTTCTTCTTAATTAGTTTTTCACTCTGTAATCTTTTATTTACTGTAAAAGTTCAAATAGTTTTTAAGGATACTATATTCACCCCCCCCCCCCTCTAGAGTATTCCAGATCTAACACCTCACTTTCAATTGGTATCAGAGGGGAGTTCTTTTGGTTGTACAAGCTAACCCTTGAACAAAAGATCCTGAGTTAGATCTGTGACTCTATTCCCATTAGATTTATACTCATACGGCATGGCCCAGAACAAAGATTTTGCAAGCACCAGACCTCCAGTTTGCAACCTAAATAAGTTTGCCATCTGGAAGGCAAGAATAAAATTATATATGAACTCCATTGATTAAGATATCTATAATTCCATTTTGGCAGGTCCCCCTACAGCACTTACAACTGCAGCATCCTCCAGCACCAATACAGTTCCACCACCTGAGTGGATTGAGGCTCAGAAGAAGGCCAAAATTGCTGATGCCAAAGCAATGAACATATTGGCCCAGACAATGTCAGATGACATTTTTCAGAAAGTGGCTAAATGTACATCAGCCAAGGCCATTTGGGAAATTCCTTGAATCAAATGGTGGTTGGATTTGCAGATGAAAAAAAGGATAGAAGATCAAATCTCATATCACAATATGAGAATTTCTAGAAGGAAGAAGCTGAGTCAGTGGCAGACATGTATAACAGGTTAAGCTCAATCATAAATGAGCTGAAAACCTTGGACAAGGACATCACCCTCACAGAGGTAAATGACAAGATCCTCATGTGCTTCCCAAGCTCATGGGATTCAAGGATCTGGCCCATCAAGGAGGCCAGAAGCCTAAATGAGATTTCCACTGAATCTCTTTTGGGAAAGTTAAAGTCATATGGACAACTCATCAAGACCAGAGAAGCAGATGAGCAAAGAACACCTCCACAAGCAAGGAAGGAGCACAGCATTGCATTCAAGGCTGCTGAAGAGACAGAGACTCCAACAGTTAATGAAGAGTTGATGAGTCTATTTGCCAAAAGATTCTACAAGATGGCAAGGAAAGACTTCAGGAGAAAGTCATCCAGGCAGGATGACAAGCCAAGGTATAATAAAACCCCTACTAAGGAAGTGGTTTGCTTTGGCTGCAGGAAACCTGGACACTTCATCTCTGAGTGTCCAGAGAATCAGAAGAAGGAGAAGAGAAGAGAGAAGGACACAAGAAGATAGAACAGCAGCAGGCCTTCTTCCAGCAAATATAAGAAGAAGGATAAAGGCTTTGTAGCTGAATCCTGGAGTGAAACAGAAGATGAATCCACTTCTTCTAGCTCCATTGAAGAAGAAGAGGAGGAAAAGGCAAAGGAAGTTTGCCTCATTGCAATTGATGCCAGTTATAGCAGATCAGATATAGATGAATCTGATGATGAAGAAATCTTGTCAGCTAAAGACCAAGTATTAGCCTCATATGATTTTGAATCTGATGAATTTAAATTTGAATTTAAAAATTTATGCTTAGATTTGATCAGCTCTGAGAAGGAAATCAAACTTCTCAGAGAAAAATTAAAAGATCAAGATAAAATCATTTCTGAAAATGCTAATCTATCTAACGAACTAAAGTCTGCAAATGAACAAATTTTCTCACTGAAATCTGAACTTATCAAAGCTAAGATATTAGAAGAATCATTAAATGGTAGAAATTTAAGACTGTTAGATATAACCAGCACATTAAATACTAGAACTAATAACAATAGATTAGGGTTAGGAGCTTCATCCAGTGAACCAATACTAATCCAAAAGAACCATCTTTCTAAACCTGTAAATTTTGTTTCTGATAAAGGAAAGAAAAACACTGAACAAGTCAATAAGGTTAATGAAGTCCTTAAACAAATTGAAATTAAGAACAAACTTAAAAAATAGAATAATAATAAAAGTAATAATGTTCAGTAGTTATCGTCGAACTCAGATCGACGATACATGAACAGATCGTTGACCTCAGAATGATGATCTCTGAACGCAAATTTCAGTAATAATCAATCTTCGATCTACGATCGACGATATCAGTATGGTTCGTCGACCAGAGATCGACGATTTTGGTGCCCCAAGAATGAATATCTTCATTCTTCGAGCAGAGATCGAAGATCTCATCCAACATCGTCGAGCTCAGTTTGACGATCCAACAATAAATTGTCGATCCCAGATCCTAACAACAGAAACTTAAATTCTAATAGCAATATTAATCTTTTTAATAAATGGATAATACCACCAAGAAGATATCATCCTAAAGGTTACAAAATCAACCTGAATGTTCTTATATTTCTAGTTATAGTTATGTAAATCAACAAGGACCCAAGGTTACCTAGGTCAAGAATAACTAATTATCATCCTTGCAGGTAAAGAGCTGTCCAGCATTTAATCAACAATGGTATCTAGACAGTGGTTGCTCCAAGCATATGACAGGCAGCAAGGACAACTTAAGAGATCATAAATCCAAGTTGGGACCAAAGGTTATCTTTGGTGATTCAAACTGTGGCCAGACCAAAGGCTATGGTAAAGTCAAGATTGGAGCAGTGACTTTCAAGAAGGTTGCCTATGTAAGTTGATTGAAGCATAACCTCATCTAAATAAGTCAACTTTGTGATGAAGGTTATCAGTTAATTGTTAACTCTAGCTCTTGTATTATTTCATCTAAAGAAAACAAAACTGTTTTAATTGGAAATAGACAAGGCAACATATACTTAATTGATTTTCTCTCTGCCAACTCAGACATCTGCTTACTTAATATAATTAGTAATCAGAATGAACTTTGGCATAAAAGGCTAGGTCATGTAAACATGAAAAACATTGCTAGGCTATCAAAAGACAACCTTGTGAGAGGTCTGCCTTCTGGTCCCTATAAGAAGGAAGGTCTCTGCATGGCTTGTCAACTGGGCAAGCAAACTAAATCTAGTTTTAAATCAGTTAATAAAAGTGATTCACCTAGGATCTTGTACTTGCTACACATGGATCTCTTTGGACCCATTGTTGTATAGAGCCTAGGAGGTAAATCCTACACTTTAGTTATTGTAGATGACTTCTCAAGGTTCACTTGGGTGTTCTTTCTGATATCTAAGTTAGATACCTTAAAAGTTCTTACAGATTTTCTCTGGACCATACAGATTGAGTACTCTACTCATGTTGTATAGATCAGAAGTGATCATGGTATAGAGTTTGAGTCTCTTTTTATGCATGAGTTCTGTGAGAAGGAAGGTATATGGCAATGCTTCTCAGCTCCTAGAACTCCCCAACAAAATGGGGTAGTTGAAAGGAAAAATAGGACCCAAATTGAAGCTGCAGGCACATTACTTGCAGATGCTTACATGCCCCTAACCTTCTTGGCAGAGGCTGTAAGCACAGCAAATCATGTCCTGAACAGGAATCTGATACACAAACTAAAGAATAGGATTCCCTATGAATTACATAAAGGGAATAAACTTAAAATCACTTATTTAAAAGTATTTGGATGTATATGATATGTACATAACAACAACAAGAGATACATTAGAAAGTTTGAAGCTAAGGCTGAAGAGGGAATTTTTCTAGGATATTCCCAAGTAAGCAAAGCTTATAGGGTTTTCAATAAATCATTATTAAAAATTGAAGAATCTGTTCATGTTACCATTGATGAAACTAACATGTCTTGCAAGGAGAAAGAGATTTCTACAAATAGTCCTTTGCAGGTACCTCACTTGTGTAAGAATTTGGATGGAATAAGCCTCACCCAAGAGGTTCTAACAAATCCTTCTCCAAGAGTTAATGAAGAAAGTGAAGAAGAAAGCACTAAAGGAATTGACAATCCCTCAACAACACACACAATTCCACAAGAGGAATTAGTTCCAAATACTATTGTAGAACCAACTCCACTCACTGACTTTGTCACACTAAGGGATCACCCCAGATCCCAAGTGATTGGAGACATCTCAGTAGGTGTACAGACAAGGCATCAACTCAACCAAGATTTGATGCATTCCTGTTTTCTCTCTCAGGTTGAGCCTCTATCCATACATGATTCTGAGCAAGATCCCCACTGGATCATTGCAATGCAAGAGGAATTAAACCAATTTGAGAGATGTAGAGATTGGATTTGGTTCCAAGACCCCAAGGCTACCCAGTCATTGGAACTAAATGGGTATACAGAAACAAACTAGATGCCTAAGGTGTAATTGTGAGAAACAAAGCTAGGCTTGTTGCTCAAGGTTATAGGCAAGAAGAAGGAATTGACTATGACCAAACATTTGCACCAGTTGCAAGATTAGAGGCAATTAGAATTTTCCTTGCCTATACTACCTACAAGAAGTTCAAAGTATATCAGATGGATGTGAAGAGTTCTTTTCTGAATGGAGAGCTAAAAGAAGAGGTTTATGTTAAACAACCTCCAGGTTTCATCTCTCCAACTCATCCCTCTTTTGTCTTCAAATTGCATAAAGCTCTTTATGGTTTAAAGCAAGCTCCAAGAGCTTGGTATGAGACCCTAGCTAGCTTTCTGATAGAGCATAATTTCACTAGTGGCATAGTAGATAAAACATTATTCACTAGACATCATAAGGACCAAACTTTTTTAGTACAAATTTATGTGGATGACATCATATTTGGGTCTACTGATTCCAAATTATATAAGAGGTTCTCTGACCTCATGCATTAAAATTTTGAAATGAGTAGCATGGGTAAGCTCACCTACTTCCTTGGTCTCCAAGTGAAGCAGCTACCTGATGGCATCTTTATCTTCCAAGCTAAATATGTTAAAGAGCTTATCAAAAAGTTTGGGATGGCTGATGCCTCAGCAAAGAAAACACCAATGGCTACCAATGCTGTAATTGACTCTGATGCACTTGGGAAACTTGTGGATCAGAAATTATATAGGGGCATTGTTGGGTCCATATTATATCTTACAGCTAGCAGACCTGATATCATGTTTGCCACATGTCTTTGTGCTAGGTTCCAGGTGAACCCTAAAGAATCTCACCTAGTTTTTCTAAAAAGGATTTTAAGATATATAAAGAGTTGTCCTAGTCTAGGACTCTGGTATCCCACTGAGTCAGAATTTGAGTTAACTTGATACTCAGATGCTGACTTTGCTGGATGTAGGGTGGACAGAAAGAGTATCTCAGGAACCTGCCAGTTCCTTGGTATGAGATTAGTGTGCTGGTTTTGTAAAAAGCAGTCATCTGTGTCTACATCAACTGCTGAAGCAGAATATATTGCAGCTGGCAATTGTTGTTCCCAGATGCTGTGGATTCAAAACCAACTCCTGGACTATGGCTTCAACTTAAATAATTCAACTCTTTTATGTGATAACACAAGTTCTATAGTTATAGCACAAAATCCAGTCCATCACAGTAGGACTAAACATATAGACATTAGGCATCACTTCATTAGAGAGTGTGTAGACAAAAAAAAAATTAAACTTGTCTATATCTACACTGATTTGTAAAAAGCTGATATTTTCACCAAGCCCTTGGATGAAAGAAATCACTTGTTCTTTGTAAATAAGCTTGGAATGATCAATGGAGAAGACTTAGTTTAGTTTTTGTCTACACTCGAAGAACTCTTTAACTTTCATCGACCTGAGATCGACGAACTCCCTGTGAGTAAAGTTAGTTTCGTCGACCTAAGATCGGCGAACCTACTTCAGAAAACTTTCGTCGAATGGAGCTCAGTGAAATGTCTTCAAACCTCTAGACTGAGATCGAAGAATTGTTTAACTCCAAATTATTTTGTTGACCTCAGATCGAAGAACTATTTCTTTTAGTGGAACGGAGTTTGTCGTTTAATATTCTGGAAAACCTTATATTTAGGTTTTCTTCGACCTCCGTCCCGCCCTTTCAGTTCTCCTTGAACTTGATCTTCATTTTCTCTCTTGCAGGTGCACTCATGGCGATTCCAACAGGAACACTTGCAGCGATGAAATTTGACACTGGATTCAATGTGGATTTCGATTCCTTCCAGCACTCAGATCCAATCTTTCTACACATTCTGAAACTACTGGAAGACCAGCAACTGAAGAATCTGCTAACCACCAGAATCAAGTTACTTGGCACATAGATCAGAGAATGGGTATACACTGCGTTTACAGTAGAGGACAACACCTTGATCGGATCAATAGCGGGTACTGCCGTCTCTCTCTCTCACGTCGTCTTAACTGAAATTTTTGTATTAAATAATGGAGAAGAAGAGTTAGAAATCGATAATGAGGAATATGATGCTGAGTATGATGGGTTATTCTAGAGAAAACCCAAATAAATTGCTGAAGAAACACCTATCTGCTGAGTTCAAGTTTCTCGCAGATATAGTTGGGAAAGTCTTGCTAGGCAAGCACAATGCGCACGACTATATAACCAGGCATCAATTTCTGGTTATGTGTGCAGTGGTGAATAAGAAACAGGTGAACTGGGCACAGATCATTTTTGATCTAACAATAAAAAGAACAATAAAAAGGAAGTTAACTTTGGAAGGATCCTGGGGATCTTCTTGAAAGAAAAAGCTATTAAATCACTGGTCTCCCAGACCATATTCATCAATGACAGCAAAAGGCTCACCTGTGCCTTGTTTGGCAGGTGGGAGAGGACAATCACAAAGTCCTCTAAGGCTTCATCCTCTACCACCCAAGCTCCTGAGAGTACAAGGGCTGCTCCAGCCACTTCCCACCCTACTGAAGAGGTTCCATCCACCACTACACAACCTCTAGCTCTTCAAACTCCATCCCAGCCAGCAATCCCTACATCTCCAGCCCATATTCCCTCTCATACTCCTTCCCCCCAGCACGATTCATCACTTCCATCACCACCCCCATCTCCTCTTCCAAGGCATTTAGCTGACATCCCCCTATCCAACCTCTCATCCCTCCCATCCTTCAACCTCCTATCATCCCCTCTCAACACTCCCTCTCCTCCAAATGACTCTTACCAAGACACTCAACTCCCACCTCCACCTCCACCTCTAACTCCACCAGCAAATACCACCTCCACTCAACCAACCCCTGCCACAACATCTACCTCCCCCCTCTTGGACCCTTCCATTATCTCTCCACTCATTGCCCTCCTCACACCCCTTCTAAAATCACTCATAGCAGAGGCTAACTCTCCTCTTACTGCCTCCATCTCCTCTCTAGCTACACAAATATCTGCTTTCACTACTGCTCCCTCTTCAGTTGGGGGTCTGAATTCAGTTCCTACTGAAACCAAGCAGGGGGAGATACTTGATGAAGAAGCAGCAGCAGTTGTAGCAGAAGCAGCAGCACAAGCAGAATCAGTTGAAAAGGATATGGACACAGTAGAAGCATAAGCAGCAGCAACAGCTGAGTTAGTTAAAACTTACATGGAAATAGTATCAGATGTAGAAGCAGATGTACAAGAAGAATTTATAGCAGCAGATGTACCAGTAGACAGCACTAAGCCATCCATGGCTATAGTTCCTTATACAACACCAATCTGGCTCAAGGCCACTTATGTAGCTCCAGAGTCTCATCCCAGAGTTGCTTCCCACACCATCTAATCCCCTATTGCACTAGTTTATGTTATGGATGATTCTCCAATGCCTAATCTAGATGCACTGGTCATGGCTGATATTGAGGAAGAAAATAAATCAGCAGCTGAATGCACTGATGTATATAGTTCTCCAGCCCTCCTCCAGTTCCTTCCAAGACAGAAAAGTCAGCAATTCCTGATTATACAATAAGAGAGATTGATGCACTGTATGACAATCCACAACAATCAGATGATGATGATGATTATGATGATGATTCTTATGAGGATCCAAAGAGGAAGAAAGTTTCCAAGAAGAGAAAAGCTCCTCCACCTCCTGCCCCAAAACCCAATCCAGCAAATGACACACCCTACTATATCTTGCAGAATATAACTCCATACAAGCGTATGCCAGCATGGATGTGGCTATCCAAAAATGAACAGAAGGCAAGGAAGAAGAGAAGAAGATACTCTCCTCCTCCATAGAAATTTAAGAGAGGTACTCCTCCACCTCCTGCTGCTGGTAAATCAGGAGCTACTTCTCAAAGTTTAGATGTATCTTCCAAGCCTACATCTTTCACCAGAACATATCAAAGGCAGTAAAGGTCATCCAGACATCATTCCCAAGGAGGCAGTCAGCAAAGGAATATCAGTTCTACAGAGTAAATAAAGGAAGTAGTTTATCAAAGACCAGAATTCTCACCTCCCAAACAGCAAGCGTCACAACACCAATATAGAAGGCACACAGAGTCCTATAAGCCCAAAGAAAAATATAGTGAGGCTGCTCCTCCAAAGTCCATGTACACTCAAAGTGATGAAAGCCAAAAAGTGATAAGTTTCCAAGCACAATCCAAACAATTCAAGCCTGTTACCCTACTACCTCCATAAGATCATCAGTCATCTGTCAGTCAGGATGTTGATCCCAATTTTCAGGATGGCAAGGCTCCAGGAGGTTATTGGTCTATTACAAATAAAGAAGGCTATGGAGGAAGGTGAAGATACATCAAGCTTTACAACTATGTCATCATATAGAGAAAGAGAACTGGATAAACTTCAAGTCAGCAAGAAAGTGTTTAATCCAACAGAATACATGGCATTACATCCAGAGGCTATTGCACCCAGAACTTCTACCCTGACTATGATTGGAGCATCAGATCTGTACATGCTAAAGAAAGAAGCTTCCATTCCCAATAAGGAGATCATTTTCACTAAGCATGGGGATAGAAGAAAAGAAGAGAAGCCAAAGGAAAAGAAGCAGAAGAAATAAAACTTGAACTTCTGTGTTTATGGTATTATTTTTGAAAAACTGTGTTCTTATTATATAAAGCTTACTGTGTATAAATATATCAACTGCATATATTATTTCATTCTCTGCCAGATATATGTTTTTCTTGCTTTGTATATTTCTTTTTATCATTGAGTCTGTAATTAGTGACCTCACCCAAATAGGGGGATATTGTTGGATCCCTAGTAGAATTTGGGCTAAGTTCACTAAGTTATGATCTTATGACCCAACATGTATAGCCAGGGTCATGGTTGTGTCCTAGAGTCTAGGCCAAGTCCTTAGAGTCAACATCACTTAGACCAGCCATCAACAGACTGCCAGAGACTCAAGACTTAGAGATTTCAAAGACTCGGTAAAAATGAGTTCGACGTTCGTCGAACTATGGTCGACGAAAGTCGTGCTCAGCTCGACAAAATCAGAGAAAGATTCTCTGAGCTGAGCTCGACGAACTTAGTTCACAGGTCTCAGGTCGACTAATTCTGGATCATATGCTTGAATACTCAACGCCATAAAACATCTCAAATATTCTAAGTCCAGAATCAAACTCAGGATGATGATCGTGGATCTCAGCTCGACGAACTCAGTTCTGAAGTCTCAGGTCGAGTAATTCTGGATCATATGCTTGAACACTCAACGCCAGAGAACATATCAAATATTCTAAGTCTAGAATAAAACACAGGATGACGATCTTGGATCTCAGCTTGACAAACTCAGTTCTCAATTCTCAGGTCTACTAATTCTGGATCATATGCTTCAACACTCAACGCCAGAGAACATCTCAAATATTCTAAGTCCAGAATCAAACTCAGGTCGACGATCTTGGATCTGAGCTCAACGAACTGTTTACTCAGGTCGACGAATCCAAACTTGGTTATTTTCATCCTTCTGTTCCTATTATAATGTAATAATTCCTGAGTAATTAATGCTAAAATATTCTCTGAATATTACTGTTAGACGGAGCATGAATTATGGTCTTCATCAGGGTTATTACAAGCCGTTTTTCATTGGGACAGTTGGGGAAATCAATCAATGCAAAATATTCTCAGGCTGTCAGCATTGAATGTAGAAAGGATTTTGAACTTCAAAAGGACTTTTACATGGAAAATATAAAAGATGGATTTTTCCTATTCCTAGAAATACAGCTGACACAGACATACAGAAAACCAGTTTGGAAGAGTAGAACACCATCGTCTCGCAACAAGGATTTCTCTTCTCTCGCTCTCTCTTGACAACAAAGTGCTAGAAAGAAAGAACTGCTAGACAAGAAGAAGAATAGCTTTTAGAAGAAGAAGAACAACTATTCAAATCAAGAGTCTTCTTCTTCTGTCATCCTCTTAGGAACTTTCAAAGGACAACAACTACTGCATCAGTCAAAGAAGTTCCTGAAGATCTTCTGGTTGAAGCTAAAAGCCATAAGCCCTATCACCCTGAAGCAAAGTTCCAACCACCTGAATCTATTCACTATCTCAGGGGGAGCTTTTGCTACCATCAAATCCACAGAGTCTTCTCAGTGGTATAATTGAGAAAGAGACGACATAATCACTCTCTCATCCCCCCACTGTATAAAGGGTTCTCTACTCCTTTCAAAAGTGATTCCTGGTTGCAAGTCACCTAACTAAAAGACTTGAGGTTTGGTTTTTGAGCACCTGATCAAAAGCTCTTTGGTTTCAGGCACCTGATCAAAAATCTGAGTGGATTCCTACCAGGGTGGTAGAAGAGTGGATATACCAAGGTTCGGAAACCACTATAAGTTCTTGGGTTGTCTGGTTGCCCTTTTCTTTTTGTTCTTGCTGTGGCTGTGCTAGTTAGGACTGTCTTATTTCTGCTTAATTAGTTTTTCACTCTGCAATCTTTTATTTACTGCAAAAGTTCAAATAGTTTTTAAGGATACTCTATTCACCCCCCCCTAGAGTATTCCAGATCTAACACCTCACTTTCACTCACGATAAATCATCGAACTCAACTTTTTTTGAGCTCAGCACACGTTTCGTCAAGCTCAATACAATCGGTCGAACTAACTGTTTGTCGACCTTGGTTTGACGATCGTTGACCGCAAGTAAAATTCATCAAACTCAATCAACAGTAAAATTCAGGCTGTCAAAAATAGGGTGTTACAACCCTCCCCTCCATACAAGAATTTTTTCCTTAAATTAGCACACAGCTATAAGGAAAATAACAACCGCAATGTTGCAACAACTTTTTATTCCTTTAGGAAAACAGCAAGAAACTTGTTGTGACAAATAACTCATTAAGGAAAACAGTAAGAAAATTACTGTCATAATTTTAGATAAATAATTCAGGATAGTCCTCATACATGGTTTGCTCTAATTCCTATGATAATTCTTCTCGGCCATAGTTGTTCCACCAGACTTTGACCATCCCGATTGTCTTGTTTCTCAATTGCTTGATCATCATATCCTCGATCCGAATGGGCCTAACTTTCATTGTTAATCCGTTATCGATCGGTACTTGATCATTTACAATCACTTGTGTTGGCTCTTTCACATCTTTCCGCAGCACCGATATATGAAATACATCGTGCAAACCAATCAATTCTGCAGATAAATTGAGATGATAGGCAGCTTCTCCAATTCTTTCAACATCTTCAAATGGACCCAAATACCCCGGACTTAACTTTTTCAAGCGCCGGATCCTGGACACTTCCTTGAATGGTTTTATTTTTAAGTACACCCAATCACCTACCGCAAACTTCACGTTCCGGTGTTTGGCATTATAGTACTTGTCCTGTCTATCTTGGGTTATTAGTAGCCTATCTCGAAAAATGCGTATTGTTGAATTTGCATCTTCAACTTCCATATGCTTATACAATTTAGATTCGCCTGTTTCTGGCCATATTAATGGGGTACAACACTTCCTACCGTATAAAGCTTCAAAGGGCGCCATCTTTATACTAGCCTGATAGCTATTGTTGTAGGCAAACTCTATCATATAGAGATGGTCTTCCCACCTCTTTCTGAAATCCAGGGTGCACATTCGGAGCATGTCCTCCATAGTTCTATTGGTTCTTTCGGTTTGACCATCCGTCTGTGGATGAAAGGTTGTGCTGAACTTTAACTTAGTCCCCAACAACTGATGGATTTGACGTAAATTGCCCATCTCGGTCACTTACGATGCTATGGGGCACACCGTGCAATCGTACTATATTGTAAACATATAGTTATGCTAAATTTTCTACTGAATCATCTTTCCTATTCGAAATAAAGTGTGACACCTTTGTTAGCCGATCTACAACCACCCAAATAGAGTCGTTTCCCTTTTGCGATCTCGGAAAACCATGAACAAAATCCATGGAAATGTCATCAAACTTCCACTCCGGTATAGGCAAAGATTTCAAGAATCCTCCTGGCTTCTTGCACTCGGCTTTTACTAAGGGGCAAGTTTTACATTTCGCCACATAATGTGCAATACTTTTCTTCATGCCTAGCCACCAGAACAGCTTCGTCATATCCTTGAACATTTAAGTATTTCGCGGGATGGTTTGAGTACTTTGTAAAATGTGCCTCGTACATCAACTCCTCCCACAAAGTTCAAACTTTGGGAACGCACAATCGATCGTATTTTCGCAAAAGACCGTCGTCTATAGAGAACTGGGAATTTGACCCATCCTTTATCTCTTCCATGTAATGCTTCATGCTTTCGTCTAACTCTAAAGCTTGACGAATTCTATCTGTAAGGTCATATTGCACCTCCGTCCAATCAAGCAACCTCATCACTCATTCCCTTGTCAACACAAGATATATCCAAACTTTCCAACTCACGAATCAGACGCTCATCATGCATATATAACCAGTTTGCTTGTGTTGGAGTTTTGCGACTCAATGCATCAGCGACAACATTCCCCTTTCCGGGAGTATAATGAATCTCGAAAGTGTAGTCCCCAAGGAACTCAATCCACCTCCATTGACGCATATTAAGATCTTTCTGATCTATGAAATACTTTAGGCTCTGATGGTCCGTAAAGATGTCAATCTTCACGCCATATAAATAGTGTCGCCATAGTTTAAGAGCAAATATCACGGATGCCAATTCAAGATCGTGCACCGGATAATTCCTCTCATGCACTTTAAGTTGGCGAGATCCATAAGCAATCACATGCTCGAATTGTAAAAGAACACAGCCTAAGCCACTCCCCGATGCATTACAATAAATCTCAAAGCCTTCTGAACCACATGGCGTACATAATACCGGTGTCGTGGTCAGCAGACTCTTTTACTAATCAAAAGCCTTCTCGCACTCCGACATCCATTCAAACGTTTGATTCTTTCTTGTCAATGTCATGAGAGGTAAAGAAATATTTGAAAATCCCTCTACGAAGCGCCTATAGTAACTGGCAAGTCCTAGAAAACTCCTGACTTCTGCTACTGAAGAAAGTATAGGCCACTCTCGTATTGCAGCAACCTTTATCGGGTCTACATCAATCCCCTCTCCACTTACAATAAGACCAAGAAAAGACACTGAAGATAACCAAAACTTGCACTTTGAGAATTTGGCATATAGGTGATTCCTTCTTAGCGTGTGCAAAACCATTCTCAAATTTTTCACATGTTCTCCCACAGATTGAGAGTATACCAATATGTCGTCGATGAAGACGATCACAAACAGGTCTAATACTCCCTAAAGGTTCTGTGCATGTGATCCATAAAGACTGATGGCACATTCATAAGTCCAAAAGGCATGACTGTAAACTCATAATGCCCATAGCGTGTTCCAAACGCAGTCATGGGGATATCACTCTCCGTGATCCTCAATTGCCAGTAGCCAGACTTTAAATCCAACTTCGAATAAACATTTGATCCGACCAATTGATCAAACAAATCATCGATTCAAGGAATCAGATATTGGTTCTTTTCTGTAGGCTTATTTAGCTCACGATAATCTATGCATAGACGCAATATCCCATCCTTCTTTTCACAAATAGCACTGGTGCACTCCACAGTGACATACACAGACGAATAAAGCCTTGCTATAGCAACTCTTATAACTGAAATTTTAATTCTGCCAACTCTTTTGGCGCCACACGGTACAGTGAGCAAGCCACAGGTTTCGCACCTGGCACCAACTCAATAGAGAAGTCGATCTCATGTTGGGGTGGAAGCCCAGGTAGATCCTTCGGAAAGACATCTGCAAACTCCGATATTACAGGAATGTTTCCAATACTGGGCTTTGGCTCAACATCCTCTAACAGGGTGAAAAACATTTATGCGCCCTTCTGAACCGTTTTAACTACTTGAATGGCAGACATCAACATCTTGCCCACTCCTCCAATACCCGCGAATTTCGTCTCACGTTAAGTTTTTGCCCCAGTAAGACTTCCTTAGAATTATAATCTATGTTGGCACGCTGCTCCGAGAGCCAGTCTATACCAAATATAACATCGAACTCTGAAATCGGTAGCACAGACGCTTCCAAACCAAAGTCTTGACTTCATATCCACACCTCCACCAAACAATACCTATCTGCATGCATCAAGCATCCATTAGATAACAACACCTTCATAGTATCAGTCACTACACGAGTAGGCACTCCGATTCGCAATATGAAGGCCTCAGATAGGAATGAATGTGAAACACCTGTATCAAACAGTGCTCTCGCCGGACATTCCCGAATACGTACAAAGCCTATCATAAACAACTCATAAACAAGTAACATACAAGGTATTAAATATGAAAAACAGTAAAAATTGAATCTTAACTCATAACTGTAACCACGTCGCTTTGTTTTATGGCCTCCTGCTGGCCAAGATTAAAGACTCGGGGTTGCATGTGGGATGCAGAGGATTCCACCACTGCCTTTCCCTTTTTTGCATAAGTCGCACCCGACTTCTTTTCGGCTTTTGGATGGCCACTCCACGAATCCTTAGCTATATGACCCACCTTACCACATATATAACACGTGTGAGTACCTCTCACCATAGTTGCTCCTGAAGTAAATGTACAAGGAGCCGGTGCAGAAGTTTTTGGCTTCTTGTTCCACCGTTTGTACCCAAATTTTGAAGAACTCGGTGTCTTGAACTCTGGCTTCTTTCCTGCCAAGTCATTCTTATGCTACACGCGCTTCATATCAAGTTCAATGGAACGGACCGTATTTACCAAGGTAAGAAAACCCTGAGTCATTGGTCCTCAGAGAAGCAATCAAAATTCATCCCTCAACCCTTCATAGAACCTGTTAGTTTTTCATTCCTCATCTACAAACGTAAAGTCCGCATATCTTCCCAATCGCATAAACTCATGCAAGTAGTCATCCACCGACCTCTTGCCTTGAGTTAGACTTTGAAATTGATTTTCCATCGTGATTCGTTGTGCCGATGGAACATATCTTGCAAGAAAACATCTGAGAACTTCTCCATCTAGATCTCGCTCAACGGTCGACCAACAAACTGGTGCAGCTCCAACTCATCCCACAAAAGTCTTGCCTCACCATCCAACAAGAAGGTAGTCACAATGAATTTTTGTCACTCTTCTATTTCAGTTATCGTCAGGACCCTCTTTATTCTTGAGAGCCAATCTTCGGCTTATGTAGGGGTTCCCATACCCATAAACACAGGGGGATTGAAACTCATCACGTATTTCATTTGCTTCTCCGCTGCTCGCCTTACAGCCACTGGCTCAACAGCTACTTGTCTCACCACCACGCGCTCTACCACGTCAACCGGTTCTTATACCCTCGCAGGAATAGGAGGTTGTCCCTGACCTTCAGGTTGCGCATTCATCATTGTGAACACGACCTCAACAATTAATCGTATAGTTTCCACTGAAGTAGGAGGTTGTAGAGCCTCATTAGGTGCATTACTCTCCACCGAGCGCTGGGGTTCTTGCTGCCCCGCACCACTTCGAGTCGCCTACATTGTGAAATACATAATTAGGCAACTACAAATATTGCCAAAAGCAATCACGGGAACATACCAGTTCCGCAAACATGTGTATTTACATTCCTAAGTGGACATTCATGGGTTCAATTATGTTATCACGGTAGCGCACATACACATGATCACCACCCCTTAAAAGAATTTGACCATGTATTCAAATAAGAAAGACCGAGAACAGAATCTGATACCAATTTTGTAATGCCCCCATCCGTCGTATAGCATATGACAGAAGATCTAGCCGGGGCCCGACGCCATATACTACAGATAGGTAAGAAGGTTACTTGTTGAATTCCAAACCCATGTTCATTACGAACGTATCCTAACTCAGAGCATTCTAGCAGAAGTATTAAATTTATGAACCCAAACATAACAGGAATGTCCACTATACCATAGGAATGATATATACATAACAACATGTGACACATGTTTTGGTCGTAGCCTTATTACAATTGTTTTAATTAACATTAAGTGTCTTCATACTTCGGCACGCAGGCCGGACACACATCAAAACAGTAATTGTTCGCTTTTGGGCCTTCAAGGGCCAGCCAATCGCAGTCCATGGGCTTCAACCCGCTATTTCCCACATGGATCTCCAGCACCTTCACAAAAGGCCCACCAAAACGTGGCAAACAAAGAAACGGTCAGCATTTTGCTGACCCGTTTATAACGATCCCACCCCTTACTCAGGGTGGCATTTCTCCATCACAATAAATAAGGCATCATACATATATTGTGGAATTTATAATGTGCACTTTAAGGACCATTCACCACAGATGTATGCCCAACGGCCACACGCCCCGTGCACTCAGGGCACCATTCCTGTATACATGATTCCCCATGTATCACCACCGTTCAGAGTTCCAAAACCTAATAGTTAACTTTGTCGTTCAGAGGTCCTTAACTTGACGACCATGTCGTTTAGAGGTAATTAACTTAATGAATGACTTACTCATTCAGAGGTACTTAACTTGATGAGTGACTTCCCATTCAGAGTTACTTAACTTAACGACCATGTCGTTCAGATGTCCTTAACATGATGGCACTGTAAAGTCATACACATCTCAACATACACATTTTCTCAAACATTGACCCCCAAGTCTCATAGAGACGGACCAAACATTGACCCCCAGGTCTTAAGTGACAGGTCAAACAACAATTCTCAAATTGTTCATTCATTTGGGTAATTTCCTGGAATTGCTTCCAGTACTAAAATGCAATAACCTGCACACCCACTTTCACATTTTCCACATGTACATCTACACATATTTACGGAGTCTTCTCCGGCACACAAAGCATAAAACATCACCAATCCAGACCAACCTGTCTTAATGGGCTTCACACAGTATGCCTATTCCGTACTCTACATTTCCGAATCTAAATGCAGAAATATATTGGGATTTACCCTTTCAAATCCACCCTTTTCCACCTTTTGGTGAGGAGATTCATGCAAGTATGAATATTAAGGACTTCACTTGTCCGGGAGAAACTCGTTACCCTTGTAGTTCTCTTTGGATCCATGGTGTATGAGTTTTATCCAGCTGTAAATGCACAGGAAGATTTCCTCTTCACGAATCTAGCCCCAGCTCTTACTTTCTCTTCACCATATATATTCCAGCAAGCTATCAAAAGCTTCAGCCCCGTTTCTCTCCTCAAGAACACGCATAGGAGCAGACAAGATGAAATGAAGAGAGAGAGAGAGTAAAAAGGAAATAATACTTTCCTTCTTCCACACTTCTCTGGTTAGGTGGTCACAGGTTACACCCCGACCACATGATCCTCATCAACATGAAGGAACGGCCCAGAAACCGCCGCTCACTGGCCGCTTACTAGCTATCAGACACGACATTCATGCATCGGCGACATCGCCGAATTTTGTCGAGCTCAGCTGGAACATCGAGTTCAGCTAAATCCTCAAGCTTACCGAATTTCTTCTAGCTCAGCTGAAAATCATCGAACGCCTTTTCGTTGATCTCACTACATTTCGTCGAACTTCTCTGATTTCGTCGAGCTGACTTTTCATCGAGCTCACGAGAAATCGTCAAACTCAACTTTTGTTAAGCTCAGCTTACATTTCGTCGAGCTCAACACAATCGGTCGAACTGACTGTTCGTCGACCTCCGTTCGACGATTGTCGACTTCAGGTAAAATTCGTCAAACTCAATCCATAGTTAAATTCAGGTTGTCAAAGATAGGGTGTTACATGAGGGTTATGTCCTTATTCTCCACATGCTCACAGATGAAGTGGTAGCGCACCTTGATGTGCTTGGTCCGACTGTGGGAAACTGGTTTATTTGTGATTAAGATAGTGTTGGAGGAGTCGCAAAACATAGGAATTTCTCTGAACTTAAAGTTATAATCTTCCAGCTGATTACTTATCCATAGAAGTTGTGCGCAATAGTTACCCGCAGAGATATACTCTAACTCGGCAGTAGATGTTTCCACGCAATTCTGCTACTTACTGCTCCAAGAAATAAGCCGTCTTCCGAGGAATTGGCACGTCCCGGAAGTGCTTTTCCTATAATCCCTGCTTCCTGCAAAATCAGCATCTAAAAAGCCAATTAGTTCGATGACATTACTTCTTGGGTACCATAAGCCAAGATTCGATATACCCTTAAGGTATCTTAAAATCCACTTTGCAGCGACTTAATGTTGGGTATTGTATCCACAATTACCTGGATTTGAGGAAGCCTCCTGTCTAGCTAAGATGAATCCACAATGTATTTGATGATATGTTTCAAGTTGTGCTTGGAGTTATTCCACGCTAAGTACACACCAATATCAGGGTGCAGTGGGTCAATATACACGGGTCAGCGCAACGTAATCCCTCGTTGAGCAAATCAGTGTGTTGGCCTACGTGTACTCTCTCTATTGGAGTGTACTTACTTTCAAGTACAGGGCTGAGAAAGATCAAGAGCAGACAAGGAGCAAGGATGGGCCAAAGAGCAGCTTACGGGTGGAAAGACGAAAAATCGTCTAAGTAGAAATTGTCGAGAATCACTAAGTGATTCTCGCTAATTCGACGAGAATCACTAGTGATTCTCGCCGAATCGTCATAAATCACTCGCTGATTCTTGCCGATTGCATCCGGCTGTCTCAACACCTTCTTGATTTCTACTTAAGGCAGAATCGTCGAGAATCACTAGTTGATTCTCGCCGAATCGACGAGAATGACTTTGCATTCTCGCCGATCCGTCGAGAATGAATGTTGATTCTTGCCGATTCTCTCCGGATGGCAAGATCTTCAGCACAAATTCTGCCAAGTAGAATTCGGCGAGAATCATAAGTGATTCTCGCCGATTCGTCGAGAATCACCTTTGATTCTCGCCGAATTTGCCTTGGGCGAAATTCTGGTGCTCGCTGGACCGAACCAAGTTCCAGGCGCTGTTTTGAAACCGGAGCTAGATTTCTTTTGGTGGGGCCCACAACGGTCATAATGTATGACCTACAGTATAAATACTATTGTATTTCAATATTTACGGACACCGAATACAACGAATACAGAAACAAGAAAACCGAGCCGCCGACGTGACCTAGATCGCGGATCTCTCTTCCGCCGCCGCCGTCGCCGCTCGGGAAGTTAGTCGCCTCCATTGATCGTGGATACCTCCTGATCTTCCGGCGACAGAAGCTTTGCCAAGCAACGCGTCTCACGTGTCATTCTTGAGATCCTTTGTCTCTTGGTTTGTAGATCGTTAATACCTTCCCTTTCCGAATCGATCGAGACGATTGATCCAAGGAAGACCGTTGGTAGACCTTGCCAGCATAGCTACGAGGGTTGGATCTCTAAAGCCAAGCCGCCGCTCTTCTTGCCGCCGCCGGTTTCGTGGAGATTCATTCTAAGTGAGAGATTAGGTCGTGGACTCTTCGACTTATTCAAGAACGCAACGTCGAACGAAGAGGGACACCAAGGGCTCCAAAAGTAGTTTGTTTTTTATACATTCCATTTTATTTTTGTTATAATGGAACGTAGGTTCCTCGTTGTAAGGGTTGGGTGCAACCCGTGGTGGAGGAGTGGTGACTCCTTCGTTTGGAAGGATTCCTTCCGTTAGTGTGAGGATTGGATTTCAATCTGGTTGGTGAAGTGACCGAGTCATCCCTTGTTGGGAGATAGGTCGTAGGGGGAAAGTGGACGTACCCAAATCGGGGAACCACTATAACTGCTTGTGTTTGTTTGTGTTGTGTTGTTTTGTTTGCTTGTGCAGGTAGAATTTTAATTCCGCTAAAATCGCTGCAAGACACCTATCCCCCCCCCCCCCCATAGGTGAAGGTAGTTGGCACTAGGTGGACTTTCAAGTGGTATCAGAGGGAGGTTACTCATCAAAGGGGTTAACACCTCGAGTAAGTTCCTGCCTCTAGTGTCAACAAGAAGATCAGACTCATGCATGGAGTTGGATTATGATGTCCCTCCTCTAAGACTCCCCTCTGTACAAAGGAGTACTACCCCATCTGGAAGATGAGAGTTAAATTTCATCTGGAGGCCATTGACCCTCGGGCGTCACTCATCTTGGAAGAGGGTCCCTTCATTCCCATGAAGGCTTCCGGTTCAAGAAAGGATATCCAAATCCCCAAGTGTCCCGAAGAGATGTCTGAGACCGAGCTCTCACTGTTCAACTTGGACAAGTTAATACGTCAGATCATCACTGACGTCTGGTCTGGTGTATCTCGTTCAAGAGTGGACAAGTGTAGGACGGCCAAGTCCACGTGGAAAACCATCTCAGACCTCATGATGGGATCAGAGAAAGCAGGGACCAGTTGTCAGCAAGAAGATGAAGCCTATGTGGGGGTCCTCATTTCTGAAGATGAAGGACATGATCAATCTGTCAGTATCAGGGCTCCTGTGTCCTTGTCAGAGACTGAAGAAGAAGTTGAGGAAAGCAGTTCTGATGAAGCTGACTCAATAGTCTATGCCGATCTTGACGGTAACCCTAAACAGCAAATCCAGGAGCAAGTAACTTCTTCATCATGCCTAAAAGTGAGATAAAGATCTATCTAAACTCTAGAGGGGGGGGGGGGTGAATAGAGTATTTTTAAAATAGCTTTACAATTTAAACAAATAAAACAATTAAGATTTAATTTATGTATAGATGTAAGGTGTCTTACTAGATAAATCAAAACTAAGACAACAAAAAGAAGAATCACAACACACAATAAAGAAAATACTCAAGCAACCAGAAGACACAAGGAACTATAGTGGTTCCCCAAAAACCTGGGTACATCCACTCTTCTACCACCCTTGGTAGAAATCCACTCAGGATGAGTTGATCAGGTGTCCTGACACCAATGAGCTTTTGATAAGGTGCTCAAAAACCAAACTAGATTTTTTGATCAGGTGTCTTGCGACCACTGAGTTTTGACAAGGCTCTCAGAACCAAACTCATAACTTTTGAAGGGAGTTTTGATAACCCTTTTACAGCAGGAAAAGAAAAAGTAAAGAGGTGAAGTTGTCTTCTCTGTTCTCAAATCAAATGAGAGAAGACTAGTGGATTGTTGATGATGTCAAAGCTCCCCCTGAGATGTAGAATGGTTCAGGAGTGAGAGCTTTGCTTCAGGGTGATAGGCCTTCAGAAGCTTCAGATCTCCAGCAGAAGATGATTTCAGTAGATGCTGAAATATTTGGTGTCTGGAGTTCTTGATTTTGAAGCTATGATCACTTTTCAGTAAGCCAAAAGGATTGTTCTACTAATTCTTCAGAAAAATGATCACTTGTTGTCTGTCACTGTTAATTTTTTGTTGTTGTGCTATTTTTTTTGTCTCTTGTTGACTGAAGACAAAAAGGAGGATCTTATTCTCTGAAAAATTCCTTGTCAAAGATAGCCGTTGGCAGTCATAAATGTCTTCTATAAAAGTCTTGTCTTCTAGAGGAAAGTCCCATATAACATTCCAAAAAGAATTCCTTGAAACTTGCTCCAGAATAAAGAAAAACAGCTGGCAGATCTCTTGAAATAAAAGCTGAGTGAATTTGAAAAATCATTCCAAAAGCTGATTAAATTTGAATCCTCAAAGTCGTCAATCTCTCAGGAAAAACGTCGACCTGAGCTCGAAGATCGTCGACCAGAGCTCAGCGATCTGAAGAATAAACTGAGGAGAGATCGTCGACCTGAGCTTGAAGAACGTCGACCAGAGCTCAGCGATCTGAAGAATAAACTGAGGAGAGATCGTCGACCTGAGCTCGAAGAACGTCGACCGAAGCTCGACGACTTTAGCAAAGTTGAGCTTAGAGAGCGTCGAACGGAGTTCGACGTTCCGTCGACCTAAGCTCGACGATAATTGTCTTTGCCTCAGCTTGAAGTCTGATTCTTTGAAAGATCCTGGGGGCAGCTCAAACCTAAATTCTAAGCCCTAGACACATTCTAATGTTGACCTTTAAAACTATACAACTAGGTCAAACTTGTTTCCTAAGACAAACATAGTGATCCTTACCCAAATTAGTAATAGGGTTTTCCAACAATCTCCCCCTATTTAGGTTAGAATTACTATTTACAGACAAAAATAGGAAATAAATAAGCATACCGACAAAACAAAAGCTAAACCAATCAATGCAAGAAAATGTCATAGCAGCATTGCAGATCACAGATAAAATATCATCAAATATTTAGAGGTGGATGTTTGTTCAGCTTACACAAATCACTTCTTCTCAGTTCCCCTTTTAAACAAAATTTCTATGTTAGGATTGAGGGCTTCTTTCTTTGATCTTTTGTCATCTTCTGCACCTAAGGAAGTTTGAGATCTAGGCCTTGGAACTATAGCCTCAGGATGCAGCTTCATATAATCTTCTGGATTAAAGAATTTCCTTGAAGCATATCTCTCTAGTTCTTTCTTTCTTTGATCTGATAGGGTTGTAATGTTGGAAATGTCTTTGCCTTGCTCTCTGGCCTTTTTCATTTGATCTAGAGCAGCAAGCTCTTTCATTCTGGCAGTCCATGACAAAGGGTTGTTCTCAGGATCCTCAAATGGAACAGGAGGTTCATATCTGTTGATAGACTCAGAATCAGTATGAGGAGTCCTGGAGACAACTGTATCTTTTAGCCTATAAGGGAAAGGACCTGAAGTAGATTCAATATGAACTTGTCCTTCCCTTTGTTGTCTAGAATATGTTCTGTAATCTCTTTGCCTTCCTCTAGACTGATATCTCTTAGATTGATATCCTCTTTGAAATTGTTCTCTTGGTTGATGTTCCAGAGAAGGTTGGGAAGAGCTTTATGTTGGGTACATTGGAAAATGTGTACCTGATTTGAAGAAGCCCAACCTAGCTCAATGGTATACATCAAGGTGTATTTGATGTTGTTTTAAGTTGACATGTGCAGGTGAAGAATTGATAAAGTATGCAGAAAAATTCTAAGTCCAAGTGTCGACACAGAGGAAGCAGTGTCGACACATAGAAGAAAATAGTCGACACAACACTGGGAAGCAGTGTCGACACATAGCAGTTAGTCTACAACTACACTGGGAAAAAGTGTCGACACAGAAGAAGTAAGTCGACACATCACTGGGAATTTGTGTCGACACAGAAGAAAAGAGTCGACACAACTCTGGGAAATTGTGTCGACACAGAAGAAAAGCGTCGACCTCAACATTGGCAGAATGTGTCGACACAGAAGAATATAGTCGATCTCAAGATTGTCGACATCAGCTGAATGTGTCGACACAGAAGAAAATAGTCGACCTCAAGTTTGTCGACACCAGCAGAATGTGTCGACACATTGTGATTAAGTCGACACAATAAAGCAGAATGTGTCGACACCTAAAGGCTAAGTCGACACTTACTAAGTTATAATTCTACAACAACTGTGTCGACACACAGGACTTGTGTCGACACACTGAAGAGTCAAGACCAAGTTATTTTCAGAAGAAGCTGTGTCGACTCAAAGGCAACTTAGTCGACATCACTGAAGACTGTGTCGACACCAAAGTCAATTGTGTCGACACAGTTAGACAGATGGTCTCGACACTTTCTGACAGACTGTGTCAACAACTTGTGGTTCAAGACTAAGGCACAGGACTTGTTTGAGGACTTGACAGCTGTGGGTTACTACCGGTTAACTGAAGCTGTCAGACTTGTCAGAAAACGGTTAGAAACCGGATCAGCCGGTTACCATGAAGAATGTCTATAAATAGATGGATTCAGAAGGAGAAACAAAAAAAAAACCTTTTGAAATACATTGGATCAAAAAGTGGAGAAGGATTACAATTCTACTCATTTCAAGAAAGTGCTAGGCACTTTAGAAGATCTTCTCCGGGAGATCTAAGAAGACTATCTAAGGATAGATCTAAGAAGAGTTCTAATCAGAATTCAGAAGAATCATTCAAAGTTCTGGATAGAGAGAGATCAAGTCAGAATTTGAAGAAGAAGAAAGAAACCACCAGTGGATTCTCAAGAAGCTGTTTGGAATCAACTCAGCTAAGTACATTTTCAAGAAGCTTTGAAGAAGGCTAAGAAACAGTTGATTGCTTCAGCTGATCAAGAATTGTCTTGGACATTTCTCTCTCAACTTTGGCAAGACAGTTAAACAATCTTTTCTATATTTCTGTAGGATCTGTTTACACAGATCTGAGTTGTAAGCCTATGTTATAAAGGCTGAGTGTAGGAGTGTTGAACTCTGAGTGGTAGGGCTGTTTGCCTGAGTGTAGGAGAAGGACATTCTCTGAGTTATAGGCCTTGGGGCAAGGCTGAGGTAGGGCAGTTGTGCCTGAGTTGTAGGAACCAGTTGGGTTCTGAGTTGTAGGATCTATTGATCTGAGATAAGTGGAAGTTTGGCCGAATCTAGCATACTGCTAGATAGGTGAAGGGGGAAAGTGGATGTACCCAAACCTTGGGGAACCACTATAAAACATTGTGCAATCTGTGATGTTTTATTTTCTGTGATTGCTGTGTAAATTGTGTTAGCTATTGAATTGAATTCTGCCTAGAAGTTTTTATAAGAAAAGCAGAACCTATTCACCCCCCCCCCCTCTAGGTGTTTAGGCTGCCTTGAAAGTTAAACTATCAAGTGGTATCAGAGGGAGGTTCCTCAAAAAGGACTTAACAGTCTGAGGTAGATCTGAAAGGCAGATTCAAGATTCAAGAAGATGGGTTTTGGAGAGAATCATAAGGAGCTAGGGTCTATGAAATTACCCATATGCAAGAAGGAAATCTTTGGGATCTGGAAAGAGAGAGTCAGATTGTTTATGGAAGCATCTGACCCAAGGATTTACATCACAGTACAGGAAGGGCCCTTCATTCCAATGAAGATATCTGTTCTTGATGCAAATATCCAAATACCAAAGACTTATTCAGAAATGACCAAGGATGAAATCATCTTGGCAACCATGGATAAAAGGGCACAGAACATCATTGTCAGTGCCATAGATGATTCAACATTTCAGAATCTGATTCACTGCAAGACCTCCAAGGACATGTGGGACACATTGATTGTCTACATGGAGGGATCTGAAGAAGTAAGGCTGGATAGAAAGTCTATGCTAAATCAGGAGTATGAAAGCTTTAGACAAGGAAAATCTGATAGCATAACTGAGTGCTATAAGAAATTCTATAGAATTGTGAATGAGCTAATATCCTATGGAAGAGTCTTCAGTACCTATGAACTGAATGACAAATTCTTAAGATCTTTATCAAAGGATTGGGATACAAAGATCTGTGCCATAAGAGAAGTGGCTAAATTGGCAGAGATATCTCCTCCAACCCTGTTTGGAAAGTTGCTATCCTATGAAATGCAACTTATGGTAAGGAAGGAGGAGGAAAGAAACTCAAGAGGAGAGCATAGAGAAAAGACTGTGGCATTTAATGCTGAAGCCACCAGAAAGAATAGGAGGAAATCACCATCTCCTCCTAAGGAAGTTGAAGAAGATAGTACTGAAAATTCAGATAAGGGTTCAGTTAGCTGTGATTCAGATGCAGACTTTGCTGCATTCACTAGACAATTCCAAAGGTTCTTGAAAAAGAAGCAATGGAAGTCTAGGCCTTCCACATCACAGCAAGTTGATGACTATTATCAGAAGAGAAGGTCATCAAGGAAAGAGAAAAGCAGATCAAAGCCCAGCAAAGCCACTACTTCAAAGATTGTCTGCTATTGTTGCAATAGGCCTAGACATGTAGTGGCTGATTGTCCTGACAAAAGGAAGGAATCTTCAGAAAAGAAGAAGACTTATCAGAAAGGCAAGAAGGAGAAATCCTTTGTAGCAAAGAAAGATAAAAGTCTGTCAGACCAGTCAACTTCAGAATCAGGATCTGAAGCTGAAGCATATATTGGACTATATGCTGCATCTGAGGAAGAGGAGTTTATGCAGTTGCTAGACTCCATCAATGAACATCAATGCATGGGTTTGATGACAAGATCAGAAGAGGACATATGCCAGAATCAGTCTGGTCCTAATGAGGTAAATTGTTCTTCCTGTACATCTGTTTGTAGTACAAGTGAAGAATCAGCTACATCTGCATCAAGTGATGAAGATGCATCTGGATCTGAAGGAGATGTCTATCAATTAATAGACAAGTATGGGGACTTGTTGCAGGCCCTTAAGAAAAGCAAGAACCTGGTTAAAACACAGGCTCAGGAAATTGCTGAACTAAGGGTAGCAACAGCTGAGTTAGAAAAAGTCCTTGATCAAAAATTAAATGAAATTGCCAAGCTGAAGAATATAACTATTATTCAGATGGGCACAATTAATTATACTAATGATCAAGTAAAGAGTCTGGAGGCCAGACTTAGAATTGAAAGGGATTTAGTGGCTAGTTACTCTAAGCCAAAATCTGTCTTACCCTTGATAGATGAATTTGTCACTCAGAAGGGTAAAGCTGGATTAGGATTTAAAGGTAACTCCAGGGCTGGCAGATTCAAGAGGAAAGGCAAAGTCCTTATTCAGCCACTAAACCTTTCAGTCCCCATAAGGTTTAGTAAGGAGAAAGTGCCTTCTAACATATATGATCATGAAGACATTCAAGGTCATATTAAGACAAATGTTCTGAAGAACAAGGGTGTTAAGGCAAGCAGGCCTACCTATGGTCATAAACCAAATGGTTTCAAGAAATCAGTAGGTAAAGTAGCAACAGCACCAACAATGAACAGAAATTCTACTGACAAGGATGTATCTAGATCTAGATACAATAAGTTTGAATGTTGGTGCTGTGGCAAGAGGGGCCATTTTGCATTGGACTGCTGGTATAACATAAGTGTTATAAAGAATAAGAGTCTACCTGTTAGAAGAGGTTATGATAACTTTATTAATGCTAACCTGAACTAAGGACCCAAGACTTACTTGGGTTCTAAGGGTAAGTAATTCTGTATTGCAGGTGAATCCAAGTAACCATGCCCCTATATGGTACTTGGATAGTGGTTGTTCCAGGCACATGACTGGAACAAAGGGGCTGCTGAAGGAGTATTCATCTGTCAAAGATGGACATAAAGTGATCTTTGGTGGATCTGAAAAAGGAGTCATCAAAGGATTTGGTAACATCTCCTCTAACCTAATTACTATCACCCAAGTGGCCTATGTAAAAGGTTTGAAACATAATCTAATAAGCATAAGCCAGCTGAGTGATCTAGGATATGACATTTCATTTGGTAAGGATGGATGTCATATCAAAAGGTCAAGTGATCAAGAGATCATATTGACTGGGTATAGGAAGAGAAATGTGTATTGCCTTAACTTTGAATGTGAGAATAAGGCTTCCCCCATTTGTCTTGTAGCTGATGAAAATGCTTCTCATTGTGTTAAGTGGCACAAGAGATTGGCTCATCTAAACTACAAGACAATTGGCCAACTCTTTAGTAAAGAACTAGTGAGGAATGGGCCTCAAGTTAAGTGTATAAAGGAAGGGGTATGCTCAGCTTGTCAAAAGGGCAAGCAGACAAAAACCTCATTTCAAAGCCTTGAAAACAAGGATTCTGTGAGGTGCTTATACCTCTTGCATATGGATCTTTTTGGTCCTATGCCAGTTCACAGTCTAGGTAGGAAGGTCTACACTCTAGTGGTTGTAGATGACTATTCTAGATTTACATGGGTGTTCTTTCTGAGACAAAAATCTGAAACCCCAAGTGTATTATTTAATTTTGTAAAGCAAATTCAGAATGAACTGAATAGTACAGTGGTCAAAATCAGAAGTGACCATGGTACTGAGTTTCAATCTGAAAGCATAACAAACTTGTGTATAGACTTTGGGATTTTCCAAGAATTCTCCTCACCTAGAACACCTCAGCAAAATGGAATTGCTGAAAGAAAGAATAGAACATTAATTGAAGCTGGTAGAACTCTATTGAGTGACACCTCTCTCCCAGAGTATTTTTGGGCTGAGGCAGTTAACACTGCTTGTCATGTCATCAATAGGGCTTCTATCACCAAAAGCCACAGAAAGACTCCCTATGAGATTGTGAAAGGCAGAAAACCAAATCTGTCCTATTTTAGGATCTTTGGTTGCAAATGCTATATACTTAACAATGGCAAGTCATATTTGACTAAGTTTGCTGCCAAATCCCAGGATGGGATATTTGTTGGGTACAGCACAAATAGTAAGGCCTATAGAGTCTTCAACTTAACTACTCAAGTTGTTGAAGAATCAGTGCATGTTGTATTTGATGAAACAAGATTAATCAATTGTGAGTTGTCTTGTAGATCAAATGACTCAACAGGTATAAGCAAGAAGATGGACAAGCTCTCCATTGCTGAAGCTTCAAAGGAAGATGAAGCATTGGAAAATGAAGGCTGCTGTCCAGGGGGAGTACAAGAGATAATGGAAGCTGATGAAAACCAGGAGGCTCAGCAGAATGAAGAAGCTGGAGATGCTCAACCTGAAGGGAATCTTCCTCCAGCTATAAGATATCTGAGAGATCATCCAACTGATCAGATAATTGGTGATCCAAGTCAAGGAGTGCAAACTAGAAGCAGAAATCAAAGCACAGTTTTGCATTCAAGTTTCTTGTCCCAGATGGAACCTAAGAAGTTTGAAGAAGCTATCCAAGACCAGCACTGGATTGATGTTATGCAAGAGGAGCTGAATCAATTCAGAAGATGCAAAGTCTGGGAGCTGGTTCCTAAACCAAGAGGCCACAATATAATTGGCACTAAGTGGATCTATAGGAACAAGCTAGATGAGAGTGGGATAATAGTGAAGAATAAAGCAAGGTTAGTTGCAAAAGGATACAGGCAGGAAGAAGGAATTGACTTTGATCAAACCTTTGCTCCAGTAGCAAGGCTGGAGGCAATCAGAATGTTCCTTGCCTATGCAGCCTACCAAGACTTCAAAGTATACCAGATGGATGTGAAGTCAGCATTTCTGAATGGTGATCTTAAAGAAGAAGTATATGTAGAGCAGCCATCAGGTTTTGTAGATCCTCTTAAACCTGAGTCTGTGTATAAGCTTAGGAAAGCTTTGTATGGGTTAAAACAAGCTCCAAGGGCTTGGTATGAAACCCTGTCTACCTTCCGCATTGAGAATAAATTCTCAAGAGGAAAGATAGACAAAACTCTATTCCTTAAGGAATCCAAAGGAAAGATCATCTTAGTCCAGATCTATGTTGATGACATAATCTTTGGATCTACTGAAAACAACCTTTGTAAAAAGTTTGCCAAACTTATGCAAGGGAAGTTTGAGATGAGCAGTATGGGTGAACTTAAGTTCTTCTTGGGACTCCAAGTAAGACAGACTGATGATGGATTGTCCATATCCCAGTCTAAGTTCACCAAAGAATTAATTAAGAAGTATGGTATGGAGTCATCCTCCACCATGAGAACTCCTATGGGAACTAGTATGCCTATATGCAAAGATGAGACAGGTAAACCTGTTGATGAATCATTGTATAGAGGAATAGTTGGGTCGCTACTATATCTCACTGTTAGTAGACCTGACATTATGTATGCAACATGTGTCTGTGCTAGGTACCAAGCCTGCCCTAAAGAATCTCATTATACTGCAGTCAAAAGGATTCTGAGATATCTAAAGGGCACTCCTACTTTAGGTCTTTGGTACCCTAGGAATAGAGATTTTCTACTAACAGGCTATTCAGATGCAGATTTTGCAGGATGTAGAGAGGATAGAAAGAGTACTACAGGTACTTATCAATTCCTGGGAGGAAGACTAATATCTTGGAGTAGTAAGAAGCAGACCAGTGTGGCAATTTCCACAGCTGAGTCAGAGTATGTTGCTGCTGGAAGCTGCTGTGCACAGCTATTGTGGATGCAGCATCAGCTTAAGGATTATGGTATTCAGGTAAGTAGAACACCTCTTTTATGTGATTCAAAGAGTGCTATTTCTATTGCTAATAACCCAGTTTCTCATAGTAGAACTAAGCATATAGAAATCAAATACCATTTTCTTAGAGAACATGTAGAAAGAGGAGACATCTCATTGGAATTTGTAAAAACAGATTATCAAATAGCAGATGTGTTTACTAAGCCTTTAGATGAAACCAAATTCAATAAATTCAAAATTGAATTAGGTATGTTAACCATTGATTAATGTATTAACAAAATCATTAACAATGCAATTGAAGTGGTATATAAATAAGTAAAGGTAATAACAACAACATAATCAAGTGTTAAAAAGGACACATTGAAGTTACAGAAATTGGCTAAGTAAGAATGTGTCGACACATTCAGTAGTAATGTGTCGACTCAGAGAAATTATGTCGACAAGTCAGAAATATTGTGTCGACACAGAGAATATGTGTCGACACTTAAGAGTTATATTGTCGACTTAACCAGAAATATAATGTCGACTCAACCAGGAAAATGGTGTCGACACTTACAGAATATGTGTCGACACTTATCCTTAGAGTCGACACAGAATTTCTGTTCATCTAAGGTGTCGACATAACCACAAATTGGTGTCGACACATAGTCGGCTGAAGTTATGTCGAGACGGTAGAAGTTTGTGTCGACATATTCCGTCTGTGTCGACACATTTTGACTGTTTTTGGCGCCTTTTGAACTTCTTTCAACTGCGGCTATAAATAGGTCAAAATCTCATTCTGTCGACACGCTTCCAAGGTTTTCGAGACTAAAACCCTGTGTCGACAGTCTATCTTTCTCTCTTCTCTCAAGCTTTCTCGACACAACGATGGCGCCAAGGATTGAAGATAACATCAATGAAGGGTATGAGTTGGTGCGCCAGGCCTTTGCAGAGGCGCCGGCAGATGTTCAAGGAGTTATCACCCTTCTCTCTGCATCAGGGTTAGAATTTCTCATTTCAGAACCTACTAAAATCTGGAAGAAGGAGGTGCACGAGTTCTTTATCTCTGCATCAGTACATTCTACTGGCCTCAAGATTAAGTCTACTGTTTAAGGGACTAAGGTAAAGGTTAACCAAAGAAGTTTGAGAAAGATCTTCCAATTGCAAGTTGTTGAGAATGAAGAGGAAGTTCCTATATCTAAGACAAGGGAAGCTCTTCAATGGTGTGGACTGGATTCAGGATTGAAGATTGGAGCTGCATTCCACAGGAAGGGAATGAATCAGCAAGGGAAGTTCTTGTCAGAAGTAGTTGGGAAGGTAATCCTCTGCAAGACAGGTGGACATGATAGGATTTCAGCCTATATGTTCAGCCTGATGACCAGGATAGTTTTTACTATTCCTACTGATTGGTCAGGAGTGATCTTTGACAAGATCAAAGAGGGAATCAAGAAGCCTAACATGGCTAGGATCATGAGCCTGTACCTCACTGGAGTGATTCCTGATGTGATGCAGCAGCTGCAAGGGAGTAAGATTAATCATATGAGAAGAATGGATATGAGATTGTTCTCCAGGTGGGATAGGGTGTTGTCCAAGGATGTGCCTGAAGAGAGCAGGCCAGACACCCCTGTGCAATCCCCTACACAAAATCAAGAATCTGAACAAGTACAAGAAGATCCACTGAGGACACAACTTGACTCAACTGTGGTCCAGGAAGTATCAACACCTGCACAGATGCAGGGGGAGCCAGTTTCCACTCCTGCTCCAAAGGTTCAGGGGGAGCAAGTGTTCACTCCTACTCCAGATACAACAAATACTGAAGTGCAAGTACAAGAGGAAGCACAGTTAAACTTGTCTCAAGATTTAACTGCTGCAGAAGTAACAGCTCAACTAGAATTTACTATGGAGGAGTTGTTCCCAGATATTGATACTACTGCTGATAAAGAAGGAGGTGGACCAGATATTGAGAAGTCCATAGGTATGGACATTGATCAGGAAACTGAAATTGAGCCACAGGTTGAGGGTGAGCCAGTGGATGTTGAAGCTGAGCAACAACTCCCTGGAACAGATACAATTCATCATCCACAAGAAAGAATTCATGTAGATACTTCCTCTGAAACAGAAACTGAAGATGCCAGGGTGGCAAAGAAAAGAAAACTTGTTGTCTTTAAGAGAAGAAGCAAGAACTATAAGCAGGCTTTACAGACCATAACTCCACAAGTAACTCCAGCCTTTGATTACAACAAATTTATGGTAGATCTTCAAGTAAAATTGGATGACCAAAGGATGGCTATGGAAAAGTATGTTGATGAGACTAGCAAGTCACTTCAGTTTGACTTAGCTCAGGATATCAAGTCCATCCAGTTTCAGGTAAACATGCATAAAAAGGAAATGACAGATTGCTTCCACAAGGGTGGCAATGCTGTAGTTTATCTACCTAAACAACAGGAGGCTATCACTACAAAGGTGGATGACATTGCCTTGAAGCAAAGTTATGTTTTGGAAAATCAGATCAGAATGAATGAGAATTTAACTGAATCTCATAATGCAATTATTGAGGAGGTCAAGAAGATTGTTCCAGGTCTGCCTGCAGATAGAGCCAAAGAAAAGGAAGAATTTGATAAGAATTTTCAAGCTGCCATTGCATCTGTTCAGACTGCCATCTCCACCTCTCAAAAAGAAATCTCTGACAAGCTTCAAAAGTTAAGACCATTTTTCAAAGAGGGAGTGAATTATTTGGATGGCCAAATTCGATTTCAAAAGGAAGATCTAAGAGATCATGTATCTAGAGAAGCCATAAAGGGGGAGAGGATGCTAATACATGCAGGCTCAGAGCACTCTAAATGGGTGACCAATAGCATTCGAGCCACTTTGGGATATCCCCCATTGTGTGATGATGCTATGTTAGCTGAATCAGGAATACAATCAAATCTACTTGAAGGCACTCAACCTGAGGTTGCCCAAGTCATTTACCCCCCTCCAGATTTTGAAATGATTGATCAGAAGGTTCAAGGAATGTATAGTCCTCCAAAGGAGGTTACTAATATTGTCTTTGGAAAGGTTGATAAGCCTGAGGCTACTCTGAAAGAACAGCAGGATGCTCTATTGGCAAAGAAGAAATTCAGAGAGCAGGCTGTACTTAAGCCAGATTATGAGCAGTGGAGTCCTACTTCAAGGAACATAATACTCACTGCATGGAAAGCTGTACAAGATAAAGTTCATGAGAGAGGGAAGTGGTACAATGAAATTGAATGGCAGAAGTATGAGGCAAGGCAAGAGGCAATAGTACAATTCAGAAGGAAAGCCAAGCTGGGAAGACTGCCATCAGATGCTAAGGAGCCAAGCAAATACTTCCCAAAGCCTTTTCATTATTTTGAAAGGCAAAGGATCAAGGAAGAAGCTCAGAAGAAAGCTGATCTTAAAGGAAAGAAGATAGCTGAAGAATCAGAAGCTCCTGAGACAGCTACAATTCAGTCTGGCAAAGGGATTATAATTAGAGAGCCTGATCAATCCTGATTTTGTTTTAAATATTTTGTAATGTTGTGATGTAATCAGTAAATGTAAAACATTGTAATCAAACATTACCCAGTGATAAACAAAATATTGTTTGGCATATTTTAATGTGCATTCTGTGATGAATGATTCTTTGTTATGTTTTGTTTATATTAAAGTATTCCTGCTATGTCATTAATCATCATTTAGTACTGTTTATAAATGGTGTATATCATTGGCTATAGGGGTTATGACTTCTCCAAATAGGGGGAGATTGTTGGGTACATTGGAAAATGTGTACCTGATTTGAAGAAGCCCAACCTAGCTCAATGGTATATATCAAGGTGTATTTGATGTTGTTTTAAGTTGACATGTGCAGGTGAAGAATTGATAAAGTATGCAGAAAAATTCTAAGTCCAAGTGTCGACACAGAGGAAGCAGTGTCGACACATAGAAGAAAATAGTCGACACAACACTGGGAAGCAGTGTCGACACATAGCAGTTAGTCTACAACTACACTGGGAAAAAGTGTCGACACAGAAGAAGTAAGTCGACACATCACTGGGAATTTGTGTCGACACAGAAGAAAAGAGTCGACACAACTCTGGGAAATTGTGTCGACACAGAAGAAAAGCGTCGACCTCAACATTGGCAGAATGTGTCGACACAGAAGAATATAGTCGATCTCAAGATTGTCGACATCAGCTGAATGTGTCGACACAGAAGAAAATAGTCGACCTCAAGTTTGTTGACACCAGCAGAATGTGTCGACACATTGTGATTAAGTCGACACAATAAAGCAGAATGTGTCGACACCTAAAGGCTAAGTCGACACTTACTAAGTTATAATTCTAAAACAACTGTGTCGACACACAGGACTTGTGTCGACACACTGAAGAGTCAAGACCAAGTTATTTTCAGAAGAAGCTGTGTCGACTCAAAGGCAACTTAGTCGACATCACTGAAGACTGTGTCGACACCAAAGTCAATTGTGTCGACACAGTTAGACAGATGGTCTCGACACTTTCTGACAGACTGTGTCAACAACTTGTGGTTCAAGACTAAGGCACAGGACTTGTTTGAGGACTTGACAGCTGTGGGTTACCACCGGTTAACTGAAGCTGTCAGACTTGTCAGAAAACGGTTAGAAACCGGATCAGCCGGTTACCATGAAGAATGTCTATAAATAGATGGATTCAGAAGGAGAAACAAAAAAAAAACCTTTTGAAATACATTGGATCAAAAAGTGGAGAAGGATTACAATTCTACTCATTTCAAGAAAGTGCTAGGCACTTAAGAAGATCTTCTCCGGGAGATCTAAGAAGACTATCTAAGGATAGATCTAAGAAGAGTTCTAATCAGAATTCAGAAGAATCATTCAAAGTTCTGGATAGAGAGAGATCAAGTCAGAATTTGAAGAAGAAGAAAGAAACCACCAGTGGATTCTCAAGAAGCTGTTTGGAATCAACTCAGCTAAGTACATTTTCAAGAAGCTTTGAAGAAGGCTAAGAAACAGTTGATTGCTTCAGCTGATCAAGAATTGTCTTGGCCATTTCTCTCTCAACTTTGGCAAGACAGTTAAACAATCTTTTCTATATTTCTGTAGGATCTGTTTACACAGATCTGAGTTGTAAGCCTATGTTATAAAGGCTGAGTGTAGGAGTGTTGAACTCTGAGTGGTAGGGCTGTTTGCCTGAGTGTAGGAGAAGGACATTCTCTGAGTTGTAGGCCTTGGGGCAAGGCTGAGGTAGGGCAGTTGTGCCTGAGTTGTAGGAACCAGTTGGGTTCTGAGTTGTAGGATCTATTGATCTGAGATAAGTGGAAGTTTGGCCGAATCTAGCATACTGCTAGATAGGTGAAGGGGGAAAGTGGATGTACCCAAACCTTGGGGAACCACTATAAAACATTGTGCAATCTGTGATGTTTTATTTTCTGTGATTGCTGTGTAAATTGTGTTAGCTATTGAATTGAATTCTGCCTAGAAGTTTTTATAAGAAAAGCAGAACCTATTCACCCCCCCCCCCTCTAGGTGTTTAGGCTGCCTTGAAAGTTAAACTATCACTTTACTTTGAAGCAGAGGATGGAAGAGCTGAGCCTCCATCAGATCCTGAATCTGGAGGAGGAGGAGGAGGAGGTTGAAATTTAGAAGATCCTTTTTCATATCTAGCCAATTTTCTTCTTCTCTTCATAGCTTTCAATTGATTTTTAGAGAATTGCATCCATGGCTCAGAGATTGGGCAATCATGCAAAATATAATATGGAATATCATTTGCATCTTTGGCTTGAGCAGGAGGAACTTTCATCATGGCCTTGCTTCTGGCCTTCCTTTTCTTGGCAATGGTACCAGAAGAGTCATCAGATTCAGTGTGAAACTGATCACTTTCTGAGCTTTGGGGTCTATCATATAAATCATCAATGCTCTTAATATATTTCTCTTGTAATTTCAACTGATCTGGAGTCAGGGTAGGAGCAGCAACATCAGAAATTTGAGCAGAAGCAGCATCAGGAGTTGGAGTAGAAACAGCAGCAGGTTCTTCCAGATAAGTAGCAAGTTCTTGAGCAGCAGTAACCTCAATAACAGAAACCATGTCAATATCTTCTGATACACTTATAGAAACAGCAGTAGCAGCAGAGATGGAAGCAGCAACATCCACAGCTTTGAAAGAATTTACATATGAGGCAATTAGGCTGGGATCACAAACAGAGATAGGCACAATGGCCTTAGTCAAATCTTCAACTTGTTCAACTGGCAGAGAACTGAAGAAAGGCAGAGAACTGAAGAAAGCAAGATCAAAAACTGAAAGCAATTTCTGGAGATCCACTGCAAATGTTGGAGCAGGAACTGCTTCATAAGGCATCTCCCCCTGCCTGGATTCAGTGGCAGCTGGATTAAGGCACCCAGAAGAAGTAATTGCCTGAGAGGAGATGAAGGAGGAGAGCTTGGTAGACAGCTCCTGAACATGTGTCAGGAGTGGAGCCAGGGTGGTCTCCAGTAATTTGGTTAGCTTGGGAGCTAGCAGCTCATATAACCTGTCTGCCAGGGCCGAGAGATCTACATGCTCAAGAGGGGCTTGAGTAGAGGTAGGAGAGAAAGTTGCTGGAATGATGTTGACTGGAGCTGATGGAATGGAGAATGTGGAGGTAGGAGGTGAAGGAATGGATGGTCTAGGGGTAGGAAGTGTTGAGATTGATGTAATTTGGTTGGGGAAGGATGAGATGGTAGGGGAAAAAGATGGTTGAGAGAGGATATCTTGAAGAATTTGTTGGAATGAGGAAGTAGAGGGAAGCTCAGGAGGAGTTGAAGGAGGATCATCCATGAAGGAGCCATCTAAGAGAGAATATGATGAAGTGGTGGCAGGAGGATAGTAGTATAAGGGATGGAATTACTCTGAGGTAGATGCTGGAGGAGGAGAGATTGGTGATGAGATTGTAATGGGGAATGAGATGGCTATGGTGGTGATTGGTGGTGAGGATGAGATGGCTGGGGTAGAGATAGCTGGAGGAGGAGAAGAAGCAGGCAAAACTTCTGCAGGGGCAGAGACCTGAGGAGGAGTGACTAAGGCAGTCCTTGTGCCTGAAGTAGGAGTTGATGCAGCAGGCCTGTTGGGGTTAATAATCTGCCTGTCCCACCTGCTGAAGAGGGCACAGGTAAGTCTCTTGGATGCATTGATGTGCATCCCACTTGAGGTCAGCAGCTCAGGGCACCTAGAGTGCATGTAAACCCCCAAGATCCTCCCAAAGCTTACACAGCTTTTGCTCAGCTTCTTTTTGATCAAATTGAAGAAGATGGACTCCCAGTCCAGATGTTTCTTGTCAACCACAGCTCCCATTAGACAGAACTGATGTCTGGAAATGGTGTCATGGGCTGAGTGCTTTTCCAGAAGCACCTTTCCCACAACATCAGCCAGAAATTGATATTCAATCGACAAATTATTTTTCAGCAATTTTTTAGGGTTCTCAGCAGAGTGACCCGTTCTATCTAGCATTGCATCAGACTCTTCTTCAGATAATTCAATAGAGTCATTTCCAGTGCTGAGGTTGAACACTTCTGTTAGTAGGGCGGGGGACAATGGTACCTGAGTCCCTTTGATAGAGCTGACTACAGAATTCTCATTCTCAGTTGAGGCAGAAAAACACCATTCCTTTATCTCGTCTGCGGCGATCTTCATCCTGATGGACATTATCTGAACTAACTGTTATTATCGAAGCAGATTTAAAATGTCCTTGAATCTCTGGTCGCTTCCATCGAAAGAGTTCATGTCGATGTCGAATCCTGTGTCAAATTTCATTTTTGAAAGGGCAGCAACAGTCAGAGCCATCTGTACCTGCAAAGATTGAACAAACACGACCAAGTGTAGAAGGTTTGGAGGGAAAAAAATTGCAGAGAGTATGAAGGCGTAAACGACGAGCGGCGGCCGAATAATGATTTTATATTAGGGTTCGACGCAAAAAAGGAAGGATCGTCGACCTCAGATCGACGATCAGGACTCCTGAGGGAAGCTGAAAGGTCTTCAACATCGTAGATCTCAGTTCGACGATCTAGAGAGCGTCGAGCTCAGGTCGACGATCAAAGACCTGAAATAGATAGTATACAACTATCTGGCAAGCTCTGAACTTAGGTCGACGTTCAGTGAAAACGTCGAACTCCGTTCGACGATTTCTGGGAAAAACATCGAGCTCAGCTCAGAGACAGAAACTATCCTACAGACACAAAAAGAGATGATTTTTTAGCCTAATCTTGGTCTGTTTTTAGCTTTTCAAAATCTTGTAATTTAGTTTAGGCTTCCTCCATCTAACATGCCTAACTAATTTAGGAAGAAATTGTGTTTCTTTTCATCCAGAGGCTTGGTGAAAATATCTCCCCTTTGCAAATCAGTAGGGATATATTGAAGTTCAATTTTGTTCTTTTCTACATTATCCCTTATAAAATGATGCCTAATCTCTATGTGTTTTGTCCTACTATGGAGGACTGGATTTTGTGCAATGGAAATAGCACTAGTGTTGTCGCAAAATATTTTAGACTTCTCTAAGTTGTAACCATAGTCTAGGAGTTGGTTTTGTATCCACAATATTTGTGAACAACAACTTCCTGCAGCCATATATTCAGCTTCAGCAGTTGAGGTTGACACAGATGTTTGTTTCTTACAATACCAAGAGACAAGTCTATCACTAAGGAACTGACAAGTTCCACTGGTGCTTTTCCTGTCTATTCTGCATCCAGCATAATCAGCATCTGAGAATCCAGTTAAGTCAAATGCTGAGTCTTTTGGATACCAGAGTCCTAGATTTGGACAGCTTTTAACATACCTAAGAATCCTCTTAACTAAGGTTAAGTGTGACTCTCTAGGGCTAACTTGAAATCTAGCACATATACATGTAGCAAACATTATGTTAGGCCTACTGGCTGTAAGGTACAATAGAGAGCCAATCATTGCTCTATATGTTGTATGATCAACTGGTTTCCCATGTTCATCAGCATCCAGTACAGCATTGGTAGGCATGGGTGTTTTCATACATGATGCATCAGACATACCAAATTTCTTAACCAGCTCTTTTGCATACTTGGTTTGAGAAATAAATATGCCTTCATCATGTTGTTTGACTTACAATCCTAAGAAGAAGGATAGCTCACCCATGCTACTCATTTCAAATTTAGAGTGCATAAGCTTGTAAAACTTTTTGCACAAGTTTGAATCAGTAGAACCAAATATAATATCATCTACATAGATTTGTACTAGTAGGGTATGGGACTTATGGGTTCTAATAAAAAGAGTTTGGTCTACTCTCCCCCTAACAAAATCATTTTTCAGCAGAAAACATGCTAGGGTCTCATACCATGCTCTAGGAGCTTGCTTGAGACCATATAATGCTTTGTGTAGTTTAAAAACATAATCAGGATGGGTTAGAGAGATAAAACCTGGAGGTTGTCTGACATAGACTTCTTCTTTGATCTCCCTATTGAGAAAAGCACTCTTGATATCCATTTGATAGACTTTGAATCCCTTGTGAGCAGCATAAGCCAGAAAGATTCTTATGGCTTCTAATCTTGCAACAGGTGCAAAGGTCTGGTCATAGTCTATCCCTTCTTCCTGAGAGTACCCTTGAGCAACTAGCCTTGCTTTATTCCTTACAATGATTCCTTGATCATCCGACTTATTTCTGAACACCCATTTGGTTCCAACAATGGGATGATCTTTTGGCTTAGGCACTAGTTCCCAAACTTTATTTCTTTCAAATTGATGCAACTCCTCTTGCATTGCAATAATCCAGTGTGGATCTTGTTCTGCATCTTGAATGGTTTGAGGTTCAATTTGAGAGAGGAAGCAAGTGTGCATCAGGTTCTGGTTGACCTGATTTCTAGTTTGCACACCAGCTGAGATGTCTCCAATTACTTGAGAAATTGGATGATCTCTTGTTGTTACTAGATCAACATGGGGTGTTGATGGTTCACCAACCTGTGTTGTTGTGTCCTCTTGTGGAACAACAACTGGTTCTTCAAGAAGATTTTCTTCCTGATGGTGAGCAGCTTCTTCATCTTCACTACTATCATCCTTTTGTGTGACTTGTAATCTGTTCATGTCTTCAGCTAGAGAGTGCACCTGCAAATGTTCTATGGTAGAAGCATTCTTCTCCTTGAAAGACATGTTAGCTTCATCAAAAGTAATATGGGCAGATTCTTCTATTTTTTGAGTAGTTTTATTATAAACCCTATAAGCTTTATTGATCATGGAGTATCCCATAAACACTCCTTCATCAGCTTTAGCTTGGAATTTTGCTAGATATTTCTTGTCATTATTATGGATAAAACAAGTGCAACCAAAAACTTTAAAATAGCCTATTTTAGGTTTCTTCCTTTGAGCAATTCATAGGGAGTCTTGCCCTTTAGTTTATATATCAGGCTTCTATTCAACACATAGTTGGAGGTGTTCACTGCCTCAGCCCAAAAGGATAGAGGTAGGTGAGCATCTTGCCAATAATGTAGTTACAGATTCAATGAGTGTTCTATTTTTCCTTTCAGCTACCCCATTTTGTTGAGGAGTTCTAGGAGCTGAGAAAGTATGCCTGATCCCTTCACTTTGACAGAACTCTTGCATGAGAAGAGAATCAAACTCTATCCCATGATCACTTCTGATCAGGGCAATGTGAGTGTTGAAATCAATCTGAATGCATTTGAGAAAATTTGTCAAACACTTTAAGTTATCAGACTTCTTCCTCAGAAAGAATACCCATGTGAATCTTGAGAAGTCATCTACAACTACTAAAGTATAGGACTTCCCTCCTAAGCTTTGTACTGTAATGGGTCCAAACAGATCCATGTGTAACAGATACAAAATCCTACGTGAATCACTCTTATTAATTGATTTAAAACTACATTTAGTTTGCTTGCCTAATTGACAAGCCTTGCAGAGTCCTTCTGTTGGTACCCTAGTTTGATTTGAGTTTAGTCCTCTCCTTTGTGCTCCTTGACCCAAGAAATATCTATGGTCAATGGTTAGTAGTCTAGCTGTAGAGTCCTCACTTTTCCAGATTGAGAATTTGGTTGAGTTGTTTGTTCGTTCGACTATCGTCGAACGCCGCTCGACTATCGTCGACTAACTGCTCGACGATCGTCTATCAGTTGTTCGACTTTCAGTCGGCGAGGATAGTTCGACTATCGGTTGATAGTTCGACTATCTGTGTGCTTTGATAGCTCGACTATCTGCTTGGATAGGTCGACTATCTGATAGTTCGACTATCTGTTGATAGGTCGACTATCTGTTTGGTTTTGATAGTTCGACTATCTGCTTGGATAGGTCGACTATCTGATAGTTCGACTATCTGTTGATAGTTCGACTATCTGTTCGGCGTTGATAGCTCGACTATCTGTTGATAGGTCGACTATCTGTTCTCGCTTGATAGTTCGACTATCTGCTTTGATAGTTCGACTATCTGATAGTTCGACTATCTGTTGATAGATCGACTATCTGTTTGTTTCTGATAGCTCGACTATCTGTTGATAGCTCAACTATCTGTTTGTTCTTGATAGTTCGACTATCCGTTTGATAGGTCGACTATCTGATAGCTCGACTATCTGTTGATAGCTCGACTATCTGTTTTGCCCTGATAGTTCGACTATCTGTTGATAGGTCGACTATCTGATAGTTCGACTATCTTCTGGTAGTTCGACTATCTGCTGTGATAGTTCGACTATCTCCTTTGATAGTTCGACTATCTGGATCGTTCGACTATCTGCCCGATAGCTCGACGATCTCCGTGCGTCGGTCGACGATCTCCGAGGGTCATTCGACGTTTTCTGTCTGCCTTTGTATTTTGTATTTATTTATTATATTTAATTAATTAATACATTTTCTGGCACGTTGTTTTAAGTATTATGATAATATTTCCAGGCATATCTGCTCCATTCTTTTTGCCTGAGTCAAATCTTTTTAGATAAAGTTATTTGTCTTATTAGCTGACATTATAAATTACTTTATCTGTTGTCAGCCCTTTATAGCTGTTAGACTGAAAAGTCTTCTTTTTGCTATAAAGAGTTTGTTTCTGATATGACTTTATTTAGTACTTTATTATCAAATTGTTTCCTGCAGCTTCCTATAAAAAGAGTTATTCCTTTTATAGAATGTTTCTGCTGCAGAGTTTGTTCTGTCTTCTTGATATTTACAGCTCAGGTCTCAAGTCTCAGAAGAAGACAAATTATTCAAATTGAAGAGAGCCGTTGCTTGCTGATGTTATATAAAGGACCCTTTGGAGAAGGATTCGAGCTAGCATAGAGCTAACCAGTGTTACACATATTCTCAAGCATTCAAGCCTTCATCAAGATCAAGCTTTCTGCTCTCAGCAATTTCCATCTAACTGAGAAGTGTTAAGATCTTCTACTCTTCTTCGTCCTGAGTTCTCCTGCTTTCAGGAAGTTCAAACTCAGAGTTTCTTTGAAGAAGAAGAAGAAGAAGATAGCTGCTTGAAGATCTTTATTTTTATTATTTGTATCTTCTTGTAGTTTTTCCTTCAGAGTTTTCTGAAGAGTTTTCTGCACTAAAGCAAGACTTCACCTGGACATCTTTGAGCCAGGGGGAGCCTTGATTCTTTAGAGCTTTCTAGCTCAGTGCAAGCTTTTGTGCTTCTCTAATCTATTGCAAAATAGAGAAGACATCTTAACCTTCTTCCCCCTCCTGTACAGGGTTATTACTCCCTTCAAAAGTATCCCTTGGTGGCAGGGCACCTGATCAAAAACCTGTGCTTGGTTTTTAGACACCTGATCAAAAGTCTAAAGGGTTTCTGGATCTACCTGAAGCAGATCCTGTTGGTGGCAGGGCACCTGATCAAAAACCTGAGTGGATTCCTACCGTGTGGGTAGAAGAGTGGACGTACCCAAGTTGTTTGGGGAACCACTATAAATTTCCTTGTGTCGTCTGGATTCACTTGTTTAATTCCTGTATTGTGGCTGTGAATAGATATAACTAGGATTGCTAGTTGCTGATTAGGTTTTCCAAGCCTTAACTGTAATTACAGTTAGCTTGAGTTTGTGCACATCACTTGTGTTAGGCTTTAAGGTTAAATCAATATCTATAATCTTTTCATTCCGCACTTCACTCCAAGGGAGTTGGGTAGACCATTAAGTTTTGTCTAGTGCAAAATTTGATAACTCTATTCACCCCCCCTCTAGAGTAGTATCTATCCCTTCGCTTTCAATTGGTATCAGAGGGAGGTTGACTGACTGAATAGGCTAACACCTAAGTCACAAGATCCTGATAGATACCAAAGCTTATAGATATTCACTATCATGGCCCAGTCCAAGGATTATTCCAGCACCAGACCTCCAGCATGCAACTTAGCTAAGTTTGGCATCTGGAAGGCAAGGATAAAACTATATATGAATTCTATTGATGAAAGCATCTTTGCTTCTATTTTGTCAGGTCCCCCAAGAGCACCTGCTGCTGCTACTGCCTCATCATCTGATATGAGTGCAGTGCCTCCTCCAGATTACAATGATGAATACAAGAAGGCCAAAATAGCAGATGCCAAGGCAATGAACATACTGGCTCAGACAATGTCTGATGAAGTATTCCAGAAGGTTGCTGACTGCTCCTCAGCAAAGGCCATGTGGGATACACTGAACCAGATTGTAGCTGGTTCAACTGATGAAAGGAAGGACAGAAGGTCCAACCTGATCTCACAGTATGAGAACTTCAAGAAAACTGATGCTGAATCAGTTGAAGCCATGTACACCAGGCTCAGCTCAATCATCAATGAGCTGAGGACCCTGGACAAGGACATATCATTGACAGAGGTCAATGATAAAATTCTTATGTGCTTCCCTAGCACATGGGATCTAAGGATCTGGCCCATCAAGGAAGCCAGAAGTACAAATGAGATCTCCACTGAAGCCCTCCTCGGCAAGCTCAAGTCTTTTGAGCAAGTGCTGAAGACAAGGGAAGCAGAAGCTGAAGCAAAGACCCCCACTCCAACAAGAAAAGAGCAATCTCTAGCTCTTAAGGCTGCTGATGCTTCTGAAGGCAGCCAATCTAATGAGGAACTAATGGCATTATTTGCCAAGAGGTTTCTCAAGATGGGGAGAAAGGAGTTCAGAAAGAAGTCTTCACGCTATGAAGACAAACCAAGGTATGATCGCTCTCCTGCTAAAAAAATTATTTGTTATGGTTGCAGGAAGCCTGGACACATCTTGCCAGAGTGTCCAGAGGAGAAGAACAAAGAAAAGAGAAAAGAAAAGGAACAGCACAGGAAGCACTCCAAGCCATCCTCCTACAAAAACAAAAAGAAGGAGAGAGGTCTCATTGCTGAAACCTGGAGTGATTCTGATGAAGAATCCTCCTCATCAAGCTCCAGTGAGGATGAGGAAGAGAAGAAGGCAAAAGAAGTTTGCCTGATGGCAATAGATGCCTGCAGCAACCACTCTGCTGCAGAGAGTTCTGATTCTGATGAAGAGATGCCTACAGAAGATGAGGTACTTTCTTCTTATGATTTTACTTCAGAAGAATTTAAATTAGACTTTAAATCTTTATGTTTAGATTTGATTAGCTCTGAAAAGGAAATAAAAGAACTTAGAAATAGGTTAGCTGACACAGAATCAATAGCCTCTGAAAATGTTAGGTTAAAGGAAGAACTCACTACTTGTAGTGAAGAAATTAAATTTCTTAAAATAGAGTTAGCTAAGTCTAAGAGACTAGAGGAATCACTTAATGGTAGAAGCCTTAAGTTGTTAGAAATTACCAGCATGACTAATACTAGGTCAGGTAATGACAAACTAGGCTTAGGAGCTTCTCCCAGTGAACCCCCAGTTCTACTTAAAAACAATCTTTCAACTCCAGTAAACTTCATTTCAGCTAGTGGAATGAAGAATACTGAGCAAGTAAATCTAGTTAATAAAACCTTAAATAAAGCTAAGAGAGAAAAGAGAAAGAAATTCTTTAAAGAAATGCAAAGAGCGTCGAACGCCGCTCGACGATCGGAGGCTCAATGGTCGAACGAAGCTCGACGATCTGAGCGCCCATCGTCGAACGTCGATCGACGATTTCAACATGATTTTCAAAATCATAATCAGTATCATAGAAACCTAAATGAATATAGAAACCCTAGGTTTGTTGACCCATCATCTGCATGGAGAATCCCACCTAGGAGATCTCACCCACTAGGTTATCACCCTCAGCCTGCATTCTTATATATTTCCAGTTTTTCTTATGTGAAAAACAAGGGACCCAAGGTTACCTGGGTCCACACTGTCTAAATAATTGTCTTGCAGGTGAAGGCCTATCCAATCACTCAAAATAAGTGGTATTTGGATAGTGGATGCTCTAAGCATATGACAGGAAATAAAGATCTTCTGTCAAAGTACAAAGCTAAGCTCGGCCCAAAGGTTATCTTTGGAGACTCCAGCTGTGGTCAGACAGAAGGCTATGGCAAGATCACAATTGGAGCAGTTACTTTCAAGAGAGTTGCTTATGTCAATGGACTGAAGCATAATTTGATCTCAGTCAGCCAGCTTTGTGATGCTGGCTACCAGGTTTCATTTTCTAACTTCTCTTGCAATATTACTTTAAATAATAATGTTGTTTTAGTAGGTATTAGAATAGGCAATATCTATTTAGTAGATTTCAATTCATCTCATTCTGAAATTTGCTTGTTTAATGAAGTAACCCTTAATAATAATTCTTTGTGGCATAAGAGGCTTAGTCATGTAAACCTTAAAAATATATCTAGGTTATCTAAACACAACCTTGTTAGAGGCTTACCTTCTTGCCCCTACAAGAAGGAGAGCCTATGCAAGGCTTGTCAGCTAGGCAAGCAAACCAAAAACTCTTTTAAATCTGTAAATAAGAGTGATTCTCCTAGAATCCTGTATCTATTACACTTGGACCTTTTTGGCCCAATAAATGTACAGAGTTTAGGAGGGAAGTATTACACATTAGTAATTGTAGATGACTTCTCTAGGTTCAGTTGGGTTTTCTTTTTGAGAACTAAGTCTGATAACTTCAAAGCCCTTACAGACTTTCTACTATGTGTGCAGACTGAGTACTCTACTCATGTGGCCTTGATCAGAAGTGATCATGGTACTGAGTTTGACTCTCTTCTCATGCAAGAATTCTGTGAGAGAGAAGGTATCAAACATAGTTTCTCAGCTCCTAGAACTCCTCAACAAAATGGGGTAGTTGAAAGGAAGAATAGAACACTCATTGAAGCTGCTAGCACATTGTTGGCAGATGCTAACATGCCTCTCTCCTATTGGGCAGAAGCTGTTAGTACAGCCAATTATGTCTTGAATAGAAGTTTGATACACAAACTTAAGTGTAAAACTCCTTATGAGTTACTTAAAGGAAAGAAACCTAAAATTAATTATTTTAGAGTTTTTGGCTGTATTGTTTATATTCATAATAATAATAAAGAATATATTAGAAAATTTGAAGCAAAAGCTTCAATGGGAATCATGCTTGGATATTCCCAAGTAAGCAAAGCTTATAGGGTTTATAACAAATCTACCTGTAAGATTGAAGAATCTGTGCATGTATCATTTGATGAGCATCAGATGTTTTACAAGGAGAAAGAAAATTCTCCTTCCTCCAGTTCTTTGCAGGTACCTGATGCCCCTCAAGAAATTCTTCAACTATCAACTCTTCAGATCACTGAATCAGACAGTGATGAAGACATTGCTGAAGCAGTTGTTGTACCACCAACAGTAGATCAAATTCCTCCTGAGGAATTAATCCCAACTGTTGCTGAAGATCACATCCCACCTGCTGATATTGTCACACTTAGAGATCACCCCACATCTCAAGTGATTGGAGACATATCAGCTGGTGTGCAAACAAGACACCAATTAAGACAGGATGTGATGCATGCTTGTTTCCTCTCACAGGTTGAGCCCCTCACCTTTAAAGATGCAGAGCTAGATCCCCACTGGATCATTGCTATGCAAGAGGAACTCAATCAGTTTGAGAGATGTAAAGTTTGGACTTTGGTTCCAAGACCTAAAGGCCAATTGATCATAGGCACCAAGTGGGTGTATAGAAACAAGTTAGATGCAAATGGAATTATAGTAAGGAATAAAGCAAGGCTTGTAGCTCAGGGCTACAGACAGGAGGAAGGTATAGACTATGACCAAACCTTTGCTCCTGTTGCAAGGCTAGAAGCAATAAGGATCTTCTTGGCCTATGCAGCCTACATGAAGTTTAAGGTGTTCCAAATGGATGTCAAAAGTGCATTCCTGAATGGTGAGCTTAAGGAAGAGGTGTTTGTTGAACAACCACCAGGGTTTGTTTCTTCAACTCAGCCCTCACATGTTTTTAAGTTGCAGAAAGCTCTATATGGACTAAAGCAAGCTCCCAGAGCCTGGTATGAGACTCTAGCTAGTTTTCTGTTAGAGCACAACTTTACTAGGGGAGTAGTTGATAGAACCCTGTTCGTCAAGCATCACAAGGACACAATCCTGTTAGTTCAGGTGTATGTAGATGATATTATATTTGGCTCCATTGATCCCAAACTTTGCAAAAGGTTCTCTGACCTGATGCACTCTAAGTTTGAGATGAGTAGTATGGGTGTGCTGTCTTACTTTCTTGGTCTCCAAGTTAAGCAAGATGCTGATGGTATCTTCATCTCCCAATCTAAATATGCCAAGGAATTGGTAAAGAAATTTGGGATGGCTGATGCTTCAGCAATGCCTACACCTATGGCTACTAATGTAGTTATTGACTCTGATGATCACGGCAAGCCAGTTGATCAAAAGAATTATAGGGCCATTGTTGGTTCCCTATTATATCTAACTGCAAGTAGGCCTGATATAATGTTTGCTACATGCCTTTGTGCTAGATTCCAGGTCAACCCCAAGGAATCTCATCTGATTCTTCTAAAGAGAATCCTGAGATACCTGAAGGGATGTCCAGATCTAGGACTTTGGTACCCAGCTGAGTCAGAATTTGAATTAATTGGATATTCTGATTCTGATTATGCTGGTTGTAGAGTTGACAGGAAGAGCACCTCAGGAACTTGCCAGTTCCTGGGAGAGAGATTGGTCTCTTGGTTCTGTAAGAAGCAGGCTTCTGTCTCAACTTCAACTGCAGAGGCTGAATATATAGCAGCTGCCAGTTGTTGTTCACAGATCCTGTGGATTCAAAACCAGCTTGTGGATTATGGTTACTCACACAAGAACACCAAAATCATGTGTGATAGTACCAGTGCTATTTCTATTGCACAAAATCCTGTGCACCACTCTAGAACGAAGCACATTGAGATTAGGCACCATTTCCTGAGAGATTGTGTGGAAAAGAACAAGATCTGTCTTGAGTTCATATCCACTGAGTTTCAGAGAGGTGATATATTCACCAAGCCTTTAGATGAACAGAAGCATCTGTTCTTTTTAGTTCAATTAGGCATGATTAATGGACGAGACTAAGTGTGACTGTATCTGCCTATATTGAAACTTGTTTGAAGATCGTCGAACGATGATCGAAGATCATCGAACGGATCAAGTCTATCGTCGACCTCTGTCTGATGATGGCTTATCTGTCTGAAGATCGTCGACCGACGTTCGACCATCGTCGAACAAGTCGAGCTCATCGTCGATCTCTGGATGACGATAGCCTGTTGTTTGAGAAGCCAGAAATAGCCGAACGATGGTTCGACTACTCTGCTTCTGAGCCGATCGTCGAACGGCCGTTCGACTATCGGGTCCAGTATCTTTTTAATAGATTCGACTATTTCCGGTCTAATATAAAGCCGATAGTCGACCTAGGTTAAAAGATCTTGTGTTTTATCGTCGACGGAGCGTGTCTTTTCGCATTCCGCCTTCCCGCTTGCGATTTTCGGCCGTTTCGTCTTCTTCGTCCTCTCCATCTTTCTCGAGCCTTCTCCAGCGAATCAATGGCGATCTCTCCAGCAGTTCTAGCAGTCGTGAAGTTTGATGCTGGCTTTAGCGTGGATTTCGACGCGTTCAGTAGCTGCGATGCCGGGATCGTAGAAGTTCTTCAGCTATGCAGGGATCAAGGACTCGAGAGGATAATGTCTGCAAGGATTAAGATAAACATCCCAGAAATCAAGGAATGGGCCTTCACATCGTCCTCCACCGACGAATCGATGACAGGTACCATCGGCGGAGAAGAGGTAATCCTAACTCCGGCCGTTTTGACTGAAATTTTTGGTTTAATAAATGGTGAAGAGGATTATGAGCAAGATGCTCAGGAATTCGGAAGAATGCTAGTTGAGCTGGGACATGCTGAGGGTATTCCCACGAAGCTGCTCAAAGTAAATTTCCCTTTCAAAATCAAGTTTCTTGCTGAGTTGGTAGGAAAAGTGCTCCTGGGTAAGCACTCTGCTCACGATAATATAACAAGGCAGCAATTCGCACTGATGTGTGCGATTGTTAATCGGAAAAGGATAGATTGGGCAGCAGTGATGTTTGATTTAATAAGGAAAAAGAATGGCAAGAAGGAAGTTACCCTCGGAAGGGTTCTTGGAATCTTCCTGAAGGAAAAATACCCCCAGCTGCTGAGTTCAACCGCAACAATAATTAACGCAAGCAAGAAGATGGATCCTAACCTATTCTCCAAATGGAAGAGAACTTTTGTGAAACCCGCTCTCACAGGGGTTGCTCCAGCAACATCTGAGGACACCAGGACTGAATCAGTCACTCCTCACCATGTTGAAGCTGGCTCAGCTCTTCCCTCCTCCTCTTCTGCTTTGCTGTCTGCCTCAGTTGAAGTTCCATCAACTTCAGCTGAAGTACGACCTTCTCCCTCTTCTGCTCCAGAAACAACTACGGTTGTTCCTCTTTCCCCTCCACCTTCTCCAATTCCTTCTCATCAGACTAGGATATCTGCTCCTAGCTTTGATTTGTTAGGATCTGAGAGAATTCTTACTCCTCCTTTGTCTCCCATTCATTCCCCAGTTAATTCTCCAATTAACTCTCCAGCTCCATCTCCTGTTCAATCCCCTGTCCACACCATTCTTCATCCCAGCACTTCAACCATATCTGCTGCAGCTCCATCCACTTCACATCCATCATATTTTGAGATCACTCCTGAGCTTATCTCCCGCATTGTGGAGTTGATTACCTCATCAATCAAAACCATGATTGAAGAGGCAATCGCTCCCCTTGCAGCCTCCATTGATATCTTAACTGCCTCCATCAAATCTCTCTCAAAATCTGCTGAGCCATCTTCCTCAAGGGGCCTGGTTTCAGTCTCCACTGAAATCAGGCAGGGGGAGATGTTCCATGAAGATGCCTCAGAACATCCTGCCTCCCTTCCAGCTATAACAGATACTGTGATGACAGCCCTGGAAGAGCCTGCTCCAGCTGAGAAAGAAATAGTTCCAGTGTTATCTGATAAGGAAATAGCTGATGGAATCATGCTATCTGAAATTGCAGTAAAAGTCTGCCTAGAAGATCTCACCACTCCTGTGGTTGCTAGATTCCTAGAAGGAATTATAACTTCATATCTAGATGAATCATGGGAGATGGTCAAGTATGAAGGTAATTCACTTATTCGATTTATTGATGAGTCAATTAATTTGCTTGCTAGTGAATACCTTGAAGGAATGATTATCGCTTATTTAGCAGATCTGTATTCATAATTCTACAGATGTTATTAGAGAAGATTTATCTGCTCAGATAATAGTAATTGTCTCAGAAGCTGCCCCAAGTATTCCTGATATCCAAGTAGATCCTGAATTGGAATCTTTTTTAGATGATAGAGAAGATGAGCCTGAGAATCAAGATGAAGTCAAAGTTGACACTCCTGCTCTGAGTATGGAAGAAGTACAAGCAAGAGCTGCCTGGGATTTAAGAGTACAGTCTTTAAAAGAGAAAGACAAAGATCTGCAAGTTGAAAAGTCAACCATCTGGGATGACTCACCAGGGTTGGACTTAGATTCCCTTCTGGCTCTAGATGCCATGGAAGAGGAAAGAGAGAAATCTGCTCTGAAGCTTAAAGAAAAGGCTGTTTCTGAAGCCTATGATCCGTATGAAAATCCTCCATCATCTCACTCTGATGATGAGGATGATTCTGATGTATTCGAAAATTCAAAGAGAAAGAAAGTTGCTCAAAAGAAGAGAAAAGCTGCTGCTCCTCCTCCTCCCAGTAAAGACAATGATATTCCTTATTACATTCTGAAGGGCATTGACCCTAAGTCAAAGGAATTTCAGCATTGGATGTGGTTCTCAAAGAACCAGCAGAAAGAAAGGAAAAGATCTAAAAGATATGACAGTCCTGGTTCAAGATGGACTCCCAGAGGTCCTCCTCCCCCTCCTCCAGGTGCAGGAGCTTCTGGTAATCTTTCTGCCAACCCTTCTATATCTTCAGGAAAATCTGCTCCATCAGCAAGACCTGCTTCATCTCAACATCAATCAAGGAAAAGCTCTCACAGCTCTTATGGAAAGTCTCATTCTGGCAGTCAAATGCATGAAGAAGAAGTGAAAGAACAAGTTAAGGAGGTTGTGTATCTAAAGCCAACTTTTTCACCTCCTCCTTCTCCTAAGAGAAAGGTTTCAACTGCTGCACCAATTCAGTCTGAGAAAGTTGTGTTAAAAGGTAAGTAGTTTATTTTGTGTTAAAATTCTAGCAAGAATCTTTTGCTAAGTTTGCTCCAATATCTTATCTAGATAAAGAATCAGATGCTGCTCCTCCTGAGCCTGTTTATGAAAGTCCAGAGCTAGATCCTAACTTTAGGATGGCTCGTTTTCACGAACTAGTTGGAGCAGCTCAAATAAGAAAAGCAAAAGCAGAAGGAAAAGATATTACTGGTTTTACCACCATGTCTGCTTATAGAAAGAAAGAGTTTGAAAAGTTCCAAGTCAATCCTGATGTTTTTGACCCCTCAAAATATATGGAAAAGCATCCTGAAGCAGTAGTCCCAAGAGCTGCAGAATTGAAGATCATTGGCGTGCAGGACTTGAAACTATCAAAGAAAGAATCTGAAGATCCTCTAAGGAAAATCTCTTTTGTTCCTAGTTCCTCTGACCCTTTGCCAGATTCTGGAGACTCTTAATAGTTTGATTGACTGCTTTGATATAATTGTTTATTATCTATCTGGTTGATAATCTGCTAGTTAATTGTTAACTATTTCCTGCATTAATTTTAGTGTTCTATAGCTAGCTGTATGTTTTAGATTTTGAGAGACTTAACTCAAATAGGGGGAGATTGTTGGTACCCTAGTTTGATTTGAGTTTAGTCCTCTCCTTTGTGCTCCTTGACCCAAGAAATATCTATGGTCAATGGTTAGTAGTCTAGCTGTAGAGTCCTCACTTTTCCAGATTGAGAATTTGGTTAAGTTGTTTGTTCGTTCGACTATCGTCGAACGCCGCTCGACTATCGTCGACTAACTGCTCGACGATCGTCTATCAGTTGTTCGACTTTCAGTCGGCGAGGATAGTTCGACTATCGGTTGATAGTTCGACTATCTGTGTGCTTTGATAGCTCGACTATCTGCTTGGATAGGTCGACTATCTGATAGTTCGACTATCTGTTGATAGGTCGACTATCTGTTTGGTTTTGATAGTTCGACTATCTGCTTGGATAAGTCGACTATCTGATAGTTCGACTATCTGTTGATAGTTCGACTATCTGATAGTTCGACTATCTGTTGATAGTTCGACTATCTGTTCGGCGTTGATAGCTCGACTATCTGTTGATAGGTCGACTATCTGTTCTCGCTTGATAGTTCGACTATCTGCTTTGATAGTTCGACTATCTGATAGTTCGACTATCTGTTGATAGATCGACTATCTGTTTGTTTCTGATAGCTCGACTATCTGTTGATAGCTCAACTATCTGTTTGTTCTTGATAGTTCGACTATCTGTTTGATAGGTCGACTATCTGATAGCTCGACTATCAGTTGATAGCTCGACTATCTGTTTTGCCCTGATAGTTCGACTATCTGTTGATAGGTCGACTATCTGATAGTTCGACTATCTTCTGGTAGTTCGACTATCTGCTGTGATAGTTCGACTATCTCCTTTGATAGTTCGACTATCTGGATCGTTCGACTATCTGCCCGATAGCTCGACGATCTCCGTGCGTCGGTCGACGATCTCCGAGGGTCGTTCGACGTTTTCTGTCTGCCTTTGTATTTTGTATTTATTTATTATATTTAATTAATTAATACATTTTCTGGCACGTTGTTTTAAGTATTATGATAATATTTCCAGGCATATCTGCTCCATTCTTTTTGCCTGAGTCAAATCTTTTTAGATAAAGTTGTTTGTCTTATTAGCTGACATTATAAATTACTTTATCTGCTGTCAGCCCTTTATAGCCGTTAGACTGAAAAGTCTTCTTTTTGCTATAAAGAGTTTGTTTCTGATATGACTTTATTTAGTACTTTATTATCAAATTGTTTCCTGCAGCTTCCTAGAAAAAGGGTTATTCCTTTTATAGAATGTTTCTGCTGCAGAGTTTGTTCTGTCTTCTTGATATTTACAGCTCAGGTCTCAAGTCTCAGAAGAAGACAAATTATTCAAATTGAAGAGAGCCGTTGCTTGCTGATGTTATATAAAGGACCCTTTGGAGAAGGATTCGAGCTAGCATAGAGCTAACCAGTGTTACACATATTCTCAAGCATTCAAGCCTTCATCAAGATCAAGCTTTCTGCTCTCAGCAATTTCCATCTAACTGAGAAGTGTTAAGATCTTCTACTCTTCTTCGTCCTGAGTTCTCCTGCTTTCAGGAAGTTCAAACTCAGAGTTTCTTTGAAGAAGAAGAAGAAGATAGCTGCTTGAAGATCTTTATTTTTATTATTTGTATCTTCTTGTAGTTTTTCCTTCAGAGTTTTCTGAAGAGTTTTCTGCACTGAAGCAAGACTTCACCTGGACATCTTTGAGCCAGGGGGAGCCTTGATTCTTTAGAGCTTTCTAGCTCAGTGCAAGCTTTTGTGCTTCTCTAATCTATTGCAAAATAGAGAAGACATCTTAACCTTCTTCCCCCTCCTGTACAGGGTTATTACTCCCTTCAAAAGTATCCCTTGGTGGCAGGGCACCTGATCAAAAACCTGTGCTTGGTTTTTAGACACCTGATCAAAAGTCTAAAGGGTTTCTGGATCTACCTGAAGCAGATCCTGTTGGTGGCAGGGCACCTGATCAAAAACCTGAGTGGATTCCTACCGTGTGGGTAGAAGAGTGGACGTACCCAAGTTGTTTGGGGAACCACTATAAATTTCCTTGTGTCGTCTGGATTCACTTGTTTAATTCCTGTATTGTGGCTGTGAATAGATATAACTAGGATTGCTAGTTGCTGATTAGGTTTTCCAAGCCTTAACTGTAATTACAGTTAGCTTGAGTTTGTGCACATCACTTGTGTTAGGCTTTAAGGTTAAATCAATATCTATAATCTTTTCATTCCGCACTTCACTCCAAGGGAGTTGGGTAGACCATTAAGTTTTGTCTAGTGCAAAATTTGATAACTCTATTCACCCCCCCTCTAGAGTAGTATCTATCCCTTCACTTTCACCTTCCTTCTTGTAGGGGCCAGAAGGCAGTCCTCTAACAAGGTTGTCCTTGGATAGCCTAGCAATGGTTCTAAGGTTAACATGTCCTAGTCTCTTATGCCATAGAATATTAGGTCTAGATATGGAATTAAACAGGCAAATATCTACCTTAGATGAATGAAAGTATACTAAGTAAATATTACCTTTCCTGTTACCTGTCAACACAGTTGTGTTGTCTTCTTACTTGACCTTGCATATTTCTTTGTTGAAAGTCACTTGATATCCTTCATCACACAGTTGACTAATGCTTATCAGGTTGTGCTTGAGTCCTTCAACATAGGCTACCTTCTTGAAGGTGACTGTCCCAATTTGGACTGCACCATATCCTTTTGTAGTTCCAAAGTTTGAATCACCAAAAATTACTTTGGGTCCAAGCTTGGCTTTAAAGGATGTGAAGTTGTCCTTATTCCCTATCATGTGCTTTGAGCACCCTACTATCCAGATACCATAGCTGTTTTGATGTTGGATAGGTCTTCACCTGCACATAATCAGCTTATATGTTTTTGACCCAGTTAACCTTGGGCCTAGGTTGATAACCCTTAAATTCAGAAATAAAAGACATCTCAGGTTGATCCTTATAACCTTCAGGATGGTATCTCCTAGGAGGTACTATCCATTCAGTATAGGGATTAAAGCATTGGGATGAAGCACTTCTAGGATTGAATTGAGATTTGCCTCTGAAAGAAGGTTCAAAGCTCTGAACTTCGTTCGACGATCGTCGAGCTGGGTTTGACGATCTTGGGTAAAATCGTCGAGCTCCGTTCGAAGATCGACTATGAGGGAGTTCAGAGTTCAGGAAACGTTGAGCTGAGTTCGACATTTCAGCCTGAGATCGTCGACCTCTGTTCGACGATCGTCGACCTCTGCTCGACATTTTCTGTTGAGCTTTCTTTTTATTAGGTAGATCTGAATTTTTCCTAGCTACCTCTACAACACCCTTTCCTTTATCAGAAATAAATTTGATTGGGGTTGTTAATACTATGGTTTGGCTAGATGAGGCACCCAAGCCCAGTGTACTGTTTAATCTTGAGTTCACTGTACTTGTGATGTCCATTAATTTGATACTTCTCCCATTAAGGGATTCTTCAAATTGCTTGGCCTTGGATAGTTCACTTTTTAGTGAAGCTATCTCCTCTTTATAGCATTCTAACTCTTCAGAGAGTTTGAGATTCTCTGATTTTATAGTGCTATACTCAGATAGTTGTTTTCTGAGGGAAGTGATTTCCTTCTCAGACTCCAACAAATCTAGGCATAGTACTTTAAACTCATGTTTAAAATGCTCAGAACTGAAATCAAATGAATTGATTACCTGATCTTCTTCTAGTTGAGCTTCTGAATCTGATTCTAACTCTTCTGCTTCTGAGTCTATTTGAGAGGCATTGATAGCCATCATGAAGAATTCCTTTTCATCAGCATCATCCTCATCATCACTGGAGCTGGATGAGGCTTCAGAGTCCTCTTCAGTTTCACTCCATGTCTCAGCAACAAATCCCTTCCTTGTATGTTTATTCTTGCTGAAGGAGGGTTTGTCTGAGCTGTTCTTTCTGAAGTCTTTTTCCTTTCTTCTTTCTCTTCTATCTTTCTTGTCCTTGTTCTTATTTTCTGGACAGTCAGGCACAATATGGCCTGGTTTCCTGCAACCAAAACATATAATTTCTTTATTGTTATTTGATTTATCATACCTTGGTTTATCATGACCCTTGTATGATCTCTTTCTGAAGTCTTTTCTGGCCATCTTGTAGAATCTTTTGGCCAGTAGACTTAGGAGCTCATCATTTCCTGTAGCTTTATCTTCAGGCTCCTCTTCTGCAGCTTTGAAGGCTATGGTCTTTTCTTTCCTTGTGACTAGAGAAGTAGCCTTATGTTCTTCTTCTCTATTTTTAATGAGCAGCTCATAGGATTTGAGCTTGCCCAGGAGAGCTTCAGTGGTAATCTCATTTAGACTTCTGGCATCTTTGATTGGCCAGATTCTTGAATCCCAAGTGCTGCGGAAGCACATTAAGATTTTGTCATTCAGCTCAGTCAATGAGATTTCTTTATCCAAAGTCTTTAACTCATTGACAATCAGACTTAGTCTATTGTACATGTCAGCCACTGATTCAGCTTCTCCCTTTTTGAAGTTCTCATATTGCCTTATCAGATGGGATCTCCTGTCTTTCCTTTCATCAGCAGATCCTGAGACAATTTCAGAGAGCTTGTCCCAAATTCCTTTGGCTGAGTTGCAGTCAGCTACCTTCTGAAATATCTCAACAGACATTGTCTGAGCTAAGATCTTCATGGCTTTTGCATCTGCAGTTTTCCATTTCTTTATGTCTGCATCTGTTCCTGAGGGAGGTGCAACAGTACTTGTACTTGTGGTCTCTGGAGGTGTTGGGCACACTGTCAAAACAGAATTAAATATATCCTCATCAATAGAATTCATATAAAGTTTAATCCTTGCCTTCCAGAGTGCAAACTTGGAAAGGTTGCACACTGGAGGTCTGGTGCTTGCATAATCTTTGTTCTGTGCCATGTCTATATAAATAGATTGATATAGTGAAAATAACCCTCTTAAGAGATTGATCTTATCAAGGATCTTTTGGTTCAGGTGTTAGCCTGTATGAGCAACCAACCTCCCTCTGATACCAATTGAAAGTGAGATAAAGATCTATCTAAACTCTAGAGGGGGGGGGGGTGAATAGAGTATTTTTAAAATAGCTTTACAATTTAAATAAATAAAGTAATTAAGATTTAATTTATGTATAGATGTAAGGTATCTTACTAGATAAATCAAAACTAAGACAGCAAAAAGAAGAATCACAGCACACAATAAAGAAAATACTCAAGCAACCAGAAGACACAAGGAACTATAGTGGTTCCCCAAAAACCTGGGTACATCCACTCTTCTACCACCCTTGGTAGGAATCCACTCAGGATGAGTTGATCAGGTGTCCTGACACCAATGAGCTTTTGATAAGGTGCTCAAAAACCAAACTAGATTTTTTGATCAGGTGTCTTGCGACCACTGAGTTTTGACAAGGCTCTCAGAACCAAACTCAGAACTTTTGAAGGGAGTTTTGATAACCCTTTTACAGCAGGAAAAGAAAAAGTAAAGAGGTGAAGTTGTCTTCTCTGTTCTCAAATCAAATAAGAGAAGACTAGTGGATTGTTGATGATGTCAAAGCTCCCCCTGAGATGTAGAATGGTTCAGGAGTGAGAGCTTTGCTTTAGGGTGATAGGTCTTCAGAAGCTTCAGATCTCCAGCAGAAGATGATTCCAGCAGATGCTGAAATATTTGGTGTCTGGAGTTCTTGATGTTGAAGCTATGATCACTTTTCATTAAGCCAAAAGGATTGTTCTACTAATTCTTCAGAAAAATGATCACTTGTTGTCTGTCACTGTTAATTTTTTGTTGTTGTGCTATTTTTTTTGTCGCTTGTTGACTGAAGACAAAAAGGAGGATCTTATTCTCTGAAAAATTCCTTGTCAAAGATAGCTATTGGCAGTCATAAATGTCTTCTATAAAAGTCTTGTCTTCTAGAGGAAAGTCCCATATAACATTCCAAAAAAAATTCCTTGAAACTTGCTCCAGAATAAAGAAAAACGGCTGGCAGATCTCTTGAAATAAAAGCTGAGTGAATTTGAAAATCATTCCAAAAGCTGATTAAATTTGAATCCTCAAAGTCGTCAATCTCTCAGGAAAAACATCGACCTGAGCTCGAAGATCGTCGACCAGAGCTCAGCGATCTGAAGAATAAACTGAGGAGAGATCGTCGACCTGAGCTCGAAGAACGTCGACCAGAGCTCAGCGATCTGAATAATAAACTGAGGAGAGATCGTCGACCTGAGCTCGAAAAACGTCGACCGAAGCTCGACGACTTTAGCAAAGTTGAGCTCAGAGAGCGTCGAACGGAGTTCGACGTTCCGTCGACCTAAGCTCGACGATAATTGTCTTTGCCTCAGCTTGAAGTCTGATTCCTTGAAAGATCCTGGGGGCAGCTCAAACCTAAATTCTAAGCCCTAGCCACATTCTAATGTTGACCTTTATAACTATACAACTAGGTCAAACTGGTTTCCTAAGACAAACATAGTGATCCTTACCCAAATTAGTAATAGGGTGTTCCAACAATGCCCCTATCCTCTTGCAGTTCCTGAAGACAGGAATAGTTAAGAGGATTGTCCCTCTAGTGATGCAAGGGATATGGATAGCTCCAATCAGATGATTGAAAATCATGAATCCCTTCAGTGTGCTCTTCAGAAGAGAAACTTACTTGTTAAGGAGCAAGCTAAGGAGATTGCTCAGCAGAAGACCTTGATGAATATCCAAGTGGAATCCATCAAGGTCAAGGACTCAAAGATCTCGGATCTAGAAAGTCGTTTAGATACCGAGAAGAGAATAGTTTCTAACTTTTCCACGATAGATGCTATCAAGAGAAAAGAAGAAAATGGGTGGATCTCCCGAATTATTAATTCATGGAGAAATGGGGAAATTATGTTCATACCCCCCACCCCGAGTAGGAAGGGCACTCATCATGCCTTCAGGTATGACTACAGAAACAACGTTTGTCACTGCAAGAATGATCAGCCCTCAGGTGGAAATACCCACAGTGCCAGAGCCGTCATGGCTACCCATGAGAGAATACCCAAGGCTCATTCTGAACCCTTTGTATTCTCAGCCTCAGCCCCAACTCATCATGAATATGCAGGAACCAGCTCTCACTGCAGTACTTTCCACCTTGGGACACAGGAAAGGGGGGTCAGGAAACATGTGGTAAGTACCCATGGGGCCTCTGGAAGTGTGCTGACTAAAAGGAAGGCACCACCTCCCAGGCCTCATGACACTCACCACATGCATCTTTCCACCCTCCCACGTGTCACAGTGGAAAAGGCAATTTTGTGAGAAGAACCGACTCTATCCCGTTTAGACCTGAGATCATGACTACCTCAGTCAGTAGATCAGGTCTGAAACGGCGATATAACATTCACGAGTGTTGGTGTTGTGGCAAGGTGGGTCACTTTGCCATAGATTATTGGCACAACCCCTCTGTGTCAAGGGAAAGGGAATATCCACCTCCTCTGGGCAGAGTTAGCCTTCCTAACAGGATTCCTGTGGGAAGGCATTCGAGTTTTTATGCTGACAAGAACCTAGGACCCAATACATATTGGGTTCCTAAGGTAGTGTAATTCCTTTTTGCAGGGTAGTCTAGGTTCCTGTAAACATGATGGGAACTAGACAGGAGACATTCCAAGAATGGCTTGGAACAAGTATCTGGAATAAGATCAGTGTTATCTACAATGGCATACTCAAATTGAACACCTGGTGTGCCTTAAACAGAAGATCTAGATGATAAATCTTATGATCCCAGGTACCTGCGTTCAGATTCAATATTTCAGCTTAATTATATTGATATTCACATATATATATACTTATATATTCACACAAATTTGTGAATTCCATCTCTAAGGTAAGTGGTTATGTGTATATATACACATATATGCTTTTACACCTAAGGACAGATTAAAATTGTAAAATTATCTTTAGATACAATTTTACATAATTCTTGGTAGTTACACATTGATACATTTGAAAATGAACCTCAATAGGCTCATGTCAGCCCATTTAAAATTAAGGAAGGTAGGTCAATGGGTGTTACAAAAGATTACAATTGATATCAGAATATTGTGTTCATCTCGATCAAGAAATAACTTGAAGGCAAATTTGCATGCCTCGGTTATTGACTAGGGTATAACAAAATTAATATTTCACTTAAAGTTGTTTAGAAAATTCCGTCGAAATCAACGGTTAGAAAACTTTTAGAAAATCAAGTCAAAATCCCGTCAAAACTGCCCGGCTTGGAACAATACATATCGCGCCTATTCCGCCGACCCTTCATATCCCGTCGATCCGCCTCTTTCTCTCATCCCTTCGACTTCCCGTAACAGCAAGAAGGTTGACTCCGTGTGCCACTGATTGAGTTCCAGAGTTCCGTCGTCCAAGCCTAGGGTTCTTGCCGATTGACTTCCGACGACTCCTTCCCGAGCGCATCCAGGATTCCCCGTCGACATAGTCCCAAGGACGCAAGAGATTCAGGCAATTCGGTAAATTCCCATCAATCTCGTCGACTCCGTCGCCTTCGTCCCGCCAGATCCTCGGCATTAGGGTAACGGCTTCTTCCTCCTTGCAATGGCTTGTTGTTAGTGTAGCTTCCTACTAGAGTTACTGACAAGGCTTAGACTTGGGTATTTCCTCCTTAGGTTTAAAATGGCTCCAAGAACCACCGTCGGCCTGGTCACTAGATGCGAACTGGTTCGAACCGGCTTTTCTCATGCATCAGATGAGTTCAGGAAAATCATTCTTATGCTTGAAGAGGCTGGACTCACATTCATCCTGGAGCACCCTTGCAAAATATTGGATAAGAAGGTGATGGAATTCTTTGAAACTGCAAAACTTCGGCGTGAAGATACTGTAATCAAGTGTAAGATTGCCGGTGCAAGGATCAAAATGTTTGCAGGGAAACTGACACATTACTTGCAGCTCTCCAGCTCTGATCAAGAGGATTATCTAGAAGAACATGATCGATCCAGGACCCTTCGGTTCTGTGGACTACCAAGAGGAATCAAATCTATCAAGAGGAAGGAAATGAACGAAGAAGGGAAGCTTCTATCTAACATCATCGGGAAAGTCCTGGTCTGTAAACTAGGCTCCCATGATCATATCTCGGGTGAGATGTTCAAGATCCTAGTGGTCATCGTCTGTCGGAAGAGATTCAATTGGGGGGCCATGCTGTTTGAGAGAATAAAGGATACTCTGCGAACCCCCAGTTTTGGACGGATTATTAGTCTTTATCTCAACCAACTGGATGGAGACAAGTTTGATATGAGTAAAGGAGTTCCCCTCCACTATCTGAAGAAAATGGACTCCAGTGTCTTTGATAGATGGGAGAGAAGGATCGGGCACGCTGCCATAGGTGAAGAACGAGATGATTCCCCAGCTGAGTCCCATGGGAATGAGGACAATAGGACTCCAGTAGACTCCGTGGCTGTACCCGGTGAAGTTCCTGATATGCTGACTGCCGGAACTGAGGGGGAGTCTGAGAGGACCGGCGCCTACCGCTTGAGCCAAAAGCCCGGACTGATGGTAAGGGCGCTACCAAATCTTTATATCAACGGTCCATCGGCGAATCACGGGGCAGACAGTTAGTCCATTACCGATATGGCACCGCAGCGCGGGGGCGATTCCGGACCGCAGCCCCAACAATGACCCCGGGGCTTGAACCCGCACTCCCTCTGATACCAATTGAGAGGACCGGCGCCTACCGCTTGAGCCAAAAGCCCGGACTGATGGTAAGGGCGCTACCAAATCTTTATATCAACGGTCCATCGGCGAATCACGGGGCAGACAGTTAGTCCATTACCGATATGGCACCGCAGCGCGGGGGCGATTCCGGACCGCAGCCCCAACAGAGTCTTTACCCGCTATTGCTTATGTTAGATTTGACATCTCTCTGATAGCAAGGGATGCAGTTGAGAACCTGGAAGAAGAAAGTGAGGATATGGAGAAAGATGAGGCGGCCCCGGACAATAGTGATATGGGAGATGGAGGTGCTGATCTGGAGGATGATGATCAGGATGTGGACGATGAGGATGAGGAAGAAGGAAATGAGAGGCAGGAAGTAATGGAGCCTCAGGATGATACTGCAATTCCATCTGAAAAACAAGATCCTGAGGTAGTTCCTGAGAAAACCAGTACAACTGTGGAGGGGGAGTCCTCTCAGCATAGGCGGCTAAGCATTCCTGAGCAATCTATAGAGGCTGCCCCTATCCCCCAGTGGAGACTGTGCATGTATCAAGCTCATCCAGTGAATCTGCGGAAGGAGAAGGCCAAGGCTTGCCTCAGGGTCATCCACTGCAAGCTTATTTAGCTAATCATACCGTGAACATTGTTCAAGGAATTCTGGATGAACTCAAAGGTACTTTTGAGAAAGCACAAGACAAAGTGCTAAAAAGAATTAAGGAATCTGAGGATCTGATGCTAAAGAATGTAGTTGAAATTAATCACAAGCCGGATGTAATGGAACAGAAGTTCGAGGAAAAGTACACAGCAGCCGGCACAGCTGTTTCTCTTCTTATGCAAGGACTTAAGAAGAACACGGATGATCTGGGAGTGGTCAATCAGAATGCACATGTTGTGGCTTATAGCATCCAAAAATTTGATGCCAACATGGTGATTCTGAACGCGGATCAAAAGACCCTGCTGAATGAATTTTCAAAGACAGTAAAGCACATTGATGTGTCCCTGCACGCTTACGCAAACTTAATTGTTATGGAAGCCAAAAAGGGGGAGGAAGATTATAAAGCTAAGATGGAAGGGCTTCAACAAGTAATACTCGACAACTTCGATCAAACTAATAGGTATGTTTTTAAATCTAACAGATACTAATTGACAACTAAACTTCGATCAATCTAACAGATAATACTTGACAACTTTAATCAATTGAATAGGTATGTTTTTGAAACGGCCCACTGGTTAGTTCAAAAGGCCTCAGGCATTCACGTTCCGGTTGCCCCTCCGAAAGAGACTGTTGCTGCTGATGAGGGAGAAGAAAGGGTTGAAGGAGTTCCACTGAGTGAGGCTGAATCTAAGAAGGCGGCTAGGGCTGCTGCAAGAGTTGAGCGCAGTGCCTGGTTTGACCAAGAAGCCCTAACAAGAGCTAAAGGCAAGAGAAAAACTCAAGAAGGAACATCCAAGGAAACGCAAACTGAAAAGAAAATCAGATTGAAGGAGGATGAAGTGAGGAACGAAAGGTGGAGTCCTGTATCAAGGAGTATCATTTTGGACACATTTACCCTACAACAGAGGGGGAGATAAATCAGAACGATGTTTATAATCAGTACGAGTGGGAGCTGCACAAGACCTTTGAAGCTAAACAGAACATCTTCTTCAGGTCCAACACTGTGGCAAATAAAGCTCCTCCTCCTAGATACTACTCGAAGCCAAAGGAATACTTCGAAAGACAAAGCAGGAGACACGTGGCGCAGCAACTAAAAGACGAAATAGCTAAGGAGAAAGAGACCTAGGATTTTAGCTAATGTACTCCTTATTGTTTATCATTATTATCATGTTAACATATGAACAATTATTGTGGATATCTATAAATATATGTGATGTCATGATTGACTCTAGTATTTCTCTGCTTGCATTTATTTTTCCTCTTTTCTTCTCTTGATTTGCTGTATGTATTTTCTGGATTTGTGAAATTCATCTTAGCTAGTAGGATTTTGGCATCCTCAAATAGGGGGAGATTGTTGGGTATTGAATCTACAATTACCTAAATTTGAGGAAGCCTCCTGTCTAGCTAAGATGAATCCACAATGTATTTGATGATATGTTTCAAGTTGTGTTTGCAGTTATTCAACGCTAAGTACACACCAATGTCAGGGTGCAAGTGGGTCAATATACACGGGTCCGCGCAACGTAATCCCTCGTTGAGCAGATCAGTGTGTTGGCCTACGTGTACTCTCTCTATTGGAGTGTACTTACTTTCAAGTACAGGGCTGAGAAAGATCAAGAGCAGACAAGGAGCAAGGATGGGCCAAAGAGCAGCTCACAGTTTGAAAGACGAAAAATCGTCTATGTAGAAATCGTCGAGAATCACTAAGTGATTCTCGCCGATTCGACGAGAATCTTCTCGCCGAATCGTCGAGAATCACTCGCTGATTCTTGCCGATTGCAGCTGGCTGTCTCAATGCCGTCTTGATTTCTTCTTAAGGTAGAATCGTCGAGAATCACTAGTTGATTCTCGCCGAATCGACGAGAATGACTTTGCATTATCGCAGATCCGTCGAGAATGAATGTTGGATTCTTGTCGATTCTCTCCGGATGGCAAGATCTTCAGCCAGAATTCTGCCAAGTAGAATTCGGCGAGAATCATAAGTGATTCTCGCCGATTCGTCGAGAATCACCTTTGATTCTCGCCGAATTTGCCTTGGGCGAAATTCTTGTGCTCGCTGGACCGGACCAAGTTCCAGGCACAGTTTTAAAACCAGAGCTAGAGTTTCTTTTGGTGGGGCCCACAACGGTCATAATGTATGACCTACAGTATAAATACTGTTGTATTTCGATTTTTACGGACACCAAATACAACGAATACAGAAACAAGAAAACCGAGCCGCCGACGTGACCTAGATCGCGGATCTCTCTTCTGCCGCCGCCGTCGCCGCTCGGGAAGTTAGTCGCCGCCATTGATCGTGGATACCTCCTGATCTTCCGGCGACAAAAGCTTTGCCAAGCAATGCGTCTCACGTGTCATTCTTGAGATCCTTTGTCTCTTTGTTTGTAGATCGGGAATACCTTCCCTTTCCGAATCGATCGAGACGATTGATCCAAGGAAGACCGTTGGTAGACCTTGCCAGCATAGCTACAAGGGTTGGATCTCTAAAGCCAAGCCGCCGCTCTTCTTGCCGCCGCCGGTTTTGTGGAGATTCATTCTAAGTGAGAGATTAGGTCGTGTACTCTTCGACTTATTCAAGAACGCAACGTCGAACGAAGAGGGACACCAAGGGCTCCAAAAGTAGTTTGTATTTTATACATTCCATTTTATTTTTGTTATAAAGGAACGTAGGTTCCTCATTGTAAGGGTTGGGTGCAACCCATGGTGGAGGAGTGGTGACTCCTTCGTTTGGAAGGATTCCTTCCATTAGTGTGAGGATTGGATTTCAATCCGGTTGGTGAAGTGACCGAGTCGTCCCTTGTTGGGAGATAGGTCGTAGGGGGAAAGTGGACGTACCCAAATCGGGGAACCACTATAACTACTTGTGTTTGTTTGTGCTGTGTTGTTTTGTTTACTTGTGCAGGTAGAATTTTAATTCCGCTAAAATCGCTGCAAGACACCTATTCCCCCCCCCATAGGTGAAGGTAGTTGGCACTAGGTGGACTTTCACTTAATGAGATTCCTTAGTGTTCACCTAATATCTAGCATAGACACATATTGAGAACATTATATCTTGTCTACTTGCAGTCAAGTAGAGCAAGGATCCAATTATGCTTCTGTACTTGGTTTCATCAAAAGGTTTCCCTTTCTCATCCTTTTCTAGAGACATAGCTGAACCCATTGGAGTCCTCGTAGAGGTTGTGCTCTCTATTTCAAATTTCTTAAGAAGCTCCTTGGTGAACTTCATCTGAGAGATGAAAATCCCATCTTCAGATTGCTTCACCTGAAGTCCTAAGAAATACTTCAGCTCACCCATACTACTCATTTCAAACTTCCCTTGCATAAGTTTAGAAAACTTTTTGCAAAGGCTATCTTCTGTAGAGCCAAATATGATGTCGTTGACATAGATTTGCACTAGCAAAATCTTGCCTTTACCTTCGCTAAGAAATAATGTCTTGTCTATCTTTCCCCTTGTGAACTTGTTCTCAAGAAAAAACTAGACAACGTCTCGTACCAAGCTCGGGGAGCTTGATTTAAACCATATAGGGCTTTATTTAAAAAGAAAACATGATCATGGAATTTAGAGTTTGCAAAACCTAGGGGTTACGCTATGAATACTTTCTCTTTCTGATCCCCATTCAGGAAAGCTGACTTCACGTCCATTTGGTAGATAGTGAAGCCTTTGAGGGAAGCATACGTAAGAAACAACCTGATCGCTTCGAGCCTAGCCACTGTAGCAAAGGTCTGGTCGAAGTAGATCCCCTCTTCTTGTCGGTATCCTTGAGCTACAAGCCGTTCTTTATTCTTGATGATTACTCCGTTCTCGTTCAGCTTGTTTCTGAATATCCACTTGGTGCTTATCATGTTCTGTCCTTTAGGCCTTAGTACCAGCTCCCATACTTTGCATTGTTCAAACTGGTTGAGCTCCTCATGTATTTCCATTATCCAAGAGGCATCTTTGTTCGCTTTCTCGTACTTCTTCGGTTCAACCTGAGATAGAAAACTCAGATGCAAAACTTCGTTAGATGTGCCTCTTTTGGTTCTCAAACCATCTCCTGGCTCTCCAATGATTAGATCAGTTGGGTGATCTCTTAGGTGTCGGAACCCTAGATTCCTTGCCCTCTCTCCAGCTAGCTCTGCAACATCTTATGCAGCCTCTATGGGTTGAGGCACTTCTTCCTCTAGAGGTTCTGTAACATCCCATTTCCGGCTAGACCCCTAGGAGTCAGTTGGTCGTGACGGAACCCCAGGAAACACATAAAATTGAAATAAAGCGATCAATATTTCGGGTCATGGGTTGGTCACGCCCGTGACCGACCCGTCACGCCCGTGACTTGGGCGTGACTACTTCGACGATCGTCGATCTCCACGAGACGATCGTCGAACGTGCTGTCTGGGCATGTCACGCCCGTGACCAAGGTGTCACACCCGTGACTATGGGCGTGACCCCATCGATGATCGTCGATCGCCGTGAGACGATCGTTGACCTTGCGGCCCGGGCATGTCATGCCCGTGACATGAGTGTCACGCTCGTGACCTAGGGCGTGACCACCATTCGATGATCGTCGATCTCAATTCGACGATCGTCGACCTCGAAATTTGCCGTTCGGGCATGTCACGCCCGTGACCTAGGGCGTGACCACCATTCGATGACCGTCGATCTCAAGTCGACGATCGTCGGCCCAAAATTAACCGCACGGGTTTGTCACGCCCGTAACCCAAGGTGTCACGCCCGTGACCATCCATCGACTATCGTCGATCTCAGCTCGATGATCGTCGAACCCAGAATTGGCTATTTGGGCCTGTCACGCCCGTGACCTATGTGTCACGCCCGTGACATTGGCCGAAACGATGGTTCAGGCCCGAAATTATTCTAACACGCGTGGTAATAAATGCTGGTGTGGGAAGTTACACCAGGAGTAATTTCAGGCCGTTTTCCTTCTGTAATTATATAATAAATGAGGAAGATATGGTCCAATAGGAAGCCGCCAGCTGGACACACCTGTTCAGTTTCCACCGTTTCTTATCCCTTCACTGTAACCGAAACGTTAAGTGGAGAACCTTCATGGCCATTAAGGCTTTACCCATTCATCTTCCCACTTTCTGATTTATAAAAGCCCACTTGAGGCAAGAGGAGAAGGTTACACGCTCAAGTAATCGGATCAGATCCTTGTTCTTGCTGTAGGAGAAATTCAGCAACGCCACCACCGCGCCATGGCACCCCGTCGTTCTTCTCGCCTTCAAACCGCGAACAAGGTCCTCCTCTACTCCTTCTCTTTCATGGGTAGATCTTAGGATTCTTAGAAAGGAGGTTCGCGCTCAACGGAGCCGGACCCATCTCTCGTTTTCATGGAAAAACCATGAAAAAGATATTTTGAGTTCGCCGGAAACCGCCACCTCCGGCGGCCAAACCACCGCCGACCGCTAGCCATCGCCTCAACGGAGGTGGTGGTGGTGGTGGCTGGCCAGGGAAGTGACCGAACGGCCGGCGACGGATCACGGAACGCTTACAGGAAAAAAATGGTTTTCTGTCTGTTTTCGGGTTCATGAAGAAGATGAACAGTAGAATTAATATTATAATACATAGATTATTATATATTACATAATGGAAAAATGGATTATTTGAACATATTTTGGGGCTGTAAAATAAGGCACTTAGAGGCCGTTTTAGGAAAAATGACCAGACACGAAAGTCGTAGCCCTTCGAGTCTAGACAAATCTAAAATTAATTTCAACTCGTTTGGGTAAGCGGTTCGGCCGCAGCACCTGATTTAGTGGGGGCTGTACCTAGAGTTGGGCAGAAATTAAAACGGATGCCCACTCTTCGTTCCTTGTCCAAATGATCTGAAATTTGGGCAGGGGGTTAATCTTGGTTATACCTAAAGGCAGACCAAAAATGGGAATTTTTGGAGATACTTTGCCTAAAGTTTTTGTTTTAATTTAATAAACTTAGAGGAATTTATTTAGATGGTCAAATGACCTCCAAACCCTCCCAAATTTTGGTGAGTGGTCCCTGGCTATAAAACCTAGGTCTGTGTAAAATTCCAATTGATTTGGAGGAGTTTTGGGTGAGAAATCTTCTACCCTTAACTAGGCGTAGGTGAGACACCTTTTAATAAAAAGTGCACTGAGAATTTGGAAAGGTCAAATCGCCTCAACAGAGGCTGATTTTCTGATCTCTGACTTAGAATGGTGTTATAACCTACGTGGAGAAAAATGGAGTGGTTTAGGGTTGGTTTACCCTAGGATCCAAACCCAAATCTTAAATGAAGGGTTTTGAGGTTTGTAAAGGACATAGGAGCAAAAGCTCTTGTATGCCCTTGAAATTTGGAGGAGAGTGGCATGATATGCTGAAAACCCTCTGGTTGAAATAGTGAAGGAATTGGAGGTAATTGGGTACCTCGGAAGTTGAGAGTTTGAATTAGGATAGAAATGTAATTTAGTTATTTTAAGCACTAAATCTAATCCAAAAATTATGAAACTTGGGAGGAGGGGTTTTAAGGATGTTTTAGACTTATGGTAATTTTTCTGGAATTTTATGATTAATAAATATCATACTTCATGTGTTAAAGGATTATTAGCCCGAATTGTTGTTTCAAATATTTGGAGGTCTTAAATTAATTATAATCAGTTAAAATTCTGGATTTAGATCTTGACCAGTAGAACATTGATCACTGGATTTTTATAGAATTTTTATGTTGAGTAAATCTAGTACTTTATTCACAAATAATAGAAAGGGCTTTTATGTTTAAAAATTAATTATGGATAAAATACTTGCCGGAAAATTGTGAAACTTGGCCAGTGCTAATTTTAGGCCTTTATCTGCATGACATAAATTATTTATAATTTTTGGAAGAATATTTTCTGTACTTGATTTATAAACAACAGAAGTTAGAGATTATTTCTAAAATAGTTTTTATGCCCTTCTAATGATAGAAAAATTATGATACTTAGGATTTAACCTATTGAGATAACCTAGTATTTATCATAAATTTGCTGGACATCTTGCATGAGAACTTAGGGTAGTTCATGTTCAAACCGGTAGTCCTTGGGATTTTCGAGGAATTTAATTAAATGCCAAATAAATTAGGAAAATTTCCATTTTCCGGACTTAGGTCATTTATATCATGGTAAGTCTCCAGTAAATAATTTAGGGCATTTGGATGAGTAATGGATCATTGCATAACCGGTTCGACATGTAGCCTAGGTCGGTCTGCATATAGCAATTGTGAATTGAAATAAGACATGATCTGAGGAAGACATTGGAGTTAAATAATTCATTTTGTTTGGGTGGGCAATAGTGGAGGAAATCGCAATAGGAAGATATAAAGAGTAGTGAGTAGTGGTGATAGCTAGAGTTAAGAGGTGCTCGGGTTCGACGAAAGATCGTCTTCCCCGAAGAGTGGAAGGTTTAAAAATCACCCTAGGATAGTCTATCGTAATGTGAGAAGGGAATGGGTTAAGGGAAATAAACCAATAATATTAAGTGCCTTGCGAAAGGGAACTTCGGGCCGTAATGCCGCCGTCTTGGTTCCTAGTGCCCTTTGAGAGCCCTTCACGGGATATACCGGGGGCAGTCCTGGGCTAACGTAATCTATAATAATAATCTGGCAAGAGTAACTTAGTAACTAGGATTGCACTTTTCACAAACACTGTTGGCACAGGAAAATTGATGTGAGCTTCGGCTCGGGTGATTTGGAAACGGACGTTTGGGTCCGGGGAGCCTCAGCTCGGTTGGTTAAGAGACGGACAGGATGGTCCGGGGAGCTTCGGCTCGGTTGGTTAAGAGACGGACGGGATGGTCCGGGGAGCTTCGGCTCGGTTGGTTGGAGACGGACGTTTGGTCCGGGGAGCTTCGACTCGGTTTTGTGTGTTTACGAATAAACTTGCATGTGCATAAGATAGGAAAAGTTAAGGTGGTGGGTTTTTCGATATCGGGGAGTTCGATTGCACCGACACCGATATCGTTGACTCGGCGAGGTGGTTAGCACTTCGCCAACAGAAGTCCGATGCGCCAGCCAGCAAGAGTACGCAGGCGTCCGCTTAGTGCACCAAGCGTTGAGGCGTACGATAGGTCAGACCAGTGGTGCTTTTACTGGTTTTGAGGTGGGCGAGGCCCAACCCACCGCTTCTGTCTGCCACTACGGAGGTATCCTGGGAGGTAACGGCTCCGAAAGGGGGAACTAAAGGTCTGTGTGCACAGAGTCGGGTGTGTGAGTTGCACTTGCATGTTTCATCATACCCACTAGCATGTCATAGCATAATCGATTCATTTAACCCTGACATCTAAAGTATAAGTGGTATGGGACGCTTATATATTAGGACCTGCAAAACGACCCCTTGGTCTATAAGCTTGTGTGGGCAAGTTTATAAATCAAAGGTTAATTTTAATATATAACAACCATTGCTGTTTGATAACCGACACCCCAACGTATAAGTGGTATGGGACACTCTATACGATGGGAGCCTTGCAAAAGATCCCTTTTGCTTATGTGTTCTCGCATAAGTGAAGGTTTAAATTCATATATTTGCTTTTCTTATTGCTAGACCTATTATAACAATCATATTAACTGCTCACCGAATACATCTTGCTAGATTAAGTCCATAGTCACTTGTTTCTTGATTTATCTCTACCATCATGTCCTTCCCTTTCTTCCTCCCCGCTCGGTACCTAGGAGCCATGGGGGAAGGGGTAGGGGATGATAGGGCTTAGTCTTTATGACTAACGGTTTTCGAACCGCATCATTTAGGGGATCGTGGAGCCCAGCATGGAGGAGCAGCCCCAGAGATCGGTGCGCCTAGAGATGGGGCAGTCTAGCTCCGGAGTTCACACAGCCGGGACCGTGAGTCTCGACCTTGAGTAGTTTCTGTTTTCGCTTCCGCATGAGAGACTTGTAGTGAGGACATATTGTACCGGGCATAAGCCCGTATTTATAGTACTCTGATGATTTCTGTGGACACTCCCTTCGTGGAGATTTTATCTTATTTACATGTGATGTATTATTGTGGACTGCATTGTTCTTACTTCAGTAATTATGCTACTTTTCTGTGATCGAATTGGCCGGCAGAATCGGCGCCTTGTGGTGATGACCCTTCAGGACGTGAAGGAGTCACCGCAAAGCGGCGGTTCTGGGCCTAAGACCCCGGTGGTTGAAAAAGGAAAAAAAAATTGGGTCTTATAAGTGGTATCAGAGGAAACATCGATCAGAAGGAAGTAGCAGTCCACAAACCCTGGGTCACCCCCGCTCGAGTTTAGTTTGGGGACAAACTAAGCAGCGGAAGTAGTGGTGTGCCCATATGGTGATCACATATAAATTGTCCACTTCTTCAACAGATGAAATTCTTCTTTGTAGCTTGAGGCAAAACCCTGCCCCCAGCAGGGAGCACCTCCGGCTGTAAAGATCTCATCTTATAATTCTTTAGTCAATAAGTTAGACTCAATCTAGTAGGACACATGACTAACCGTGACGACTTATAACATGTCCTAGTTCGAAATAGACCCTGGGTATGAACTTGTTTAAGGTAAGTATATACCCAAACAGAATAAAAGGAGGAGTTTAACATGAGAATGACAACCTGATAGATAAACTCAGGTGACCCTACGACCCCTATCAAGAATTACTCAAATCAGTAGACTGCTTTAAGGAGAATTGAGATCAATAATACTTTAGCAGAATGGTAGAAGACAAGTAGTCTTAACCCTCGTACCGGTAATAAGATTACTCGGAGACAACCACCAAGACAAACACCGAGGGTCGGATAGGAATTCAAGTTCGGAAGATACCCATTTGGGATTAGGAACATTTTGACCGGGATAAGGTTGTCATAAATGTGACTCAGAGAGTTTTATGTATGAAGTATATCAACAAGTTTCAGGTTGGAACCCTAAGTCGAAGATTGATCTCCTAGGGATTGTGCACCCAACTGGGACGGAGATAACATGGTAATATCAAAGATGCTTAGCCCAAGGTAGGTATGGGCTTATCTTTTGTTTATTGGGGGCTAAACTTTTGTTTATTGGGCAAATTAGTATTGGCTTGGGTTCCCTCGGACCTAGTTTAGGGAATGTGCCACTTCCGAAGCTGGGCCCCAGGTTATGTCCATGGAGCTAGTCCGGTCATTCAGAGATATGTAGATATCCCTAGTGTCCGAGGATGACCCAGCTCTGTATAGGTAGTATCTGACATCGATAGTGGCCATAGATGATATTCGGGATCGCATTCGGGACGGACAGAGGACAGATGCGTGGGCGGAGCCGATGTTCCGAGCTTTGGAGGAAGGTTCGACAGGAGATTATTCCCTGAGAGATGGTTTGCTCCACTTCAGAGGCAGAGTGTATATACCCGCAGGAGGCCAGATCCGAGAGGATATTATGATGGAGGCGCATTGCAGCCGGTACTCGGTACACCCGGGGATCACAAAGATGACCGCTGATTTGAAGAGGACGATGTTTTGGCCGGGCATGAAGAAGGACATTACGTACTTCGTGACCCATTGCGAGGCGTGTCAGTTGGTGAAGGCGGAGTGCAGGAACCCCGCAGGATTGTTACAGCCACTCCCGGTGCCGGAGTGGAAGTTTGACGATATAGAGATGGATTTTATACATGGTCTTCCCCGGTCTCGGACAGGGAACGACTCGATTTGGGTGATTGTCGATCGGTTGATGAAGGTGGCCCGCTTTGTACCGATCAGGAAGGATGACTCGGTGGGAGTGCTGGTACGGAAGTTTGTGGAGCAGTATGTCCGATATCATGGCGTGCCCCGGACGATAGTGTCGGACCGCGATGGACGGTTTACATCCAGGGAGTGGCGGTCAGTGCAGGCATATTTGGGCACCCGGTTGACTTTTAGCACGGCCTTCCACCCTCAGACGGACGGGCAGACCGAGCGCACCAACCAGACCTTGGAGGATTTACTACGGCTGTGTATACTGGACCGAGGGGAGCCGTGGGAGAAGATGTTACCGTTGGTCGAGTTCTCCTATAATAATAGCTACCAGTCCAGCATCAGGATGACACCTTATGAAGCCTTGTATGGAAGAAAATGTAGGACCCCGCTTTCTTGGGTTCAAGACGAGGATCCGAAGCTGTTGGGATCGGATTTTGTTGAAGACACCGAGGCTCAGGTGAGACTGATCAGAGATAGGATGTTGGAGGCGCAGAGCAGACAGGCAAAATACTATGACGCCCGGCATCGTCAGGTGGAGTTTCGGGTAGGGGATCGAGTGTTCTTGAAGATCCGGCCCATGCACGGAGTCTCACGGGTGCGCGGTCGGAGGAAGAAACTCAGCCCTAGGTATATGGGCCCTTACCGGATCCTGGAGCGGATCGGACCCCTAGCCTACAGGCTAGAGTTGCCACAAGAGCTGGCAGCTCTACACGACGTCTTCCACATCTCTTCGCTGAGAAGGGCTCTACTACGCCCGGAGCAGCGGATTTTGACCACCGAAGGGCCAGTAGCTTCAGACCGATCTGTTCACTTGGAGCCGGTTCGGATCGACGACAAAGGAGTGCGGATCTTGCGCCGCAAGAAGATCCCCTTAGTCAAGGTTCTGTGGAGAAACCACGGTCAGGAGGAGCACACCTGGGAACCGCAGGATCTGATGAGGCAAAGATACCCGGAGTTGTTCAGTCAGGTACATCTCACCACCTCTCGGTATACTATAGACTGCCTTCTTGTTTTGGAATGTTAAGACTAGATAAGGAAAATCCAGGACCTAGGCATGCGCACTCGATCAGAAAGCTAGGGGCTAATCTTTTGTTTATTGGGGAGATTGTCTTCGTTATCAAACGAACAGTCGCCTGAACCCAATAAAAAGATCGTATGGGATGTTACAAGTTTAATTTATTCCGATAGAAATCCCCGTAGGCTCAACCTCAATTTCGGGGACGAAATTTTTTTTTTGTTTATTGGGATTTGTAACATCCCATTTCCGGCTAGAGCCCTAGGAGTCAGTTGGTCGTGACGGAACCCCAGGAAACACATAAAATTGAAATAAAGCGATCAATATTTCGGGTCACGGGTTGGTCACGCCCGTGACCGACCCGTCACGCCCGTGACTTGGGCGTGACTACTTCGACGATCGTCGATCTCCACGAGACGATCGTCGAACGTGCTGTCTGGGCATGTCACGCCCGTGACCAAGGTGTCACGGCCGTGACTATGGGCGTGACCCCATCGACGATCGTCGATCGCCGTGAGACGATCGTCGACCTTGCGGCCCGGGCATGTCACGCCCGTGACATGAGTGTCACACCCGTGACCTAGGGCGTGACCACCATTCGATGATCGTCGATCTCAATTCGACGATCGTCGACCTCGAAATTTTCCGTTCGGGCATGTCAAGCCCGTGACCCAAGGTGTCACGCCCGTGACCTAGGGCGTGACCACCATTCGATGACCGTCGATCTCAAGTCGACGATCGTCGGCCCAGAATTAACCGCACGGGCCTGTCACGCCCGTGACCCAAGGTGTCACGCCCGTGACCATCCATCGACTATCGTCGATCTCAGCTCGACGATCGTCGAACCCAGAATTGGCTATTCGGGCCTGTCACGCCCGTGACCTATGTGTCACGCCCGTGACATTGGCCGAAACGACGGTTCAGGCCCGAAATTATTCTAACACGCGTGGTAATAAATGCTGGTGTGGGAAGTTACACCAGGAGTAATTTCAGGCCGTTTTCCTTCTGTAATTATATAATAAATGAGGAAGATATGGTCCAATAGGAAGCCGCCAGCTGGACACATGTGTTCAGTTTCCACTGTTTCTTATCCCTTCACTGTAACCGAAACGTTAAGTGGAGAACCTTCATGGCCATTAAGGCTTTACCCATTCATCTTCCCACTTTCTGATTTATAAAAGCCCACTTGAGGCAAGAGGAGAAGGTTACACGCTCAAGTAATCGGATCAGATCCTTGTTCTTGCTGTAGGAGAAATTCAGCAACGCCACCACCGCGCCATGGCACCCCGTCGTTCTTCTCGCCTTCAAACCGCGAACAAGGTCCTCCTCTACTCCTTCTCTTTCATGGGTAGATCTTAGGATTCTTAGAAAGGAGGTTCGCGCTCAACGGAGCCGGACCCATCTCTCGTTTTCATGGAAAAACCATGAAAAAGATATTTTGAGTTCGCCGGAAACCGCCACCTCCGGCGGCCAAACCACCGCCGACCGCTAGCCATCGCCTCAACGGAGGTGGTGGTGGTGGTGGCTGGCCAGGGAAGTGACCGAACGGCCGGCGACAGATCACGGAACGCTTACAGGAAAAAAATGGTTTTCTGTCTGTTTTCGGGTTCATGAAGAAGATGAACAGTAGAATTAATATTATAATACATAGATTATTATATATTACATAATGAAAAAATGGATTATTTGAACATATTTTTGGGGCTGTAAAATAAGGCACTTAGAGGCCGTTTTAGGAAAAATGACCAGACACAAAAGTCGTAGCCCTTCGAGTTTAGACAAATCTAAAATTGGTTTCAACTCGTTTGGGTAAGCGGTTCGGCCGCAGCACCCGATTTAGTGGGGGCTGTACCTAGAGTTGGGCAGAAATTAAAATGGATGCCCACTCTTCGTTCCTTGTCCAAATGACCTGAAAATTGGGCAGGGGGTTAATCTTGGTTATACCTAAAGGCAGACTAAAAATGGGAATTTTTGGAGATACTTTGCCTAAAGTTTTTGTTTTAATTTAATAAACTTAGAGGAATTTATTTAGATGGTCAAATGACCTCCAAACCCTCCCAAATTTTGTTGAGTGGTCCCTGACTATAAAACCTAGGTCTGTGTAAAATTCCAATTGATTTGGAGGAGTTTTGGGTGAGAAATCTTCTACCCTTAACTAGGCGTAGGTGAGACACCTTTTAATAAAAAGTGCACTGAGAATTTGGAAAGGTCAAATCGCCTCAACAGAGGCTGATTTTCTGATCTCTGACTTAGAATGGTGTTATAACCTGCGTGGAGAAAAATGGAGTGGTTTAGGGTTGGTTTACCCTAGGATCCAAACCCAAATCTTAAATGAAGGGTTTTGAGGTTTGTAAAGGACATAGGAGCAAAAGCTCTTGTATGCCCTTGAAATTTGGAGGAGAGTGGCATGATATGCTGAAAACCCTCTGGTTGAAATGGTGAAGGAATTGGAGGTAATTGGGTACCTCGGAAGTTGAGAGTTTGAATTAGGATAGAAATGTAATTTAGTTATTTTAAGCACTAAATCTAATCCAAAAATTATGAAACTCGGGAGGAGGGGGTTTTAGGATGTTTTAGACTTATGGTAATTTTTCTGGAATTTTATGATTAATAAATATCATTCTTCATGTGTTAAAGGATTATTAGCCCAAATTGTTGTTTTAAATATTTGGAGGTTTTAAATTAATTATAATCAGTTAAAATTCTGGATTTAGATCTTGACCAGTAGAACATTGATCACTGGATTTTTATAGAATTTTTATGTTGAGTAAATCTAGTACTTTATTCACAGATGATAGAAAGGGCTTTTATGTTTAAAAATTAATTATGGATAAAATACTTGCCGGAAAATTGTGAAACTTGGCCAGTGCTAATTTTAGGCCTTTATCTGCATGACATAAATTATTTATAATTTTTGGAAGAATATTTTCTGTACTTGATTTATAAACAACAGAAGTTAGAGATTATTTCTAAAATAGTTTTCATGCCCTTCTAATGATAGAAAAATTATGATACTTAGGATTTAACCTATTGAGATAATTTATCATAAATTTTCTGGACATTTTGCATGAGAACTTAGGGTAGTTCATGTTCAAACCGGTAGTCCTTGGGATTTTCGAGGAATTTAATTAAATGCCAAATAAATTAGGAAAATTTCCATTTTCCGGACTTAGGTCATTTATATTATGGTAAGTCTCCAGTAAATAATTTAGGGCATTTGGATGAGTAATGGATCATTGCATAACCGGTTCGACATGTAGCCTAGGTCGGTCTGCATATAGCAATTGTGAATTGAAATAAGACATGATCTGAGGAAGACATTGGAGTTAAATAATTCATTTTGTTTGGGTGGGCAATAGTGGAGGAAATCGCAATAGGAAGATATAAAGAGTAGTGAGTAGTGGTGATAGCTAGAGTTAAGAGGTGCTCGGGTTCGACGAAAGATCGTCTTCCCCGAAGAGTGGAAGGTTTAAAAATCACCCTAGGATAGTCTATCGTAATGTGAGAAGGGAATGGGTTAAGGGAAATAAACCAATAATATTAAGTGCCTTGCGAAAGGGAACTTCGGGCCGTAATGCCGCCGTCTTGGTTCCTAGTGCCCCTTGAGAGCCCTTCACGGGGTATACCGGGGGCAGTCCTGGGCTAACGTAATCTGTAATAATAATCTGGCAAGAGTAACTTAGTAACTAGGATTGCACTTTTCACAAACACTGTTGGCACAGGAAAATTGATGAGAGCTTCGGCTCGGGTGATTTGGAAACGGACGTTTGGGTCCGGGGAGCCTCGGCTCGGTTGGTTAAGAGACGGACAGGATGGTCCGGGGAGCTTCGGCTCGGTTGGTTAAGAGACGGACGGGATGGTCCGGGGAGCTTCGGCTCGGTTAGTTGGAGACGGACGTTTGGTCCGGGGAGCTTCGGCTCGGTTTTGTGTGTTTACGAATAAACTTGCATGTGCATAAGATAGGAAAAGTTAAGGTGGTGGGTTTTTCGATATCGGGGAGTTCGATTGCACCGACACCGATATCGTTGACTCGGCGAGGTGGTTAGCACTTCGCCAACAGAAGTCCGGTGTGCCAGCCGGCAAGAGTACGCAGGCGTCCGCTTAGTGCACCAAGCGTTGAGGCGTACGATAGGTCAGACCAGTGGTGCTTTTACTGGTTTTGAGGTGGGCGAGGCCCAACCCACCGCTTCCGTCTGCCACTACGGAGGTATCCTGGGAGGTAACGGCTCCGAAAGGGGGAACTAAAGGTCTGTGTGCACAGAGTCGGGTGTGTGAGTTGCACTTGCATGTTTCATCATACCCACTAGCATGTCATAACATAATCGATTCATTTAACCCTGACACCTAAAGTATAAGTGGTATGGGACGCTTATACATTAGGACCTGCAAAACGACCCCTTGGTCTATAAGCTTGTGTGGGCAAGTTTATAAATCAAAGGTTAATTTCAATATATAACAACCATTGTTGTTTGATAACCGACACCCCAACGTATAAGTGGTATGGGACACTCTATACGATGGGAGCCTTGCAAAAGATCCCTTTTGCTTATGTGTTCTCGCATAAGTGAAGGTTTAAATTCATATATTTACTTTTCTTATTGCTAGACCTATTATAACAATCATATTAACTGCTCACCGAATACATCTTGCTAGATTAAGTCCATAGTCACCTGTTTCTTGATTTATCTCTACCATCATGTCCTTCCCTTTCTTCCTCCCCGCTCGGTACCTAGGAGCCATGGGGGAAGGGGTAGGGGATGATAGGGCTTAGTCTTTATGACTAACGGTTTTCGAACCGCATCATTTAGGGGATCGTGGAGCCCAGCATGGAGGAGCAGCCCCAGAGATCGATGCGCCTAGAGATGGGCAGTCTAGCTCCGGAGTTCACACAGCCGGGACCGTGAGTCTCGACCTTGAGTAGTTTCTGTTTTCGCTTCCGCATGAGAGACTTGTAGTGAGGACATATTGTACCGGGCATAAGCCCGTATTTATAGTACTCTGATGATTTCTGTGGACACTCCCTTCGTGGAGATTTTATCTTATTTACATGTGATGTATTATTGTGGACTGCATTGTTCTTACTTCAGTAATTATGCTACTTTTCTGTGATCGAATTGGCCGGCAGAATCGGCGCCTTGTGGTGATGACCCTTCAGGACGTGAAGGAGTCACCGCAAAGCGGCGGTTCTGGGCCTAAGACCCCGGTGGTTGAAAAAGGAAAAAAATGGGGTCTTACAGGTTCTTCATCCACCAAGCCTGGAACGATGATCTTTACTGAGCTTGGACCATCTTCCTTGACAGCTTCATCCAAGCTTAGCTCCTTGAACCTGGTACCTGCATCTGCACTAATAACACTAGACGAGCTGCTATGGAGCAGGTTTGTCTCATCAAATACAACATTTATAGACTCTTCTACCACCAGGGTTTTCTTATTAAAAATCATATATGCCTTACTATGGCTACTATATCCTACAAAAATACCTTCAAAACATTTTTCACAAAACTTAGTTCAGTAATGCTTCCCATTATTAAGTTCAAAGCATTTGCTTCCAAAGATTCTAAAGTAGGACATAGCTGATTTTCTGCCCTTCAATATCTCATAGGGGGTCTTACGGTAGTTTTTTGTTGATGAGTGCTCTGTTTTGCACGTGACAAGCCGTGTTGACTGCTTTAGCCAAAAGTATTCCGGAAGTGAAGCGTCGTTCAACATGGTTATACATGCTTCAATGAGGGCTCTATTCCTTCTCTCTGCTACTCCATTTTGTTGTGGAGTGTGCGGGGAGGAAAACTCAAGAAAGATACCTTGACTTTCACAAAACTTTGTCATGGCACCAGACTCAAACTCTGTACCGTGGTCACTTCTGATTTTTACCACTGAGCAGTTAAGTTCATTCTGAATTTTTCGGACAAAATTACTGAAAGACGTGAAGGTGTCTGACTTGTGCTTCATAAAGAACACCCAAGTAAAACATGAGTTGTCATCAATGATTACTAACGTATAGACTGATGACGACGCTCTTTGCCAACGCCGCGACACTTCTTCGTCAACGCCGTGACGCTCCTTCGCCAACGCCACTTCATATTTTGCACGACGTCTGCCGGCACCATTTTAAATAAAATTGATGCAGGCCCATGGTTTAGAAGAGAGATTTTCTTGAAAACGTCCAACAGTTATATGGGGAGGAAGTGTGGGGGGCTCGTATTGTGATGAAGGGAGGAGGCTGATTTTGGCTTGTTGGGTGGAAGGGGTCGGTTTTCTTCGTAGAGGAAGAGGAGGGCTCGGGTAGCTAGAGGAAGAGGAAGATATGAAGGAGGGAGAAGAAAACCAAGAAAGGGGAGAGGGAGGAGAAGGCCGAATATTGCCTAGGGGGAGGAAAGAGAGGAGGTGGCCGAGAGAGATTAAAGAGGGAGAGGAGGTGGCGGCTGTGGACTTGGCCGAGCCCTAAGGGGGTGGTGGTGGCCGGCGGCTTGGAGGGAAAAGGGAGGCCGATATTTTTTGGGGAAGTAAAAGTGGGCTTGGGTTGGGGTGGTGGAGGTGAGGGAGAATATTGAGGAGGAGGAGAAGGGAGAAAAGAGGTAGCAGAGATTGAGAAGAAAGGGGAGGGGGTGGCCGGCGGCCAAGGTAGAGAGAGGGAGAGAGGGGTTGGCCGAAATTTGCCAAAGAGGGGGGAGGAAAATTCTCTCAAGAATCTCTAGGTTTTTTCAAATTTTCATTCTTTCCATACTTAATCAAACAAAACATGGCTATATATAGCCTTACACCACTCAATCTCCTCCATACATATTTAGAACAAAATAAAAACAATTCCAAAATTAAAATGCATGAAAATGGAAGCAAATATATGATGGTTATAAGTATCCATCATAATTACAAGAATAAAAATATAATAATAAGATTGCTTAAATTAAAACATTGCTTAAATAGAAATTGCTATAAATGATAAAAGATAAATAATAAAATATATAATTTTAATTTTAATTTATAATTATATATTTTATTTAAAATGGTGTCTGCAGACGTCGTGCAAAATATGAAGTGGCATTGGTGAAGGAGCGTCACGGCGTTGACGAAGAAGCGTCGCGGTGTTGGCGAAGAGCGTCGTCATCAATTCTCCCACACTTAAAATCACTCATCTCCGATGAGTGGCCCGTGAGGGGGGAACAGTCAGAAGAAAGCAGCAATATTGGGGCAAGTCTGGCCATAAAAGTTGGAGGGTGCCAATTAGAAAATTGACATGAACCTCCCTCCGATACCAAATTGATGCAGGCCCATGGTTTAGAAGAGAGATTTTCTTGAAAACGTCCAACAGTTATATGGGGAGGAGGTGTGGGGGCTCGTATTGTGATGAAGGGAGGAGGCCGGTTTTGGCTTGTTGGGTGGAAGGTGTCAGTTTTCTTCGTAGAGGAAGAGGAGGGCTCGGGTAGCTAGAGGAAGAGGAAGATATGAAGGAGGGAGAAGAAAACCAAGAAAGGGGAGAGGGAGGAGAAGGCCGAATATTGCCTAGGGGGAGGAAAGAGAGGAGGTGGCCGAGAGAGATTAAAGAGGGAGAGGAGGTGGCGGCTTTGGACTTGGCCGAGCCCTAAGGGGGTGGTGGTGGCCGGCGGCTTGGAGGGAAAAGGGAGGCCGATATTTTTTGGGGAAGTAAAAGTGGGCTTGGGTTGGGGTGGTGGAGGTGAGGGAGAATATTGAGGAGGAGGAGAAGGGAGAAAAGAGGTAGCCGAGATTGAGAAGAAAGGGGAGGGGGTGGCCGGCGGCCAAGGTAGAGAGAGGGAGAGAGGGCTTGGCCGAAATTTGCCAAAGAGGGGGGAGGAAAATTCTCTCAAGAATCTCTAGGTTTTTTCAAATTTTCATTCTTTCCATACTTAATCAAACAAAACATGGCTATATATAGCCTTACACCACTCAATCTCCTCCATACATATTTAGAACAAAATAAAAATAATTCCAAAATTAAAATGCATGAAAATGGAAGCAAATATATGATGGTTATAAGTATCCATCATAATTACAAGAATAAAAATATAATAATAAGATTGCTTAAATTAAAACATTGCTTAAATAGAAATTGCTATAAATGATAAAAGATAAATAATAAAATATATAATTATAATTTTAATTTATAATTATATATTTTATTTAAAATGGTGCCGACAGACGTCGTGCAAAATATGAAGTGGCGTTGGCGAAGGAGCGTCACGGCGTTGACGAAGAAGCGTCGCGGCGTTGGCGAAGAGCGTCGTCATCATAGACCTTACCTCCTAAGCTGTGAATAGGAATAGGACCGAATAAGTCCATGTGAAGCAAGTATAAGCTTCGAGAAGAATCTTTCTCAGCAATACCCTTGAAGGTAGCCCGTGTCAGCTTTCTCATTTGACAGGAGTGACATTGACTCTCTTCAAGGCACTTAATGTTGGGGGCATCGCGCACTAAGTTATGAGAAAATAACATTTTTAAGGTTTTAAAAATAATATGTGCTAATCTTTTCTGTCATTGGTCACAGAGAGATGCATTACTTTTTGCCAAAAAGCACACTGGGGTAGAAGTGTCGCAAAGGAAATTTAAACAAAAAATATTTCTGCTCCGAGTGCTAGTTAAGACCGTCTCCAAATTTGTAGACGATTTAATCAGACACTTGTCCTTGCAGAACTCAATGATGTAGCCTTTGTCATATAATTGACTTATGCTTATAAGATTATGGTGTAATCCTTCAACATAAGTAACGTCTATAAAAGAGACTACGCCATTGGAAATCATACCATAACCTTTTATTGTTCCCCGATCTGAACCTACAAAGATGACTTTTGGTCCATCTTTGCAGGGGTATAATCACACAAAAGGCTTCTTGTCCTAGTCATGTGTCGAGAGCATCCACTATCTAAATACCAGATCGGAGTTCCATTGTCCTTTGGACATTCCTGCAAAAATAAATCAGTTTACCTTAAAAACCCAAACATATTTGGGTCCTTGGTTCCAGGTCAACATACTCCCCCTAGGAACATTAGCCTTGTGAGTGGTCAGTCTCACATAGCTAACTCTAGGAGTTACAAGATTGACAGGGTTATACCAACAGTATGTGCCAAAATGACCAATTTTGTCGCAGCACCAACAGTCGAATCTATTGTACCTTCGTTTGTACTCCTGCTTTACCCTTTGAATGTGGGGTCTAGCAGGGGTAGAATTATTAGAGGCGGAGGCCTCCTGGTTGCAGCATACACAGGGGCTTACCATCTCCTTGTACTTAGGCACAACAGATATGGCTTTTGGTGCCTTCTTATTATTATGGCCATGCATATATGGACCATAACTCTTCATCTGGATTTCCTCAAACGGTGCCTTGAACACGCTGGCACCAATGCTATGGGGATGGGTCCATCCCTGGTATCTGTTCTTGGGCTCTACATGAGTAGGCCTAGCATGATTACCATAAAACGATACAAGGTCAAACTTGTTCGACAGAAAGATTACTTTCCTGAACGAAGGTTGATCCATGGGTTTCTTCCCCTTTTCGTTGGCACTAGCCTTCTTGGCAGACTTACCTTTTCCATGGATATTACCAAGACTACTACCCTTCTTCTGAGAGGAGAACTCATCAATGATAGACAGAATAGTCTTCGGCTTGGATTAGCTCTCATTGAGTTTTCTCCCCACCGCGAGCTTTTCTTGCAGCTCATCAAGATATTTTTCTTTCAGAATTTATATCTCAGCGAAGCCCTTGAGTTCCTCTTTCAGGGAGTGGACTTTATCTCTAAGAGGAAGCAATTTTGCAATTTATTCCTTCATCTTCGTTTCCACTGCATTGAGGGAGGCAATCTCCTTAACTTGATTTTGGACTACCTTACGATATTTTTCGAAAGCCTTTAAGAGGTGCTCGTGCTGAGCCATCAATTCTGATTCGTTCTCATTCGAAAAGTAGTCTTCATGACCACTGGTGGAGGTTCCAGATTCTGAGAGAATGGTGTGCGAGTTTACCTTCCCGTGGTACTCTGAGTCGCCCACTTCTTCGTTAGATTAAGACATAAGCCCAAAGTAAGGTTCTTCATTTTTAGAACTGGACTCGCTCGAGTCACAGTTGTTGAGAGTCTTTGACTTCTTGGCGACGCAACGCTTTTCTTCTTTCTTCTTTCCTTTGAAGGATCTCTTCTCGTCCTTCCTGGATTTGTCCTTCTTCTTATATGGACACTCCGCGATCATGTGACTTGATTTATTGCAACAGTAGCAAACAATGTCCGAGGAAGTAAATTTACTAGGTTTCGATTTATACCTGTCCTCCTTGTTGTAGCTTTTCTTCGTACGATCACTATCACGATGTGATCTTCTATAATCTGAAGAGGAAGACTTATTCTTCATTTGTCTCCTCTTACTCAACATCTTCTTAAACTGCTTGGAGATTAAGGAGAACTCCCTATTTGATAGCTCAAAGCCTGATGTGCTGGGCTCAGAGTCTTCAGGAGTGTCAGGAGCTCGTGTCCTTATGGGTGACACAGCTTTGGACTTCCTTGAACCTTCAGCCTTTAGGGCTATAGACTTCTCTTTGATTGAAGATCGTTTGGCTTGCTCCTCCTTCTTTCTGGTATTCATTTGGAGTTCATAGGAGTGCAGCTTTCCAAATAGGTTCTGTGGATCTATCTCCGGTAGCTTCCCAAACTCTCTAATGGAAACCACCTTGGTATCCCATTCTTTAGTCAGGGATCTGAGGAATTTGTCATTCAGTTCACCATGAGTGAATTCACGATCATAGTTCCTGAGGCCATTGACTATCTTAAAAAACTTCTCAAAACTGTCAGCTATAGAGTTCTCTTTGGTGCACATTGGTAACTTCATGGAAGACATATCTTTGCTTCGATCCATGGTGACTGTGTGGAATCTCTTAACACTAGATTAGGGATCTTGATCAAGGTGTTAGCATTATCGATCAAAACTCCCCTCTGATACCAATTAAAAGTAATTTTTGTCTACCTAAATCACCTAGAGGGGGGTGAATAGGTGATGTCTGCGTCTTTTTGCGGAATAAAAATATTTAAAGGACAAGCACACAAACATAGAGATTTTTATAGTGGTTCCCCGTATTGGGTACGTTCACTACACCGCCTCGTCTATCTACCAAAAAGGGTATGATTTAGCTACTTCACCAAACTCGGATTTCTTCAAATCTTACACCTCGGAGTCGCAACTCCTACACCTCAGAGACAAAGCTCCTACCACTCGAAGAACAAACTCTCCTACAACTCGATCCGTAAACCAGATCTACACACTCGATCCAAAACCGGATCTACACTCTCGATCCACAAACGGATCTACAAAACTCGAAAACAATCTCCTACAATATTCAAAAAGAAATTACAACACAACACACGATTCCAATTCTGATCCAACGTTCTTTGAAGGTTGGAAGTCGAATCTTGGAGAACTCGGAAAAACTTGAAATCTTAGGATCTTGAAATTTTGATCTTGAATCTTTAACCAACGAGGACTGGAGTAAATCAAATCTAGAACGAGAAAGCGATCCAGTTAAATAATTCGTTGTCGAAGAAGATTTCTCGTTGTTACGGCCGATCGGAAGAAAATCACGAAAACCATAGCGTGCGACCGACGATTACTATTTCTAGAAAGAGTGAAAATTGATTCGAGAGATTAGGTTTTCAAGATCTATTATCATTTCAAAATTACTCTAGGTATTTATAGAGGGATTCGAATTGAAATGGCTATAAAATATTTCAAAAAATGAAACCTAAATAGCACTGTACATGGCCGACCGAACCCGTGACAGGAGGAAGAAATTTTCGGAAAAATGACCTAAGTCAAATTCGTCGAGTATAGTAATGATACTCGTCGAATACGTATTGATATGTGACGAAAAAGACTTAGACAAAACATTACAGGACAGTTGGTCACTCAACTCCTTGGTGACGAGTCATACTCGACGAATTCGTCGAGTATCACCTGGCATACTCGACGAATTCGTCGAGTATCACCTGGCATACTCGACGAATTTGTCGAGTATAGGTGAACTGACTCGACGCACTAAATGTCGTTGCATTCAACGCTTTCTGCTCACTCAACGCCAAGAGCTACATTTGTCGAATATCGTTGAGTTAACCCAACGCTTTGATATTCGACGAATTAGACTAGGAAAAATCTAGAGAAGTAGTGTCGACTGGACTCGACGAATTCGACGAGTATCACTTAGTATATTCGACGAATTCGGCGAGTATCGTTAGATACATTTGACGAATTCGGCGAGTATGCACAATGATACTCGGTGAATTTTACTTAACAGATTTTTCACAAAACCAATGAATTTACCCTAAGTATATACGATGAATTCGACGGGTATTAGTAAGTATACTCGATGAATTCGGCGTGTATCAATGATGATACTCGATGAATTTTATGTGTATGCTTAACCATACTCGCCGAATTTTACTTAGGTAAAATTCTAATTTTTCTTGAGTCTGACCCTTGACCATCCTTGAGCCTTCACTTGTACTTGGGATAGAAGTACACCCCAATAGAAAGATTACACGTGAGTCAACACATTGGCCTACACAATATGGAATTACATTGTGCAGTCTTGTGTTTACCGACTCACTGTAACCTGACATTTGTGTGTACTTGGCATTGTAAAACTGCAAGTACATAAATAAAGAGCAATATCAAATACAACCTCAATTCATCTTTGCTTGACTGGACCCTTCTTCAAATCAGGGTTATTGTTGATACAATACCCATGTTATCTTTAAGTTTTGGACTTATGACGTGTAAGGCCAAAAGGCCATTTTGATACTCATGGATTAGTGGATAACATCCTGTTTAGTTGTATGTTTCCGCTGTTGTAATATGAGTTTTGAGTTTGGGTAGTTTATATCATCTTTTAATACTTAAGTTGTGGCGTCTGTATGTTGTGGGGCCCCGATCGGACCCATATTATACGGTCATTAAAGGGGAGGTGTTACACCTTAAGTGGTAAGAAGACTAAAGTGCCATCAGTAAAATGATTACAATGGTGGTGAAAGTCTTGATTTTAAGAAAAACTAAACATCTATAGGGGGTGAATAGGTCTAATTTAAAAATTCTTGGCAGCTTATAGATTATCTTAACACAACAATAACAACACATATAGCAATCACAGCACACACAGCATAGTACACAGTGATTTATAGTGGTTCCCCAATTGATTGGTACATCCACTTTCCCCTTTTGCCAATCCATCAATAAGCTAGATTCGGCCAAACTTTCTTCCACTTTCTCAGATCCTCAGATCTTACAGCTCAGAGCCCAACTGGCTCCTACAACTCAGTTGCAAGCCCTACCTCTTATATCACAAAGATCCTACAACTCAAGTTCTTCCCAAGAACTCTACCACAAAGTGAATCCACACTCTTATAGCTTAGGCAATCCTGCCCTACCTCAGCCTTTATAACTAGGCTTACAACTCAGACAATCCCTGCCCAACCTCAGCCTTTATAACAGTAGGCTTACACCTCAGGCCTTAGCCTTACCACACAGATTCAAAATGAATCTTACACAGAATTAATCAATAAAATTGAATTATATACAACATAGGAAAGTCTCTGTGTTTGTCTACCTAGACTGAGCAGATTCCTGCCCTAACATGGTCTTCCCAACAATAAGATAATACAGCGATCTTGAATTTATAACCCAGCTTGTTCTTGAATCGACTAGAAGATCAATCTGCTTCTCCTTCAGGAATGTCTCCTGATCTGGACTGAGCAGTTATCAGCCCTTCCTTCTTCTTCTTTGATCTAGCAAATTGATCTTCAGATTCTGGCATGGCTTAGATCGAAAAGATAACTTCAGTTAGGGTACGCCTAGGCTGATTCGTTTTCCTCAGAGAATTACTCTGAACTTATTGTAGAAGATGATGATCGCAACAGCTTACTCAGAAGCCCTTCTGATTTGATCTTGAAGTTCTTGGCTTCTACAACAATGGCAGATAAAGACGACAACTCTGCTTCTCATTTTCTCAGAAAATTAATCAGAAAACTTAATTCGAAAAACTTCTTCAGATCTCAATCACTTCATCTATTTATAATCCCGTCAGAATAACGAGATTATCAACATGTGTCTCAGTTTTAACGGTGGTTAAAACCTCAGCTTTATTAACTTGAGATCCACTATAGACTGATAGCGAAGTTAATGTCGATTTGCATCGAATCTTAACTTTGTTGCCTTGTTCACTTTGCTGAGTCAGCATCTTCTGGACTTAGCCAAAATAGACTATATTTCTGAAATTCTACGTTTGACGAAATATGAACTCTGTTCGACGAAACCTGGGCTCAGCTCGACAAAATAGTGAAGCTTAGATCAACGAATTCTCTCAGCTAAGTTCTTCATTCACCTGAAAGTTGAGTCCGACGAAATATGAACTCCGCTTGACGAAATTCTGATAGCTGATTTCTTCTTATAGGAGAAAGTTGTGTTCGACGAAATTTGAAAGCTGAGTTCGACGAAATCTTCTCCTTACAGCTAAAAAGCTGTGTTCGACGAAATCTTCCTCTTACAGCTAAAAAACTAGGTTCGATGATTTTGAACTCCGTTCCATGAAATCTGAATTGCGTTCGACGAAAGTTAAGCTCAGCTCGACGAATAGTAGTCTCAGCGGTTCTGGACTAAGAAATTTCTTCAGTTCTTGCTAGATAGCGTTGAGAGCGTTGAGTGTGTTGACCTCACTCAATGCTATTTTCCCTTTAGCCCATTCTTCAGCTATCTGTCTGATGGCATTGAGTGAGTTGACCTCACTCAATGATTCTGGACTTAGCCGATTTTCTGGATTCTTCACAGTAAGGCTAGACTCAGAGCCATTTCACTTGGCATTGAGTGAGTAAGCTTCACTTAATGCTACTTCGCTTAGTTGAACTTTTTGTCTCCTTAAGCTTTGGCGTTGACATGCTTTGCATGGCATTGAGTGATGAAGATCCACTCAACGCTTCTGTACTTAGTCAAAATTCTAGCTTCCATTGATTATGCTTTGACAAGATAACCTTATCTCAATGGTTCTGTCCATATGGCGTTGAGTGAATTGAGCTCACTCAACGCTTTTGTACTTAGCCAGATTTCTGCCTTTGCAAGTCTGTCAGCTTTGACTGCCTGTCATCTCTCAGTGTTATTAGATGAATGGCATTGAGTGAGCTTGCTTCACTCAACTCTTTTGGACTTAGGCATTTTTCTAAATTCCCAGCCTATAACCTTGAGTTCACATGTCATTGTCTCTTGAACAAGCTGTCCAATCATTATGACAAAGACTAACCTGTATGCATGAACTTAAACATACATCAAATACAACTATGTCTATTTAATAAACATGTTTGACATCATCAAATCAGGTCCATTGGGATCAATGGACCCAATAATCTCCCCCTATTTGAAGATGTCAAAACCACTGATCAAGTACCTTAGTCAATGAGATACACATTACACCGGCAATAAAAGCATATGCATATTAAATTCATTGAAATGAATTTACTTGCTTCCCCTGGATTGTTGTAGGGTGAGTTACACCTTAGAGGTTTACCACTTAGTTTGATCCTTTCTTGCTTGATCAACCTTGTCTCCCCATGACTTTATCCCCTTGTGTTTCTGTCATGAAGGATCTTGATCCTTTCTGATAGTCATCTTCTATCTCTCCCCCTTGAGCTTGATCAACCAAAGGTAAACATGACCTTTATCTCTCAAGGTAAACATGACCTCTATCTCTCCCCCTTTTTTACCTCTTCAAATAGTTAGGAAGGAGCATCAGGTCTTTTTCTCCCCTTGTGTTCTCCCCCTAGCTGATGTAGATGAAGCCAGGATTACAGCTGCCAACATGCCCCTTATACAGAGCTGACTTGTATATCACTTGATACCACTTGATACCACTTTACAGCACTTGAAATTTAGTATCACTGGAAATTCTCTACACCACTTGACCACTTGAAAGTCTCTAGTCCTACAGCTACTGATACCACTTGAGAAGAAGCATCTTCTCTCATCTTGCTTTCCACTAGGTCTGCAGCACCTGCAAAAAGAACAAGCTTATACCAAACATAATACCTTAGGGAGTACCTGAAGCAATTCTAAGTTCAACATACCCAAATCAATTTTGAAGGTGTTGAACTTGGCTTCATTTAGTGACTTAGTGAAGATACCTGCCACTTGCTTGTCAGTGGAGACAAATTCTAGGCAAATGTCTTCTTTCTCAACATGCTCCCTAATAAAATGATACTTAATTTCTATATGCTTAGTCCTGTTATGTGAAACAGGATTCCAAGCAATAGAAATTGCACTTGTAGAATCACAATATAGAGGAGTTCTACTTATCTTAATGTCATAGTCTTCAAATTGATGTTGTATCCATAGCAATTGAGCACAGCAGCTACCTGCTGTAATGTACTCTGACTCTACAGTGTAGATAGCAACACTAGTCTGTTTCTTGCTGCTCCATGACACTAGTCTTCCACCTAGGAATTGACATGTACTAGTGGTACTTTTCCTATCTTCCTTGCAGCCTGCAAAATCTGTATCTGAAAATTCGGTTAGCTCAAAATCTCTATTCCTAGTGTACCATATACCAAGATCTGGTGTCCCCTTAAGATACCTTAAAATTCTCTTTGCAACAGAATAATGAGATTCTTTAGGGCATGTCTGATACCTAGCACAGACACATGTAGCATACATGATGTCAGGCTTACTAGCAGTCAAGTATAGAAGAGAGCCAATTATCCCCTTATACAAAGACTCATCAACAGGTTTCCCTACCCCATCTTTGCCTACATGCATACTTGACCCCATTGGAGTTCTCATGGTGGAGCATTCTCCATACCATATTTCTTAATTAACTCCCTTGTGAACTTAGACTGGGATATGGACAAGATATCATCAGTCTGTCTTACTTGGAGTACCAAGAAGAATTTTAGCTAACCCATACTGCTCATCTCAAACTTCTCTTGCATAAGTGTTGGGTTTTGCATCCACAATAACCCAAATTTATATGAAGTCACCCTTGAACTAAGATGAATTAAGTTTGTATTTGATGCTCTTTTTAGTTGAGTGTTTGTAGGACTTATATGCCAAGTGCAGACCAATATCAGAGTACAATGAGTCTCCAAACACAGGACCATACAATGTAATCCCGCATTGTATGATCCATGGTGTTGACTCATGTATAGCCTCTCTATTGGGATACACTTCCTTTTCAAGCACTAAGGGCATGGATGTAAATTTGGATGATGTGTATTCCTGAAGAAATTATATTTTCAGACACAAAGAAATTCTAAGTGTTTTTCTCGAGTATTAAGTTTTGTTCTCGAGAAGAACTAGAGTAAGTTCTCGAGTAATACTCATCATATATTCGAGTGACAGAAGTTGTTCTTGAGAAAGCATCTTACTGTTCTCGAGAAAGACTTATGTACTCGAGTACTTCATGACTCTTCTTCTCGGGTTACTTTCCTTCAGTCAGAATTTCTCAATGTCTTTTTCTCGAGAAGACTTTGATTAGTTCTTGAGATGGCTATGTCTATTTCTCGAGTAATGTCTACTGTACTCAAGTAGAAGTCTTCTTGTTCTCGAGTACCAACTTTTCTTCTCGAGAACAATATTTATTTTTCTCGAGTACTTTCTTTCTTTCTCGGGATCGCTGTTTTCCACCTCCACATTTTTCACTAAGTCCTTTTCTCGAGTACAATACTTCCTCTCGAGAACTGATGTTGTTTTCTGAGAAATTTTCTTAAGTCCAGACTATCGTGATTTTCAAATATGACTTGATGTGATTGGTCCACATGACCATCATTAATCATAATTATGATCGTTAGGGATATCTTATAAAATTTCTTGTCATTCTGACCAACCCTAAGACGTGAAAGAAGAAATTCTAAGAATTCTTAATCCCTAATTGTCTTTCCTAATTCGGAAGCCGCCGCTCATCATGATCATCGCCAAGGTCTTTCAATCAATAACGATTCAGAGAAGTCGACTTGCAGATCTAGATCTTCTACAATCTACACATCCTCTTCTTGATCTTGTGAGTCCAGAAATTTCAGATCAAGGATCTAGCCGAGTCTTCTTCAATATATTCTGACAGAGCCGCAAAGTTCAAGAAGGAAGACCTAGGCAGAAATTTCCAAATCTGAGAGATTTTACTGTTTGTATTTCTTATTTCAAATCTATTCTTGTAGGAGATTATTCTTTGAGTGTACAAGCTTTGTTCTCTGAGTTGTTGTAGGAAGTTTTTATCTTCCGAGTGTAGATCTGTTTTGTGGATCGAGTTGTAGGAACATTGTTTCGAGTAGTAGGATTGTTTTCAATCCGAGATTAGTGGAGTAGCCGAGTCTAGTGCATTGATAGATCGGTGAGTGGAAAGTGGATGTACCCAAGGTTGTGGAACCACTATAATTCTTGGTGTTGTCTGTGATTGCTTGATTATTTTTCTGTGTATAGATCGCTAAAATTTTTATTCCGTAAAAGACGCAACTCACATATTCATCCCCCTTTAGGTGATTTAGGTAGACATCTTAAACATTTTTCAATTGGTATTAGAGGTAGGTTGATCATTAAAAGGTTAACACCTTGATCAGATCTGCCCCAAGTGTTCTATTGAGTTATCCAAGCATGGACAAAGCCAAGGATTTTGCTAAGCTTCATTTTGTGTACAAAGACCAACCTTCCCATGTGGAAAAAAAGGATTAAGTTTTTCATGAAAGATGTGGATCCAAGGATCTTCATGATTGTTGAAGAAGGTCCTCATGTTCTCATGACCGTCTCCACTATAGATCCTACCAAGAAAGTTCCTAAGAAGTTGATGGATCTTGATAAAGATTAGATTGCACTTGTCTCTTTAGACAAGAAGGCCAAAAATATCATCGCAAGTGCAGTCGATGATTCTATGCTGTAGAACCTGATTCACTGCCAATCCGCTAAGGAAATGTGGCAGTCTCTCATCATCTTGATGGAAGGCACTGAAGAAGTTAGGGATGACAGGATATCCCTTCTAAATCAGAAATATGAAGCTTTCCGACAAGGAACCAAGGACTCAATTGCAGATACCTTTGAAAGTTTCTTCAAGATTGTTAATGGCCTAAGAGTATATGGTCGGGTCTTCAATAATGGAGAGCTGAATGACAAATTTCTCAGGTCCCTGACTAAAGAGTGGGACAACAAAGTCTGTGCTTTCCGGGAGTTTTGCAAGCTGGCAGAGACTAACCCTTAGAATCTCTTCGGAAAGTTAATGTCATATGAGCTGCAAATCAATTCAAGAAAAGCTGAAGAAGAGAAAATTCGGTTATCATCTAAGGAGAAGTCTGTCGCACTGAAGGAAGACAGCTCAAGGAAAGCCAAAGCTGCATCACCTGCTCCTGCATAGGAAGATAGTGAAGAAGAAACCTCGGAGCCAAGTACCTCAGGCTCAGAACTATCTGAAGGAGAGTTCTCTCTACTCTCAAGATAGTTCATGAAATTCTTGAACAAGATGAAGCAATGGAGAGGCAAGGATTCCTCATTTAGAAGATCACGTCACGATGGTGATTGCTACAAGAAAGGCTCAAGTAGCAAAGACAGGTATACCTCTAAACAGAACAAACATAATTCTACTAACATTGTTTGCTACTGTTGCAATAAGCCAGGTCACATTATTGTTGATTGCCCTCACAATAAGAAAGAGGGTGGAAAAAGAGAGGAGAAGAAATCTTCTTAAGACAAGAAGAGACCCGAAAGAAGCCTAGTAGCCAAAAAGGGCAAGACTCTCAGCGACTCTGACTCATCTGAGCCAAGTGAAGAAGAGGAAGCCTACTTTGGGCTAATGGCACAAACTGATGAAGAAGAAGAACCCCAGTTCACTGGGAAGGTAAACTCTCATACTCCTCTTTCTGAATCAGATGTTTCTGATCATGATCATGAGGACAGCTCTTCTGATGATGAGTATGAACTCATTGCCCAATATAAGGAGTTAATCAAGGCATATGACAAATGTCGAAAAGTCATGAAAACTCGGCCAAAGAGATTAAATCTCTCAAGGCTGAAGAGAGCACTCTGAGAAAGGAAGCTGTCAAGATGGACTCACTCAGAGAAGACTTAACTACTACTGTTGAAGAGTATAATAAGGCTCTCGAGCACCTAGATCTGAAGGAGAAGATCATCAAAGAATTGGAAGAACGGCTTGAAGCGGAAAAGAAACTTATTGAAAGTTTCTCCAAGCCCAAGACTGTCCTTCCTTTGGTTGCTGAATTTTCAGCTCAGGCCAAAGGTGCTGGCATAGGCCATGTTGGTGCTCCATGTAAATCCTCTAGAAGAAATAAGGCTCAAAGAAAGAATAAGGCAGCCAAGAAGGCTTTGGCCAAGGAAAAAGGGGAAAGCTCCTCAAGATCAGACGTCATTCAAAAAGGTTATCTTTCCAACCAACGAGTTTGATCTTGATTCGTCCTACGGTCACTTTTCTAGGCCTACTTATGTAAAGCCCAAGTCTCATTACCAAGGATGGACCCGTCCCCGGGACTTTGGTGAGAGTGTCTTCAAGGCACCTTATGAAGAGATTACTCTTCAGAGCTATGGCCCTTATAATCATGGTCATAACATCAAGAAGGCACCAAAAGTTAAGCTTGTTGTGGATAAGCCTCTTAAGGAGAAGAAGCCATGTGAATTCCATCACCATGAAGCTTCTACCTCCAAGAATGTTGCCCCAGCTAGTCCACACCCCAAGAGGTCAAGCTGGAGAAATTTAGGCAAAGATACAAAAGGTTTGACTGTTGGTCCTGTGGAAAAATTTGTCACTTTGCCTTTGATTGTTGGTTTAACTCTAGAAATTATGTAACTCCTTAGGTAATTAATGTGAGAAAGACCGTTCATAATGTTAATACATGTAGGGGGAGTTTGCTAACTAGAGACCAAGGACCAAAACAAGATTGGGTTCTTAAGGAAAACTGATTTGTGATTACAGGTATGTCCAAAGACCGCCAAAACTCATATCTGGTATTTGGACAGTGGATGCTCTCGGCATATGACCGGGACAAGAAGCCTTCTCCAGAATAACTCACCAGTCATGAACGGGCTAAAGGTCATATTTGGAGGTTCTGATAGAGGAATTACTAAAGGCTACGGTATGATTACAAATGGTAGTGTATCTTTTTCAGATGTGGCTTATGTTGAAGGATTGGAACACAATCTCATAAGCATAAGCCAACTCTGTGATAAAGGATACATCGTAGAATTTTATGCAGACAAGTGCTTGATAAAATCGGTAGATAATCTGGAAATGACTCTATCAGGCACTCGTAGTAGGAATATCTTTTGTTTGAATTTTATTTGCATAGACTCTTCTACACCAGTGTGTCTTTTGGCAAAAGATAGTGCATCTCTTGGTGACCAATCGCACAAGAGATTAGCACATATTAATTTAAAAACTATTAATAAATTATTTTCTCTTAATTTAGTACGTGATGACCCAAATGTCAAGTGCGCTAATGATAGACCTTATCACGCAGGTGTAAAAGGCAAGCAAACAAGGGCTACCTTTAAAAGAATTATTGGCAAAGACTCTAATAGGTGCTTACACCTACTTCATATGGACTTGTTCAGTCCACTGCAAGTTAGAAGTTTGGGAGGTAAGGATTATACATTGGTTGTTATTGATGATTACTCGTGCTTTGCGTGGGTGTTCTTTCTAAAACAAAAGTCAGATACTTTTGACATCTTTACAAATTTTGTCAAGTAGATCAAGAATGAATACAACTGTTCTGTAGTCAAAATCAGAAGTGACAATGGAACTGAGTTCAATTTTGGGTCCATGACAGAATTTTGTGAAAGCCTAAGTATCTTTCATGAGTTTTCCTCTCCTCGTACTCCTCAACAGAACGGAGTAGCTGTGAGAAGGAATAGAACACTTATAGAGGCCTGCAGAACCATGTTGAGTGATGCCTCACAACCGGAATATTGCTAGGATGAAGCTGTCAACACTGCATGATACGTGCAAAATCGAGCACTCATAAACAAGAACCATAATAAGACACCTTACGAACTACTAAAGGGCAGAAAGCCGCCTATTACATATTTTAGAATCTTTCATTATAAGTGCTTCGTCCTTAACAATGGCAAGTATCACACTACTAAATTTAGTGAAAGAGCTTTGAAGGTATTTTAGTATGGTATAGTAGCCATAGTAAGACATATATGGTATTTAATAAGAAAACCCTAGTTGTAGAAGAATCTATTCATGTTGTATTTGATGAGACGAGCTTGCTGCAAGGCAACTCTTCTAGTGTGTTTATTAAAGATGCAGGTTCAAAGATGAAAGAACTTAACTTGGGTGAGCCGACTAAAGAAAAAGGTGAAAAGTTCATCAAGATCACCACTCCAACCCCGATTGGAGAGGTTGATGATCAAGATGAAGAAATCATCCAATTTGATTAGGTCACTCTTGTGGTTGAAGAAACTCCAGATGCAAGGACTCTAGAGCTCAGACATCTGAAGGATCACCCAATGGACCAAATCATAGGAGATCCCAGGGATGGTGTCAGAACTCGTAGAGGTACAGCTAATGAGAATTTATATTTGAGTTTTCTCTCATAGGTTGAACCGAAGAAGTTAGAGGAAGAAAACTTAGACGCGTCATAGATAATGGCTATGGAAGAAGAGTTGAATCAGTTCAAGCATTGTCAAGTCTGAAAGCTTGTTCCAATACCCAAAGGGAAGAATGTTATCGGAACAAAGTTGGTCTACAGGAATAAGATGGACGAGGAAGGTACAATCATAAAGAACAAGGCTAGACTCGTCGCCCAAGGATACAGACAAGAAGAAGGAATCAACTTCGACCAGACATTTGCTCCAGTGGCAAGGCTGGAGGCAATCAGGTTATTTCTAGCATATGCTGCACTTAAGGGCTTCACTGTCTATCAGATGGATGTGAAGTCTGCCTTCCTTAATGGTGACATAAAGGAAGAAGTGTATGTTGAAAAACCTCCCGGTTTCGTTGATCCTAACTTTACTGATCATGTCTTTCTCTTATTTAAAGCCTTGTATGGTTTGAAACAAGCTCCTCGAGCTTGGTATGAGACGATGTCTAACTTTCTCTTTGAGAACAAGTTCACAAGAGGAAAGATAGATAAGACATTATTTCTTAGGGAAATAAAAGGCAAGATTTTGCTAGTGCAAATCTATGTCGATGACATCATCTTTGGCTCTACTGACGACAACCTCTGCAAAAAGTTTTCTAAACTTATGCATGGGAGGTTCTAAATGAGCAGTATGCGAGAGCTAAAGTATTTCTTAGGACTTCAGGTGAAACAATCTGTAGATGGAATTTTCATCTCTCAGATGAAGTTCACCATTGAGTTAATTAAGAAATTTGGAATGGATAACGCAACCTCTATGACCAATGGGTTCAACTATGTCTCTGGACAAGGATGAGAAAGGAAAACCTTTTGATGAAACCAAGTACAGAAGCATAATTGGATCCTTGCTCTATCTTACTGCTAGTAGACCGGACATAATATTTTCAACATATGTATGTGCTAGATTTCAAGTGAACTCTAAGAAATCTCACTACACTGCTGCAAAGCAAATTTTGAGATATCTTAAAGGTACACCGAATCTTGGCTTATGGTACCCAAGAAGTAATGCCAGTGAACTAATTGGTTTCTCAGATGCAGATTTTGTAGAAAGTTAAGATGATAGAAAGAGCACTTCCGGGACTTTTCAATTCCTTGGAAGAAGACTCATTTCTTGGAGTAGCAAAAGCAGAATTGTGTCGCAATTTCAACGTTCGAGTCATAATACATTTTTGCAAGAAGTTGTTGTGCACAATTATTTTGGATAAAGCACCAACTTGAAGATTACAACCTAAAAGTCGAAGACATTCCTTTGTTTTGCAACTCCTCTAGTGCGAGTGCAATAGCCAAAAACCCAGTCTCTCACAGCCAAACAAAGCGCATAGAGCTGCGATACCACTTCATTTGGGAGCATGTGGAGCATGGGGACATAAATCTATAATATGTCCCAACTAACAGGCAAATTGCAGATATTTTCACGAAGCCGCTAGACGAGGCCAAGTTCTCATTTTTCAAAACAGAACTTGGAATGCTCAACAAAGAAGAATAGAGAAGGAGGAGTCATAACATAGCTCATAGATCAAAAAACACATCAAAAAGTCAAAAATTTCTCAAGTCCAGACCTCATCTCTCGAGTAAGAATGTAATTACTCGATTACTTCCTTGGACTACTCGATAAATTTCTCGAGTCATACCACTCGAGTAATGAGACTCTTCTCGAGAAGCGCCAAGATGTCACTCAAGTACTATCATTCTCTCACTCGAGTAAACCTGGTCCACTCAAGAAATAAGACAAAAAAAAATTTCGACTTCAGTTCAAATTTCTATATTTTCAGCCAGAATTTTATACCGCCTCATTCCAGGTATTTTAAATGTTATTAATATCATTTTTCATCAAATTTAAAGGTTAGTATAAATAGACTTAGGTCCAATAAAATCATATTCCAGATTTCAAAACCCTTCCACTCGAGAAAACCGTTTCGCCTTCTCCGTCTCCGCCGTCTGCCATAAGCCAGATTCTCCAGTCCAGGCTGCAAAGGCTCATGACCATCTAATCTTTTTGGATAGGACTCCATCTCCCTCTCTACCTCATATTTCTATCACATCTAGTGCAACTGCTAAGGGGGAGCCTGCTCCATCAGTTCAAGAAGAAAGGATTCCTATGCCTACTGCTGCTCTAAGCACTGCAACTCCATATGAGTCCCTATTAGATGCTCAAGTGCAAAAGAACATTCTCTCCACTGAAGAGGATATCACAAGAATGATAGAGGAGCTTACATCTAAAGAGCCTCTATCCTCTATTCCTGAAAATCCCCCATCATCCTCCAAGTCCCCTGAACAACCAGCAAAGTCTCCTTCTCCTCATCAACACAAGTCTCCTGAGACTAAATAAGAGAAATCTCTTGAACATCTACATGATGATGAAGTTGTTTCTATTAATGATTCAGAAGATGACACTCCTCCAGAAGATGCTGAACCAAGTCTCTCAAGTCTTAACTTCACTATTCCCTCCCTGCTGCCCTCAGATGCTGAAAATGAGGACAACACTGTCCACAAGAAACTTCCATCTACCTCAACAGTTGTAATTGAAGAGATCCTTCCATGGAAAGACCCTGCTGTGCCTCCTCCATCTACTTAACCTATAGAGGTCTTCCCTGAAGTCCATATTCTTAATAAAATTGAAGCTATGCTTGCTGCATAGAGACAATACTTTGATGAGTCTCTGAAAATTGTAACTGAAAAGGTGACTATCTTAGAGAAAGAAATGAGTCGTGGATTTTCTGAAATCCAGAACAACACTGATGGACTCAAAAGGATCTTCCAAATTGGAGGAAAAGCTTTAGATCATACCATAACAAGAATTGGTAATGTGATGGAACAATCAGTCACCCTTGTTAATAATCAGATTCAGCTTGAAAAGAATGTCGAAAAGAGAAACTTCAAAACCAGTGAAGAAGTTGGAACCTTTAAGGAAGATGTGATCGGCAACATCACCCTAAAAGTCAGAAAGGGGGAGGATAAGGTGAAAGAACTATTGGAAAAATAAAGTCAATCCTAGAAAAGTCAGTTGGAAAATCAAGTGAAAGAGATCCTGACATCTGTGCTTAAGGAATTCAAGAATACAAAGCTTTATACATTTGACACAACAGTATGGATGCACAATCAACTATATCCTAAGATGCCCATGGATCTTACTGCACCCCCTCCTGCACATTTGGATGTTAACATTCCTACTTTCTCTCCTCCTCCAGAACACTTTGAAGGACCACCTCCAAGACATTTTGAAGGACCACCTCAAGACTACTGTGAAGGACCTCCTCCTGGGGAATATGAACAAGTTTAGGACTTAGATCAAATAGGTATGCCTTCTCAACCTCCAGAGATTCAGAAAGCCAAAAGAAGGAAATTTGGGGATGGAGCGTCAGCTAGCAGATCAACCCCAAATCCTGAAGCTACAAAGATTAGAACTCAAGAGTTTACTGAAGTGTGGAGTCCAACCTCCAAATCCCTTATTCTTGACACTCTAAAGCTGGTCCTTGATTTTAATGAATCCACAAGCCTTCTGATGGACCCCGCGCACAGACTCTTATTTGGGTGGTTAGTTCGATGAGTCGACCGTCGCAGACTGGTAGAAAATTGAAGTTTCTAATGAAAGGAGGCAAGTGCACCTATCGCATGTAGTACTCGATATTCGGGAGAATACCGAGGTCGTATTGTTCTCGGGGATGGGTTGATTATTCCTACTCCTCCAGAGGGACTATTATTTTATTGAAAGTAAGGTGGATTTTTTTTGTCACTAACAACAGAAATAAAAGAAAGCTGAAAATTACTTAAGTTATTCGATGACGGGTTAACGCTCGGCACCGAATCGGATTAAGACTAAAATAATTCTTAATAATTATTGAACTTAGTTTTCAAATTAATAAAAGGCAACATGGCCGTGGAGGTTCCACAAATATGAGCACACCTATCTCTCGGTAATATCGCTCACCTAAACACTAAGACTATTCGACCGAACATTAGTCCGACGAAGGATTCCTCTTAACGCCCGCTTTACGCTAAGAACCCCGTTATTGGGTGGGGAACCCAATCCGATAGAACTACGCTTCTTCTGTCTCGAGGGTATGTACGCAATTCTATTTACCCAAGGGGGATCGGTCCATACGCATGGCCTCTCGGCTAGCTAGCGCATGGATAACGAAAATAGAGCCCACGCATCGATTATGTGGTCCTATGCATCGTTAACCTGGGGTAAACCTTAAGTCCTAATATTAAAGTGAAAATAAAGAACTTTAATTATTTCAAATCATTTTATGTCCTAATTCTCTTCGATGCCAAGGGCTAAAGACGATTAGCCACTCATCGGCATGGGGACGGCTTTATGGTTTTAATGAGGCGCGAGTTTGAAACTAAACACTAAACGATTATAAGAAGAAGACATAAAATAACAAACATTTAGATAAAATTGAAAAGCTAATTAAAACGAGAACTCACGCACACTTCGAAACCATAAAATAAAGTAAAGACAAGTCCTACTCGAATAAGTAGGCGGTAAATGAAAACACGCCATTTAACTCTTAACGAGTAGGCGGAAATAAATGTGTGTACAAGTTCTACTCAAATGAGTAGACGGTAAATGACAAGTCCTACTCGAATGAGCAGGCGGTAAATGAAAACTTGCCATTTAACTCTTAACGAGTAGGCGGAAATAAATGTGCACATGCACACACTCAACATGAATTGAAAGAAAGCAATAAAATTATCTCCTACACACACGCACTCTACATAATTTGAGAAAAGCAATAAAATTATCTCCTACACACACGCACTCTACATAATTTGAGGAAAGCATGAAAATAAAGCATGAAAAGTTATTCTCATACACTCACACACACAAATTAAAAACAAAATTAAAGTTACCTAAAAAATAAAAAAAACATTTATATGCTTAGAATTTGTTAAAAATACATAAAAAGATGAAATAAAAAATAAAAGAGCAAAAGTTTTTGGGAATTATAGTTAAAATCAAAGGTGCTCAAAAATTAAAATTATAACTTTTTCATTCTTAAGAGTTCATAAAAGTGAAGAAAAAGTAAAAAAAAAAAATTAAAAGGAAAAAAATTTACAACTTAAACAAAGACTAAGTTAAAGAAAATAAAAATCACTTTTGAAATAACTTTTACAAGTTCATTAGGATGGAAAAGTTGCAATTTTTAAAGTATGATAAAGGCTAAAAAAACTATCCTAACACATTTGCATAAGGAAAACAATAGAAATGAAAACATCACTCACAAACACACATACACTTTTTCATAAAGAGAAAAAACTAGGAATAACAAAGGGATAAAATGAAGAAGAAAGTGGGCACACAAGTTCATTTCAAAGTTATGTAAGAAGAGAAAAGCTATCATTTTTATTGCTATAATAAAACTATTACAAAGTTGTTACAAAGCTAAAGCTAAAGCAAAAACAAACATAAAGGAAGGGGGGAGAAATCTCCTTACATGGCTATGGAATCACCAAGGGCAGCCCACAAAAATACAATAAAATGGCTCAAAAAAGTGAACCCTTGGACATTACATAAAATTTTTAGGACATGCCCTAGTCACGGGCATGTCGGGGGGCGTGTCACAGTTGCCGTGTTTGACTTGACAAAATCTGGCGAGCTGGCTTTTTTCTAGAAGCTTCGGGATGGGACACGTGTCCGACATGGGCGTTTCGTGCTTGGACACGGGCGTGACATGCTGGCGTTGAGTTTCGAGTTAATGTCATTGAGTGGCGTTGAGAGGTGAACAGTAAAAGCGTTGAGTGGCTGCTAGCGTTGAGTGGCTGACACGGGCATATCGGTCAGCATGACACGGGCGTGTTCTGCTCGGGTTGATGAAGGCGTTGAGAGGCGTTGAGTGTTGAGTAGATAGCGTTGAGTTGAGCTAGTGACACGGGCGTGTCGGTCATGGAACACGGGCATGTCAGGTCAATTTTTCACCATTTTCTTAAATTTTTCTGGAATCAAAATTAAGCAAAGTTTGAAATAGTATTTAAAAAAAGGAAGCAATTTATTGAATAAAACTAACTAAAAAGGCAAAAATAAACTAAAATGACTTAATAAAAAATACTATAAAATAGGTATATTTACAACTTATCACCTTCACTACAGCTCAGATGAATGGGGATTATATGAAAAGTCTCTTACTAAAAGAAGAATATATGACAGAATTTATGGAAGAAACAATCCCAAGGATCCACCTAGACCTCCAAAATACTTCCCCAAGCCCTTTAGCTACCAAAAGAGACAATAGGAGAAAATTGAAAGACAGCAACCTCAACAGGATCTGTAGAAGCTAAAGATATTTTGAAAGTTCATTCTTTTGAAATTGTGGAATTAAAATTATCTTGGACAAATTTCTATTTATATGAACTTTTAATTTTGCTGATCTGACTTTACTCATAATAGCTTTTTATTCTGCTTATCAAGCTATTAGTTTCTTTATTTGTTTTTCTCTTGATGTAATTCACCTTAGTGTAAAGGGTTCTAACTTATATAAATAGGGGGAGATTTTTGGGTTTTGCATCCGCAATAACCCAGATTTGTATGAAATCACCCTTGAACTAAGATGAATTAAGTTTGTATTTGATGCTAGTTGAGTGTTTGCAGGACTTATATGTCAAGTGTAGACCAATGTCAGTCTATAATGAGTCTCCAAACACAGGACCATACAATGTAATCCCTCATTGTATGATCCATGGTGTTGACTCATGTGTAGCCTCTCTATTGGGATACAGTTCCTTTTCAAGCACTAAGGGCATGGATGGAAATTTGGATGCTGTGTATTCTTGAATAAATTATATTTTCCGACTCAAAGAAATTCTAAGTGTTTTTCTTGAGTATTAAGTTTCATTCTCGAGAAGAACTAGAGTAAGTTCTCGAGTAAGACTCATCATATATTCGAGTGATAGAAGTTGTTCTCGAGAAAGCATCTTGATGTTCTCGAGAAAGGCTTATGTACTCGAGTACTTCATGACTCTTCTTCTCGGGTTACTTTCCTTCAGTCAGAATTTCTCAAAGTCTTTTTCTCGAGAAGACTTTGATTAGTTCTCGAGATGGCTATGTCTATTTCTCAAGTAATGTCTGTTGTACTCGAGTAGAAGTCTTCTTATTCTCGAGTAGCAGCTTTTCTTCTCGAGAACGATATTTGTTTTTCTCGAGTACTTTCTTTCTTTCTCAAGATCTCTATTTTCCACCTCCATATTTGTTAATAAGTCCTTTTCTTGAGTACAATACTTCCTCTCGAGAACTATTGTTTGTTGGTACCCTAGTTTGATTTGAGTTTAGTCTTCTCCTTTTGTCCCTTGACCCAAGAAATATCTATGGTCAATGGTTAGTGGTCTAGCTGTAGAGTCCCCGCTTTTCCAGATAAAGAATTTGGTTAAGTAGTTTTTCGTTCGACTATAGTCGAACGCCGCTCGACTATTGTCGACTAACTGTTCGACGATCATCTATCAGTTGCTCGACGTTCTGTCTGCGAGGATAGTTCGACTATTGGTTGATAGTTCGACTATCTGTGTGCTTTGATAGTTCGACTATCTGCTTGGATAGTTCAACTATCTGATAGCTCGACTATCTGTTTGATAGGTCGACTATCTGCGTTGTTTGATAGCTCGACTATCTGTTGATAGATCGACTATCTACTTTCTTCTGATAGCTCGACTATCTGTTGATAGTTCGACTATCTGTCGTTCTCTGATAGCTCGACTATCTGTTGATAGTTCGACTATCTGTTCTGCGTTGATAGTTCGACTATCTGTTGATAGGTCGACTATCTGTTCTCGCTTGGTAGTTCGACTATCTTCTTTGATAGTTCAACTATCTGATAGTTCGACTATCTGTTGATAGTTCGACTATCTGTTTGCCTTTGATAGTTCGACTATCTGTTGATAGTTCGACTATCTGTTTCGCTTTGATAGTTCGACTATCTATTGATAGGTCGACTATCTGATAGTTCGACTATCTTCTGATAGTTCGACTATCTGTTGTGATGGTTCGACTATCTCCTTTGATAGTTCGACTATCTGGATCGTTCGACTATCTGTCCGATAGCTCGACGATCTTCGTTCTTCGGTCGACGATCTCCTAGGGTCGTTCGACGTTTTCTGTCTGCCTTTATATTTTGTATTTATTTATTATATTTAATTAATTAATATATTATCTGGCATGTTATTTCAGTTGTTTTATGATAATATTTCCAGGCAATATCTGCTCCATCCCTTCTGCCTGAGTAAAATCTTTTCAGATAAAGTTGTTTGTCTTATTAGCTGACATTGTATTTTACTTTATCTGCTGTCAGTCCTTTATAGCCGTTAGACTGAAAAGTCTTTCTTCTGCTATAAAGAGTTTGTTTCTGATGTGACTTTATTTAGTACTTTATTATCAGATTGCTTCCTGCAGCTTCTTCGAAAGAGGTTTATTCCTTTTATAGAATGTTTTTGCTGCAGAGATTGTTTGTCTTTTTGATATTTGCAGCCCAGGTCTCAAGTTTCAGAAGAAGACAAACAATTCAAATTGAAGAGAGCCGTTGCTTGTTGCTGTTATAAAAGGAATCCTTTGGAGAAGGATTTCAGCTAGCTAACCAGTTATTCATTTAAGCATTCAAGCCTTCTTCAAGACCAAGTTTTCTGCTCTCAGCAATTTCCATTCATCTGAGAAGTGTTAAGCTCTTCTGTTCTTCTTCAACCTGAGTTCTCATATTCCAGGAAGTTTAGACTCAGAGTTCTTTTGAAGAAGAAGACAGCTGCTTGAAGATTTCTAATTTTATTATTTATTATCTTCTTGTAGTTTTTCCTTCAGATCTTTCTGAAGAGTTTTCTGCACTGAAGCAAGACTTCACCTGGACATTTTTGAGCCAGGGGGAGCCTTGATTCTTTAGAGCTTTCTAGCTCAGTGCAAGTCTTTGTGCTTCTCTAATCTATTGTAAAATAGAGAAGACATCTTAACCTTCTTTCCCCCTCCTGTACAGGGTTATTACTCCCTTCAAAAGTATCCCTTGGTGGCAGGGCACCTGATCAAAAACTTGTGTTCGGTTTTTTAGACACCTGATCAAAAGTCTAAAGGGTTTCTAGATCTACCTGAAGCAGATCCTGTTGGTGGCAGGACACCTGATCAAAAACCTGTAGTGGATTCCTACCTTGTTGGTAGAAGAGTGGACGTACCCAAGTTGTTTGGGGAACCACTATAAATTCCTTGTGTCATCTGGTTTGCCTTGTTTAATTCCTGCATTGTGGCTGTGATTAGATATAACTAGGTTGCTAGTTGCTGATTAGGATTTCCAAGCCTTAACTGTAATTACAGTTAGCTTGAGTTTGTGCACAACACTTGTGTTAGGCTTTAGGGTTATTTCCATATCTATAATCTTTTCATTCCGCATTTCACTCCAAGGGAGTTGGGTAGACTATTAAGTTTTGTCTAGTGCAAAATTTGACAACTCTATTCACCCCCCTTCTAGAGTAGTATCTATCCCTTCACTTTCAATTGGTATCAAAGGGAGGTTGTCTGACTGAATAGGCTAACACCTAAGTCACAAGATCCTGATAGATACCAAAGCTTATAGATATTCACTATCATGGCCCAGTCCAAGGATTACTCTAGCACCAGACCTCCAGCATGCAACTTAGCTAAGTTTGGCATCTGGAAGGCAAGGATAAAATTATATATGAATTCTATTGATGAAAGCATCTTTGCTTCTATTTTGTCAGGACCCCCAAGAGCACCTGCTGCTGCTACTGCCTCATCATCTGATATGAGTGCAGTGCCTCCTCCAGATTACAATGATGAGTACAAGAAGGCAAAGATAGCAGATGCCAAGGCGATGAACATTCTGGCTCAGACAATGTCTGATGAGGTATTCCAGAAGGTAGCTGACTGCTCTTCAGCAAAAGCTATGTGGGATACACTGAACCAGATTGTAGCTGGTTCAGCTGATGAAAGGAAGGACAGAAGGTCCAACCTTATCTCATAATATGAGAACTTCAAGAAAACTGATGCTGAATCAGTTGAAGCCATGTACACCAGGCTCAGCTCAATCATCAATGAGCTGAGGACCCTTGACAAGGACATATCATTGACAGAGGTCAATGATAAGATTCTTATGTGCTTCCCTAGCACATGGGATCTAAGGATCTGGCCCATCAAGGAAGCCAGAAGTACAAATGAGATCTCCACTGAAGCTCTTCTCGGCAAGGGAAGCAGAAGCAGAAGCAAAGACCCCTACTCCAATAAGAAAAGAGCAATCTCTAGCTCTTAAGGCTGCTGATGCTTCTGAAGGCAGCCAATCAAATGAGGAACTAATGGCATTATTTGCCAAGAGGTTTCTCAAGATGGGGAGAAAGGAATTCAGAAAGAAGTCTTCACGCTATGAAGACAAACTAAGGTATGACCGTTCACCTGCTAAAGAAATTATCTGTTATGGTTGCAGGAAGCCTGGACACATCTTACCAGATTGTCCAGAGGAGAAGAACAAAGATAAGAGGAAAGAAAAGGAGCAGCACAGGAAGCACTCCAAGCCATCCTCCTACAAGAACAAGAAGAAGGAGAGAGGTTTCATTGCTGAAACCTGGAGTGATTCTGATGAAGAATCTTCCTCCTCTAGCTCCAGTGAGGATGAGGAAGAGAAGAAGGCAAAGGAAGTTTTCCTGATGGCAATAGATGCCTGCAGCAATCACTCAGCTGTAGAGAGTTCAGATTCAGAAGAAGAAATGCCAACAGAAGATGAGGTACTATCTTCTTATGACTTCACTTCTGAAGAATTTAAATTAGATTTTAAATCCTTATGCTTAGACTTAATTAGTTCAAAAAAAGAGATTAAAGAACTTAGAAATAAGTTAGCTGACTCAGAATTAATTGCTACAGAAAATATTAGGTTAAAGAAAGATCTCACTACTTGTAGTGAAGAAATTAAATTTCTTAAAATAGAGTTAGCTAAGTCTAAAAGGTTAGAGGAATCTCTAAATGGTAGAAGCCTTAAGCTGTTAGAGATAACCAGCATGACTAACACTAGGTCAGGCAATAACAAACTAGGCTTAGGAGCTTCTCCCAGTGAACCCCCAGTTATTCTTAAAAATAATCTTTCAACTCCAGTGAACTTCGTTTCAGCTAGTGGAATGAAGAACACTGAGCAAGTAAATCAAGTTAACAAAACTTTAAATAAAGCTAAGAGAGAAAAGAGAAAGAAATTTTTTAAAGAAATGCAAAGAGCGTCGAACGCTGCTCGACGATCGGAAGCTCAATGGTCGAACGAAGCTCGACGATCTGAGCGCCCATCGTCGAACGTCGATCGACGTTTTCAATATGATTTTCAAAATCATAATCAAACCCGTAGAAACCTAAATGAAAATAGAAACCCTAGGTTTGTTGACCCATCATCTGCATGGAGAATCCCACCTAGGAGATCTCACCCATTAGGTTATCACCCTCAGCCTGCATTTTCATTTATTTCTAGCTTTTCTTATGTGAAAAACAAGGGACCCAAGGTTACCTGGGTCCACACTGTCTAAATAAATGTCTTGCAGGTGAAGTCCTATCCTATCACTCAAAATAAGTGGTATTTGGATAGTGGATGCTCCAAGCATATGACAGGAAATAAAGATCTTCTGTCAAAGTTCAAAGCTAAGCTCGGCCCAAAGGTGATCTTTGGAGATTCAAGTTGTGGTCAGACAGAAGGCTATGGCAGGATCACAATTGGAGATGTTACTTTCAAGAGAGTTGCATATGTGACAGGACTGAAGCACAATTTGATCTCAGTCAGCCAGCTATGTGATGCTGGCTACCAGGTTTCATTTTCTAACTCTTCTTATAATATTACTTTAAATAATAATATTGTTTTAGTAGCATTAGAATAGGTAATATTTATTTAGTAGATTTCAATTCAACTCATTCTGAAATCTGTTTATTTAATGAAGTAACAATTAATAATAATTCTTTGTGGCATAAGAGGCTTAGTCATGTTAACCTTAAAAATATATCTAGGTTATCTAAACACAACCTTGTTAGAGGTTTACCTTCTTGCCCCTACAAGAAGGAGAGCCTATGCAAGGCTTGTCAGCTAGGCAAGCAAACCAAAAACTCTTTTAAATCAGTAAATAAGATTGATTCTCCTAGAATCTTGTACTTATTACATTTGGACCTTTTTGGCCCAATAAATGTACAGAGTTTAGGAGGGAAGTATTACACCTTAGTAATTGTAGATGACTTCTCTAGGTTCAGTTGGGTTTTCTTTTTGAGAACTAAGGCTGATAACTTCAAAGCCCTTACAGACTTTCTACTATGTGTGCATACTGAGTACTCTACTCATGTGGCCTTGATCAGAAGTGAGCATGGTACTGAGTTTGACTCTCTTCTCATGCAAGAATTCTGTGAGAGAGAAGGTATCAAACATAGCTTCTCAGCTCCTAGAACTCCTCAACAAAATGGGGTAGTTGAAAGGAAGAACAGAACACTCATTGAAGCTGCTAGTACATTGTTGGCAGATGCTAACATGCCTCTCTCCTATTGGGCAGAAGCTGTTAGTACAGCCAATTATGTCTCGAATAGAAGTTTGATACACAAGCTTAAGTGTAAAACTCCTTATGAGTTGCTTAAAGGAAAGAAACCTAAAATTAATTATTTTAGAGTGTTTGGCTGTATTGTTTATATTCATAATAACAATAAAGAATATCTTAGAAAATTTGAAGCAAAAGCTTCAATGGGAATTATGCTTGGATATTCCCAAGTAAGCAAAGCTTATAGGGTTTATAACAAATCAACCTGTAAAATTGAAGAATCTGTGCATGTATCTTTTGATGAGTCTCAGATGTTTTACAAGGAGAAAGAAAATTCTCCTTCCTCTAGTTCATTGCAGGTACCTGATCCTACTCAAGAGATTCTTCAACTATCAACTCTTCAGATCACTGAATCAGACAGTGATGAAGACATTGCAGAAGCTGTTGTTGTTCCACCAACAGTAGATCAAATTCCTCCTGAGGAATTAATCCCAACTGTTGCTGAAGATCACATCCCACCTGCTGATATTGTCACACTTAGAGATCGCCCTACATCTCAAGTGATTGGAGACATATCAGCTGGTGTGCAAACAAGACACCAATTAAGACAGGATGTGATGCACGCTTGTTTCCTCTCACAGGTTGAGCCCCTCACCTTTAAAGATGCTGAGCTAGATCCCCACTGGATCATTGCTATGCAAGAGGAACTCAATCAGTTTGAGAGATGTAAAGTTTGGACTTTGGTTCCAAGACCTAAAGGCCAACTGATCATAGGCACCAAGTGGGTGTATAGAAACAAGTTGGATGCAAATGGAATTATTGTAAGGAATAAAGCTAGGCTTGTAGCTCAGGGCTACAGACAGGAGGAAGGTATAGATTATGACCAAACCTTTGCTCCTGTTGCAAGGCTAGAAGCTATAAGGATCTTCTTGGCCTATGCAGCCTACATGAAGTTTAAGGTGTTTCAAATGGATGTCAAAAGTGCATTCCTAAATGATGAGCTTAAGGAAGAGGTGTTTGTTGAACAACCACCTGGGTTTGTTTCTTCAATTCAACCCTCACATGTGTTCAAGTTGCAGAAAGCTCTATATGGACTAAAACAAGCTCCCAGAGCCTGGTATGAGACTCTAGCTAGTTTCCTTTTAGAGCACAACTTTACTAAGGGAGTAGTTGATAGAACCCTTTTCGTCAAGCATCACAAGGACACAATCCTGTTAGTTCAGGTGTATGTAGATGATATTATATTTGGCTCCACTGATCCCAAACTTTGCAAAAGGTTCTCTGACCTGATGCACTCTAAGTTTGAGATGAGTAGTATGGGTGTGCTGTCTTACTTTCTTGGTCTCCAAGTTAAGCAAGATGTTGATGGTATCTTCATCTCCCAATCCAAATATGCCAAGGAATTGGTAAAGAAATTTGTGATGGCTGATGCTTCAGCAATGCCTACACCTATGGCTACTAATGTAGTTATTGATTCTGATGATCACGGCAAGCCAGTTGATCAAAAGAATTATAGGGCCATTGTTGGTTCCCTATTATATTTAACTGCAAGTAGGCCAGATATAATGTTTGCTACATGCCTCTGTGCTAGATTCCAGGTCAACCCCAAGGAATCTCATCTGATTCTTCTCAAGAGAATCCTGAGATACCTGAAGGGATGTCCAAATCTAGGACTTTGGTACCCAACTGAGTCAGAATTTGAATTAATTGGATATTCTGATTCTGATTATGCTGGTTGCAGAGTTGACAGGAAGAGCACCTCAGGAACTTGTCAGTTCCTGGGAGAGAGATTGGTCTCTTGGTTCTGTAAGAAGCAGGCTTCTGTCTCAACTTCAACTGCAGAGGCTGAATATATAGCAGCTGCTAGTTGTTGTTCACAGATCCTGTGGATTCAAAACCAGCTTGTGGATTATGGTTACTCACACAAGAACACCAAAATCATGTGTGACAGTACCAGTGCTATCTCCATTGCACAAAATCCAGTGCACCACTCTAGAACGAAGCACATTGAGATTCGGCACCATTTCCTGAGAGATTGTGTGGAAAAGAACAAGATTTGTCTTGAGTTCATATCCACTGAGTTTCAGAGAGGTGATATATTCACCAAGCCCTTAGATGAACAGAAGCATCTGTTCTTTTTAGTTCAACTAGGCATGATCAATGGACGAGACTAAGTGTGACTATATCTGCCAATGTTGAAACCTGCTTGAAGATCGTCGAACGATGATCGAAGATCGTCGAACGGATCAAGCCTATCGTCGACCTCTGGTTAATGATAGCTTATCTGTTTGAAGATCGTCGACCGGCGTTCGAAGATCGTCTAACAGGTCGAGCTTATCGTCGATCTCTGGATGATGACAGCTTGTTATTTGAGAAGCCAGAAATAGTCGAACGATTGATCGACTACTCTGCTTCTGGGCCGATCGTCGAATGGCCGTTCGACCATCGGGTCCAGTATCTTTTTAATAGATCGACTATCTCTGGTCTAATATAAAGCCGATAGTCGACCTAGGTTAAAAGATCTTTTGTTTTATCGTCGACGGAGCGTGACTTTTCGCATTCTGTCTTCCCGCTTGCGATTTTCTGCCGCTTCGTCTCCCTCGTCATCTTCCGTCTTCTCCAGCTCCTTCAATGGCGATTTCTCCAGCAGTGCTAGCTGTTGTAAAGTTCGATGCAGGTTTCAGCGTCGATTTTGACGCATTCAGTTGCTGTGAAGCAGGGATTGTGGAAATTCTTCAGTTATGCCGAGATCAAGGTCTAGAAAGATTAATGTCTACAAGGATAAAGTTAAATGTTCCCGAGATTAAGGAATGGGCTTTCACTTCGTCCTCCACTGACGATTCGATGACTGGCACTATTGGCGGAGAAGAGGTAATTTTATCTCCCGCCATTCTGACTGATGTTTTTGGATTGATTAATGGCGAAGAAGATTATGAGCAAGATGCTCAAGAGTTTGGAAGAATGCTTACTGAGCTAGGACATGCCGAAGGCATTCCCTCCAAGCTGCTCAAGGTCAATTTCCCATTTAAGATTAAATTTCTTGCTGAGATAGTTGGAAAAGTGCTCCTTGGGAAGCACTCTGCTCATGACAACATTACAAGGCAACAATTTGCACTGATGTGTGCAATTGTTAATCAGAAAAGGATTGATTGGGCAGGAGTAATGTTCGATCTGATAAGGAAAAAGAACAGTAAGAAAGAGGTTACCCTAGGCAGGGTTATTGGAATTTTTCTGAAAGAGAAGTATCCCCAGCTGCTGATTTCAACTGCTACAACAATTAATGCAAGCAAGAAGATGGATCTGAATCTGTTCTCCAAGTGAAAGAGGACGTTTGTGAAGCCCGCTCTCACAGGGGTTGCTCCAGCGACATCAGAGAGCACTAGGACTGATTCAGTCGCTCCTCACCCTCAAGAAGCTGGCTCAGCTCATCTTTCCCTTCCATCATCTTCTTCTGCTATGCAGTCTGCTTCAGTTGCAGTTCCATCAACTTCAGCTGAAGTATGACTTTCTCCTTCTCCTGTTCGAGAAACAACCACGGTTGTTATTCCTTCTCCTCCAGCATCTCCTCTTCCTTCTCATCTGGCTAGGATATCTGCTCCTAGTTTTGATCTGTTAGGATCTGAGAGGATTCCAACACCTCCTCAGTCTCCTATTCAGTCTCCTATTCGCTCTCCAGATCATATTGATCTTCCAGCATCAATCCATCATTCTCCAGTTAACACTCCTGTTAACTCTCCAGCTCCATCTCCAATTCGATCTCCAGTCCACACCACTTTTCATCCTAACACTACAACCATCTCTGCTGCATCTCCATCCACTGCAATTCCATCATCTTTTGAAGTCACCCCAGCATTCATATCCAGCATTTTGGAGTTGATTACCCCTTCAATCAAAATCATGATTGAAGAGGCAATTGCTCCACTTGCCTCCTCCATTGCTACCTTGACTGCTACCATTCAATCCCTCTCTAAATCTGCTGAGTCCTCTTCTTCCAGGGGCCTGGTTTCAGTTCCCACTGAAATCAGGCAGGGGGAGATGTTCTGTGAAGATGTCTCAGAGCCTCCAGCCTCAGAGCTTCCAGCCTCCCTTCCAGCAGATCTTCTAGCGGTGACAGATTTAGTGATGACAGTTCAAGATGAATCAGTTTCAGTGTTATCTGACAAAGAAATATCTGATGCAGTTATGTTATCTGAATTTGCTGTAAAAGTCTGTTTAGAAGATCTCACCACTCCCTTGGTTGCCCGTTTCCTAGAAGGCATTATTACATCATATCTAGATGAATCCTGGGAGTTGGTAAAGTATGAAGGTAATTCACTCATCCGTTTTATTGACGAGTCAATTGATTTGCTAGCTTGTGAATACCTAGAAGGAATGATTTTAGCTTATTTAGCAGATTTGTGTTCATGAATCTACAGATTATATTAAAGAAGATATAGCTGCTCAGGTTATAGTAGTTGTTTCAGAAGCTGCTCCAGATGTTCCTGATGTTCAAGTAGATCCAGAACTGGATTCCTTTTTAGATGATATAGAAGATGTGTCTGAAAATCAAGAAGAAAAAGCTAGAGCTGCTTGGCAATTAAGAGTTCAATCTTTGTTAAAAGAGAAAGAAAAAGATTTGCAAGTTGAAAAATCAACTGTTTGGGATGATTCCCCAGGACTTGACCTGGATTCCCTTCTGGCTCAGGATGCCATAGAAGAAGAAAAGGAGAAAGCTGCTTTAAAGGAAAAGGCTGTTTCTGAAGCCTATGACCCATATGACAATCCTCCATCATCTCACTCTGAAGATGAAGAGGATTCAGATTTATCTGAGAATTCAAAGAAAAAGAAAGCTGCACAGAAGAAAAGAAAAGCTGTTGCTCCTCCTCCTCTCAATCGTGATAATGACACTCCATATTATATTCTGAAAGGAATTGACCCCAAGTCAAAAGAGTTTCAACATTGGATGTGGTTCTCCAAGAACCAGCAAAAAGAGAGAAAGAGATCTAAGAGATATGATAGTCCTACCCCCAGATGGAATCTCAGAGGTTCTCCTCCTCCACCTCCCAGTGCAGGAGCCTCTGGCAACCTTTCTGCTAATCCTTCTGCTCCGTCAGCAAAATCTGCTCCCTCTCAGCACCTTTCAAGGAAAAGCTCTCAAAGCCACCAAAGGATATCTCATTCTGGTTCTCAAAGGCATGTTATTGAAGTTAAAGAACAAGTAAAGGAGGTTGTGTATCAGAAGCCAACATTTTCACCTCCTCCTTCTCCTAAGAAAAAGATCTCTTCTGGTATTCCAGTTCATGTTGCTAAGGATGCTACAAAAGGAAAAAGAACCATATTCTCTGAAAAATCTAGCAAAAAGTTTGCTGAGTTTGCTCCTCCATCGTCTCTGGTTATTCAAGAAGTAAAAGACACAGCTGAAAGTTTATTAGATTTATCAATTAAGTTTAAAGTTGTTAAGCCTGTTGATACATCTTCTGAAAATGTGTATGAAAGCCAAGAACTAGATCCTGATTACAGGATGGCTAGATTTCTTGAGATTGTTGGCTCAGCTCAAATTCAGAAAGCTAAGGCTGAAGGAAAGGATTCTACAGGATTTTCTACAATGTCAAAGTTCAGAATGATGGAACTAGATAAAATCCAGGTTAGCCCTGAGGTCTTTGACCCTTCAAAGTATATGCAAAAGCACCCAGAAGCAGTTGTTCCAAGGGCTGCAGAATTAAAGATTATTGGCGTGCAAGACTTGAAGATGTCTAAGAAAGAGGCCATTGATCCTTTGCGGAAAGTTTCCTTTGTTCCTAGCTCTTCTAACCCTAAGCCAGACTCTGTAGATCCTTAGTTTTGTTTGACTGTTGTTATTTATCTGATTGACTGTTAATTGTTTATCTATTTCCTGTATTAATTTTATTGCTCTATAGCTAGTTCTATGTTTTAGTTTTTGAGAGACTTAACTCAAATAGGGGGAGATTGTTGGTACCCTAGTTTGATTTGAGTTTAGTCTTCTCCTTTTGTCCCTTGACCCAAGAAATATCTATGGTCAATGGTTAGTGGTCTAGCTGTAGAGTCCTCGCTTTTCCAGATAAAGAATTTGGTTAAGTAGTTTTTTGTTCGACTATAGTCGAACGCCGCTCGACTATCGTCGACTAACTGTTCGACGATCGTCTATCAGTTGCTCGACGTTCTGTCTGCGAGGATAGTTCGACTATCGGTTGATAGTTCGACTATCTGTGTGCTTTGATAGTTCGACTATCTTCTTGGATAGTTCAACTATCTGATAGCTCGACTATCTGTTTGATAGGTCGACTATCTGCATTGTTTGATAGCTCGACTATCTGTTGATAGATCGACTATCTGCTTTCTTCTGATAGCTCGACTATCTGTTGATAGTTCGACTATCTGTCGTTCTCTGATAGCTCGACTATCTGTTGATAGTTCGACTATCTGTTGATAGTTCGACTATCTATTCTGCGTTGATAGTTCGACTATCTGTTGATAGGTCGACTATCTGTTCTCGCTTGGTAGTTCGACTATCTGCTTTGATAGTTCAACTATCTGATAGTTTGACTATCTGTTGATAGTTCGACTATCTGTTTGTCTTTGATAGTTCGACTATCTGTTGATAGTTCGACTATCTGTTTCGCTTTGATAGTTCGACTATCTGTTGATAGGTCGACTATCTGATAGTTCGACTATCTTCTGATAGTTCGACTATCTGTTGTGATGGTTTGACTATCTCCTTTGATAGTTCGACTATCTGGATCGTTCGACTATCTGTCCGATAGCTCGACGATCTTCGTTCTTCGGCCGACGATCTCCTAGGGTCGTTCGACGTTTTCTGTCTGCCTTTATATTTTGTATTTATTTATTATATTTAATTAATTAATACATTATCTGGCATGTTATTTCAGTTGTTTTATGATAATATTTCCAAGCAATATCTGCTCCATCCCTTCTGCCTGAGTAAAATCTTTTCAGATAAAGTTGTTTGTCTTATTAGCTGACATTGTATTTTACTTTATCTGCTGTCAGTTCTTTATAGCCGTTAGACTGAAAAGTCTTTCTTCTGCTATAAAGAGTTTGTTTCTGATGTGATTTTATTTAGTACTTTATTATCAGATTGCTTCCTGCAGCTTCTTCGAAAGAGGTTTATTCCTTTTATAGAATGTTTTTGCTGCAGAGATTGTTTGTCTTTTTGATATTTGCAGCCCAGGTCTCAAGTTTCAGAAGAAGACAAACAATTCAAATTGAAGAGAGCCGTTGCTTGTTGCTGTTATAAAAGGAATCCTTTGGAGAAGGATTTCAGCTAGCTAACCAGTTATTCATTTAAGCATTCAAGCCTTCTTCAAGACCAAGTTTTCTGCTCTCAGCAATTTCCATTCATCTGAGAAGTGTTAAGCTCTTCTATTCTTCTTCAACCTGAGTTCTCCTATTCCAGGAAGTTTAGACTCAGAGTTCTTTTGAAGAAGAAGAAGAAGAAGACAGCTGCTTGAAGATTTCTAATTTTATTATTTATTATCTTCTTGTAGTTTTTCCTTCAGATCTTTCTGAAGAGTTTTCTGCACTGAAGCAAGACTTCACCTGGACATTTTTGAGCCAGGGGGAGCCTTGATTCTTTAGAGCTTTCTAGCTCAGTGCAAGTCTTTGTGCTTCTCTAATCTATTGTAAAATAGAGAAGACATCTTAACCTTCTTTCCCCCTCCTGTACAGGGTTATTACTCCCTTCAAAAGTATCCCTTGGTGGCAGGGCACCTGAACAAAAACCTGTGTTCGGTTTTTTAGACACCTGATCAAAAGTCTAAAGGGTTTCTGGATCTACCTGAAGCAGATCCTGTTGGTGGCAGGACACCTGATCAAAAACCTGTAGTGGATTCCTACCTTGTTGGTAGAAGAGTGGACGTACCCAAGTTGTTTGGGGAACCACTATAAATTCCTTGTGTCGTCTGGTTTGCCTTGTTTAATTCCTGCATTATGGCTGTGATTAGATATAACTAGGTTGCTAGTTGCTGATTAGGATTTCCAAGCCTTAACTGTAATTACAGTTAGCTTGAGTTTGTGCACAACACTTGTGTTAGGCTTTAGGGTTATTTCCATATCTATAATCTTTTCATTCCGCATTTCACTCCAAGGGAGTTGGGTAGACTATTAAGTTTTGTCTAGTGCAAAATTTGACAACTCTATTCACCCCCCTTCTAGAGTAGTATCTATCCCTTCACTTTCATTGTTGTTTTTTGAGAAATTTTCTTAAGTCAAGACTATCGTGATTTTCAAATATGATTTCATGTGATTGGTCCACGAGGCCATCATTAATCATAATTATGGCCATTAGGGATATCTTATAAAAGGTCTTATCATTCCGACCAACCCTACGACGTGAAAGAAGAAATTCTAAGAATTCGGAATCCCTAATTCTCTTTCCTAATTCGGAAGCCACCGCTCATTGTGCTCATCGCCAAGGGCTTTCGATCAAGAATGATTCAGATCAGTCGACTTCTAGATCAAGATCTTCTACAATCTACACATCCTCTTCTTTGATCTTGTGAGTCCAGAAATTTCAGATCAAGGATCTAGCCGAGTCTTCTTCAATATAATCTGATAGAGCCGCAAAGTTTAAGAAGGAAGACCTAGGAAGAAATTTCCAGATCTGAGAGATTTTACTGTTTGTATTTTTTATTTCAAATCTATTCTTATAGGAGATTATTCTCCGAGTGTAGGATCTTTGTTCTCCGAGTTATTGAAGGAAGTTTTTATCTTCCGAGTGTAGATCTGTTTTGTGGATCGAGTTGTAGGAACGTTGTTTCGAGTAGTAGGATTGTTTTCAATCTGAGATTAGTGGAGTAGCCGAGTCTAGTGCATTGCTAGATCGGTGAGTGGAAAGTGGACGTGCCCAAGGTTGGGGAACCACTATAATTCTTGGTGTCGTATGTGATTGCTTGATTATTTTTCTTTGCATAGATGGCAAAAAATTTTATTTTGCAAAAAGACACAACTCACCTACTCTCCCCCCCCTCTAAGTGATTTAGGTAGACAACTTAAACATTTTTCAATAAGTTTGGCAAACTTCCTGCAAAGGTTGCTTTTAGTAGATCCAAAGATAATGTCATCGACATATATCTAGACTAGGATGACTTTGCCCTTTGATTTCCTTAGGAATATGGTCTTATCTATTTCCCCCATGAGAATTTGTTCTCAATGAGGAAAGTAGACAATGTTTCATACCATGCTCTAGGGGCTTGCTTGAACCCATATAGAGCTTTCTTGAGCTTGTAAACAAAATTAGGAAAGTGAGGATCTACAAAACCTGTGGCTGATCCGCATATACTTCCTCTTTTAAGTCTCCATTTAGGAATGCTGACTTCACATCCATCTGGAAGACTTTGAATCCTTGATAGACAGCAAAAGCAAGGAATAACTTTATTGCTTCCAGCCTTGCTATTGGGGCAAAGTTCTGGTCAAAATCTATTCTTTCTTCTTACATGTATCCTTTTTCTACCAATCTGGCCTTGTTTTTGACAATAATGTCATTCTCATCTAGCTTGTTCCTGTAGATTCACTTTGTTCCTATGACATTATGTCCCTTTGGTCTGGGAACCAGCTTCCATACTTTACACCTTTTGAACTGGTTCAGTTCTTCCTGCATATCTCCAATCAAGTAAGAGTCTTTAATAGCCTCTTCAAGCTTCTTGGGCTCTATTTGTGATAGGAAGCTTGAACATAGAGCTGTATTGATGCTCTTACTCCTTGTTTGGACACCATGTCTTGCATCCCCAATGATTTGGTGTGCTGGATGGTCCCTTAGATGTCTCTCAGCTTGAGTCATCCTTGCTTCTGCATGTTGTTCTACATTGTTCTCAGCTGGCTGAACTTCATTGTCTTTAGCTAGCTGAAATGCATTGTTTTCAGCTGACTATTCTTCATCCTTAGCTTGTGAGTCTTGAGCTCCCCCTAGACAACACCCATCTTCTTCTTTATCTTATCCTGCTAGATCTATTTCCCTGAGTGTAAGCTTGTCCATCACATCTTTTAAAACTTGCAGAACTGAAAGAGGTGCTTGGCAGCTCACAGTTAATTAGGTTTGACTCATCAAAGGCAACATGTACTGATTCTTCTATAACTTGAGTAGTCAAGTTATAGATTATATATGCCCTACTATTGTTGTTGTACCCAACAAATATCCCATCTTGGGACTTGGCATCAAACTTAGTCACATAGGACTTACCATTGTTTATAACATAGCACTTGCTACCAAAAATCCTGAAGTAGGATAAGTTTGGTTTTTTGCCCTTGTTTAGAACATAGCACTTGTTTAGAACATAGCACTTTTTTAGAACATAGTTCTCCCTTTGAATCTTAATCCCTTCTTACCCTTTTGGGATGAAAAGGAATCTATCAAAGGTAGTACTAAACATGGTTTTGAGAACTTATCCACTAGCTCCTTCTCCTTTTGGAGTTTACCTTCAAGATTCCTAATGTAGTTTTTTTTGAACGTGATTGTGTCCATCTGAATAACAGTGATGTTTTTCAGCTTGTTGACTTCATTTATCTTCAGGTTCAGCATGTTTGCTGAGTTTGAAACAGCCAGCTTCAGAGAGGCAATATCCTCAGCCTATTTTTTGTTTAAGAGCCTACTTCTCTTCAGTGCTTGCTGGAGTTCACCAAAATCATCAATCAATTGATTGACATCTCCTTCAGATTCAGAACCATCTTCATCTCTTGATGCAGATGCTTCTGACTCTGGACTAGTTACATAGTCTTACACTGAAGGTGTAGAATGTACCTTACTAGGTCCAGGCTGCTCCAGGCTAGGTCTTCCTCAGTTAAAGCACTCAACCCAAGACATTGGCTGTCTTCTACCCCTTCTTAAAACCTGGCAGCATCGTCAGCTTCTCCAGTAATAGTTGTCAACATCTCTAAGAAGTCTGCCTCTACAGATTCTTCTTCAGCAGAAAATAGCTCAATGTAGGCTTCAGCTTCATCTTCTTTTTCTGACTCTGATGATTAGAAGTCAGTCCAGCTCTTTTGCTTCTTAGAAATAAAGGATTTATCCTTCTTTCCCTTCTACTGATGATCCTTCTTTTCTCCAGCACCTTTTGTCTTGACAGGGCAGTCAGCTATGACATGCCCTGGCATACTGCAATAATAACATACCACTTTCGAAGAAGTATGTTTACTTTGTTTAGAACCATACCAGTCCTCTTTAGAGGATTTCTTCTTGCCCTTATAATAATCTTCCTTGGGATAAGAAGAATAGGATGGCCTGCTTCTCCAGTGCTTCTTCTTCATAAACTTTTGAAATTTCCTAGAAAAGGCAGCAAAGTCTTCATCAGAAATGTGGCAGTCTGATGTACTGGTTTCTGAGCTCTCTGAGTCAGATTCAACATCTCTCCTTGGTGGAGAAGGAGTCTTTCTCTTGCTCTTCCTTGTGGCTTCAGCTTTAAAGGACACTATCTTGTCTTTGACTGTAGACTTGCTGATTTTCTCCTCCTCCTTTCTGGCAGTCAGTTGTATTTCATAAGACGGCAGCTTTCCAAACAGGGTTGGTGGTGGAGTGTCTGCAAGTCTAGACACTTCTCTGATGGCACAAATTTTTGTGTCCCAGTATTTAGTTAAGGACCTCGGGAACTTGTCATTCAATTCATAAGTGTTGAAGACTCTGCCATATGGCATCAGCTCATTATAATTCTGAAAAACTTCTCATACCACTCAGCTATGCCATTTGACTTATTCTACCTGAAGCTTTCATACTCCTGATTGAGCATGGACTTCCAGTTTTTCATGTAGACAATTAGTGTGTCCCACATCTCCTTAGATGTCTTGCAGTGGACTAGGTTTTGGAAGGTTGAGTCATCTATGACACTAACAATAAAGTTTTGTGCCCCCTTATCCAATGTAGCTAAGATGATTTCATTTTTAGTCATCTCAGAATACTTCTTTGGAGTCTAAAGATTTGCATCAAGGACTGATGTCTTCATTGGGATGAAGGGTCCTTCTTGTACTGTGATGTATATCCTAGGATCAGATGCTTCCATGAAAAGTCTGATCATTTCTTTCCATATGCCAAAAGTCTCCTTCCTGCAAAGAGGAAGTTTCATCGATCCAAGTTCTTTGTGATTTACACCTGAACCCATTTTAGCCTTCTAATAGCTGCCCTGGAGATCAACTCAGACTGTTAAGTCTATTCTTGAGTAACCTCCCTCTGATACCACTTGAAGTCTTGATTTCAAGAACAACTAAACACCTAGAGGGGGGATGAATAGGTCCAATTTAAAAATTCTTGGCAGCTTATAGATTATCTGAACATAGCAATCACAGCACACACAGCAAACACAGCAATCACAGCACAGTACACAGTGATTTATAGTGGTTACCCAATTGATGGGTACATCCACTTCCCCTTTTGCCTATCAAGTAATAAGCTAGATTTGGCCAAACTTCCTTCCACTTTCTAAGATCCTTAGATCTTACAGGTCAGAGCCCAACTAGCTCCTACAACTCAGGCGCAAGACCTACTTATAAGATCACAAAGATCCTACAACTCAAGTTCTTCCCCAGAACTCTTCCTTAGAGTGAATCCACACACCTACAGCTTAAGCAATCCTGCCCTACCTCAGCCTTTATAACCAGTCTTACAACTCAGGCAATCTCTACCCTACCTCAGCCTTTATAACAGCAGGCTTACACCTCAGGCCTTAGCCTTACCACTCAGATTCAAAATGAATCTTATATAGAATTAATCAATAAAATTGAATTACAAACAACAGAGGAAATTCTCTGTGTCTGTCTACCTAGACTGAGCAGATTTCATCCCTAAATTTGTCTTCCCAAACAAAAGATGATACAGCGATCTTGAATTTGTAGCCTGGCTTGTTCTGGAATCGACTAGCAGATCAATCTGCTTCTCCTTCAGGAATGTCTCTTAATATGGACTGAGCAGTTATCAGCCCTTCCTTCTTTTTCTTCGATCCAGCGAATTGATCTTCAGATTCTGGCTCGGCTTGGATCAAAAAGATAACTTCAGCTAGGGCATGCCTAGGCTGATTCATCTTCCTCGGAGAATTACTCTAAACTTACTGTAGAATATGATGATCGCAATAGCTTACTCAGAAGCCCTTCTGATTTGATCTTAAAGTTCATGGCTTCTGCAACAATGGCGGATGAAGATGACAACTCCGCTTCTCGTTTTCTCAGAAAATTAATCAGAAAACTTAATTCGAAAAACTTCTTCAAATCTCAATCACTTCTTCTATTTATAATCCCGTCAGAATAACGAGATGATCGACATGTGTCTTAGTTTTAATGGTGGTTAAAACCTCAGCATTATTAACTCTAGATCCATTGCAGACTGACGACGATATTAATGTCGATTTGCATCAAATCTTAACTTTGTTGACTTGTTGACTTTGCTGAGTCAGCATCCTTCTGGACTTAGACAAAATCAACTAACATTTTTTTTAATTCTGCGTTCGACAAAATCTGAACTCAATTCGACGAAACCTGAGCTCAGCTCGACGAAACAGTGAAGCTGAGATCGATGAATTTTCTCAGTTGAGTTCTACCTTCAAGTGAAAGCTGAGTTCAACGAAATCTGAACTCCGCTCGACGAAATTATGATAGTTGATTTCTTCTTACAGGAGAAAGTTGTGTTCGACAAAATTTGAAAGCTGAGTTCGACGAAATCCTCTCCTTACAGCTAAAAAGCTATGTTCGACAAAATCTTATTCTTACACTAAAAAACTGGGTTCGACGATTCTGAACTCCGTTCCACAAAATCTGAATTGCGTTCGACGAAAGCTAAGCTCAGCTTGACGAATGATAGTCTCAACGGTTCTGGACTTAGAAATTTCTTATATTCTTGCATGATGGCATTGAGAGCGTTGAGTGTGTTGACCTCACTCAACGCTATTTTCCCTTTAGCCCATTCTTTAGCTATATGTCTGATGGCGTTGAGTGAGATGACCTCACTCAACGATTCTTGACTTAGCCAATTTTCTGGATTCTTTACAGTAAGACTAGACTCAAAGCCATTTCACTTGGCGTTGAGTGAGTAAGCTTCACTCAACGCTACTTCACTTAGTTGAACTTTCTGTCTCCTTAAGCTTTGGTGTTGACAGGCTTAGCATGGCGTTGAGTGATGAAGCTTCACTCAACGCTTCTGGACTTAGTCAAAATTCTGGCTTCCACTTCTTATGCTTTTATAGGATAACCTTATCTCAACGGTTCTGGCCATATGGCGTTGAGTGAGTTGAGCTCACTCAACGCTTTTGGACTTAGCCAGATTTCTGCCTTTGCAGGTCTGTCAGCTTTGACTGTCTGCCATATCTCAGCGCTATTAGCTGAATGGCGTTGATTGAGCTTGCTTCACTCAATGCTTTTGGACTTAGAAATTTTTCTGACTTTCCAGCCTATCACCTTGAGTCCACCTGTCATTGTCTCTTGAATAAGTTGTCCAATCATTATGACAAAGACTAACCTGTATGCATGAACTTAAACATACATCAAATACAACTATGTCTATCTCATTGATATGTTTGACATCATCAAATCAAGGCCATTGGGATCAATGGATCCAACATGTGGCTCCAATTGAGGGGGAGCAAGACCAGCAGCTTCAGGAGCAGAATCAGCCTTATATAAAGAGGTAGCTAACAGTTGTACCAAGGGGATCAACTGCAAACAGATAGGGGGAGAAGTACAAGCCAACTCTACCCTGATTATTCTTCAAAAGTTAAAAAGGGGGAGAGAAAGAAGTAATTAAGTGGAGAAAGAAGAAATCAAGTTGTATCACAAATGGCTTCAGAGTGGAGAGAAAGAAGAAATTAACTGGCATATCAAATGGCTTCAAAGACTGATCAAGTGTAGCATCATCAAGTGTGGCATAAGAGCTTGATAAAGTGGTATCAAAGCCAGGCGAGAAAGAACTACTGCTCTGATCATGTAGTATCAGATTGAGGTGGAGAAAGAAATGCTCCCTTGTAGTATTCAAGTGGTATCACAAAACTTGCATCAAAACAGAGAGAGCGGGTGATGCTCACCAAACAGGCAGGAAATGTGGTGACCTTTCTAGATCTGTTATGAAATAGTAGTTCATTTTATTATTGCATAGGTGATGTGTGTCATTGACTAAGAAATGTGAAATATTTGAATAAGGGTTTTGACTTCTTAAAATAGGGGGAGATTATTGGGTCCAGTAATCCACATGGCCCAAATTTGTAAGAAGTCAAACAAGTCAATGCCACACACAAGTTGTATTTGATGTGTGTTTGAGTGTATGCATGTAGGTGGACACTAAGCAAGCTAGTTTATGGGAAAGAATTTGCCTGTCCACAGGCATTGAGTGAAGCAAGCTCACTCAATACCAGGTGCAGGTTGAAAACTTGAGAAAATGACTAAGGACAAAAGCGTCGAGACAAGTCAGACAGTAGTATCGAGACAAGTCAGACAACAGGGTCGAGACAAAACTATCGAGACAAGTCAGATAGTAGTGTTGAGACAAGAAGTGTCAAGACAAATCAGTCAGCAGTGTCGAGACAAGTCAGTTAACTCGACACCTTAAATATCAAGTCAGCTGGAAGATATTGGATAGGCTGGAAATCGCCCAAGTCTACAGGCATTGAGTGAAGTCTATTCACTCAATATTAGGAATGTAAAATCGTTGAGTATAGCTAGGTTAGTCTAGGCATAATGATTCATGAAAAACATTTAAGTTGTCTACCTAAATCACCTAGAGGGGGGTGAATAGGTGAGTTGTACGTATTTTTGCGGAATAAAAACTTTAGCGATCTAAGCACAAGAAAAAACCAAGCAACCACATAAGACACCAAGAGTTATAGTGGTTACCCAACCTTGGGTACGTCTACTTTCCACTCACCGATCTAGCAAAGCACTAGACTCAGCTACTCCACTAATCTCGGATTGAAAACAATCCTACCACTCGGAACAACGTTCCTACAACTCGATCAAAAAAGGGATCTACACTCGGAAGATGAAAACTTCCTACAAATCGTAGAACGAGGCTCCTAAACTCGGAGAATAATCTCCTACAATAATAAAATGAAATTTGAAAATACAAACAGAGAATCTTTCTCAGATCTGGAAATCTCTCCCTAGGTCTTCTTTCTTGATCATTTCGGCTTTATCAGAATTATGTTGAAGAAGACTCTCGGCTAGATCTGTTCTAAGAAACTTGGACTCACACGATCAAGGAGAAGATGAAGATTGAAAAATCTCTTGATCTGCAAGTTGATCTGGATCGAAAATGGCCTTAGCGATTCAAGATGAGCGGCGGCTTCTGTAGAAAATGGAAATAGTCGGCCGATACAGAAATCTTAGAATGACTGAATATTCGCGCTTAGGGTTAGTCATAATGACAGGACCTTTTATAAGATCTCCCTAATGGTTAGATTTATCACTAATGATGGCCACATGGACCAGTCATATCAGAGAATTCAAAAATCTATCTAACAGAGACTTGAAGAAAATTTCAAAAAATGAGAACAGCATTTCTCGAGTGAGAATAATACTACTGAAGTACTATGACTAGCTCTCGAGTGGATAGCTCTGATTACTCGAGAAGAAGTATTTCTGGGAATTCTGGATAGACTAAGAAACCACTCGAATGGAGTAAAGATCACTCGAGTGCTAGAGATACTACTCGAGAGGTGAAACTGGACTTCTCGAGAGCTTGACTTAGAGAAAATTCTGGAATAGATGTTGATCACTCGAGTGCTGAAACTGGACTACTCGAGTACTAAACGAACTACTCGAGTATATGGATTTGCTACTTGAGTGGGGTTAGAATCTTCTCGAGAACTATACTTCTGTCACTCAAAATAACTGCTCATCTACTCGAGTACTAGACTTGACTACTCGAGTGTTTAACTTATAAAATTTCTTAGAACTAAAAGCTGAACACTCGAGAATGAGAGAAGGTCTACTCGAGTATTGGGCTTGGCTACTCGAGAGCTAGATTAAAGCTACTCGAGAGCCACTTCCTTTACTCGAGTTTCAGACAAGACCTACTCGAGTGCTTCTAAGGTTTCTACTCGAGTACTATAATTCCACTCGAGTAAAACACTTTGAAAATGAAGTGTAACCCAATAGAGAGGCTACACATGAGTCAACACCATAGAACACACAATGAGGGATTACATTTTATGGTCATGTGTTTGATGACCCACTATAGACTGACATTGGTCTACACTTGGAAATAAGTCCTGCAAACACATAACTCAAGCAATACATCAAATACAACTTAATTCATCTTAGTTCAAGGGTGACTTCATACAAATCTAGGCTATTGTGGATACAATACCCAACCATCTCCCCCTATTTGTAGAAGACAGAACCCTCTACACTAAGGTGAATTATATCAAAAGTAAAAAATAACTAGATATTGAAAATAAACACAGAATGATATGTATGAAAATTAATGATAAGGAAAGAATCATCAAAACTAAAGATTTATATAAATAGAAATGTTTCAAGATTTTAGTTCTACACAGATTCAATCCTCAATATTATAACAATGATCAATCTTTGGCTTGAAGTTACTGTTGATGTTGCTAATGTTGTCTGTCCTTCTTTTCCTATTATCTTCTTTGATAACTGAATGGCTTGGGATAATACTTTGGGGGTCTTGGTGGTGCAGCAGGATTGTTCCTCCCATATTCTCTATCATAAATCCTTCATTTGGTTATAGACTTTTCATACATGTCCCACTCATGGGATATGTAATGGTCATGTCTATTTTCATTAAAGTCCAAAAAAAGATTCAGAGTATCAAGAATCAAAGACTTGGAAGTTGGGCTCCATATTTCAGCAAATTCTTGGGCTTTCCTTTTCTCTGCCTATGGATTTGGAAATGATCTGCTGGCAGAAGCTTTATCTCCATATTTTCTTCTCTTTGGGATCTGTAATTCAGGTAGGTCTTTAGGTATATCAGATTCCCATACCTGTGCATATGATTCTTGAGGAGGATGAGCTTCCACTTCAGGCCTAGGAGAAAAGGTAGGATGAGCAGGCATCTGAGCAGGCTGAACTTCTATAAGAGGGTTTAGATGATGTTGAATTATATTAGGATCATCCTGGAAATCTGGGAATATCTGATTGTGCATCCAGATAGTAGTGTCATAGGTGTGGAATTTTACAGATTGAATCTGGGCTAGTATAGCTTTATTAATTTCATCCATTTTTGTAGTCCATAGAGTCTTGACATTTGTATCAAACTTTTCAACATGTTCTTTCACAAGTTCCTCCCCCTTTCTGACTTCTACACTTTGCTTATCTATGGCATCATCTTTGAAAGTGCCCACCTCATCACATATCTTCATGAGGTGCTCTTGGGCCTTCTTTTCAAGTTGAATCTGATTATTTGCTAGGTTAATTCCTTGGTCCATCACTTGTCCAACACTGGTAATTGTATGATTTAGAGCTTTGCCACCTATCCGGAAGAGGTGCTTCACTTGATCAGTGTTATGTTTAATCTCAGCAAATCCTCTGCTCATTTCCTTTTCTAGAGCAGTGACTTTTTCTTGAACAACTTTCAGTGAATCATCAAAATATTTCCTTTAATCCATGAGCATTTGCTCTATCTTACCAAGAATATCAGAAGCAGAAGTTGTAGAAGAAGCAGTAGAAGTAACTAGAGCAGAAGCATAAGGAGTAACTGGAGGAGGAGGTGCAGTCCAAGGAGCAATTTATTCAACAACTACTGAGCTCTGAGCTCTGGTAGTATGAATCATGATATCTCCTTCCTCACCAAGAATGGTGGGAAGAGTGAAATCCAACCTCCTCAAGGGAGCTTCAACTGGTTATGGACCCTGTTCTTTCTCATCTGAAATCAGTATGTTGTCTTCTTGTTCTTTCTTAGTAGCAATGGAATTGTTAGCAGGGGAATCTGGAGATGCTATAGGAGATGGAGATGGTTCTTTAGCTTGGTCCTTTTGGAGGGGAGGAAGAGGCTCATCTGAGCTGAGCTCTTCAATCATCTTCATATCTTCTATAGTAGAGTGGATGGTCTCTAGTACCTGAGTATCTGACTGGAGTTCTTCTTAAGTGGATGGATGGAGAGATGTATCAGGAGGAGAAGTAGGCATTCTGACTTGCTGAACAGAAGAGGCAGGCTCCCCCTCAGCTGTTGCACCAGATGTGCCAGCAACATTAGGTAGAGAGGAAGATGGGGTTCTGTCTTCTGCAGCTGGTTGCTCATGGGCTTGTGCAGCTTTAGTTGGGTTTAACAACTTCAATTCCCATCTTTGAATGGAGGAGATTGATACTTTTTTCATGTGGTGGAGGGTTGTTCCCTTAGAGAAATCAAAAACCTCTAGATTTATCGCATGTAGCATCAATGAGATAATCCTAGCATAATTTGGAGCCTTAATGCTCTCCCTAATCTTGTCTAGAATCAACATACCAAACTTAAATTTCCTTCTTGAAATGATAGTTGTTATCATGTAGAAATGAAACTTATGGAAGAGGTTTTGCACAGTAGAGCTTTTCCCAAAATATCAACTAGTAGCTTTCCCTCAGCATTGAGGTCTGGACGACGGATATTCTTGATAACCTCAGATATTCCATAGAAGCTATATGCCCGATCATAATCTTCATCTGTGATGTCATCTTCTTCATCAACCACGGGCATTCTAAGTAATTGAGAAACAGAGGTCTTATTGAGCTTAATCTTGATTCCCTTAACCTTGGATTTTAGAACTTTCCCATTCCTCTTCACTTTAACATTCTTGATAAATTCTTCTACCTCTTGAAAAAAAATCTTACCTGGTTGTTGTAGAACAAAAGTGAGACCAGCTATGTCGAGTAGAATGAGCAAATTCTTAAAGTCATCTGAAATTTCTGCTACCCCGGCGACGACTAACTCACTGCCTATCCGACCTTCGACGACGGCGCCATATCCTTTAGAGAACTGCGAGAGATAGATTGGAAGAAGACGGCGACAGCAGCGTGCTCAGTATCAGCGGCAGAATACCAAGAGTCTTTCGAGTGATAGAGGATTTGAATTCGTGTAGGACCTTGAAATCCGATTTTTCCTATTTATATAACCATAGTAATGATGATTAAGAGTAATTAAGATTAAACATACCTTAGATAACAGCGGATTGGACTTCGGGTTACGTCAATGAAAATTTGAAAGAAATCCAAAAAATGTCGGGTCATTTCTCGAGTGGAAGTTTATTACTCGGGTGAAGGAATGACGGTCCTCGAGTGGTGGTATGATAGTATTCGAGTGGCATCTTTTGACTTCTCGAGAGGAAATTCTTCACTCGAGTGGTAGCACTCAAGTGGCTTACTTAGTTCTCGAGAATTCAAGATAGTACTCGAGTAGTCTTCGCCAAGTACTCGAGTAGTCAAACCCTTTCTCGAGAAATGAAGTTCTACTTTAGAGAAATTCCAACTTTTTGACTTATCCTTGATTTCTGAGCTGTGTAATGAGTCTTTCTTGTCTATTCCTCTTTGTTGAGCATACCAATTCAGTTTTGAAGGAAGAGAACTTGGTATCATCCAGCGGCTTAGTGAATATGTCTGCAATCTGCCTATCTATTGTGACATACTGTAGATCTATGTCCTTAAGATCCACATGCTCTCGGATGAAGTGGTATCTTAGCTCTATGTGCTTTGTCTGGTTACGAGAGACTGGGTTGTTGGCTATTGCTATCGCACTAGAGGAGTCGCAAAATAGAGGGATGTCTTTGACTCTTATATTGTAATCTTCCAGTTGATTCTTTATCCAAAGAAGTTGTGCACAACAACTGCAGCAAGAAATATATTCGGACTCGGCCGTTGAGATTGCGACACAATTTTGCTTTTTGCTGCTCCAAGAAATGAGTCTCCTTCCAAGGAATTGGCAAGTCCCGGAAGTGCACTTTCTATCATCTTTACTACTAGCAAAGTCTGCATCTAAAAAATCAATTAGTTCGTTATCATTACTTCTTGGGTACCATAAGCCAAGATTCAGTGTACCTTTAAGGTATCTCAAAATCCGCTTTGCAGCAGCATAATGAGATTCCTTACAGTTCACTTGAAATCTAGTACAGACACATGTGGAGAACATTGTGTCTGGTCTACTAGCAGTAAGGTAGAGCAAGGATCCAACTATGCTTCTATACTTGGTTTCATCAAAAGGTTTCCCTTTCTCATCCTTGTCCAGAGATACAAGTGAACCCATTGGAGTCCTCATAGAGGTTGCGTTCTCCATTCCGAATTTCTTAATTAACTCTTTGGTGAACTTAGTCTGCGAGATGAAAATTCCATCTTCAGATTGTTTCACCTGAAGTCCTAAGAAATACTTCAGCTCTCCCACGCTGCTCATTTCAAACTTCCCTTGCATAAGTTTAGAAAACTTTTTGTAGAGGTTTTCATCAGTAGAGCCAAAAATAATATCGTTGACATAGATTTGCACTAGCAAAATCTTTCCTTTTATTTCCCTAAGAAATAATGTCTTATCTATCTTTCCCCTAGTGAACTTGTTCTCAATAAGAAAGCTAGACAACATCTCATAACAAGCTCGAGGAGCTTGTTTCAAACCATATAAAGCTTTAGATAGCAGATAAACATAATCCGGAAAGTTAGAATCAACGAAACCTGGAGGTTGTTCCACATACATTTCTTCCTTTATGTCACCATTAAGGAAGGCAGATTTCGCATCCATCTGATAGACGGTGAAGCCTTTAAGTACAGCATACGTTAGGAACAACCTGATTGTCTCCATCCTTTCCACTGGATCATACGTATGGTCGAAGTCGATTCCTTTTTCTTGTCGATATCCTTTGGCGACGAGTCTGGCCTTGTTCTTTATGATAGTTCCATTCTCGTCCATCGTGTTCTTGTAGACCCACTTTGTTCCGATGACGTTCTTCCCTTGGGGTCTTGGAACAAGTTTCCAGACTTTACAGCGCTTGAACTTATTCAACTCTTCTTCCATGGCCAAAATCCATGATGCGTCCGAGTTTGCTTCCTCAAACTTTTTTGGTTTAAACCTGTGAGAGAAAACTCGAGTATAAATTCTCATTAATAGTACCTCTACAAGTTCTGACACCATCCCTGGGATCTCCTATGATTTTCTCCATTGGGTGATCCTTCAGATGTCTGAGCTCTAGAGTCCTTACATTCGGAGTGTCTTCAACCACAGGAGTGACTTCATCAACTTGGATGATTTCTTCATCTTGATCATCAACCTCTCCAATCGGAGTTGGAGTGGGGATTTTGATGAACTTTTCTCCTTTTTCTTCAGTCGGCTCATCCAAGTTAAGTTCTTTCAACTTTGAACCTTCATCTTCAATGAACACACTAGAAGAGTTTTTTGGTAGCAAGCTCATCTCATCAAATACAACATGAATAGATTATTTTACAACCAGGGTTTTCTTATTAAATACTCTATATGCCTTACTATGGCTACTATATCCTATGAAAATACCTTCAAAACTCTTTCACTAAATTTAGTAGTATGATACTTGTCATTGTTAAGAACGAAGCATTTACAGCCAAAGATTCTAAAATATGAGACAATTGGCTTTCTGCCCTTTAGAAGTTCATAAGGTATCTTATTATGGTTCTTGTTTATGAGTGCTTAATTTTGCACGTGGCATGCAGTGTTGACGGCTTCAGCCCAGAAGTATTCCGGTAGTGAGGCATCACTCAACATGGTCCTGCATGCCTCTATGAGTGTTTTGTTCCTTCTCTCAGCTACTCTATTTTGTTGGGGAGTACGAGGAGAGGAAAACTCATGAAAGATACCTAGGCTTTCACAAAATTCTGTCATGGCCCCAGACTTGAATTCAATTCCATTATCACTTCTGATTTTGACGATGGAATAGTTGTATTCATTCTAGATCTACTTGACAAAATTTGTAAAGATGTCAAAGGTATCTGACTTGTGTTTTATAAAGAACACCCACGCAAAGCACGAGTAATGATCAACAATAACAAATGTATAATCCTTACCTCCCAAACTTCTAACTTGCAGTGGACCAAACAAGTCCATATGAAGTAGGTGTGAACACTTATTAGAGTCTTTGCCAATAATGCTTTTAAAGATAGCCCTTGTTTGCTTGCCTTTTACGCATGCGTGATAAGGTCTATCTTTAGCGTACTTGACATTTGGGGCATCACGTACTAAATTTAGAGAAAATAATTAATTAATAGTTTTGAAATTAATATGTGAGAATCTCTTGTGTCATTCGTCACAAAGAGATGCACTATCTTTTGCCAAAAGACACACTGGTGTAGAAGATTCTATGCAAAAAAATTCAAACAAAGGATATTTCTACTACGAGTGCCTGATAAAATCATTTAAAAATTATCAACCGATTTTATCAAAAACTTATTAGCATGAAATTCTACGATTTATCCTTTATCACAGAGTTGGCTTATGTTTATGAGATTGTGTTCCAATCCTTCAACATAAGCCACATCCGAAAAGGATACACTACCATTAGTAATCATACCATAGCCATTCGTAATTCCTCTATCAGAACCTCCAAAGATAACCTTTGGCCCGTTCATGACTGGTGATTAATTCTGGAGAAGGCTTCTAGTCCCGATCATATGTCGAGAGCATCCGCTGTCTAAATACTAAATGGGATTTTTGGTGGCCTTTGGACATACCTGCAATCACAAGTAAGTTTGCCATAGGAACCCAAACTTGTTTGGGTCCTTAGTCTCTAGTTAGCATGCTCCCCCTAGGTATGTTAATATTGTGAGCGGTCTTTCTCACATTGTTAACTCGAGGGATTTCATAATGTCTGGGTTTAAACCAACAATCTATGGCGAAGTGACCAATCTTGCCACAACACCAACAGTCAAATCTATTGTATCTTTACCTAAAGATCTCCTGCTCGACCTTTTGAGATTTTGGTCTAGCAGAGGCAGTAGAATTAGAAGTAGAAGCTTCATGATGATGACATTCATATGACTTCTTCTCCTTAGTAGTCTTTTCTACAACGGGTTTAACTCTTGGAGCTTTCTCGATGTTGTGACCATGATTGTAAGGTCTGTAGCTCTGAAGAGTGATCTCCTCATAAGGTGCCTTGAAGACACTCTCGCCGAACTTCCGAGGACGAGTCCATCCTTGGTAACGAGACTTGGGCTCTACGTAAGTTGGCCTAACAAAGTGACTATAGGACGAATCCAAATCAAACTTATTTGTCGGAAAGATAACCTTCCTAAATGTCGTTTGTTCTAGAGGAGCTTTCCCCTTCTCCTTGGCTAGTGCTTTATTAGCAGCCTTATTTCTCCTTTGGGCTTTATTTCTCCTAGAAGATTTACTAGGACCAGACACATGGCCTAAGCCAGCACCTTTAGCCTGAGTAGAGAATTCAGTAACAAGCGGAAGAACTGTCTTGGGCTTGGAGAAACCTTCAACAAGTTTCTTTTCAACTGCAAGTTGTTCTTCCAACCCCTTGATGATTTCCTCTTTCAGATCTAGGTGCTTGAGAGCCTTATTGTATTCTTCCATAGCATCATGGAAGTCTTTCTTGAGTGAGTCCATCATTACAATTTCCTCTCTCAGATTGCTCTCTTCAGCCTTAAGAGATTTGATCTCCTTAGCCTGAGCTCTTGCCACTCTACGACATTTATCATAGGCTTTGATCAACTCTTTATATTGAGACATGAGTTCAGATTCCTCGTCAGAAGAACATTCCTCATTCTCATGGTCAGAATCATCAGATTCAGAAAGAGGGGTGTGAGATTTTACCTCCCCAGTGAACTGGGGCTCTTCTTCTTCATCAGTTTGTGCCATTAGCCCAATATAGGCTTCCTCTTCATCACTTGACTCGGATGAGTCAGAGTCGCTGAGGGTTTTGCCCTTTTTGGCTATAAGGCTTCTTTTTGTTCTCTTCTTGTAGTAAGAAGATTTCTTTTTGTCTCTTCTTCCACCCTCCTTCTTATGGGGGCAATCAACAATAACAGGATTTGGCTTATTGCAACAGTAGCAAACAATGTCAGTAGAATTATGTTTGTTTTGTTTATAGGTATACCTATCTTGGCTACTTGAGCCTTTCTTATAGCGATCACCATCGTGACGTGATCTTCTAAATGAGGCATCCTTGCCTCTCCATTGCTTTTCTTGTTCAAGAATTTCTTGAACTATCTTGAGAGTAGAGAGAACTCTCCTTCAGATAGTTCTGAGCCTGAGGTACTTGGCTTTGAGGTTTCTTCTTCACTTTCTTCTTGTTCTGGGGCAGGAGAGGCAGCCTTAGACTTCCTTGAGGTGTCTGTCTTGAGAGCTACAGACTTCTCCTTAGATAAAGACATGTTCTTCTCTTTTTCAGCTTTTCTTGAATTGATTTGCAACTCATATGACATAAGCTTTTCGAAGAGATTTTGCGGGTAAGTCTCAGCTAACTTTCCAAATTCCCGAATAGCACAAACCTGTTTATCCCATTCCTTAGTCAGGGATCTCAAGAACTTATCATTCAGTTCTCCGTTGGTAAATACTCGGCTGTAGACTCTTAGGCCGTTAACTATCTTGAAGAAATTCTCAAATATGTCAGCAACGGTGTCCTTGGGTCCTTTTCGGAAGGCTTCATACTTTTGATTCATATGGGATCTTCTGTCATCCCTAACTTCTTCAGTGCCTTCCATCAAGATGATAAGATACTGCCACGTTTCCTTAGCAGACTGGCAGTGAATCAAGTTTTGCAGCATAGAATCATCGACTGCACTTGCGATGATATTTTTGGCTTTCTTGTCTAGGGAGACAAGTGCAATCTCATCCTTATCAAGATCCATCAACTTCTTAGGAACTTGCTTAGTTGGATCAATGGTAGAGGCTATCATTGGGACATGAGGAACTTCTTCCACGATAATGAAGATCCTTGGATCTACAATGTACAACCCCGTATCCGGCGAATGGGTCAGCAGGTGCCATAATGGCCAAATAAGGCAGTCTGAGTCCCTGGCCAAGCTCGGCAAGAAGAAGAGCTCGGCAGTCTCCGGCTCGCCCAAGCGGGGTGAGATACCTTGGGGAGGAGAGCTTGTACTTGCCAAACCCAACTCGCCAAGTCCAGTTCGTTGAGCTATGGGCTGTTCGTCGAGCTCTGGGCTATTCGCTGAGCTCTGAGCTGTTCGTCGAGCTCTGAGTCGCTCGCCGAATTCGAACCGTTCAACAAGCCCGTGGCGTGCGAGTAGGGTAGGTCGGACCCGTACTCGCCCAAGGCCGAAGATATGCGGCGAGTGCCTGCTCCATCGAGCACTCGCCGCCCTTACTGAGTAGGGTTTGTTGAGGGGTACTCGCCCAGTGATCTGTGAAGTGTTTTTACCATTTTGCCCCCACTGGCCTACCCATTGCCAGTTAGAACAGCGGAGGTTGGCTATTTGCAGGCTGTTTTAAGAAATCTATAAATAGGACCGAGGGGGTATCTCAGAAGGCATGCTTACCCGTCTCCCAGCCTTCTAGTGCTTTCTGAGGTACCTTAGCCCAGCATTTGGCTAAGGAGGGGAAGCGCTCAGTGATCTTCCGGTTATGTGGTTGGTCCTCCACGCCGGGCGGTTGGTCCAGTCCCTTATTCTTTTTACTTATTATTTTTCTTGCAGGAGAGAAGTAGGTGTGCGATCACCCCTTCCCTAAGGGTGAACTCCATCAAGACCGATTTTTTGGTTTCAACATTTTGGTGATGTGAGCGTGGAGCCTGGTCAGTACAGAAAATCTTCAGCGAGCTCAATGGCAGGAGAAAGGCAAGGACCAGACAGGTCTGACTCTCCACCCCCCTCCCACTCTCGCCACAATGGGGATGTTCAAGGACTTCAGGAAGGAAGTACTCGGCTTAGTCAGATTCGCACTCAGCGCGCATGCCGAGTGCTCGACTCCAGCGGTCCCTGTTCTTGCGGCTTCAGTCCTTGGCGAGGACGCTCTCGACAGGCGAGATGGGAAGGAGGTTGTCAAGGAAGGGAGAGGCGGCGAGCTCCCCGGGCAGGTGCTATTCCCCTGGCTCGGCAAGCAGCGACAGGTTCGGCGAGATGGGGGTGCGAGATCCCCCAGCTCGCCCGGTAGGGGGAGGTAGCCCCTTCAGCGAGCTGGTTTTTTCTGCTCTGGTTCTTGAGGGGTTCAGGGAGCCTGAGATATCCTACTACACCGGAAAGGGAGACCCGGTTCAGCACATCCAGTGGTTTGAGGACGTGGTCTCAATCTTACAGATGTCGGATGGATTTAAGTGCAAGATCTTCGTCATCACCCTCAAGGAGAAGGCGAGAGAGTGGTTCCACAAGTTGCCGGCCAATTCCATCTACTGCTTCGATGACCTGCGTCGGGAGTTCATGCTGAGATTCACCACTTCCCAGAGGAGGAAGAAGGAGTTGGAGTCTCTATTCCACATCAAGCAGGGGGTGAACGATACCCTGGGGAGCTACGTCGATCGCTTCCAAGTGGAGGTCAACCAAGTCCAAGAGATGTCGGGGCATACCCTGATGATGGCCTTCACCCTGGGGTTGCAACAAGGTTTCTTTCGAATGGAGCTGAAGAGGGTGTCACCCCTCTCCTACGATGAGTTGATGGAGAGGGTGGTAAGAGAGTTCGACGTGGAGGCATCAAACCCGGAGTTTGCCAGGAAGTTAGCCAGGTGGGCTATGAAGGAGGAAAGGACCAGAGGGGGCAAGGGTCAGGAGGAGAGGAGAGTTGAGCCCCGGCTGAGGGAGCAGAAGCAGTAGCCCAGATAGGGGCGTCAGGAGCTGAAACATCGGCTATGTTGGAGGCCGGAGTGGTAAGGTCAAGGGCCAAGGAGAGGTCATCACGGTGGGGATAACCACTAGGGAGTCCAGGGATAGTTCTATCCTCCAGGAGGGAGGCAAGGCCAGAGGCCACCTCTCCCCGACCAGGAGTGGGCTATGGTGATAGCCATGGGGGAAAGGAGGAGAGCAGCATGGAGGAGAAGAAGGGAGGTTAGGGTGGAGCTGCCCTACTGTGAATTCCATCAGGAGGAAGGGCACGCCACGGCCACATGCCCTGAGTTCCTCAAGATGAGAGGAAATAGGAGCAGCAAGACTGTCATGGAGTGCGAATCGAGGAGGTCCTTCCTCGAGCAGAGGAGGACAGGTGTGAAGACCGGGCAGATGTGGGGACCCGGGGAGGGATCGGAGTGAACCACAGGGGGGGAGTCGAGGCTTCCCGAAATACAAGTCTCCATATCATGTACCACAGGAGCATCAGCTCCACATCCCATACCCCACCCCTGGAAGAGAGAATCACCTTCTCTGTCAAGGATATGCTGGGTCATGAGGATCCCTTTTGCGATGCGCTGGTCATCCAGACGGCCATCAAAGATTTCACTGTCTCCCGAATCTTCATTGAAAACGGGAGCTCGGTCAACGTCATCATTAAGAAGGCGTTTCGACGTGATGAAGGTGGAGGCCAGAAGGGTGCTGGCCTTGGATGGGCCCCTGTTTGGCTTCTCAGGGGAGAGGAAGGAAATCTAAGGAGGAGTGGGACTCCATGTCTCTCTGGGGGGCAGTCCCGCACCTGCAGGTTCGTCATCGTGGACTCCCCTAGTAGCTACAGCGCCATCTTCGGGAGGCCCCTCATCAACGCCTTCCGCTGCGTCCCCTCGTCCTTCCACCAGTGCCTGAAGTTCAACGTCGAAGGGGTCCAGATCCGGGTCCAAGGAGATCCCAAGGTAGCGAGGGAGTACTACGTCATGGAGGTGAACTCCTTCTCTTGGCAGGAGGGAGTTGAGGAGATGGGGCGGAGGATGGAGGAGGCGAAGTAGGAGGTCGGTGGGGAGGAGATGGAGGTGGAGGAGAGCCGTACCCAGGTGGAGGTGGCGGAAGAAGTTCAGGAATCAGCCGAGGCAATGGTCGTGGAGGAGGCTGGAGAGGAAGTCCTTGCCTCTGGAGGGGAGGACGTTGAAGAATGGTGGGAGCAGTCCCTCCTAGAAGCAGCAGAAGAACGTGGACATCTTCGCAGGGCTGACCCCGAAGGCCCATGGCAGGATACTAAAGTGCATCCAGAAGAATGTGGACATCTTCGCATGGAGCACCGCGGAGATGCCAGGGATCGATGCCGACGTGGCCTGCCAATGCCCTAAACCTGGACCCGGAAGCTCGTCCCGTCCAGCAAAAGAAGAGATCCACGGCAGACAGGTTGTCTGAGCCGATCAGGGAGGAGGTAGCCTGCATCTCAAGGCCGGCTTTGAATCCGAAATCTGATACCCCGGCTGGGTCTCTAATGTAGTTATGGTTAAAAAAGGAGACAGTCGGTGGCATATGTGTGTTGACTTTTCTTTACTTAATAAATCATGTCCCAAGGATTGTTACCCCTTGCCTCGGATCGATGCGCGGTTTGATTCAGCCATCGGTTTCCCTGTAATGAGTTTTCTAGATGCATTTTCAGGTTATCACCAGATCAGGATGCACCCCCCCCCCCCCCCCCCGAGGCCAAAGATGTCTCTTTCATCACTAGGTATGTGTGTTACTGCTATAAAATGATGCCCTTTGGGCTAAAGAACGTAGGTGCAACCTAATAGAAGATGATGGATAGGGTCTTCCGGGAGCAAAGGGGGAGGAACTTAAAAGTGTATGTTTATGACCTCATGATCAAGAGTCGAGATGTTGACTCTCACCTCCAGGATTTGGAGGAAACCTTCGCCACCCTACGCAAGTATAAGATGAGGCTGAACCCTATGAAGTGTGTCTTCGGGGCAAGTAGGGGCAAGTTCCTAGGCCACCTTCTCACCCCCGCGGGGGTGGAGCCCAATCCTGACAAGGTCCGAGCAATCATGGAGCTGGGTTCACCTCGGAATGCTAAAGAAGTGTAGAGGTTGACGGGGAAGCTGGCAGGGTTGAGCAGGTTCCTCTCCCGGGCCGGAGAGAAGTGATCTCCCTTCTTCAAGACTTTAAGGGGAGGCCAGAAGTTCAAGTGGACTTCGGAATGCGAGGAGGCATTCCGAGCCCTGAAGAATCAGTTGACTCAGGCCCCCCTACTCTAGGGGCCAAAGGAGGGGGAAGACCTATCTCTATATCTATGGGTTGGAGCAGAGGCTCTGAGCTCCGTCCTGGTTCGAGAAGAGGGGAAGAAGCAGCTCCCCATATATTATGTAAGCTTGGTGTCACAACCCGCATTTTCTCCAAATTAAAGAATTATCAGAGTACGAGAAAACACGCGTCATGATGCCACGCCGAGTAGGGGATAACTGCTGATGCTCAGTCAAAACCATCTACTTTACCCTTTGAAAGAAATTCATGAGTTTAAATGATTAGAAAAAAACAGTTATATTTCAGAGGCCGTATCCCTCGGCTCGATGGATCACATAGTCCACAGTTTTAAACTATACTTATGCGCTGCGGAAAAATACTTTATTCAGGTTTGACATCCTAAGGAGTGCATAAGTGCCCCAAGAGGACAGCTTATGCTATGCAAGACTCTACATTTAATTTATATTATATTTAAGAAAACGATCTTTATACGTTGTTTGGAAAATAGTGATTTAGTTTTATAAAACATGCTTATCATGAGCTATACTTATAATAATAGTTGTAGTTTTAAAATAACTAGCAACCTAGCATAAATCCTCCCAAGAGCAAGTAGACTATCTCCAAAAAAATGGTAGCAGCAAAAGTAACATATCTAGTACAAAGGTAAAAACTACCAGTGGGCGCCAACAACCTGACACGAACCCACTGGCAAATATGTATGTCTGTAAGAAAGTGCAGAAGAAAACTACCTCACTAAACAAATCCAGAAGGATCTCAAAAGTCCAAGAGACCACCAGCAACACCACCGCAACCTAGCCACCAAACTGGCTACTGCTCAGAACCTGAGGCATTCAAAAGAAGAAAGAATACCTCAGCAAGCAAAACAAGGAAAAACTGCATGAAAGTGTCAACCAGAGGATAAATGAAAGAGGTAAACACACCGCAGTAAAAGTCACAACTTCCCAAAGCAAGACAAAAAGAAATGCACTACGTGCGAGGAAACAGCATCAACCCTGCCCAGAAACTACATCCTGCAGAGTCTACTAAGCTACCAAGAGCCCAAAGTGCTACAATCTACCAAGGAAGAAACATCTAACACCCTAAGCTGTGGGAGATGGTAGTAGCAAAAACAAATAACATGGATCCGGGTTGGAGGCAAACTCAGTCCCCCAACCACCATTTCCAAGCCAACAAGCTCAAGGGTCTACATGTGAAAGCACTAGGGACCTTCCACCCCCTTGCCCAGCCCGTACCTTGTGCAAGATAGAAGAAAAGGGTGGCTACGGCTAAATTACACAACACCTCCCCCATGAAGAGCTTCAAACCACCACTACTAACCACGACCCACGATTTGTCCTTTAGGAAAGTAAAACATGGCCGACAAGGAACCTCAGAAAATAAAGAAAATCAAGGAATTCACTCGGGAGCGAAAATCAAGGTAGGGAAAAAGTGTTGAAATGACTCAACACGGCTTGGAGTTGAGTGGGACCCACTCAACGACTAACCAGACCTTGGCGTTGAGTGAGTTAGCCTCACTCAGCGCCAGAATAGCCATGGCGTTGAGTGAGGTTCACTCACTCAACGCCCTCCAGAAGAACTACTCTGGCGTTGAGTGAGCTAGCCTCACTCAACGCCAAAACAGCCATGGCGTTGAGTAACGTTCACTCACTCAACGCCTCCCGCAAGAATACTCTAGCATTGAGTGAGCTAACCTCACTCAACGCAAAAAAAAAGCCATGGCGTTGAGTGAGGTTCACTCACTCAATGCCTCCCGCAAGAATATTCTGGCGTTGAGTTAGCTAACCTCACTCAACGCCAAAACAGCCATGGCGTTGAGTGAGGCACACTCACTCAACGCCCTGGTACTTAACCATAAATAGAGAAAGTGGCGTTGAGTGAGCTGGTCTCACTCAATGCCAAAACAGCAATGGCGTTGAGTGAAGCTCACTCACTAGACGCCCTTACACTTAGCCGCAAAAGAAAACTACGGCGTTGAGTGAACCTGACTCAATGCCAAAACAGCAATGGCGTCGAGTGAGGTTCACTCACTCAACGCCCTTGCACTTAACCGCAACAAGGCAAATCTGTGGCATTGAGTGAGCTGACCTCACTCAACGCAAAAATAGCAATGGCGTTGAGTGAGGTCGTCTCACTCAACGACAGAAGTTCTTGCCGTGAAGAAGGGTTGTGGCATTGAGTGAGTCTACCTCACTCAACGCCAAAGCAGAAATGGCGTTGAGTGAGGTACACTCACTCAATGCCACGGGACTTGGCCGCAAACTTGCCTTCGGCATTGAGTGAGGCCACCTCACTCAACACCACACCAGAAATGGCGTTAAGTGAGGTCAACTCACTCAACGCCAAAGTACTTAGCCTCAGAAAAGGCTATGGCGTTGAGTGAGCACACCTCACTCAACGCCAAAGTACTTGGTTGCACAGAAGCGATGGCGTTGAGTGAGTCCACCTCACTCAACGCCAAAACCGAAATGGCGTTGAGTGAGGTCGACTCACTCAACGCCAAGACACTTAGCTTCTCAAGAAAACTACGGCGTTGAGTGAGCTTGCCTCACTCAACGCCAAAACGGAAATGGCGTTGAGTGAGGTCGACTCACTCAACGCCCAAGTACTTAGCCGCTAGCAGGGGCTGCAGCGTTAAGTGAGTCCACCTCACTCAACGCCCTAGTACTTAGCAAAATTCTGACAGGCTACAGCTGCGGCGTTGAGTGTATCCACCACACTCAACGCCAAACCCGCAAAGGCTTTGAGTGTGTGCGCCACACTGAATGCGGGCCAGACAGAATAAAAAATAGGCTCTTTCCAACAAACACAGCAGGCACACCCCCCCCCCTCCTCTCTCTCTCTCTCTCTCGGCTTCACCCGCAAGCCACCAACCAGACAGCAATCTGGAGTTTAACTGATGGCATTACGCCGGTGGGTTAGCACCAATAGCACAATGAAGGGGGCTCATAGGAGAATCTAAGCCCTAAATTCAGCAAGATAAAAGAGAACATGCTTGGCTTCTACCCTAGGGCTAACCGGGAATTTTTAGAATTTAAAGAGAACAACAATGGCAAGGGCAAGAATACCACTTGCCTCAATTTCTGGCGAAGCTTGGACGGCTTTCCCTCCTCTTCACTTAGCACTAGCAGCAGCAGCACCTAAAAGCACACTCCCGTACTTTAATGGCGGAAAACCACAAGACCGAAATCCCAAATCTCCTAAAACTCCACGAAAATCGAATTTCTTACCGTCAAAACGTATATCTGAGCGAGAGCAAGACAACACCGCTTTCAGAATCAAAATCCGTCCACGAACACTCCCGTAATCACCGTCTGAAAGCTAGGGCTAACCGTCGTTCCGCCTCTGTTTTCCGCGAACAGGAGCAGACAGTTTTTTGTCTTGGGAAGAAGGAGGAGAGTGGCCCGCAAACTTATAATTAAGGCTTTAAATAAGTCTTAACACGCCTAATCAGCCTAACCGCTACCTAAAAATGCCGATTCACTCAGCTAAAATCAAATTTCTAATTTGATTTTACTAATAGCACACCCAAAACGACGCGAAAACCGAACTACCTTGGAATTCGACGAAATTTTCACCGTAGCTAAATACCCACGCTACGAACACAACAGCGAAGTTGAAATTAAATTTCGACGAACAGAACTCGAGTTATACCCACCTAAAGCCAAAACACAAGCATCCCCCGAGAGGCCACACTTGGTCACCCAAAACGACTCGGCTTGCTAGGGAGACCTTGCCCATAGGCTACAAAATAGGACACTCAGTTCTAAGGAGCTAAACCACACTCCACAAATGGCACGAGCCACGAAAACGCATCACCGTAATGCCAAATGAGAATAAAATAGTCGCAGAAAAATCGAGGGCGTTACAGTCACTTCCCCTATAAGAAAGTTTCGTCCCGAAACTTTACGCACAGCACTCCTACTAAAGAAGGAAAAGTAACAAATAGGAGTTACAAGAAGGAAAACATACCGATCAAAATCAGTGAAACAGGTGAGGGTAAGCTTTCCTCATGGCCGACTCTAGCTCCCAAGTTGCGCTCTCCAAATCCTGATTCCTCCAAAGAACTTTCACCATCGGAATGGACTTCTTTCGCAGCACCCGTTCCTGAGTATCCAAAATACGAACCAGCACTTCAACAAAAGAGAGGTTGGGCTCCAACTGGGGAACAACGTCTAAGACTTGCCCACTGCTGCGCACACACTTCCGCAATTGGCTTACATGGAAAAAATTATGAACACCTGGGAAGTTTGCTGGAAAATCCAATCTATAAGCTGACACGCCAATCCGCTCCAAAATCTTAAACGGGCCCACATACCTCGGGTCCAATTTCCGATTCTTACCAAACCTCTTTACACCCACCATCGGGGAAACCTTAAGAAATACAAGGTCCCCTACAGAAAACTCTAAGGCAGACCTACGCCGATTGGCGTTCTTCTCGTATCTCTCCTGAGCTATACGAAGCTTCTCACGAATAAGCTTCACTGCGACTTCCATCTCCTCAAGATCATCTTGACCCAACAAAGGCCTCTCACCAGCCTCAGCCCAAAACAACGGTGTTCTGCAGCGCCTCCCATACAAGGCTTCAAAAGGAGCCATCTGCAAGCTTTCCTGATAACTGTTGTTGTATGAAAATTACATAAGTCACAGCCGCTCATACCACGCTCCACCGTGGTCTAAAATGTAGCATCGGATCATATCCTCAACTATCTGGTTCACCCGCTCCGTCTGCCCATTGGTCTGCGGGTGGTAAGCAGTAGAATACCTCAGATCCGTACCCAAACCCTCCTGCAGACTCTGCCAAAAACGAGAAGTAAATCGGGATTCTCGATCAGAAATGATACTCATAGGCACACCATGCAGTTAGATGACTTCATTCAAGTACAACTCCGCTATCTTATTCATCGGGTAATCAATCTTATATGGCACGAAGTGAGCACACTTCGTCAGTCTATCCACTATGACCCAGACAGAATCAAATCCCCTCGGGGATCGCGATAAACCCATGATGAAGTCCATAGATATACTTTCCCACTTCAAGGTCGGGATCTCTAATGAAGTCAACTTTCCACCAGGCCTTCCATGATCGTCCTTCACACGCTTGCAAGTGTGGCACTCCGCAACAAATCGGGCTATATCGCCTTTCATGCCATACCACCAGGCAATTTGCTTTAGGTCACGATACTCTTCGTAGATCCTGGATGGTAGGCAACGCTGGATCCATGAGCCTCTCTACAAATCATACCTCTAATGTCCCTAACAGCGGGGATGCAAAATCTGCCGCGGTACTTCAAAGTACCCGCATCATCGATAGCAAAGTCTCGAAACTCCCCCCTCTCGGTCCTGGTGAATAAGTGCAGAAGATCCGGATCGTCCTTCTGGTGCAGTCTGGTCAAAGAAATCCAGGACGGCTCTGCCACTGATAAACTATTCTGCAAGCCAAAGCATCCCATTGATATATCCATAAGGAGGAACTCCTCCACTAAACGATCGGCGGTGAGATTAAAGATCTTTCACGTCTTTCGGCTCAAGGCTTCGGCCACCACATTGGCTTTGCCTGGCTGATACTAAATCTCTACATCATAATCGGCCACATACTCTAGCCACCGCCGCTGGCGCAGATTCAACTCCTTCTGTGTGAACACGTACTTCAGGCTCTTATGGTCGGTGAATATCTTGCACTGAGCCCCATATAGTAGGTGTCTGCACAGCTTCAACGCATAAATAACCGCTGCGAACTCGAGGTCATGCGTAGGATAATTCTTCTCATGAGTCTTCAGTTGCCTTGACCCATAGGCAATCACTTTTCCAACCTGCATTAACACACAACCCAGACCTACATGCGAAGCATCCACGTAAACATCATAATCCACTCCTTCAGTAGGCAGGGTAAGAACGGGAGCAGTGCACAATCTCCTCTTTAACGCTAGGAAGGCTTCTTCGCACTTCTCGCTCCACACAAAAGTCACGTTCTTTTGAGTCAGCTTGGTCAATGGTGCAGCTAGGGAAGAGAAACCCTCCACGAACCTCCTGTAGTAGCCAGCCAACCCTAGGAAACCCCTGATCTCCTTAGGCGTATTCGGCCTACTCCAATCCATCACTGTTGCGACCTTTTCTGGGTCGACCGAGATCCCATCCTTGTTTACCACGTGGCCTATAAATGAAACCTGAGAAAACCAAAATTAGCACTTGCTCAGCTTGGCGAATAACTTATGGTTCCTCAACTTCGATAGAACCAAGCGCAGATGCTGCTCATGCTCCTCAGCACTGCGAGAATAAACCAACACGTCATCGATGAAGACCACCACGAACTTGTCTAAGAAATCCTTGAACACCCGGTTCATCATATCCATGAAGGCTGATGGTGCGTTGGTCAAACCAAACGACATCACCAATAACTCAAAGTGTCCATGCCTCGATCTAAACGCAGTCCGTGGGATATCTGCCTCACGGATCCTGAGATGATGATAGCCTAAACAAAGATCGATCTTGGAGAACACCGTGCTACCGCGCAACTGGTCAAATAAGTCATCGATCCTCGGTAGAGGGTACCTGTTCTTAATTGTGACTTTGTTCAACTCCCTATAGTCGATGCAAAGCCGCATTGACCCATCTTTCTTCTTCACAAACAGCACAGGAGCACCCCAAGGCGACGAACTCTGCCTGATAAATCCTTTTGCCAAAAGCTCATCCAACTGAACTCGAAACTCCTCTAACTCACGAGGGGCCATCCGGTACGGCGCCTTAGCAATAGGACGCGTACTCGGCTCAAAATCGATCACAAACTCAACATTCCGCTCGGGAGGAAGGCCAGGAAGATCATCAGGAATCACATCGGCAAAACCACGAACAACTGGAATCTCCTCCAAGCACGGTAGACTAACATCGGTCCCAACCACCGAGACCAAACAAGCAAAACAATCCGAAAGAAACAGCTTCTGAGCACATACCGCAGAGATAACAGGAGAATCCTGGCATAGATCAGCATACACGCTTCCGGGCTGACCGTCGTCCCTGATGAAGTCCAAGCGCTTCCCTTTGCACTGAATGATTGCATCATACCTAGACAGCCAGTTCATGCCCAAAATAACATCGAAGTCCTCCAGATCAATCATTTTCAGGTCTGCCTTCGCAAGGAAGTCCCCCAACAAAACAGGGCAATCTAACATGCCCAAATCTGACAACACAGATTCACCAGAAGGGAACTTGACACGGAAGGTATCCCGAACTCGATCTAAAGTCAACCGATGTCGCTCCACAAAGGCTCTAGCCACGAACGAGTGGGTAGCGCCGGAGTCAAACAGAGCACACGCCCAGCGGTTCTTCACCTTAAATTTCCCTATAAGAGCATATAAAACTAAGGAACTACCACAATAATACTGCAAACATTCTAGCAAAACAAGAACAAAACCTTCAGGCTGGAAAGACAACTAACCTGAGATGACCTGAGTCGAAGCTTGAGCCTTCTCGGAAGAGATCACGTTCAGCTTTCCCTTTCCCTTGTCCACACGCTAAGGTGGAGGTAATGCATGTAGTGGAACTGCATGAAGAACAGGCTGTTGGTACCCTAGTTTTGATTTGAGTTAAGTCCTCTCAATTAGTTTCTTGACCCAAGATTTATCTATGGTCAAAGGTTAGATTTAGGTTAGATTCAATCAGTTGTGTAGAGTTGTTGTTTATCCAGTTGAAAATCTGGGTAAGTGTTTTTAGTTCGACTACGGTCAAACGCCGCTCGACTATCGTCTATCAGTTGATCGACTATCGTCTATCAGTTGATCGACTATCGTCAGACAGCAGATCGACTATCTCTGAGTTAGTTCATCTCTGTTAAGCTCGACGATCTATGGTCTCAGTATTGTCGATCATCGAGTCCTGCTCGACTTCTTCTGTCCAGAAAGATTTCTTGTAGGTCGACTATCTGTTCTGATAGTTCGACTATCTGCTCTGATAGTTCGACGATCGTCGTGATTCATTCGACTATCTTTTTGTCTGCATTTAGAGATATTGTACTCTTTCTCTTTTGTGAATTATTTCTCATTTATCTGGCTTATTTTATTAAAGATTATTTCATTGATTTTATGCTTACATATCAAGGCAATCTTTGCCTCATTCTTTATGCATAAGTCAAGTTCTATCTGACAAAGTATTTTGTCCTATTATTTGACAAATATGTGTGCTTTATCTGCCATGCTATCCTTTATAGCCATTAGGCACAGATGTCTTTCTCTGGCCGTAAAGAGTTTGTTTTTGATGTGACTTTCTCTAATATCTTTTGGACTTGCAGAATGGATAAGCAGCTTCTAAGAAAGCTTTATTTCTTTATAGGATGTCCTTCTGCAGGCTATTTGTACTATGTGTTATTTGCAGCCCAGATTGCAGATCTCAGAAGAAGACAAGATTCAAATCAAGAGAAAGATAGAAGCCGTTACAAAGGCTTATATATAAAGAGCTAGAGAGAGAAGTTGATATACAGTTAACATAGATATATACAGAAATACAGATATTCAGATATACACAGATTCAACAACAAGAATAAGTGTAGAACAACTCTCTTCAGAGTTCTCTTCTTCATTCCTGAGTTCATCCTGCTTACAGGATCATTCATACTCAGAGCTTCAAGTAGAAGAAGAAGAAGAAGAAGAAAGAAAAGCTATTGAAGAAGAATAGCCATTCCATATCAAGAGTCTTCTTCAAGCTGCTCCTTCGAGAACTTCAAGACAACAGATCTTCTCTGTCAAAGAGTTCTAAAGAGAACCTGCACCCTGAAGCAAGGCTTCTTCCTGGATAGTCTCTAAGCTAGGGGGAGCTTTGATTCCTTCAGAGCTTTCTATAGCTCAGTGCAATCCACTAGCTTCTCTAATTTTGTTTAACAATAGAGAAGACATTCTAACTCTCTCAGCCTCCTGAACAAAGGGTTATTACTCCCTTCAAAAGTGAACCTTGGTGGCAGGGCACCTTAGCAAAAACCTGTGTTTGATTTTGAGCTCCTGATCAAAAGCTCAAAGGGTTTACTTGATCTACCTGAATCAGATCAGTTGGTGGCAGGGCACCTGAACAAAAACCTGTAGTGGATTCCTACTAGGGTGGTAAAAGAGTGGATGTACCTATTGAGAGGGAACCACTATAAATCTTCTTGTGTTGTCTGTGTTGCTTATTTTAATTACTACACTGTGGCTGTGAGTAGAATTAACTGGGATTGCTAGTTGCTGTGTTAGGACTAAAGCTTAAACTGTAATTACAGTTAGCTTTCTCTTGTGCACCTCACTTTGTGTTAGGCTCTAGGGTTTCATATATCTATATACTTTTTCTACAAATTAACTCTAAGGGAGTTGAGTAGATTCTAATATTTTTGAATACTCTATTCACCCCCTCTAGAGTTGTATCTATCCTCACTTTCACAGGCTGGACCTGAGAAAACCTAGACTTAATGTGTCCCTTCTGCCCACACTGAAAGCAGACTTTATCCTTGGACCAGCACTGGGCAGCATCATGCCCGGGTCGCTTACAAACAGAACAGGAGACATCTCTCCTAGGAGCACCCTGAATCGCATGAACCTGCTCCTTCCTCTGAGCTGCTGTCTTCTTGAAACATCTCTCGACAAGGTGGCCTGATCGGCCACATAAGTTGCACACCACTTTGCTCTTCTTTCCCGAAGCCGCACCAGGTACCTGGGGTTTCTTCTCCTCCACAGACTTCCTCTTTTCCTTCCTCATTTGCTGGCCTCTGCTCTTCGCGGTCTTAATAGCCTCCACCTTCAGAGCAGCCTCCACTACTCCTGCATAAGTCTCTGATCCATAAGCACTGGTCAACTGCTGCACCTTGCTCCTCAAACCACCGAGAAATCGCTTTACTCGATCAGCCTTAATGCTGACCAATCCAGGGGCAAAATGGCTCAACTTGTTGAACTCTATCTCATACTCACCCACCGTGAGTTGCCTTTGCTTCAGATGGAGGAAGTCGTTAATGAGGCGGTCACGCTCGACCGAGGGTAAGAACTTCCTCAACAGCATCTCCTCAAACACCTCCCAATAGCATCTAGCTACCAAGCTCTCCTTCTCTCTCAGCCACCAACTCTTAGCCAAACCTTTAAGCTGATAGGCGGCTATCATCACCCTCTGATCATCTGCAATCCCTGAGTACGAGAACATCTCCTCTATGGAGATCAGCCAATCGTCTATCACCATGAAATCTGCCTTCCCGTCATAAGTGGGAGGGCTCAGCCTCTGAAACTGCGAGATGAAGGCTATCTCTGACGACACCACCACTAGAGGCCTTAAGGGTGCAGGAGGAGGAGGGACAGCTAACCCCCCTGCAGGACCTTGCACTCCTTGAGTCTTACCTGCCACAACCGCCACCAGGTACTGATCTGGGCATGCATCTCTACCATCTGCCTGCTCATGGCATCGCTACTCTATCGCAGGCTCTCGATCACCACGTCATTCTGAGCTCCAGATGACTCACCCTCAGAAAGGGGAGTCAATCTAGTCGAAGGACGTCTCGCCATCCTAAAATCATAGCAACACTAGTTAGATCCTAGTACAACGGCTAGACCCAACTACAAGTACAGACAATACATATATAGATATGAACTTAAAGCTTCTAAACTTGCTCTGGGAGTTTAACTTTTTACAAAAATTGATGTTATGTCCTAACCTAAGATGGTTAACCATCACCATGCTAATTCATGTGCCTAGATCGGGAATGCATGAATTTGTATTACTTTTGACTTGAAAGCTTATGTGTGTACATATGTCATCCTGGCAGTCTTTAGCTTGGCACATTGTGCTTATGCAATGTTATGTTATGCATGATTGTGCTATGCATTCTAAAAAGGCCCTAATGCATGTTATGAGCAGCGTACGCATGAAAATGTTATGCATCCCATACTACATAACATTCTCATGCAACGAAAGAGAAAATGAGCTAGTCGCTGCCATGTGGTGAGGTTATGCATCCCATACTACATAACCCTCACATGTTGCCCCTATGGTGGATCCATATAAAAACACATATTATGCATCCCATACTACATAATATGCCCTGTATATTTCATGTTATGCTATGAGTGTAGTGTTCGTGCTTTTGCCAAGACGTGCTGATGACATATCGGTGTGTGAATGACATGATGCTGAACTACTAAAGCAATCAAAGAAAGGTTGCCTGACTAACTTGTCAAACAACCTCCATCTGATACCAACTGTCACAACCCGCATTTTCTCCAAATTAAAGAATTATCAGAGTATGAGAAAACACGCGTCATGATGCCACGCCGAGCAGGGGATAACTGTTGACGCTCAGGCAAAACCATCTACTTTACCCTTTGAAAGAAATTCATGAGTTTAAATGATTAGAAAAAAGCAGTTATATTTCAGAGGCCGTATCCCTCGGCTCGGTGGATCACCTAGTCCACAGTTTTAAACTATACTTATGCGCTGCGGAAAAATACTTTATTCAGGTTTGACATCCTAAGGAGTGCATAAGTGCCCCAAAAGGAAAGCTTATGCTATGCAAGACTCTACATTTAATTTATATTATATATAAGAAAACGATCTTTATACGTTGTTTGGAAAATAGTGATTTAGTTTTATAAAACATGCTGATCATGAGCTATACTTATAGTAATAGTTGTAGTTTTAAAATAACTAGCAACCTAGCATAAATCCTCCCAAGAGCAAGTTGACTATCTCCAAAAAAAAATGGTAGTAGCAAAAGTAACATATCTAGTACAAAGGTAAAAACTACCAGTGGGCGCCAACAATCTGACACGAACCCACTGGCAAATATGTATGTCTGTAAGAAAGTGCAGAAGAAAACTACCTCACTAAACAAATCCAGAAGGATCTCCAAAGTCCAAGAGACCACCAGCAACACCACCGCAACCTAGCCACCAAACTGACTATTGCTAAGAACCTGAGGCATTCGAAAGAAGAAAGAATACCTCGGCAAGAAAAACAAGGAAAAACTGCATGAAAGTGTCAACCAGAGGATAAATGAAAGAGGTAAACACTTCGCAGTAAAAGTCACAACTGCCCAAAGCAAGACAAAAAGAAATGCACTACGTGCGAGGAAAAAGCATCAACCCTGCCCAGAAACTACATCCTGCAGAGTCTACTAAGCTACCAAGAGCCTAAAGTGCTGCAATCTACCAAGGAAGAAACATCTAACACCCTAAGCTGTGGGAGATGGTAGTAGCAAAAACAAATAACATGGATCCGGGTTGGAGGCAAACTCAGTCCCCAACCACCATTTCCAAGCCAACAAGCTCAAGGTTCTACATGTGAAAGCACTAGGGACCTTTCAACCCCTTGCCCAGCCCGTACCTGGTGCAAGATAGAAGAAAAGGGTGGCCACGGCTAAATTACACAACACCTCCCCCATGAAGAGCTTCAAACCACCACTACTAACCATGACCCACGATTCGGCCTTTAGGAAAGTAAAACATGGCCGACAAGGAACCTCAAAAAACAAAGAAAATCAAGGAATTCACTCGGGAGCGAAAATCAAGGTAGGGAAAAGTGTTGAAATGACTCAACACGGCTTGGCGTTGAGTGGGACCCACTCAACTCCTAACCAGACCTTGGCGTTGAGTGAGTTAGCCTCACTCAGCGCCAGAACAGCCAGAGCGTTGAGTGAGGTTCACTCACTCAACGCCCTCCAGAAGAACTACTCTAGCGTTAAGTGAGCTAGCCTCACTCAACGCAAAAATTGCCATGGCGTTGAGTGAGGTTCACTCACTCAATGCCTCCCACAAGAATACTTTGGCGTTGAGTGAGCTAACCTCACTCAACGCCAAAACATCCACGGCGTTGAGTGAGGTTCACTCACTCAACGCCTCCCGCAAGAATACTCTGGCGTTGAGTGAGCTAACCTCACTCAATGCCAAAACATTCATGGCGTTGAGTGAGGCACACTCACTCAATTCCCTGGTACTTAACCATAAACAAAGAAAGTGGCGTTGAGTGAGCTGGCCTCACTCAACGCCAAAACAGCAATTGCGTTGAGTGAAGCTCACTCACTCAACTCCCTTACCCTTAGCCGCAAAAGAAAACTACGGCGTTGAGTGAGTCCACCTCACTCAATGCCAAAACAGTAATGGCGTTGAGTGAGGTTCACTCACTCAACACCCTGGCACTTAGCCACAACAAGGCAAATCCGCGGCATTGACTGAGCTGACCTCACTCAACGCCAAAACAGCAATGGTGTTGAGTGAGGTCATCTCACTCAACGCCAGAAGTTCTGGCAGCGAAGAAGGGCTGTGGCGTTGAGTGAGTCTACCTCACTCAACGCCAAAGCAGAAATGGCGTTGAGTGAGGTACACTCACTCAACGCCACGGGACTTGGCTTCAAACTTTCCTTCGACGTTGAGTGAGGCCACCTCACTCAACGCCAAACCAGAAATGGCGTTGAGTGAGGTCAACTCACTCAACCCCAAAGTACTTAGCCTCAGAAAAGGCTATGGCGTTGAGTGAGCACACCTCACTCAACGCCAAAGTACTTGGCTGCACAGAAGCGACGGCGTTGAGTGAGTCCACCTTACTCAATGCCAAAACCGAAAAGGCGTTGAGTAAGGTCGACTCACTCAACGCCAAAACACTTAGCTTCTCAGTAAAATTGCGGCGTTGAGTGAGCTTGCCTCACTCAACGCCAAAACGGAAATGGTGTTGAGTGAGGTCGACTCACTCAATGCCAAAGTACTTAGCCTCTAGCAGGGGCTACGACGTTGAGTGAGTCCACCTCACTCAACGCCCTAGTACTTATAATAATTCTGACTGGCTACAACTGCGGCGTTGAGTGTATGCACCACACTCAATGCCAAACCTGCAAAGGCTTTGAGTGTGTGCACCACACTCAACACCGGCACGACAGAATCCAAAATAAGCTCTTTCCAGCAAACACAGCAGGCACCCCCCTCCTCTCTCTCTCTCTCTTGGCTTCACCTACAAGCCACCAACCAGACAGCAATCTGGAGTTTAACTGATGGCATTACGTCGGCGGGTTGAGCACCAATAGCACAAAGAAGGGGGGCTCATAGGAGAATCTAAGCCCTAAATTCAGCAAGATAAAAGAGAACATGCTTGGCTTCTACCCAAGGGCTAACCGGGAATTTCCATAATTTCAAGAGAACAACAATGGCAAGGGCAAGAATACCACTTGCCTCGATTTCCGGCAAAGCTTGGACGGCTTTCCCTCCTCTTCACTTGGCACTAGTAGCAGCAGCACCTAAAAGCACACTCTCGTACTTTAATGGCGGAAAACCACAAGACCGAAATCCCAAATCGCCTAAAACTTTACGAAAATCGAATTTCTTACCGTCGAAACGTAGATCTGAGCGAGAGCAAGACAACGCCGCTTTCGGAATCGAAATCCATCCACGAACACTCCCGGAATCACCGTCTGAAAGCTAGGGCTAACCGCCGTTCCGCCTCTGTTTTCCGCGAACAGGAGCAGACGGTTTTCTATCTTTGGAAGAAGGAGGAGAGTGGCCCGCCAAATTCTAATTAAGGCTTTAAATAAGTCTTAACACGCCTAATCAGCCTAACCGCTGCCTGAAAATGCCGATTCACTCAGCTAAAATCAAATTTCTAATTTGATTTTACTAATAGCACACCCAAAACGACGCGAAAACCGAACTACCTCGGAATTCGACGAAATTCACACCGTAGCTAAATACCCATGCTACGAACACAACGGCGAAGTCGAAATTAACTTTCGACGAACAAAACTCGAGTTATACCCACCTAAAGCCAAAATACAAGCATCCCCCAAGAGGCCACACCGGGTCACCCAAAACGACTAGGCTTGTTAGGGAGACCTTGTCCATAGGCTACAAAATAGGCCACTCAGTTCTAAGGAGCTAAACCACACTCCACAAATGGCACGAGCCACAAAAATGCGTCACCGTAATGCCAAACGAGAATAAAATAGTCACAGAAAAATCGGGGGCGTTACACCGGGTGTTGAAGAAGGCCGAGCTTCGTTATCCCATCTTGGAAAAGCTAGCCTTCACTCTAGTCATCTCGGCTAGGAGGCTCCGGCCTTACTTCCATGCACACTCGATCCGAGTGGTGACTGACCACCCCCTCCAAAACATCTTCGAGGGGGTAAAGCATTCGGGCAGATTGGCAAAATGGTCGGTGGAGCTGAGCGAGTTTGATATCTCCTTCGTCCCCCGCCTCTCGATTAAGGCCCAAGCCATGGCCGACTTCCTGGCTGACTATGTGGTCGAGGTGGCAGAGGCAGAACTCACTCGCCCCGTTCCTTGGAAGTTGATGGTGGATAGCGCTTCGGGTAGGCATTCCCTGGGGGTGGGAGTAATCTTGGAGAACCCTTAAGGGACAAGAATCGAGCAAATGGTGGTGGTGCACTTTCCCATCACCAATAACTAGGCCGAGTACGAAGCAGTGATTTTAGGGCTCCGCCTGGTAAGGGAGCTGGGAGTGCATAACGTGGAGGTCCTCACTGACTCCATGGTGGTGGATTCCCAGATCAATGGGGGAGTTTGATGCAAGGGAGCCAACTCTATAGATATACTTGGCAAAGGTGATGGGGGTCATCGGCACGTTCCAGACTTTCTCCATCCGGCATGTGCCCAGGGAGGAGAACGAGCAGGAAGATCAATTGTTAAAGCATGGTCCCTGGGTGGGGGGTACCTGATGAGTCCAATTTATATAGGGTTTTTCGGACTAATCTAAGTTATTTTTCACGCGTTTGAACTTCACTTTTAGTTCTATATCGTTCATATTTCTTCTAGCTTTATTTCCATGCTAAGTGCACTATCTTGGCCCGAGGGTATGTAAATCCGCATTCTGCTGTCGGGGGTATGCACATGGTGCTCCTCATTTTCTTTCTGCTTTGCTTTGATTGCATTTTTTGTGTTGGGAGCCTGTGCTTCAGCCTGGTTTGATTGTTGTGCTGGCAGTCAGGATGTCCCAAAGTCCATTTCCAGTTTCTGTGTAAAACGCACGGTCCTGCGAATTTCTTCTCGCACAGTTTCAATGCAACCGTCCATTTCACACAGCTTTCCAAGGGCATCTGTTTCACCTAGCTTTCCAGCATTCTGTTGTTAATCATGCGTTTTCCTTCACGCACGGGAGCTTCCGCCCGTGCACGAGTAAAACGCACGGTTCCATTAATTTTGCCTGTATTTCTACCCTCTGTCGTTACCTGTACGATTTCCTTCACGGACGTGTGGAATTGCCCGTGTACGAGTAAATTTCACAGGTCAACGCTTCATCTTCTCAGGCTATTTTGCGCATGAATATCGCACGGTTCACGCACGGTCGTGCGTAGGACTGTGCGTGACCATTTTTCTGATCTTTTTCTATTTAAGCTCAGATTTTCAGCCATTGATGGATAGCTCCATTCCAGTCGATCCAGACGCATTTTAGGGCAAAGATCTGCCCTTCGTCTTCCACCAAGGGGAGAAGCTCCGGCCATGCTCGCGAAGCCTATACCTTGTCGGTGCTTGCTCTCGGCCTTCTCCTTCATCTTCTAAGCTCTATCTCAAGCTTCGACGCCATAGCTAACAGGCGAAGGGAAGCTTGCAACTTTCTTCCGGATCGTGACACGAAGAAGACAGGTCCATTGGAAGGTAGTGACAGCCCTTCTCTACCCCGGACGTAGTTGAGGACCGAGCTTGGATGCGGATTGACAACCCGGCGATTCCTTCCGGGAACCCTCGACAAGCCTTCTGATTTGGTCGATCTCTTAACTTATTCTTCCTTTATTTTTGTTTATGTGTTGTTGAACTTGTGTGTTGATGATGTGCTCTTAGTTGTAAACGTTATTAGTTTCATGTTTATGTGAACTTGTATCATTTATGCTTAGGTTGCTTGAGTTGCGCATTTATTTCCATCCTCCAACGCATCTGTTCTTGTCGCACTAGCGATTGTTAGTGGCATGCGTAGAGAAGAGGTGCTTACGACCCTCATATTCCTTGGTTCTTACGCTTGCCTACTCGCCCATCTGCCTAGCGATTCGGTGCATAGCGGCTCGTGTAGTCTTCCATCCCGCCTAGCGAAGAATTGCATAGCGACATTGCATAGGAGTAGTTGTTAGCGAGAGCGCCCTTCGAGCTCCGTCGAAAGACCCGTATATTTTATTTTCTGTTTTCGCAAATATCAAAACCCCCCTTTAGTTAATTCCGACCTAAGGACTTAAATCTCAAGTCCTCCTCGAAATTAACTCCACCTTCCTGTGTTCCTTGAGAGATCGATACTTGGGGAAATTTGCCCATTTTATATTACTTGTGCGACCTGTACACTTGCCGTCACATTCGCATCAAGTTTTTGCTGCCGTTGTCGGGGAACACAGTCGTGTGAGTTTTTGGAGAGGGAGATATGAGATAGAAGCCCTTTTCCATTTGTACATTTCATATTTATTTTCTGCTTTAGTTTTTAAATTTTGTTGCATATTTTTCTTTGTTCATTTTCTAGTTTTAATTTTTCTGTAGCAGGTTTTCCTATCCTTTTATCTATGGTGTGTAGTTAATTTTTGCTTAGAAACTTTCTATTAGTGAATTCTTCTTGTTGCACCATGTATTCTTATATGAATAGCCATTGCCGATGGTGCGGGGATTATAGTCATGGTAGTGATGAGTGCCCCACTGAAGATTGGGAGCATAATTCTAGTGGTTTAGTGTATGGAGAACCATCTTCCTATGGTACTTCATACACCCAACCCTGGTCTTATGGTCATTCCGCTTCTACGTATTCACCTTTTTCTTATTCCTCTCTAGTACCACCTGGACCGAGGAGTAATGGAAAATGATGTTTGTGTTGTCGTAGCACCGACCATGTGTTGAAAGATTGCGCAGATTTTCAGCGCCAGTTGGAGGAGGATGATGAACCGGGTATACGATTCACTCTATCACCCACTCAGATTGCTGCTCCTTCTGATTCTGATGATGTATCCACAGTACCACCTTGTCTATGGTGGACTGTTGCGGATATACCCATCAGACTTTCTACTGATCGGTGTGACAACATTGTGGCATCGTCTCCCCCCATGCATTCTTCCCCTCTTGTTGATTCACCCACGAAGGAACCCACACATATTTTCTCTAATGCTATTGTTCCTCCGCCTTCTTTGCAAGAATTATCTATCCCTATTTTTAGTGAGTTGGTTGATGATGTCATGCCTGATTGTGATTCTGAGTCTGAGGTTGCGTCATGGTGTGATGAGGATGTTATTCTCATCAATGGAGAGTATTGCGTCTTGGAACATGATGACGCGCCGAGGTGTGTTAATGAGGAGATCCTTTTTGATGAGGAAGTTTCCACTTCTTTGTTAGATGAGGAGGTCCAAACCACCACCGAGGATCTCCTGCTCTCAGATTCCCCTCGTCATGACTCATATGACGCCGACAGTGATCATTTCTTGGATCCTGTTGGGAGTGAGACCGGGATCACTCCCCCGATTAGTTCCTTATGTTCTTCGTCACTTTTATTTCTTGATCCCCTTTCTGTATCTGAGCCCGTGCGGGTTGAATCTTTGCAGGTGCCTCAGGAGGAATTGGATATTTCTGCTCCAGTCATCGATGATAGCATCCTCTTTCCCGAGGAGGTTGATTCCTCCTCTATTGAGGAAGCTCCGTTGATTGCTTTTTCCTCCTGCCGTCTCCCTCTAGTAGACGATACCTTGCTGGGCAAGGAAATATTTTGTGGCGAGATGAGTGAGGACCAGTGCTCCTCCTCTTCTTACTTCTTATTTCCTCTGCCTGCGAGAAGCAGGAATGATTATTTAGGCAGAGGTGTAACTGCTCTATCTCCGTATCGGTACCCGCTGCCGTAACGGATAATGGAATAGTTACCTGTGCATTTTTCTTTTCATAGACCCATTAGCTAGAACTGTATAGAATTTAATAAGTCGTGCTGGGATGACAATAACCCCATTAGTTATCTTACATTTCCTGCATTGTTAATTATCATGTCTATTATAGATTTAGTATTTCTTTGTATTTTGTATATTTTTCTTTTATTTTTGTGGAGCTCACCCCTGCATGTATTCTTGACAACTTCGTATTGGCGGGGTTGTGATTCTTCGTATGGCGGTCCTGCCTTTGTTTTTCATGCGTCTTCTGGTATGCTTGCTAGCTGAGTATTTGGTAACCTCTTCCCTTAGCTCTATTTGATTTAAATTTCAATATCTTATGATGTGTTGTTTAGTTTAAGTATGGGGGAGAGCCAGTTTTGTTACCTTTTGCACGTGCACATTTCATGTGCATACTAGAAGCTTTTATTGTTTTTATTTTGATTAGTCCATTGCATTATACACCACTGCACCCACATGAGCGCGTGCTTAGCCGTCAGCATGTCGTGAGTAAAACACATTTCTTTGTTAGATTTGGGAAAATTATTGTGCTGCTTAGCATTGTGGGATGGAGTAAAATGTTAACCTTGCTATGCTTCTAGTCAATTGCTCTCATCTCGTTTAGAAATTCGAGTAGATTTAATTTTTCTGTATGCTTGTAGTTTTATATTTTTCTATTTGCGTAAAGACATTTTATTCTTCTCAAAAGTTGGTGAATCTGGTATGAATCAAACGGTAGTGTAGGGATGTGTGTAGGCATCACTAGACTCATTTTGCTTGAGTCGAGAGGAAGGATCTTCTTTCTCGGTGGCTAATAACTTGCCCCAAGCTACTCTTGAAGCATTGGCACATGGTTAGTCTAGCATGAGTGTGATGTAGGCCATCATTTTTGGCCCGGTTGAGCTTTGTACCGTTCCTAACATCTTATACTCACTAAGACCCGTTGTGCCTACCCTTCTTTTGATTTAGCTCCACCATTATTTCACCAGAGCCTCATAGCCGATCCTAGCCGCACACCCAAGTCGAGCTTTAGTGTTTTACATTTTCATGTTGGGTTGTGATGTGATGAGATTTTTTGTGAATATGTGGATGTGCTCCAAAGCTTCCATATGCTGATATTGTTAAAAGAAAAGAAAATGATTTAAAGAAAAAAAAATGTGAAAATGAAAAGTGAAAAGAAAAAGTTTGATTGAAAATCTTTTTGGAGATGTGATTGTATTTGGAGAAGGCGGTGCACACACCCATATGTTAAAAGTTAAGTCTGGGGCGTGGTGTACCCGCATATATTTTGGTTAGCTGTTGGATTCTTTTTATGATAGCTCATTTGGGTTAGGTGCATAGCCTTCCTATTTATCCTTGTTTACCTCACCGTAACCCAAGCCCCATGATTTTCCTAAGTCCTACGGATTCACGCTTGAGTCAAACTAGTACCATGGAGAGAGTGTGAACAGGCAAGCGTATGGTCCCCGACATTGGTGGACTCCTTTGGAGGTGATCCTAAGCCCTGCTCTTTGGCAAATCTCACCTTAGTGGCCTGCCTACTTTCTTCTTATGCGTGACCGGATGATTCACCGTGATTCAATTTTTGAGTAATAATAAAATTTTGATACGCATTGTGAAAAGTATAAACTGTTTTGCATACTTAAAAATTTATTCTATTATATTTGTACGCGTACGAGCATGCGACTTTGCATGGCACTCTGTATCGCAATTTCCTTGTTAGCTAAATCATTTTCCCTATCTGCATTGATTTTGTTTGCTCGGGATACGCAAATAGGTAAGTCTGGGGGTGTGATGAGTCTGATTTATATAGGGTTTTTCAGACTCATCTGGGTTAGTTTTCACGCGTTTGCACTTCACTTTTAGTTCTATATCGTTCATATTTCTTCTAGCTTTATTTCCACGCTAATTGCACTATCATGGCCCGAGGGTGTGCAATTGTGCATTCTGCTGTCAGAGGTATGTAAATAGTGCTCCTCGTTTTCTTTCTGCTTTGCTTTGATTGCATTTTTGGTGCTGGGAGCTTGTGCTCCAGCCTGGTTTGATTGTTGTGCTGGCAGTCGGGATGTCCTGAAGTCTATTTCCAGTTTCTGTGTAAAACGCACGGTCGTGCGAATTTCTTCTCGCACATTTCAATGCAACCGTGTGTTTCACACAGCTTTCCTGGGGCATCTGTTTCTACCCGTGCGATTTGTTCCCGCACTGTTTCGGCCAAACCGTGCGAGAAGGAAATGCACGGCCTGCACCTCTTGCCTAGCTTTTCAGCGTTCTGTGGTTAATCGTGCGTTTTCCTTCACGCACGGGTGCTTCCGCCCGTGCGCGAGTAAAACGCATGGCTCCACTGTTTTTGCCTGCATTTCTACGCTCTGTCGTTACCCGTGCGATTTCCTTCACGCAATGGCATAATTTCCCATGCGTGAGTAAAATGCATGTGTCAACGCTTCATCTTCTCAGGCTATTTTGCACGTGAATATCGCATGGTTCACGCACGGTCGTGCGCGGGACCGTGTGTGACCATTTTTCTGATCTTTTTCTATTTAAGCGCAGATTTTCAGCCATTGATGGACAGCTTCATTCCAGCCGATCCAACCGCATTTTAGGGCAAATTTCCGCCCTTCCACCTCCGCTCTTCATCTTCCACCAGGGGGAGAAGCTCCGGCCATGCACGTGAAGCCTATACCTTACCGGTGCTTGCTCTCGGCCTTCTCCTTCATCTTCTAAGCTCTATTTCAAGCTTCGACGTCATTGCTAACAAGAGAAGGGAAGCTTGAAACTTTCTTCCAGATCATGACATGAAGAAGACGGGTCCATTGGAAGGTAGTGACAGCCTTCTCTACCTCGAATGTAGTTGAGGACCGAGCTTGGATGCGGATTGACAACCCGGCGATTCCTTCCGCGAACCCTCGACAAGCCTTCGGATTTGGTCGATCTCTTGACTTGTTCTTCATTTATTATTGATTATGTGCTATTGAACTTTTGTGTTGATGATGTGCTCTTTGTTATAAACGTTTTTAGTTTCATGTCTATGTGAACTTGTATTGTTTATGCTTAGGTTGCTTGAGTTGGGCCTTTATTTCCATCCGTCATCGCATCTGTTCTTGCCGCACTAGCGATTGTTAGTGGCATGTGCAGCGAAGAGGTGCTTACGACCCTCATATTCCTTGGTTCTTACGCTTTCCTACTCGCCCATCCGCCTAGCAATTCAGTGCATAGCGTCCCGTGTAGTCTTCCATCCCGCCTGGCGAAGCATTGCATAGCGGCATTGTATAGGAGTAGTTGTTAGTATTTTATTTTATTTTTTCGCAAATATCAAAACCCCCCTTTAGTTAATTCCGACCTAAGGACTTCAATCTCATGTCCTCCTCGAAATTAACTCGACCTTACTGTGTTCCTTGAGAGATCGATACTTGGGGAAATTCGCCCATTTTATATTACTTGTGTGACTGGTACACTTACCATCACATTCGCATCAGTACCATCACCGACCTGTTCTGCCCTTCCATTGAGGAGGGAGAGCTGATGGAAGTGGAGCAACACCCCTCGTGTATGGAACCATTCACGACCTTCCTTTCCACGTGGGAGTATCCGGAGGGGATGGACAAGAAGAAATTCAAGTATAAGTCGGCATATTACCTCGTACGAGACGGACAACTATACCGGAAGACCCTCTCGTGGATGTTGGCGCGTTGCGTGGCCGAGAGGGAGGTCCCAAGGATCTTGGAGGAAGTCCACTCCGAAGAGTGTGGGAGCAATTCTAGGGGTCGGAACCTGGAATAAAGAATCATCTGGCAATGGTACTTCTGGCCGACCCTGAGCCATGACGCCGCAGAGTTCGCAAGGAAGTGTAGCAAGTGCCAGTTGTTTGCACCCATCCAACTACAACCAGCTCAGCGCCTCAGGAGCATCACTACACCCTGGCCCTTTACAATCTAGGGAATGGATCTGGTTGGGCCTTTCCCCCAGGCCAACGGGCAGAGGAGATTCTTGTTGGTCATGATTGACAATTTTTCCAAGTGGTTAGAAGTCAAGGCATTGGCCAAGGTGACCTCCCAGGTCATCAGGAACTTTGTGTGGGGGTAAATCATCTGTCGGAATGGAATGCCCCAGGCCATTGTTACGGACAACGGTCCCCAGTTTGCTAGCGCCGAATTCATCAGCTTTTGTGGGCAACTCGGGATAGATCTCAGATTTGCTTCGGTTCATCACCCTAGGAGAAACGGACAGGTGGAGGTGGTGAACAAGATCATCATCAACCTACTTAAAAAGAAGGTGGAGAACTTGAGGGGCAGCTGGGTGGAACAACTCCCTTCGGTCCTCTAGGCTCTTAGGATCACATCCAACACAGCCACAGGAGAGACTCCCTTCAAACTCTCCCATGGGTGTGAGGCGGTACTCCCAGTAGAGTTTGAGGTCCAAACGCCTTGGGTGGTCGAAGCAGGGAAAGGTAGGAAGAATGGAGTGTTGAGAATGAGGAGGAGCTGCAGCTCTCCCTTGATATGGTAGAGGAGGTGCGCGACCTCTCGGCCATCCGCCATGAGGAAGTGAAAAGAAGAATGGCCAAGTATTTCGACAAGAAGGTCAGGGTCAAACAATTCGCGGAAGGGGACTTGGTCCTAAAGAAGATGGATGTCGCGGGAAGGTTAGTCGCCGTGGGAAAGCTCAACCCCAACTGGGAAGGTCCGTACATTATAAAAGAAACACTGAGGTCAGGGGGATATCGTCTCCAAGAAGTGGAGGGCGAGACCCTAAGTCTCACCTGGAGTGGTGATGACTTGAAACGTATTTCCCTTGAACCATGTAAGTTGCGTTCCTTTTGCTAATGAAATTTTAAGTGTCAAGTGCTCTCATTGCGATCTATGAGAATAGTTGGCATTTGTTTGAACGGACCCTAAGAAAATCCTGATTTCAGGCTCTGACCTAGCTGGCAGGGCTAGATGTCACTTGAGGGAGTCTTCCCCAGTCCTGAGTAGATCCCGTTGTCAGGCTCTCACCTAGCAGGCAGGGCTGCATGTCACTCGAGGGACTCTGCCCCAGACCCCGAGCAGATCCCGTTGTAAGGCTCTCACCTAGCTGGCAGGGTTGGATGTCACTCGAGGGAGTCTGCCCCAGACCTCGAGCAGATCCCGCTGTCAGGCTCCAACCTAGCTGGCAGGGCTGGATATCACTCGAGGGTGTCTGCTCCAGACCCTGAGCAAATCCCGCTGTCAGGATCTCACCTAGCTGGTAGGGCTGGACGTCACTCGTGGGAGTCTACCCCAGACCCCGAGTAGATCCCGCTGTCAGGCTCTCACCTAACTGACAGGGTTGGATGTCACTCGAGGGAGTCTTCCCCATACCCCGAGCAGATCCTGCTGTCAAGCTCTCACCTAACTGGCAGGGCTGGATGTCACTCGAGGGAGTCTGCCCCAGACCCAGAGCAGATCCCGTTGTCAGGCTCTCACCTAGCTTGCATGGCTGGATGTCACTCGAGGGAGTTTGCCCCACACCCCGAGTAGATTCCACTATCAGGCTCTCACCTAACTGGCAGGGCTGGATGTCACTCGAGGGAGTCTGCCCCAATCCCTGAGCAGATCCCGCATTCAGGCTCTCACCTAGTTGGCAGGGCTGGATGTCACTCGAGGGAGTCTACCCCAGACCCCGAGCAGATCCTGTGTTCAGGCTCTCACCTAGCTGGCAGGGCTGGATGTAACTCAAGGGTGTCTGCCCTAGACCCCAAGAAGATCCCGCTGTCAAGCTCTCACATAGCTGGCAGGGCTGGATGTCACTCGAGGGAGTCTGCCCCAGACCCCGAGCAGATACTGATGTCAGGTTCTCACCTAGCTGGCAGGGATGGATGTCACTCGAGGGAGTCTGCCCTAGAACCCGAGCAGATCCCACTGTCATACTCTCACCTAGCTGGCAGGGTTGGATGTCACTCGAGGGAGTCTGCTCTAGATCCCGAGCAGATCCCGTTGTCAGGATCTCACCAAGCTGGCAGGGCTGGATGTCACTCGAGGGAGTCTGCCCCAAACCCCGAGCAGATCCCGCTATCAGGCTCTCACCTAGCTGGCAGGGCTTGATGTTGATGAGTCCGATTTATATAGGGTTTTTCGGACTCATCTGGGCTTGTATTCTCACGTATGCACTGCATTTTAACTGGATCTCGGTTATATTTGCATCGTTCGGTCTTTGACCTCATTGTGCACTATTTTGGGCCCGAGGGTGTGCAATTGCGCATTCTGTTGATGGGGGTAAGCACTTAATGCTCCCCGTGTTTCTTTCTGCTGCTTTAATGGTTATTCTGTGCTGTTGGAGGGTCCTCTTTTGCTATATTTTTGCTACTTGTAGGTGGTCGGTTTTCCTCTTTTCATAGTTCTGATTTGAGAAAAACGCACGGTCGTGCATTTTCTTAGCGCACGGTTACTTCTGGTCATGCATTTTCTGCAAGTTATTATGGAAGGATTGACCGTCCCGTGTGATTCCTTCACGCATAGTTTCTTTGGAACCGTGCGCGAAGGAAATGCACGGTTTTCCTGTAGCTTTTGTTTTTAAGTCGTTCTGTGGTTAATCGTGTGTTTTCCTTCACACACGGGCAGAAGTGCCTGTAAGCGAGTTAAATGCAAGATTCCACCCGGTTGCCTGTGTTTTCTGCATTCTGTCGTTACCCGTGCAATTTCCTTAGCGCATGGGCTGAATCGCCCGTGCATGAGTAAAACGCACGGGTCAATGCTTTTTCTTCCTCAGGCGTTTTCTAAAGATTAATATCGCACGGTTCACGCACGGTCGTGCATGACCATTTTTTCTGACTTTATTATCTAGGATGCAGATTTCTTCTGTACTAGGACAACCCCGTTTTCCCCCGCCATTTCCGCTCCTTTGAGCGAGAAATCGTTCCTCCAACCGTCACTCTCTCTCTCCTCCGTGGTAAGCTCTTCCGACCACAATTTCTCCTCCGAAAGCTTGCAAAAGTTCCGTCTCCGGCCATCTTCATCTTCTTCGACCTCCAAGCTACCATTAGAGCTACTTGTTGCTGCGCTTGAGACGCTCTCCATTCAGATCTGACTTAGCGATTCGACACGAAGAGGACGGGTTTGAAGAAGGAAGTGACAGCCCTTCTACATCCCAGACATCTTCCGAAGACCGAGCTAGGACGAGGATTGAAAACCTTTGCTTCTGGCCGAGAATCTTGGAGAGCTTTCATGCGCTCAGTTGTATTCCTTCACTTTTATTAAGCTTGATATGTACTGAACTGGTGTTAGAAAACTTGTAGCTTGATAACAATATTTTTGCTTGAGTTTCATCTAGTTTTGTTGTTGATGTTTTCATCTTGGATTGTGTTTGAGCCGTTCTAGCGATTGCTAGAAGCGCGCGCAGCGAAGAGGTGCTTGCGACCCTCAATAGTTCATTCATCTCCGTTATTACTCGTTGGAGTAATCCACCCGTACGACACGATGAAGGCAACCCGCGCTAGTTTAATCATGCTTAGCGTAGGAACCCAAAACCAAACCCCCTTTTCATAGTTGCCCTTGCATTTTGTTGGATCCCTAGGTTGATTTGGGCTAGGTTCACTAAGTCAGGATATGACCCAACATGTATAGCCAGGGTCATGGTTGTGTCCTAGAGTCTAGGTCTAGTCCTTAGAGTCAACAATGCCAAGGACCAGCCTCTAACACTGCCAGAGACTGAAGACTTAGAAAAAATTCAAGACTTAGAAAAAGAGCTCTATGTTTGTCGATCTCAGGTCGACGAAAGTCGTGCTCAGCTCGACAAACTCAGAGATAATTCTCTGAGCTGAGCTCGACGAACTTGGTTCTCAGATCGACAAACTCTGGACAAAGTGACAACACTTCTTAGTCAAACTTCGGTGGACAAACTTAGAACATCAGCTAGACAAACTCTGTTCTCTGATCCTAGATTGACTAATCAGATGTTTAGACACTCAACGTCAGAGAACATCACACTCAATGCCAGAATAATAATTCAACACTCAGCACCAGAAAATAGTCTAAGTCCAGAATCAAAACTCAGGTCAACAATCTTGGACCTCAGCTAGACTAACTCAGTTCTCAGGTCACAGGTCGACGATCTTGGACATCAGATCGACGAACTTGGTGCACAGAATAGGAAAGTTGTCACGCAGCAGTCAGCCATTCAGAGGTCGACGAACTTGGACCTCAGGTCGACGAACTATGGACTCGGGTCGATGAATCCAGACTTGGTTGTTTCCCTCTTCTGTTCCTATTATATTGCAATGATTCCTGAATAATTAATGCTCTAATATTCTCTGAATATTACTGTTACACAAGAGCATTAATTATGGTCTTCATCAGGATTATTGCCTGCCATTTTCCAAAAGGGCAGTTGGGGAAACTAATCAATTCAAATTTTCCAAAGCCTTCTGCATTGATTACAGAAGGGATTTCAAAATTCAAATGGACTTTTATATCGAAAATATAAAAGTATAGATTCTTCATCTTCCTGGAAGATATAGCAGACGATACACAAGTGATACTGATATACAGAAAACCAGTCAGGAAGAGTAGAACACCATCGTCTCGCAATAAGGATTCTCTCTACTCTTGCTCTCTCTTGACAACAAAGTACTAGAAAGAAAGATCTGCTAGACAGAAGAAGAATAGATTTAAGAAAAATAAGAACAATCATTTAAATCAAGAGTCCTCTTCTTCTGTCATCCTCTCAGAAAATTTCAAAGAACAACAACTACTGCATCTGTCAAAGAGTTCCTGAAGTTCTTCTAGTTTAAGTTGAAAGCTTGAAGGCCTATCAACCTGAAGCAAAGTTCCTTTCACCCTGAATAAATTCAATATTTCAGGGTGAGCTTTTGCCACCATCAAATCCACAGAGTCTTCTCAGTTGAATGCTTGAGAAAGAGAAGACTTCATCACTCTCTCACCCCCTCTGTAAAAAGGGTTCTCTACTCCCTTCAAAAGTGATTCCTGGTTGCAAGTCTCCTAACCAAAAGACTTGAGATTTGGTTTTTGAGCACCTTACCAAAAGCTCATTGGTGGCAGTCACCTGAACAAAAACCTGAGTGGATTCCTACCAGGGTGGTAGAAGACTGGATGTACCCAGGTTGGGGAACCACTATAAAATTCTTGTGTTGTCTGGTCGCCTTTTTCTTTTGTTCTTGATGTGCCTGTGATAGTTAGGATTCTCTGATTTTCATTAGTTTAATCTACTATGTTGTGATATAGCATCTGAGTTTAGAAACAACTTATACTATTCAGCAAAAGATTTTAATTACTCACAAATACTCTATTCACCCCCCACCCCCCCCCCCCTCTAGAGTATATTTGATCTAACCCTCACTTTCAATTGGTATCAGAGGGGAGTTCTTTTGGTTGTACAAGTTAGCCATTGAACCAAAGATCCTAAGTTATATCTCTTTATATTTTTAGTAAATTCACATAGACAGCAAGGCCCAAAACAAAGATTATGCAAGCACCAGACCTCCAGTGTGCAACCTAGACAAGTTTTCCATCTGGAAGGAAAGAATAAAGTTATATATGAACTCCATTGATGAAGATATCTACAATTCTATTTTGACAGGTCCCCCTGCAGCACTTACAACAGCATCATCATCAAGCACTAATGAAATTCCACCACCTGAGTGGACTGAGGCTCAGAAGAAGGCCAAAATTGTTGATGTCAAGGCAATGAACATATTGGCCCAAACAATGTCAAATGACATTTTCCAGAAGGTGGCTGAATGCACATCAGCCAAGGCCATTTTGGATTCCCTGAATCAAATGGTGGCTGGATTTAAAGATGAGAGAAAAGACAGAAGATCAAACCTCATATCCCAATATGAGAACTTCAAGAAGGAGGAAGTTGAAACAGTAGCTGATATGTACAACAGGTTAAGATCAATCATTAATGAGCTAAAGACCTTAGACAAGGACATCACCCTCACAGAGGTGAATGAAAAAATCCTCATGTGCTTCCCAAGATCATGGAATTCAAGGATCTGGCCCATTAAGGAGGACAGGAGCCTAAATGAGATTTCCACTGAATCTCTGAAAGTGAGTGTAAGATCAATCCTTCACTCCAGAGGGGGGTGAATAGAGTGTTTTAAAATAATTTTACAAATATGAAAATTATTCTAGCAGTGGAAGACTTAAATTGGTTCGTGTAGAGTGCTTTACAGAAATCAAAATAAAACACATAAAAGAGCAAATCCATAGCACACAATAAATAAAATAGCAAGCAACCAGAAGACACAAGGAACTATAGTGGTTCCCCAAAACCTGGGTACATCCACTCTTCTACCACCCTTGGTAGGAATCCACTGCAGGATGAGTTGATCAGGTGTCCTGGGCACCAATGAGCTTTTGATCAGGTGCTCAAAAACCAAACCAGATTTTTTGATCAGGTGTCTTGCCACCACTGAGTTTTGATCAGGTCTCAGGAACCAAAGCAAAACTTTTGAAGGGAGTTTAAAAACCCTTTTATAGGAAAGGAAAAAGAAAAATGGCAAAGTTGTCTTCTCTGTCAACTATCAAAGAGAAGCACAAGTGGATGAGATGTTGTCAAAGCTCCCCCTGAGATTAGCAAGAGTTCAGGAGCTGAAAGCTTTACAAGGGTGATAGGTCTTCAATGAAAAGAATGCTCCAGCAAAAGATGATTTCAGCAAGAACTGAAATGTTTGTTGTCTGGAGTGTGAATGATGAATACTTTTAATCAGTAGGAATCAGAAAGAAAACTTGTTCAGTTTTCTGAGTTATTGATCTTCTTTTTTCTTTCTCTGTGTATGTTGCTGTGTATTTGTGTATCCTCTGTATGTTCTTGTTCTCTCTGAATGATAATAAGAAATCCAGTTGTCAAATCTTGATGATAGCCATTAGCAGAGTCATAAAGGCTTTCCTTAAATGTCAACTGTCTCTTGAGGAAAGAAACTAAAAACATTCCTCCTTTGTTTCCTTGAAACTTGCTCCAGATTTATTATAACGGCTAGAAATCTTCTGCAATAAATGCTCTGAGTTGAAGATATTTGAAATCCTTAACAAACAAACAAAATTCCAGAAATCATCGATCTCAAAAGATAATCGTCGATCTGAGCTCAACTATCGTCGAACTGAGCTAAGAGAAATTGGAATTAGTCTAAGACAGAAATCATCGATCTGAGCTCAGAGATCGTCGAACTGAGTTCGACGCCTTATCGACTTGAGCTGGAGCAGGAGGAGCAGGAAAATTTGAATTGATTAGTTTCCCCAAAAGGAACTGGTGGCTCATACTTATTCATGGTGTCAGTGGGAGGACCTTTTGGATGAAATCCTTCTTTGATCTTATAAGGAAAAGGACCAGAAGTGGAATCACTTGGGCTTTGTCCTTTCCTTTGATAAGTTTGTTGTCTGGACTGTCCTCTGGAATAAACTTGATAATCTCTTTGATTTCCTCTGTACTGACCTCCTCTTAACTGATTGCCTCTTTGTTGATATCCTCTGGATTGAGATCGTCCTTGAAATTGAGAGGATCTTTGAGATGAAGCATGTGAGGATTGATGAGCTGAGTTTCCACCAGATCCTGCACCTGGAAGAAGGAGGAGGAGGAGGATTATATTGAGAAGTTCCTTGGTCACATTTCCTTTTCTTCCTCATGGCCTTCAACTGGTTCTTAGAGAATTGAATCCAGTGCTCAGTTATAGGACAGCTGTACAGAATATAATATGGAATGTCATGATCAGAAGTAGTCTTGGACAATTGAACTCTTTTCATGGCTTTACTTATAGCTTTCCTCTTCTTTGCAATAGTTACAGAGGAATCATCAGAGTCAGTTCTGAATTCATCATTATCATCAGAACTTTGAGGATCATCATATAAAACATCTATTTCCTTTAATATTTCTTTAGAGATAACATGAGTTGGAGCAGGAGGAGCAGGAATAACAACATCAGCACTTGAAACAACAGGAACAACAGTATCTGAAACAATAGGCTCAGGAGCTAAACAAACTGGCTCAACTGGCTCTATAATAGCCTCTTAAAAAGTAACATCAGCAGCAGCAGCAGCAGCAGCATCAAGAACCACAGAAATACTTTCCACAGATTTAACAGAATTTATATACTTCTCTATCAGGGTTGGATCACAACAGGAGAGGGGAACAATAACCCTGGTTAAATCTTCAGCAGGGAGAGGTGCTGTAGGACAACAGCTATAAAGTGAATCAAATAATGATAATAAAGAATGTATATCTACAGCAGGACTGATGGTTGGAGCTAGAGCTGAAGCTGGAACTTAAACTTGCTCTGAAGCTGGACTTTCTGAAACTGGAACTTCTGATATCTGCATTTCTGAAACAAAATCCTCTGAAGGCAGCACTTCTTCATAAGGCATCTCCCCCTACCTAGTTTCAGTGAGAACTAAATCTAGGCCCCCAGAAGAAGGGGTGGCCTGAAAGGAGAAGGAAGAAGATATTATAACATATAATTCACTCAAGGTCTTGACTAAGGGAGCCAAGGTTGAATTTAGTAAGAGAGTTAGCTTGGGTGCCAATAACTCAAACAATCTATCGGCCAGAGGAGAAGATCTACTTGCTCCAGATTAACTTGAGTAGAGGTAGAGGGAATGGCTACAAAAATGGATGGAATGGATGCAGGGTGAAGTGGTATGGTGGTTGAGAGATGGGGATAGATGTAATAGATGGAGCTGGGATAGTGACTGTTGGTAGAAACTAGGAGATGGTAGGGGAAAAGGATGGTTGAGAGATGATGTCATGAAGGATTTGCTGAAAGGATGATGAGGTGGATGGAATGTATTGAGGTGAAGAAGGAGAATCATCCATGAAGTAATCATCTAAAAGGTTGAATGATGGAAGATTGGAGGATGATTCTAAATCAATGGATGAGAAGTAATGTAGTGGATGGAAAACTTCTTGATGGGTGGCTGGAGGAGGTGAAGAAGCTATGTGAGATGGAGAGGGAGGAGAAGGTATGGAAGATGTAACTGGATGTGGAGAAGAAGGAGAGGATATGGAAGGGGATGGCAACACTTCTGCTGGGGTATTGGTCTGAGGAGGATTGACTGATTCATTCCTTGTGCCTGAAGAAGTTTTTGCTGCAGGAGCCCTGCTGGGATTGACAATTTGCCTCTCCCACTTGCCAAAAAGAGCTGAAAAAAGCCTCTTTGATGTATTGATATGCATTCCATTTGACACCAACAACTGAGGGCACCTATTCTGCAGGAATAGGCCCAAGATCCTTCCAAAATTCACAAAGATATTATTTACCTTTTTCTTAATCAAATCAAAGAAAATGGCTCCCCAATCCAGGTGTTTCTTATCTACAATTACAGCCATTAGACAGAATTGATGTCTAGATATTGTATCATGGGCTTAATGTTTGGCCAAAATTACTTTTACAACATCTGCTAGAAATCTATACTCCATAGATAGATTTTTCTTCAAAAACTTATTAGGGTTCTAAGAATTGTGACCCATTTTATCTAACATCTCAGAAAATTCTACCCCTGATAGTTCTATGCTATCATGTCCAGTACTTAATCCAAATATTTCTGTAAGAATGGCTGGGGTTAGGGATACCTGTGTCCCTGAGATGGTTCCAATGACTGTGTTTTGATCAAGATTGTGGGCAGTATAGACCCATTCTTTAATCTCATCTGCTGCTAATTTGATTCTGGTAGTCATGATGTTCACAAGTTGTTGCTCCTTAAAAAGTTCCAGAATATCCTTGAACATCTGATCAGTTCCTTCAAAAGATTCCATGTCAAAGTCGAAACCAGTGTCGAACTTCATTACGGCTAGTACGGCGACTGAGACCGACATAGTTCCTGCAAAAACAAACACGATCAAGTGTAGAAAAGTTTGGAGGGAAAGAAAGTTCTTGCAGAAGGTATGAAAGAGCAAAGGAGAACGATGCCTAAAAAATTGATTTTATATTAGTGTTCGATGCAGAAAAGGAGAGATCGTTGTACTCAGTTCGACGATCTATGGCTCTAGGGGAAACTGAAAGGTCTCAACATCGTCGATCTCCGTTTGACGATATTTAATATCGTCGATCTTCGTTCGACGATAATTGAGATCGCTGACCGAGAGGGATAGTTTAGCACTATCTGGAAAACGCCGAGCTCCGTTCGACGATTCCTAACATCGTCGATCTCCGTTCGACGGAAAACGAAAGATAGTTGAATACTATCTGGAAACGACGAGCTCCGTTCGACGATCTTCTGGAAAATCGTCGAGCGCGGTTCAAAGACAGAGAAAACCTATAGACACTAGGAAATTCAAATTTTTAGCCTAGTCTTTGTCTCTTTTTAGGTTTAAAGATCTTGGAACTTAATTAAGACTCCCTCCATCTAACATTCCTAACTTATTAAGGAAGAAAGTGTGTTTCTTTTCATCCAAGGGTTTGGTGAAAATATCTCCCCTTTGTAAATCAGTTGGGATGTATTCCAATTAAATTTTATTTTTCTCTACATTATCCCTTAAGAAATGACTCTATGTGTTTTGTCCTACTATGGAGGACTGGATTTTGAGCTATTGAAATAGCACTAGTGTTATCACAAAATATTTTGGACTTCTCTAAGTTGTAGCCATAGTCTAGGAGCTGATTTTTAATCCACAATATCTGTGAGCAACAACTACCTGCTGCCATATCTTCAGCTTCAACAGTTGATGTGGACACAGATGTTTGTTTCTTGCAAAACCAGGAGACAAGTCTGTCACCAAGAAACTTATAAGTTCCACTGGTTCTTTTCCTGTCTACTCTGCATCCAGCATAATCAGCATCAGAAAATCCAATTAAATCAAATCCTGAATCAGCTGGATACCAGAGACCTAGATTTGGACAACTTTTCACATACCTAAGAATCCTCTTAACTAATGTGAGGTGTGACTCTCTAGGAATGACTTGGAATCTAGCACATATGCATGTAACAAACATTATATCAGGTCTAATAGTTGTAAGATATAATAAGGAGCCAATCATTGCTCTATATGTGGTCTGATCAATTGGTTTCCCATGTTCATCAGCATCTAATACAGTATTAGTAGGCATGGGTGTTTTCATAGATGATGCATCAGACATACCAAACTTCTTAACCAATTCTTTTGCATACTTGGTTTGAGAAATAAAGATGCCATTAGCTTGTTGTTTGACTTGCAATCCTAGAAATAAGGATAGCTCACCCATGCTACTCATTTCAAATTAGGAATGCATTAGGTTGGAGAACCTTTTGCACAAATTTGAATCAGTAGAACCAAAAATAAAATCATCTACATAGATTTGTACTAGTAGGATATTGGACTTATGGGTTCTAATAAAAAGAGTTTGGTCTACTCTACCCCTTTTAAAATCATTTTCAAAGAGAAAGCAAGCTAGGGTCTCATACCATGCTCTAGGAGCTTGTTTGAGACCATATAATGTTTTATGCAATTTATAAACAAAATCAGGGTGGGTTAGAGAGATAAAACCTGGAGGCTGTTTTACATAAACTTCTTCCTTGATATCACCATTGAGGAATGCACTTTTGACATCCATTTGATATACTTGGAACTTCTTGTGAGCTGCATATGCTAGGAAGATTCTTATGGCTTCTAACCTTGCAACTGGTGCAAAGGTTTGGTCATAGTCTATGCCTTCTTCTTGAGAATATCCTTGAGCAACCAGCCTTGCCTTGTTTCTTACTATAACTCCTTGATCATCTAACTTGTTTCTGAATACCCATTTTGTTCCAACAATGTAATGATTCTTTGGCTTTGGCACTAGCTCCCAAACTTTGTTTCTTTCAAATTGATTTAATTCCTCTTGCATTGCAATGATCCAGTTTGGATCTTGTTCTGCATCTTGTATGGATTGAGGCTCAAATTGAGAAAGAAAGCAAGTGTTCATCAGATTTTGATTGAATTGGTTTCTGGTTTGCACACCAGCTGAGATGTCTCCAATCACTTGGGAGATTGGATGGCCTCTTGATGTTACTAAATCAACAATTGATGTTGATTGTTCACCAACTTGTGTTATTATTTCCTCTTGTGAAACAACAACCGGCTCTTCATTTGGATTGTCATAATGGCTTGCTAAAATCTAACTGTCATCTTCATTTTCACTGCTTTTAGCTTCTTGTTGAGTGGATGAAGGTGATGGATCTTTTTCAATGATATATAGCCTGTCCAAATTCTCTGATAGAGAATGTACCTGCAAAGGGTCTATGGTAGAAGTGCTCTTCTCCTTGTAAGACATATTAGTTTCATTAAAAGAGACATGCACTGTTTCTTACATTTTATGACATGATTTATTATAAACCCTATAGGCCTTACTGATAATGGAGTATCCCAGAAACACTCCATCATCTTTGGCTTCAAATTTTGCTAAGTATTTCTTGTTATTATTATGAATGTAGCAAATACAACCAAAAATCCTAAGATAATCAACTTTAGGTTTCTTCTCTTTGAGTAATTCATAGGGAGTCTTGCCCTTTAGCTTATGTATCAAACTCCTATTCAAAACATAGTTTGAAGTGTTCACAACCTCTGCCCAAAAGGATAGAGGAAGGTGAGCCTCTGTATCAAACTCCTATTCAAACAATGTTGTGGCAGATTCAATAAGGGTTCTATTCTTCCTTTCAATTACCTCATTCTATTGAGGAGTTCTAGGAGCTGAGAAGGTGTGCCTGATCCCTTCCTTCTGACAGAACTCTTGCATAAGAAGAGAATCAAACTCTATCTCATGATCACTTCTGATCAGGGCTATGTGAGTATTGAACTCATTCTGTATACATTTGAGAAACTCTGTCAAACAATTGAAGTTATCAGACTTCTTCCTCAGAAAGAACACCCATGTGAATCTAGAGAAGTCATCTACAACTACTAAAGTATAAGATTTCCCTCCTAGGCTATGTACAGTAATGGGTCCAAATAGATCCATATGTAACAAGTACAAAATCCTAGGTGAATCACTCTTATTAAGTGACTTAAAGCTGTTTTTTGTTTGCTTGCCTAATTGACAAGACCTGCAGAGTCCTTCCTTCTTGTAGGGGCCAGAAGGTAGTCCTCTAATAAGGTTGTCCTTGGATAGCCTAGGAATGGTTCTAAGGTTGATATATCCTAATCTCTTATGTCATAATTCATTAGGTTTGCTAAGAGAATAAAATAGACAGATATCTACCTTGGTTGAATGAAAATCTACTAGATTGATGTTACCTCTTCTATTACCTGTAAACACAGTTGTGTTGTCTTCTGATTTGATGAGTCATGAAGATTTGTTGAATGTGACTTTATAACCTTCATCACATAGCTGACTGATACTGTTGGGTATTGTATCCATAATGTACCTGATTTGAAGAAGCCCCTGAACAAGCTAAGTTTAATTGACAATGTATTTGATGATTTTCTATCAAGATGTGCTTGCAACTATTTCATGCTAAGTACACACTAATATCAGGGTGTAGTGGGTCAATATACACGGGTATGCGCAACGTAATCCCTCGTTGAGAAGATCAGTGTGTTGACTCACGTGTGCTCTCTCTATTGGAGTATACTTATTTTAAAGTACAGGGTCAAGATAGATCAAGAGCAGAAGAGGAGAAAAGATGGGTCAAAGACTAAGTTCATAGAAAGGAAGAGAAAATCGTCTAAGTTAAAATCGGCGAGAATAACTAAGTCATTCCCGCCGACTTCGACGTAAGTCACTTGTGATTCTCGCCGATTCGACGGGAATCAGGCTTCATTCCCGCCGACCTCTTCCGGATGACTGCTTTCCTTCAGAAATTCTACAGGGTCAAGATATTGAAGTATTGGCTTTGGGAATATGCATGTCATTTCTCTTGTTCGTACCAACAATTTAAAAATGGAATTGGCTTTCTGATGGAAAGTCGTCGATATTCACCGTAATCTAAAAACTCATAGATTCAATATCTATCTCTAGTGACGGATATTGAGATCACCAACTCTGGTTTTCCAAAATGAGACTAATTTTTTAGCCTGAACGTGATTTTTTTTTGCCAAACGCAATTTTTCATCCGAACGCAATTTTTTTGCCTGGCCGTGTTTTATTCGTCTGTGTACGATTTTTTCGTTCAGACGTAATTTTTTGACTTGACGCATTTTTTTTGCCCAGGCAGGTTTTTTTTCTCTCAAGCCCGAATGTGTTTTTTTCGCCCGTACGGAAATTTTTTGCTGCGACTAAATTTTTGATCGACTGAGACGTAATTTTTTCGCTCAGACACAATTTTTTTCGCCCGAACATGAATTATTTGGCCAAACACGGTTTTTTCGCCCGAACGCGATTTTTTTCGTTCGGACGCCCGGACGCGATTTTTTCGCCTGCACGAGATTTTTTCGCCCGGGCGAGATTTTTTTGCCCGAACACTTTTTTTTCGCCCGAACGCGTTTTTTTTGCCCGGGCGAGATTTTTTTGCCCGGACGTGTTTTTTTCGCCCGAACGCGCTTTTTTTGCTCGGCCGCGATTTTTTCTTTGAGACGCGGTTTTTTGAACCGGACACGATATTTTCGCTTAGACGATATTTTTGCCCGAACGCGATATTTTTCACTCGGACGCGATTTTTTTCACCCGGACGCAATGTTTTTTCCCGGACGCGATTATTTCGCCCGAACGCAATATTTTCGCCCAGACGCAAATTTTTCGCCCTGACGCGATATTTTCGCCCCTGTGTGATATTTTCACCCCGACGAAAAAATTTTCGCACTGACGCAAAATTTTCACCCGGACGCTAATTTTTCGCCCGGGCGGGAATTTTTCGCCCGGGCGGGAATTTCCCGCCCGGACGCGATTTCCCGCCCAGACGCGATTTCCCGTCCGGACGCGATTTTCCCGCCCGGACGCAATTTTGCCGCCCGGACGCGAATTTCCCGCCCGGACGCGAATTTCCCGCCCGGACGCGATTTTCCCGCCCGGACGCGATTTTCCCGCCCGGACGCGATTTTTAGGCCCGGACGCGTTGTTTTCGCCCGGACGCGTTGTTTTCGCCCGGACGCGTTGTTTTCTCCCGGACGCGTTCTTTTCCGCCCGGACGCGTTGTTTCTCGCCTGGGCGCGATTTTTTCGCCCGGGCGCGATTTTTTCGCCCAGGCGCAATTTTTTTGCCCGGAAGTGATTTTTTGGCCTGGATGTAATTTTTTCGCCCGAACGTGATTTTTTCGCCCGGACGCGAATATTTCACCCGGATGCGAATTTTTTGCCTGGAAGTGATTTTTAGCCCCGACGCAATTTTTTCGCCCCGATGCAATTTTTTCGCGTCGAGGCGAAAAATTCGCGTCGAGGCGAAAAATCGCGTCCGCGCGTAAAATCGCATACGGGCGTTGCGCTTGGGCGAAAAATTGGCGCACGGGCGAAAAATTCGCGCCCGGGCGAAAAATTCCCGCCTGGGCGAAAAATTCACGCTCGGGCCAGAAAAATTCCCGCCCGGGCGAAAAATTCCCGCCCGGGCGAAAAATTCGCGCCTGGGCGAAAAATTCGCGCCCGGGCGAAAAATTCGGGCTCGGGCGAAAAATTCGCGTCAGGGCAAAATTATCGCGTCCGGGCGTTAATATCGCGTCCGGACGAAAAATACGACCGGGCGAAAATATCGAGTCCGGACGAAAAAAACGCGTCCGGAAAAAAAATTCGTGTCCGGGCGAAAAAATCGCCTCTGGGCGAAAAATCGCGTCGGTGCGAAAAATTTGCCTCTAGGCAAAAAAATCGCGACCGGGCGAAAATATCGCGTCCGGGCGAAAAAATCGCATTCGGGCGAAAAAATCGCGTCTGGGCAAAAAAATCGCGTTCGGACGATAAAATTCGCGTGCGGACGAAAAAATCGCGTTCGAACGAAAAATTCGCGTTCATATGAAAATTTAGCATTCGAACCGAAAAAATCAAATCAGAGTGAAAAAAAATCGCGCTCTTGCGAAAAAAAACACGTCTGGGCGAAAAGAACACTTTTGGGCGAAAATTTCACGTCCGGTCAAAAAATTTGCGTTGGGGTCGAAAAACTTGAGTTCGGGCGAAAAAATCACACCCTGAGAAAAAGTCACGGTTGAGCTAAAAAATCGCGTTTGTGATTTTTAATTGTGATCATTAATAGCATTGATCAATGTCAATTCCTATGACAGAAAATCTTTCTACAAACGAACAATAAAAAAAATATCAATGTCAATTCCTATGAAAGAAAGTCATCATGCTGCCGAACAAAAAAATTGGTTTTAAATTCAATGTCATTTCTCATGTATATTGATATTGGATTGAAAGTCAATACTTCAATATCAATGTCTGTGAAACGAACGGACCATAAGTGATTCTCGCCGACTTCGACGGGAATCGTTCTGATTCCCGCCGATTCCCTCAGGCTGACTAGTTTTACAACTGGAAATCGGCTAAGGCAGAATTGATGGGAATCGTGAGTGATTCCCGCCGAATTTGACGGGAATCACCAACGATTCTCGCCGAATTTGCCTTAGGCAATTTTCGCTTGTTCGTTGTACCGTTTCAAGAAGTCGTGCGTTGTTTCAGCCGGGGCTAGGGTTTTTCCTTGTGAGCCCCACAACGGTCATTAGAGTTGGCTCGGGTATATATACATGCTTATTTCGAACATCTACAGTATCGATTAACGGAAAATCTGAAGTAGCCAACGCGTGCCCTAGCAGATCGCGGAACGTCACCGATCGCCATCGCCGCTCGCAAGCCTGTCGCCACCGCTGATCTTAGAGCGTCTTTGATCTTCCGGCGACAGTACCGAGGCAAGCCTAGCGTCTCATGCTTCTCCCTCGAGATCTCTTGTCTCTCGATTTGTTGAACGAGGATAGTTCTTCATTCCGAATCGATTGAGACGACTGATCCGAGTGAGATCGTTGGTAGACCTTGCTTGCTTCGTCAAGAAGTTTGGATCTACAAAGCATCGCCGCCGCATTCACTTGTCGCCGCCGATCTTGTCAAGATCCTCTCCAAGAGAGTACTCCGGTCGTGGACTCTTCGTCTCTTTCAAGGAAGCATGAACAAACGAAGAGCGACATCGGATTCTCCACAAGTTTGTTTGTATTTTTGTACATTCAAATTTTTGTTTTGTTGTAAAGGAATATTTATTCCTAGTTTTAAGGGTTGGGTGCAACCCGTGGTGGAGTAGTGACTCCTTTGGGTTGAAGGGTTCCTTCCATATTGTGAGGATTGGATTTCAATCCGGTTGGTGAAGTGACCGAGTCGTCCCCCTGTGGGAGATAGGTCGAAGGGGGAGAGTGGACGTACCCAAATCGGGGAACCACTATAATTGCTTGTGTGCTTTTCTGTGATGTGTTTGTTTATTTGTGCAGGTATTTTAAATTCCGCAAAAGACTGCACATCACCTATTCCCCCCCCCCCTCCCATAGGTGGATTTAGTTAACACTAGATACTTTCAAGTTGTATCAGAGGGAGGTTACTCGTCAATAAGGTTAACACCTTGAGTAAGATCTCGTGTCTAGTGTCATGAAGAAAGAAGATCTCAGAAATGGACGGACTCAAGTATTCAGGAAAGATCCCAGTGTGCACCAAGCTGAACTTTCCCATCTGGAAGGAAAGGATCAGGTTCTACATGGAAGCAGTCGACCCCCGACTCTTCATGGTATTGGAGGAGGGCCCTTATATCCCCACTAAGGCCTCCACCATTGATCCGACCAAGATGGTGCCCAAGAAGCTCTCTGAAATGGATAAGGATGAGATGGTGATTGTAGGACTCGACAAGAAGGCTCAAAGCACCTTAGTAAGCACCGTCGATGATTCCATGATGCAGAATTTCAGCAACTACAGGACTGCCAAGGACATATGGCACTGCCTGATCATTCTGATGGAAGGCACAGATGAAGTAAGGGATGATCGAAGATCCCTTCTGAACCAAAAGTATGAGGCCTTCAGGCAAGGTCCCAAGGAAGAAATCGTAGTGACATTTGAGAACTTCCTAAAGATCGTCAATGCCCTGAAGGGTTATGGAAGAGTGTTCACCGATGGTGAACTAAATGACAAATTCCTTAGATCCCTTACTAAGGAATGGGACATCAAGATCTGCGCCATCAGAGAGTTTGGAAAGTTGGCAGAAACTGATCCCCAGATTCTGTTTAGAAAGCTTATGTCCTATGAGCTTCAGCTGAACACAAGAAAAGCTGAAGAAGAAGCCGATAAAGCCGTTGCCAAAGAAAATACTATAGCCCTGAAAGCCAATCACTCAAGGAAAGGCAAGGGTGTAGCCATGTCCCGCTCCTAGAAAAGGGATGAGGAATAAGACTCTGAGCCATGCTCTTCCGGCTCAGAGCTATCTGAAGAAGAATTCTCCCTCATCACTCGAGAATTCAAGAAGTTCCTCAAGATGAGGAATCAAAGAAAGAGAGACGGCTCCTCCTCCAGACTTCAGAAGAAGAATTACTCTTCTGACAGGTATGAACCTAAACAGAACAACCATCGCTCTACTGATATTATTTGTTTTGGATGAAATAAGCCAGGTCATGTCATTGCTGACTGCCACCAAAGCAAGAAAGATAAGGGGAATAGAGAGGAGCACAGGTCCTCTAGAGATAAAAGGAAGGAGAGGAGCTATATTGCCAAAAAGAAAAAGACACTGAGTGAGTCTGATTCGTCAGACTCCAGTGATGATGAGGAAGCCTACTTTGGGCTAATGGGTCGCTCTGACTCAGAAGGAGACTGCCCCCCATTTACTGGGAAGGTAAAAGATCATACCCCCCTCTCTGACTCTGACTCTAAGTCTCCTGATGATGATCTCGAGAACAGCTCATCTTCCTGTGAAGCTGAGCTCCTCGAAAAGTATGAGCTTCTGCTCAATACCTTTGAGGAATGCCACAAGAGGTTGAGGGCTCAGAAAAAGGAAGTCAAATTCCTTAAGGCTGAGGGTGTGTCCCTAAGAGAAGAGATCACTAGCTTGATTTCTCTCCGACAGGAATACCTGGACCTGACTTCTGAGCACTCCGAGTCTCTAAGGCTCCTTGACCATAAACAGGAAGAAATCAACAAGTTGGAAGAACAACTTGCGGCTGAAAGGAAGATTGTCAAAAGCTTCTCCATGCCCAAGACCATTCTTCCTCTGGTTGATGAATTCTCTGCTCAGGCTAAAGGGGCTGGCTTAGGGCATGTGGGTGTGCCTGGTAAATCATCATGGAGAAACAGTAAATAGAGGAAAAATAAGGCTGCTAAGAAGGCCTCTGCTACAGAAAAGGGAAAGGCCCCACTCGATCATGTTTCATTTAGAAAGCATGGCTTTCCTTGCAATGAGCAGGACTTTGAGTCAACCTATGGCCACTTCTTCCGGCCCTCAGTTGAAAAGCCCAAGAGCCGGTATGATGGATGGACCTTCCCCCGAAACTACGGTGAGAGTGTCTTCAAGGCACCTTATGAGGAAATCCAAGTGGAGGATTATTGACACTTCTCTAGCGGCAATAATAGGAAGCAGGCACCAAAGGCCAAGCCTGTTATACTGAAGGAACAGGAAGTGAAGAAATCATGTGACTACGGTCATCATGATGCCTCCACCTCCAGATCCAAGGCCCCGGCTTGACCCACCGTACCAAGGGTGAAGCTGGAGCCTAGGAAGCGGTACAACAGGTTTGATTGTTGGTGCTGTGGCAAAGTTGGTCACTTTGCCGTGGATTGCTGGTTTAATCCAAGATATAATGAGACTCTTGTTGTTAGCAATGCGAGGTCGACCACTCGTAGGGTTAACCAACCGAGGGGGAGTGTGCTAATTAGGAACCTAGGACCCCAATGCCTATTGGGTTCCTAATGTAAAGTAATTCTATTTTGCAGGATAGTCTATGTTCCCAGGAATATGATGGGACCTAGGCAAGAGCTGTTCCAGGCTTGCACTGGAACAAGAAAGTTGGGAAAAAAGATAATGTGCTACCACTTCATTCGGGAGCATGTGGAAAACAAAGATATCTCTCTGCTATGTCCCCACGGATAAGAAGAATGCAGATATCTTCACAAAGCCACTAGACGAGGCCAAGTTCAGTCTCTTCAAAACTTAACTCAGCATGATTAACTATGAAGATTGAAGCCTAAAGGAGTCAAGGCTCTTGGATCAAGGGGGAGCATCTGCTATGGATTCAAGATCGAGCACGGATGCAAGAACTGAGGGGGAGCATTTGGCTCCAAGTGAAGCCCCAGATTTGCAGAAGCCAAAAAGGGGGAGATCACCCTCTTGGCTAAGGCTAAGGTGGCTGCAACGTTAAGTATGCTCACAGGAAAATGGTAATGAATTTCACTCTCAACTGAAATTGCCGAGTTTATGATTTTTATTCCCATCTGTTCTATTCACCTTAGCTTGTAGGGTTTAGGCTTCTTCAAATAGGGGGAGATTGTTGGGTATTGTATCCACAATGTACCTGATTTGAAGAAGCCCCTAAACAAGCTAAGTTGAAATGACAATGTATTTCATGATTTTCTCTAAGGTTGTGCTTGCAGCTATTCCATGCTAAGTACACACCAATGTCAGGGTGAAGTGAGTCAATATACACGGGTCTGTGCAACGTAATCCCTCGTTGAGCAGATCAGTGTGTTGACTCAAGTGTGCTCTCTCTATTGGAGTGTACTTATTTTCAAGTACAGTGTCAAAATAGATCAAGAGCAGAAGAGGAGCAAAGATGGGTCAAAGACCAAGTTCATAGAAAGGAAGAGAAAATCATCTAAGTTAAAATCGGCGAGAATCACTAAGTCATTCCCGCCGACTTCGACGGGAGTCACTTGTGATTCTCGCCGATTCGACGGGAATAAGGCTACATTATCGCCGACCTCTTCCGGATGACTGCTTTCCTTCAGAAATTCTGCTAAGGCAGAATCGACGGGAATCACCAAGTGATTCTCGCCGACTTCGACGGGAATCGTTCTGATTCCCGCCGATTCGACGAGAATCAGGTTGCATTCCCACCGATTCTCTCAGGCTGACTAGTTTTATAACTGGAAATCGGCTAAGGCAGAATCGACGAGAATCGTGAGTGATTCCCACCGACTTCGACGGGAATCACCAACGATTCTCGCCAAATTTGCCTTAGGCAATTTTTGCCTGTTCGTTGGACCGTTTCAAGAAGCCGTGTGTTGTTTCAGCCGGGGTTAGGGTTTTTCCTTGTGGGCCCCACAACAATCATTGGGGTTGGCTCGGGTATATATACATGCTTATTTCAAACATCTACAGTATCGATTAACAGAAAATTTGAAGTAGCTGACGCGTGCCCTAGCAGATTGCGGAACGTCACCGATCGCTGTCGCCGCTCGCAAGCCTGTCTCCACCGCTGATCTTAGAGCGTCTTTGATCTTCAGGAGACAGTACCGAGGCAAGCCTAGCATCTCACGCTTCTCCCTCGAGATCTCTTGTCTCTCGATTTGTTGAACGAGGATAGTTCTTCATTCCGAATCGATTGAGACGACTGATCCGAGTGAGATCGTTGGTAGACCTTGCTTGCTTCGTCAAGAAGTTTGGATCTACAAAGCATCGCCGCCGCATTCACTTGCCGCCGTCGATCTTGTCAAGATCCTCTCCAAGATAGTACTCTGTTCGTGGACTCTTTGTCTCTTTCAAGGAAGCATCAACGAACGAAGAGCGACATCGGATTCTCTACAAGTTTGTTTGTATTTTTTTACATTCAATTTTTGTTTTGTTGTAAAGGAATATTTATTCCTAGTTGTAAGGGTTGTGTGTAACCCGTGGTGGAGGAGTAGTGACTCCTTTGGTTGGAAGGGTTCCTTCCGTAGTGTGAGGATTGGATTTCAATCTGGTTGGTGAGGTGACTGAGTCTTCCCTTGGTGGGAGATAGTTTGAAGGGGGAGAGTGGACGTACCCAAATCAGGGAACCACTATAATTGCTTATGTGCTTTTCTGTGTTGTGTTTGTTTATTTGTGCAGGTATTTTAAATTCCGCAAAAGTCTGCACATCACCTATTCCCCCCCCCCCCCATAGGTGGATTTAGTTGACACTAGATACTTTCAGATCTCGATAAGATTGTGCTTCAGTCCTTCCACATATGTTACCTTCTTGAATATTACTGATCCTATTTGGACTGTGCCAAATCCTTTGGTCTCTCCAAAGTTTGAATCTCCAAACATGACTTTGGGTCCATGTTTAGCCTTGAAGGATATTAGGTTATCCTTGCTTCCAGTCATGTACTTGGAGCACCCACTATCCAGATACCAATGTTGGTCCATGGTTGGATAGGTCTTCACCTGCACAAATAACAGTTCATTTGTTTTTGACCTAGTTTACCTTGGGTCCAGCTTGATAACCTTTGAAATCAGAAATGAAAGACATCTCTGGTTGACTCTTATATCCTTCAGGATTATATCTCCTAGGAGGAATTATCCATTCAGTATAAGGGTTGAACCCTTGAGATGTAGGATATCTAGAAATAATTTTTGATGCACCCTTTGAGAACTTGTTAGATCTCTGAGCTCCGTACGACGATCGTGGAACTGAGTTTGATTATCTTGGGTCAGATCTTCGAGCTCCGTTCAGCGATCGATCTTGCCTGTGTTCAGAGATCAGAGATCGTCGACCTGAGTTCGATGATTCAGCATGAAAACGCTAAGCTCTGTTCGAAGATCGTCGAGCTCCATTCGAAGATCGTCGAGCTCTGTTCGACAATATCTGTTGAACTTTGTTCTTTTTGGGTAGATCATAATTTTTTCTAGCTACCTCCACAACTCCTTTTCCTTTATCAGAGATAAATTTAATGGGAGTTGTTAACACAATAGCTTGGCTGGATGGAGCACCCAAGCCCAGTGTACTATTGAGTCTTGAGTTCATTGTGCTTGTGATGTCCATAAGTTTGATACTTCTCCCATTGAGGGTTTCTTCAAACTTCTTGGCCTATGATAGTTCACTTTTCAGTGAAGCTATCTGCTCTCTACAACATTCCAACTCATCTGAGAGTTTGAGGTTATCTGAAATAAAGGTACTGTATTCAGATAACTAATTCTGAGAGAGATAATTTCTTTCTCAGAATTGAGTAGATCTAAACACAGTACTTTAAATTTAGACTTAAAGTCCTCAGAATTAAAATCAAATGAATCAATTACCTGATCTTCTTCTAGCTCTGGTTCAGATTCAGATTCAGATTCATGTTCTGAATCAGTGTTGTTCTGAGATGCATTGATTGCCATCATGCAGAATTCTTTTTCTTGTGCATCATCTTCATCATCACTCGAGCTTGATGATGCATCAGATTCTTCTTCTATTGCACTCCATGTTTCAGCAACAAATCCCTTCCTAGTGTGCTTGTTCTTGCTGGAAGAGGATCTGTCATAATGATTTCTTCTGGAGTCTTTGTCTTTACTCTTTTCTCTCTTGTCCTTCTTGTCCTTGTTTTGATTTTCTGGACAATCAGGCAGTATGTGGCCTGGTTTCCTGCAACCATAACAAATAATCTCTTTATTATTTGACTTATCATACCTTGGCTTTTCTTGGCCTCTAGATGACCTTTTTCTGAAATCCTTCCTGGCCATTTTATAGAACCTCTTGGCTAGGAGGCTCATGAGTTCTCCACTGCATGTGACTTTGTCTTCAGGCTGTTCTTCTGTTGCCTTGAAAGTAATTGACTTCTCCTTCCTGACTGCTGGAGAAGTTGTCTTCTACTCTTCTTCTCTTTTCTTGATGAGCTGCTCATAGGATTTGAGCTTGCCCAATAGAGCTTTTGTAGTGATCTCATTCAGACTTCTGGCATCCTTGATGGGCCAGATCCTTGAATCCCAAGTGTTGGGAAAGCACATTAGGATCTTGTCATTTATCTCTGTGAGAGAGATCTCTTTGTCCAAGGTCTTGAGTTCACTGATAATCATACTTAGTCTGTTGTACATGTCAGCTACTGACTCATTTTCTGCTTTCTTGAAATTTTCATATTGGGTGATAAGATGAGATCTCTTGTCTTTTCTCTCATCAGCTAATCCTGATACAATCTCAGATAGTTTGTCCCAAATCTCTTTAGCTGAGTTGCATTCAGCTACCTTCTAGAAGATTTCATCAGACATTGTTTGATCTAGGATGTTCATAGCTTTAGCATCAGCAACCTTCCATTTCTTTACATCAGCATCTGTTCTTGAGGGTGGTGGAATAGCATTTGTACTTATGCTTGCAGGAGGCTTTGGGCAGTCTGTCAAAATAGAATTAAAGATATCTTCATCAATGGAATTCATGTATAATCTAATCATTGCCTTCCAAAGTGCAAACTTAGAGAGATTGCACACTGGAGGTCTGGTGCTAGCATAATCTTTGTTCTGTGCCATGAATTTTGATTAAAATAAATATAATAAAAATAACCCTCTATTAAGGATGGATCTTAAGAGAGATCTTTTGGTTCAGGTGTTAGCCTGTATGAACAACCAAACTGGCTGAACAACCAACCTATCTCTGATACCAATTGAAAGTGAGTGTAAGATCAATACTTCACTCTAGAGGGGGGGTGAATAGAGTGTTTTAAAATAATTTTACAAATATGAAAATTATTCTAGTAGTGGAAGACTTAAATTGGTTAGTGTAGAGTGCTTGACAGAAATCAAAATAAAACACACAAAAGAGCAAATCCACAGCACACAGCAAATAAAATAGCAAGCAACTAGAAAACACAAGGAACTATAGTGGTTCCCCAAAACCTGGGTACATCCACTCTTCTACTACCCTTGGTAGGAATTCACTACAGGATGAGTTGATCAGGTGTCTTGGGCACCAATGAGCTTTTGATCAGGTGCTCAAAAACCAAACTAGATTTTTTGATCAGGTGTCTTGCCACCACTGAGTTTTGATCAGGTCTCAGGAACCAAAGCAAAACTTTTGAAGGGAGTTTAAAAACCCTTTTACAGGAAAGGAAAAAGAAAAATGGTGAAGTTGTCTTCTCTGTCAACTATCAAAGAGAAGCACAAGTGGATGAGATGTTGTCAAAGCTCCCCCTGAGATTAGCAAAAGTTCAGGAGCTGGAAGCTTTGCAAGGGTGATAGGTCTTCAATGAAAAGAATGCTACAGCAAAAGATGATTTCAGCAAGAACTGAAATGTTTGTTATATGGAGTGTGAATGATGAAGACTTTTAATCAGCAGGAATCAGAAAGAAAACTTGTTCAGTTTTCTGAGTTATTGATCTTCTTTTATCTTTCTCTGTGTATGTTGCTGTGTATTTGTGTATCCTCTGTATGTTCTTGTTCTCTCTGAATGATAATAAGAAATCCAGTCGTCAAATCTTAATGATAGCCGTTAGCAGAGTCATAAAGGCTTTCCTTAAATGTCAACTATCTCTGGAGGAAAAAAACTAAAAACATTCCTTCTTTGTTTCCTTGAAACTTGCTCCAGATTTATTATAACGGCTAGAAATCTTCTTCAATAAATGCTCTGAGTTGAAGATATTTGAAATCCTAAACAAACAGACAAAATTCAAGAAATCGTCGATCTCAAAAGATAATCGTCGATCTGAGCTCAACCTTCGTCGAACTGAGCTCAGAGAAATTAGAAATAGTCTAAGACAGAAATCGTCGATCTGAGCTCAGAGATCGTCGAACTGAGTTCGACGCCTCGTCGACTTGAGCTCAGAGATCATTGAACTGAGTTCGACGCTCTGTCAACCTGAACTCACAGATAGTCGAACTGGGTTCGACGCTTCGTCGATCTGAGCTCGACGACAACTTGAATTCTTCTTCTTGGCTTCTCATCTGAACCAGGAGGTCTTTGGGAAATATTCAAACCTAAGTCCTAAGACTTATACCTAACTAGTTGACCTTTACTCTATACAACAAGGTCAAAGAAACAATCTTATAGACATAGTGATCCTGACCCAAATTAGTAATAGGGTGTTCCAATAATCTCTTTTAGGAAAGTTAAAGTCCTATGAACAGCTGATCAAGTCCAGGGAAGCAGCTGAACAAAGAACACCTCCACCAACAAGGAAGGAGCATAGCCTTGCATTCAAGGCTGCTGAGGAGACTGAGAATCCATCTATAAATGAAGATCCGATGAGCTTGCTTGTTAAAAGATTCTACAATATGGCAAGGAAAGACTTCAGGAGAAAGTCATCCAGGCAAGATGACAAGCCAAGGTATGATAAAACCCCTACAAAAGAAGTGGTTTGCTTTGGATACAGGAAACCTGGACACTTCATCTCTGAGTGTCCAGAGAATCAGAAAAAGGAGAAGAGAAGAGAGAAGGACACAAGAAGACAGCACAGCAGCAGGCCCTCTTCCAGCAAATATAAGAAGAAGGATAAAGGCTTTGTAGCTGAAAGCTGGAGTGAAACAGAAGATGAATATTCATCTTCAAGTTCCAGTGAAGAAGAAGAGGAGGCAAAGGCAAAAGAAGTTTGCCTCATGGCAATTGATGCCAACAATAGTAGATCAGATACGGATGAATCTGATAATGAAGAAAGTCTGTCAGCTGAAGATCAGGTATTAGCCTCTTATGATTTTTAATCTGATGAATTTAAATTTGAATTTAAAAATTTATGCTTATATTTGATAAGCTCTGAGAAGGAAATCAAACTTCTCAGAGAAAAATTAAAAGATCAAGATGAAATCATTTCTGAAAATGCTAGCTTATCTAATGAATCAAAGTCTGCAAATGAACAAATCATCTTTCTGAAATCTGAACTTAGCAAAGCTAAGATACTGGAAGAAACATTAAATGGCAGAAGTTTAAGACTGTTAGATATAACCAGTACATTAAATACTAGAACTAATAACTGCAGATTAGGGTTAGGAGCTTCATCCAGTGAACCAATACTAATTCAAAAGAATCATCTTTCTAAACCTGTAAATTTTGTTTCTGATAAAGGAAAGAAAAATACTGAACAAGTCAATAAGGTTAATGAAGTCCTTAAACAAATTGAAACTAAGAACAAACTTAAAAACCAGAAGAATAAGAAAAATAACAATGTTCAGCAGTTATCGCAGAACTCAGATCGACGATACATGAACAGATCGTCGACCTCAGAACGACGATCTCTGAACGCAAACTTCAGTAATAATCTATCTTCGATCTACGATCGACGATATCAGTATGGTTCGTCGACCAGAGATCGACGATTTTGGTGCGCCAAGAATGAATACCTTCATTCTTCGAGCATAGATCGATGATCTCATCCAACATCGTTGAGCTCAGATCGACGATCCAACCAGAAATCGTCGATCCCAGATCCTAACAACAGAAACCTAAATTCTAAAAGTAACATTAATCCTTTTAGTCAATGGATAATACCACCAAGAAGATATCATCCTAAAGGTTACAAAAATAAACCAGAATGCTCTTATGTTTCCAGTTACAGTTATATAAATCAACCAGGACCCAAGGTTACCTGGGTCAAGAACAACTAACTATTTTGTCTGCAGATGAAGAGCTGTCCAGCTGTAAATCAAGTATGGTACCTTGATAGTGGTTGTTCCAAGCACATGACTGGGAATAAGGAAAGTCTACTCAGCTACAAGTCCAAGCTTGGACCAAAGGTAATCTTTTGAGACTCAAAGTGTGGGCAATCTGAAGGCTATGGACAAATAAGGATTGGAGCAGTCACATACAACAAGGTAACCTATGTAAGAGAACTCAAGCATAACCTCATCTCCATAAGTCAATTATGTGATGAAGGTTATCAGGTACACTTCAACTCAACTTCCTGTATTATTTCTAATAAAGAAAAACAAACTATTTTAATGGGGAATAGACAAGGAAACATATATATAGTAAATTTTCTATCTGCCAATTCAGATATCTGCTTACTTAACATTATAAGTAATCAGAAAAATTTATGGCATAAAAGACTAGGGCATGTGAATATGAAAAACATTGCTAGGCAATCTAAAGACAACCTTGTGAGAGGTTTACCTTCTAGCCCCTACAAGAAGGAAGGCCTCAGCAGGGCTTGTCAACTAGGCAAGCAAACTAAATCTAGTTCTAAATCAGTAAATAAAAGTGATTAACCTAGGATATTGTACTTGGTATACATGGATCTCTTTGGACCCATAGCTGTACAAAGCCTGGGAGGGAAATCCTACACCTTAGTCATAGTGGATGACTTCTCAAGGTTCACTTGGGTATTCTTTCTGAGATCTAAGTAAGATACCTTTAAGGTTCTTACAGATTTTCTCAAGACCATACAGATTGAGTACTCTACTCATGTTGCATTGATCAGAAGTGATCATAGTACAGAGTTTGAGTCTCTTCTTATGCATAGGTTCTGTGAGAAGAAAGGTATCAGGCACTGCTTCTCAGCTCCTAGAACTCCCCAACAAAATGGGGTAGCTGGAAGGAAAAATAGGACACTGATTGAAGCTGCAGGAACATTACTTGCAGATGCTTACATGCCCCTATCTCTTTGGGCAGAGGCTGTAAGCACAGCAAACTATGTACTGAACAGAAGTCTGATATATAAACTAAAGAATAGGACTCCCTATGAATTGCTTAAAGGGAAGAAACCTAAAATCACTTATTTTAAAGTATTTGGCTGTGTATGTTATATACATAATAATGTTAAGAGATACATTAGAAAGTTTGAAGCTAAGGCTTAAGAGGAAATTTTTCTAAGATATTCCCAAGTAATCAAAGCTTATAGGGTATTTAATAAATCATCCCTGAAAATTGAGGAATCAGTTAATGTTATATTTGATGAAGCTAACATGTTTTACAAGGAGAAAACCATTTCTACCAATAGTACTTTGCAGGTATCAAATTTGTGTGAGAATTTGGATGATCTAGACCTTACCCCAGAGGATGAATCACATCCTCCTCCACAATCAGTAGCAGAAGCTGATAGTGATGAAGAAACTGTGGAAGTAGTTCAACTTCCTTCAATAGTTGATACAATTCCATAAGAGGAATTAAATCCAATAACTGTTACTGAACTAACTCCACCCAATTATCTTGTCACATTTAGAGATCACCCTAGATCCCAAGTGATTGGAGACATAACAGCAGGTGTATAGACAAGGTATCAACTCAACCAAGACTTGATGCATGTTTGTTTCCTCTCTCAAGTTGAACCTCAAACCATAAAAGATGTTGAGCAAGATCCCCACTGGATCATTGTTATGCAAGAGGAACTCAACCAGTTTGAGAGATGTAGAGTTTGGGATTTGGTCAAGACTACCCAAGAAACATTTGTCTGCAGAATACAAGTTTCTTGTTGGGTACATTGGAAAATGTGTACCTGATTTGGAGAAGCTTCTCTTAGCTCAATGATATACATCAAGGTGTATTTGATGTTATTTTTAGTTTAAATGTGCAGGTTAAGAATATGCTAAAATGCAGAGAAGAGTTTCTAAGTCCATGTGTCGACACTAGAGGAAGCTGTGTCGACACTTCAGTAAGTTTGTGTCAACACTTGGAAATGGTTGTGTCGACACACAGAATAGTTTGTCGACATCAACTGTGTAGACACCTGGAGGCAGTGTCGACACACAGAATAGTTAGTCGGCATCAACTGTGTCGACACCAGGAGGCAGTGTCGACACACAGAAGCAGAGTCGACATCAACTGTGTCGACACCTAGAGGCAGTGTCGACACACAGAATTCTTAGTCTACATCAACTGTGTCGACACACAGGACTTGTGTCGACACACAACAGAGTTTCAACATAGTTGATTGTTGTGGAGTGAAGAAGTGATTGTGTCGACACAAATAATCTGTGTCGACACATTCTCAAGATGCAGTGTCAAGAAGCAGTGTCGACATCAAGGAAACTATGTGGACACCACCAAAGTCTGTGTCGACACTTAAGTCACTTGTGTCGATACATATTGACTGTTTGTCTCGACACATAATGACAGTCAGTCTCGACACTTAGCCGACAGAGACAAAGGCTTAAGAACTGTTTGAGGACTTGACAGCTATAAATTACAACAGGTTTACTGATGTTGTTGATACTGACAGGAGTTCGTTAGAAACTAGATCAGCCGGTTACAATGGGTGAAGCCTATATATAGACGGACTGTGTCAAATCAAAAAAAAAAGACACACACAACTAACACAACTAATGAGAGATTGATCTTTGATCAAGAAAGTGCAAGTCACACAGAAGAAGATCTTCGTGAGAAGATCTAAGAAGACATTCTGAAGTGATTATCCACTCAGATTTTTTCTAAGGAGAGTTCAATCCAGAATTCAAAAGGAACTTCAGAAGATTTGGGGAGAGAGAGCTCCAGCTGTTTTGAGGTCAAGAAGGAGACAATCACAAGTCTCTCAAGAAGTAGATCCTAAACTAATCTACTAAGTAGATCCAGATCTATTTCTGGAGTCCAAGAAAGAAGCTGCCAGTTAGTCAACTTTAAAGGAGATCAACCCTACTGAGTTTAGATTTAAGAAGCTTTGAAGAAAGCTAAGAACAGGTTGATTTCAGCCATCAGTCTCAACAAGAAGCTGATCAAGAATCCTCTTATCCTTTCTCTCTCAATAAGGGTAAGAGTCCATCAAAAATACTTATCAAATTCTGTAGGATCTTTTCAAATATCTAAGTTGTAAGCCTATGTTATAAAGGCTAAGTGTAGGAGATTTAGATCTCTGAGTGGTAAGGCTGTTTGAGCCTGAGTGTATGAGATTTAGATCTCTGAGTGGTAAGGCTATTTGAGCCTGAGTGTAGGAGAATCAGTTCTCTGAGTTGTAGGCCTTATGAAAAGGCTGAGGTAGGGCTTATTAGCCTGAGCTGTAGGAGTGTGGATATATTCTGAGTTGTTGGAATCCTTCAGGATTCTGAGCTGTAAGATTTGTGGATCTGAGAAAAAAAGGAAGAAGTTAGGCTGAATCTAGCATATTGATGGATAGGCGAAGGGGGAAAGTGGATGTACTCAGACCTTGGGGAACCACTATAAATCAGTGTGCAATCTGTGATTAGTGTTATTATAGATTCTATGATTGTTTATGCTGTGTTAGCTGTAGAGTTTTCAGATTTATATTAAAGAACTGAAGGTATATTCTGCCTTAAATTCAAGCAAGGATAATAACCTATTCACCCCCCCCCCCCCTCTAGGTGTTTAAGTTGTCTTGAAGTTAAATCTATCAAGTGGAATTAGAGGGAGGTTGCTCAAAGAAGGACTTAACAGTCTGAGTTAGATCCCTAAGGCAGAATCAATAATCAAGATAATGGGTTCTGGAGAAAATCACATGAAACTAGGGTCTATGAAATTACCCATCTACAGGAAGGAGATATTTGGAATATGGAAAGAAAGGGTCAGGTTGTTTATGGAGGCTTTTGACCCAATGATCTATATTACAGTAAAAGAAGGTCCTTATATTCCAATGAATTTTTCTGTTCTAGATGTAAATCAAAGAACTCCCAAATATTTTTCTGAGATGACTAAGGATGAGATCATCCTGACAACTATGGATAAAAGAGCCCAGAATATCATAGTAAGTGTCATAGATGATTCAACCTTTAAGAATTTTATTCACTGCAAGACCTCCAAGGAAATGTGGGACACTTTGATAGTCTATATGGAGGGTTCTGAAGAAGTTAGACAAGATAGAAAGTTTATGCTAAATAAGGAATATGAAAGTTTCAGACAAGGGAAGTCAGATAGCATATCTGAGTGCTATAAGAAGTTCTATAGAATAGTAAATGAGCCGATGTCTTATAGAAGGGTCTTCAGTACATATGAACTTAATGATAAATTCCTATGATCCTTAACAAAGGATTGGGACACCAAGATTTGTGCCATTAGGGAAGTGGACAAACTTGCAGATATTTCTTCTCAAACTTTATTTAGAAAGTTTCTGTCTTATGAAATGCAACTAATGACTAGAAAAGAGGAAGAAAGAAATGCAAAAGGAGAGAATAAAGAAAAGTCTATGGCCTTCAAGGTTGAAGCCACTAGAAAGAATAGGAGGATGTCTCCATCACCTCCTAGGGAAGTTGCTGAAATTACCTTAGATAATTAAGACAATCAATATTCAGATAGCAGTGATTCAGATATAGATTTTGCTGCCTTTACAAGGCAGTTTCAGAGATTCTTGAAGAATAAGCAGTGGAAATCTAGGCCCTCCATATCACAGCCAGTTGATGACTATTATCAAAAGAGAAAGTCATCTAAGAAGGACAGGAGCAGGTCTAAGCCTAGCAAATCTACAACATCAAAGATAGTTTGTTATTGCTGTAATAGGCCTGGACATGTTATGGCTGAGTGTCCAGACAAAAGAAAGGAGTCTGCTGATAAAAGGAAGACTCAACAAAAGAGCAAGAAGGAGAAATCCTTTGTTGCTAAGAAGGAGAAGAGCTTGACAGACCAATCATCTTCAGAGTCTGAATCTGAAGTTAAGGCATACATTGGCCTATATGCAGTAGATGAAGAAGATGAGTTTATGCAATTGCTGAACTCTATCTATGCACAAGAAGACACTCAGTGCATGGGACTAATGGCTGTATCAGAAGAAGATAAGTGCCAGGATCAGCCTGGTCCTAGCAAGGTACAATGTTTTTCTAGTAATTCAGATTGTAGTACTAGCACAGAGTTAGCTACATTTGCATCAAGTGATGTGGATGGGTCTGAGTCTGAAGGTGATATTCATCAGCTGATAGATGAATATGGGGACTTGTTACAGGCACTAAAGAAAAGCAAGAATCTGGTCAAAACTCAGGCTAAGGAAATTGCAAATCTTAAGATGGATGCATCTGACTTAGATAAAGAGTTGGATCAAAAATTGAATGAGATTGCCAAATTGAAAACTATAACTGTTATTTAGATGGGCACAATCACATACAAAAATGATCTAATTAAAAGTCTGGAAGTAAGACTTCAAAAGGAGAAAGATTTGGTGGCTAGTTATTCCAAGCCAAAATAAGTTTTACCCTTAATAGATGAGTTTGTGGCTCAAAAGAGTAAGGCTGGAATAGGCTTTAAAGGTAACACCAGGGCTGTCCAATTCAAGAGAAAGGGCAAAGCCTCAGTCCAGCCACTGAATTTTAAAGTCACTGTAGTTTTTAGAAAGGTATAAGTGCCTTCTAACAAGTATGACCTTGAGAATACTCATGGTCATAGTAAGACTGAAGTTCTGAATGACAAGGGTGCTTATGTCAATAAGGCAGCCCATGTTCATAAACCCCATGTTTGTGAGAAACCAGTGGGTGTAGCTGCAGCAGTACCAGCATAATACAAAAGATTTGCTGTCAACCAGACTGTCAAGAATGTATCTAAAAATAGATACAACAAGTATGAATGCTGGTGCTGTGGTAAGACAGGTCATTATGCCATAGATTGCTGGCAAAACACTAGTGTTAGTAAGAACAACAGTCTACCTGTTAGAAGAGCTGCAGGTAGATTTGTTAAGTATGAAGCTAACTTGAACCAAGGACCCAAGACTTACTTGGGTTCTAAGGGAAGGTAATTCTTTATTACAAGTGAGTCCAAGTTACCATGCCCCTATATGGTACTTGGATAGTGGATGTTCTAGGCACATGACTGGAACAAAGGGATTGCTGAAGGAGTACTTGCCTATCATAAATGGGCCTAAAGTAATCTTTGGTGGCTCTGAAAAAGGAATCATCAAAGGGTTTGGTAACATTTCTAGTAACCAGATTGCTATCACTCAAGTGGCCTATGTGAAGGGTTTGAAACACAACCTTATAAGCATAAGTCAACTGAGTGATTTAGGATATGACATTTCATTTGTTAAGAATGGATATCATATCAAAAGGTCAAATGATCAAAAGGTCATTTGACAGGATACAGAAAAAGGAATGTGTACTGTCTTAATTTTGAGTGTGAGAACAAAGGTTCTCCTATTTGTCTTGTAGCTGATGAGAGAGCCTCTCATTGTGTCAAATGGCACAAGAGGCTGGCCCATCTTAACTACAAAACAATTGGTCAACTCTTTAGCAAAGATTTAGTGAGAAATGGTCCTCAAGTTAAGTGTATAAATGAAGGGATATGTTCAGTTTGTCAAAAGGGCAAGCAGACAAAATCCTCCTTTCATAGCCTTGAAAACAAGGATTCAGTCAAGTGTCTATACCTATTGCATATGGATTTATTTGGTCCTATGCTAATTCATAGTCTAGGTAGAAAGGTCTACACTTTTGTGGTGGTAGATGACTATTCTAGATATTCCTAGGTGTTCTTTCTGAGACAAAAATCAGAAACCCCAAGTGTTTTACATAGTTTTTTCAAATAAATTCAGAATGAGCTGGACAGTACAGTGGTAAAAATAATAAGTGACCATGGCACTGAATTTCAATCTGAAAGTATAACAAGACTGTGTGAAGAATTTGGGATTTTCAAGAGTTCTCCTCACCTAGAACACCACAGCAAAATGGTATTGCTGAAAGGAAGAATAGAACATTGATTGAGGCTAATAAAACTCTATTGAGTGACACTTCTCTCCCAGAATATTTCTGGGCTGAGGCAGTAAACACTGCATGTCATGTGATCAACAGGGCTTCTATCACCAAGTGCCACAAAAAGACTCCCTATGAGATCATGAAAGGTAGAAAACCAAATTTATCCTATTTTAGGATCTTTGGTTGCAAGTGTTATATCCTTAACAATGGCAAGTCTTATCTAACTAAGTTTGCTGCCAAATCTCATGATGGGATATTTGTTGGGTACAGCAACAATAGTAAGGCTTATAGGGTCTACAACTTGATTACACAGGTTGTAGAAGAATCTGTACATGTTGTATTTGATGAAACTAGATTGATCAACAGTGAATTGCCTTGTAGTTCATGCAGTCCAACAGGTATAAATAAGAGAATGGACAAGATTTCCATTGTAGAAGAATCAACTGCAGATCAAGAAATGGAAAATGGTGGCTACTGTCCAAGGGGAGTACAGGACTCTCTAGAAGCTGAAGAAAACCAAGAGGTGCAACACATTGAAGAAACTGGAGGTATTCAGGCTGAAGAAAGACTATCTCCAGCTGTTAAACACTTAAAAGATCTTCTAGTAAATCAGATAATTGGTGATCCAAGACATAGAGTATAAACCAGAAGCAGGAATTTGAACACAGTCCTGTACTCAAGCTTTCTATCTCAATTAGAGCCAAAGAAATTTGAAGAAGCTATCCTAGACCCACATTGGATTAATGTCATGCAAGAGGAGCTAAATCAGTTCAGAAGGTGCAAGGTCTGGGAGTTAGTTCCTAAACCAAAAGACCACAATATCATTGGAATAAAGTGGATCTTTAGGAACAAATTGGATGAGAGTGGAATTATTGTGAAGAACAAAGCAAGACTTGTTGCAAAAGGGTACAGGTGGGAAGAGGAAATAGACTTTGATCAAACCTTTGTCCCAGTAGCAAGACTGGAAGCCATTAGAATGTTCCTTGCCTGTGTAGCATATCAAGGATTCAAAGTATTCCAAATGGATGTAAAATCAGCATTCCTGAATTGAAATCTAAAAGAAGAAGTCTATATAGAGCAGCCTTCAGGTTTTATAGATTCTCTCAAACCTGATTATGTTTATAGACTTAGGAAAGCTTTGTATGGGTTAAAGCAAGCCCCAAGGGCTTAGTATGAAACCCTTTCTACTTTCCTTATTGAGAACAAATTCTCAAGAGGGAAAATAGACAAAACTCTATTCCTAAGGGAGTCCAAAGGAAAGATAATCTTAGTTCAGATTTATGTAGATGACATAATTTTTGGATCTACTGAAAACAACCTTTGCAAGAAGTTTGCTAAACTTATGCAAGGGAAGTTTGAAATGAGCAGTATGGGGAAACTTAAGTTCTTCTTGGGACTCCAAGTAAGACAGACTGATGATGTCTTGTTCATATCCCAGTCTAAGTTCACCAAGGAGTTAATTAAGAAGTATGGTATGGAATCATCCTCCACCATGAGAATTCCTATGGGAACAAGTATGCCTATATGTAAAGATGATGCAGGTAAACCTGTAGATGAGTCTTTGTATAGAGGAATAATTGGGTCATTATTATATCTCACTGCTAGTAGACCAGACATTATGTATGCAACATATGTCTGTGCTAGGTACCAATCATGCCCTAAAGAATCTCATTACACTGCAGTAAAAAGGATTTTGAGATACCTAAAGGGCACACTTAATCTAGGCTTTTGGTACCCTAGGAATGGAGATTTTTAACAGGCTATTCAGATGCAGACTTTGCAGGTGGTAAAGAAGATAGGAAAAGCACTACAGGTACATGTCAATTTTTGGGAGGAAGATTGATATCTTGGAGCAGTAAGAAGCAGACTAGTGTGGCAATTTCCACAGCTGAGTCTGAATATGTGGCAGCAGGAAGTTATTGTGCACAGCTGTTATGGATTCAGCATCAACTAAGAGACTATGGTATTCAAGTAAGTAGAACACCCTTGTTTTGTGATTCTAAAAGTGCTATATCTATTGCTAATAATCCTATTTTACATAGTATGACTAAGCATATAGAAATAAGATACCATTTTCTTAGAGACCATGTAGAGAAAGAGGACATCTCATTAGAATTTATTAAGAAATATTATCAAATTGCAGATGTATTTACTAAGCCTCTAGATGAAACTAAATTCAATAGATTTAAAATTGAATTAGGAATGTTGACCATATGTTAGATTAATAGTAGTGGCTAAGTAAAATTGTGTCGACACATTCAGAAATAAAGTGTCGACACAGAGGAGTTGTGTCGACAATTCAGGGAAATTGTGTCGACACAGTGTCGTAGTGTCGACACCTAAGGGACAAAGTGTCGACACATCCAGGAAAGTAGTGTTGACACATCCAGAGAAGTGATGTCCACACATTCAGAATTTGTGTCGACACTTCGAATAAGTGTCGACACAGACTTTCTGTTCATCAACTACGTAAGTCAAGTGTTGACACATCATCAATTTGTGTCGACACATAGAGGTCAACATTGTTGTTGAGACATTAGAAGTATGTGTCGACACATTTCAACTGTGTCGACATATTTAGATAGTTTTTGCCCGCCTTTTGACCTTCTTTGTTTAAAAGGGGATAAATAGGACAAAAACAAATTCTGTCGACACGCTCACCAGGTTTTCGAGACTAAAACCCTGTGTCGACAAACTCTCTTCTCTCTATTAAAGCTTTCTCATCGTCCAAAAGGCGCCAAAGGTTGAAGACAACATCAACGAAGGCTACGAGCTGGTGCGCAATGCTTTTGATGATGCGGCGTCGGAGATTAAAGGGGTCATTACCCTTGTTATTGATAATGGATTAGAGTTCCTTGTATCTGAACCTACCAAGATCTGGAAGAAGGAAGTGTTTGAGTTCTATGTTGCTGCAATAGTGGACTCCACTGGACTCAAGATTAAATCATCAGTTCATGGAAATAGAGTCAAACTTACTCTGAAAAGTTTAAGAAAGATTCTTCACCTTCCTAGAATTCAAGATGAAGAAGAGGTCCCATCCTCAAAGACAAGGGAGGCACTACAGTGGTGTGGATTGGATCCAACCATGAAGATTGGAGCAGCCATTAACAGAAAAGGGATGAATCAACAAGGAAAATTTCTATCTGAAGTGGTAGGGAAGGTGATTTTGCGTAAATCAGGAGGACATGATAGGCTCTCTTCCTTTATGTTTGTTGAAGCATGAGACCGGGCGGTCTGCGGTTTGGACCTGGCGGATTGTTGACTGTGCGGTCTAGCGGTTTGGATCTGGAGAGTTGTTGACCGTGCGGTCTAGCAGTTTCTCTCCAGCAGTTGCATATCCAGGTGGTTGCTGCTATGGTTCGGCGGTCTAGCGGTTTGTCTACAACGACTTGGATATTTGGCGGTCTGGCGGTCTGGCAGTCTGGCTGTCTCCTTCTGCATCTCCCTCTGGTCTGTCCGGGCGGTTAGCCTGTTATCTAACCGCGCGGACTGTGCGGTCTGTACATATCAAACCGCCCAGTCTTTGTACATTTATTTAGTCCCACATTGTTAGTTTGTACTCTCCTCTATCTCCTCCATTCTATAAAAGGGAGGCCATACCTTTGTAAATGATATCTTTTTGGATAATAAAATTTTCATTATTCAAAGTTCCGGCTTGTTTTCTAGTCGTTTTCTCTCTACTTTTACATGGTATCAGAGCCTTCGATTTCTGGCTCCTGATTCTGTCCGCTCTTTCCGCGCGGCTTGTTCTGTCTGCCCGCGACCTGTCCTTTGCCGCGACCTGTTCTAGTCGCTGTGCTCTTCTTCTCTTCTTTAGTCGCCGCGACCTGCCTTATCGCCTTTCCCGTCTATTCGCGCGGTCTGCTCTCTTACCGCCCGACCTCTCTCCCTCTGCTTGTTCTGCGGCTTGGTCGTGGCCTCTCTGGCCGCTGGTGTCTGACATCTTGACCGCTGCATCTCTTCTTCCCGCGGCTTGTTTCTTAACCGCGCGGCTTCCCTTTGTTTTCCCTCTATGGCTCTCTCTGAGACTTCTACTGCCACCACTCCTGTTGCCAATCCGGCTCCCCCCCTCCTCCTACTCTTTCCGGAAATCTTGGCACTGTTTCTAAACTTGTTGGCTCCAATTATCCGGATTGGAGCGTTTCTTTCACCTTTCTCCTTCGCTCTCAGCGCAAACGTCATCACCTTACCGATGACCCTCCCCCTCCAGATTCTGCTCAATTTGACGAATGGGATGCGAGTGATGCTCTTGTCCGCACTTGGCTGGCTAACAGCCTCTCTGATGAATGCCTTCCCGTCATCCGCCATGATGAGACGGTCAAGGCCGCTTGGCTTCACCTTGGCGCTCTTTACTCTAAGGGGACCCAGACGTCCCGGATCTACACCCTTTATGCCGACCTCTTCGCCCGTCCTTCCATGACTCCTGCAGCAGCCTATCAGCAAGTTCAGGCTCTTGGCGCCGAGATTCTTCAAAATCGGCCCTTCTCCGCGGACGTGGCCACCCAACACAAACACTTCCAGGAACTCCTGGTTGTTTGTTATCTTCTGCGGCTTCCCGAGTCCTTTGATATGATCCGCCAGCAGATCTTGGGTGAAGCCGAATCTCCCACCTTGGATGCCACCGCGGCTCGCATCGCCGCCGTTACTTCGCTTCTCCAGCGCCCTCTGTTGGCCTCCCCTCCTCCACCAGAGACCTATGCTCTCCAAACTCAGCGGGGCGGCACTAGTGGCCGTAGTCACACCGGGCCGCGCGGACTGTCCAGGTTTCTTTGTTCTCATTGTGGTCGTACCGGCCACACTGTTGACCGCTGCTGGCAAAAACACCCTCACCTTCGCCCCTCTGCTGATTCTTCCTCTCGGCCCTCTGCCTCTGTGGCCACGACCTCAGGTAGTGCTCACGTCGTTACCCAAGGTAAATGGCTGATTGACTCTGGTGCTATAAATCACATGACCGGCAATCCTCAATGTTTCTCTCTTCTTGAAACACATGATCGGTTACCCCCAGTTCTTGTTGCGGATGGTTCTCCTTCCCCAGTTCATGGGACGGGCATGGTGCAAGTTACCCCGTCGCTTTGTTTAATGGACACTCTCTATGTCCCGAAATTTCCCTGCAACTTACTCTCTGTTACTACCTTATGCAAGCAACTTCAGTGCTCCGTCTTATTCACTCCTTCTTCTTGTTGTTTTCAGGACCCGAGGACCCAGCGGACGATTGCTACTGGGACTGAGAGCGGCGGCCTCTACTTCCTCGACAATGTCTCTGCTCTGTCCGCCTTCTCTTCCTCGTCCACCGACCTGCTTCAATGGCATCTTCGCCTTGGCCATCCTCCAGCTCGGATTCTTCGTCAGCTTCTTCCCCACTTACCTTCCACGGGTCCTCCGCTCGACTGTGACGCATGTCAGTTGGGCAAACATCACCGTTCCCCCTTCCCACCAAAGCAAGGTCGTGGTTCCTCTCGCCCCTTTGATCTCATTCATTCTGATGTCTGGGGACCTGCTCCTACTCTCACCGTTGGTCGGGGTAGCTCTTATTTTGTAACTTTTATTGATGATTTCTCTCGATGTACTTGGGTGTATCTGTTAAAAGATCGCTCTGAACTCTTTTCTGTATGGCACACTTTTTATAATATGACTAAAACTCAATTTGAGGTTTCTATTAAATTTCTTCGCTCTGACAATGCTAAAGAATACCTTAGTCATGAGTTTTCCTCCTTTTGTATGCAACATGGTCTTCTCCATCAGACCAGCTGTGTTTACACCTCCCAACAAAATGGGGTGGCGGAACGTAAAAACCGTCATCTCCTCGACGTCGCTCGCACTCTTATGACGCAGATGCATGTGCCTCGCTCCTATTGGGGCTATGCTGTTGTTCTTGCCTGCTATCTCATCAATCATATTCCCTCTACTGTCCTTCATGGCAAGACTCCCTTCTCCATTCTCTACCCCGGCAAGGAACCCTTTTCTCTCCCCCTTCGTATCTTTGGGTGTACGGTATTTGTGCATGCTCCGTCCGCTACCCGGGATAAACTTTCCCCCCGCTCCACCAAATGTGTCTTTTTGGGTTACTCCACCACTCAAAAAGGCTATTGTTGCTTTGACCCCATTCTGTGAAAACAGTTTGTTTCCGCGGACGTCACCTTCTTTGAAAATGCTTCCTACTTCTCATCTCCATCTCCTCCTCCTCCTGACCTCTCTTCCTCTCCACCATTACCTTGTGTTCCTTCCACGCATATCGACGTCTCCCCTCCCATGTCTGCTCCGCCTCCTCTACCTGTTATACCCCTTTCCCCTTCTCCCGTTTCTCCACCGCCGTCTCTCTCAAGTCCCGGGCCAGCTTTCTCCGCCACGGACGCTCCGGTTCCTGAGGCTCAAGACGACCTAGATCTCCCTGTTGCTCTTCGCAAAGGGGTGCGGGCGTGCACCCAACATCCGCTTGCGGCTGTTGTTTCCTATGATCAGCTTACTCCTTCTCGCAGGCATTTTGCTTTGGCGATCTCGGCTACTACTACTCCTCGCACCTACCAGGAGGCTCTTGCTATTCCTCACTGGAAATCTGCCATGGATGAGGAAATCGCCACTCTTACTGAACGAGGTACCTGGACCCTTGTTTCTCCACCAGTGGGCACTGATGTGGTTGGCTGTCGCTGGGTGTTTGTTGTGAAATTTCGCCCCGATGGCTCTGTGGAACGCTACAAGGCCCGACTGGTGGCCAAAGGCTATACTCAGACTTATGGGGTTGACTACTTTGATACGTTTTCCCCAGTTGCTCGCCTCAGCACCATCCGTGTTCTTCTCTCTGTGGCCGTCAACCGGGATTGGCCTATTTCTCAGCTTGATGTCAAAAATGCTTTTCTATATGGGGATCTTCACGAGGATGTTTACATGGAGCAACCTCCGGGGTATGTTGCTCAGGGGGAGACATGTGTATGTCAGTTGAAGAAGGCCATCTATGGACTAAAACAGAGCCCTCGGGCATGGTTCGACAAGTTCAGTAGCATTGTGGCTGTTATTGGCTTTGCGAGAAGTTCAGCTGATCACTCTCTGTTTATTCGCAAAACCGCATCGGGCCTTGTGGTTTTGGCAGTTTATGTAGACGATATTCTTCTGACCGGCGATGACCAAGCTGGGGTGGACTTAACAAAGAAACACCTCCGTCAACACCTTGTTACGAAGGACATGGGCTCCCCAAAGTACTTTTTGGGGATAGAAATCTCTCGGAAGCCTGACTCGCTGGTCCTCTCTCAACGGAAGTATGCTCTTGATCTTCTACAAGATGCAGGACTGACCGGTGCTAAACCAGCTCGGTATCCCATGGCTACTGGAGAAGACAAGACATGGACAGATGACTCACCTCTTGTATCTGATGTCACGAGGTATAGACGTCTGGTAGGCAAACTCATTTATCTCACAGTGACCAGACCCGACATCTCATATGCTGTTGGCAAGGTTAGTCAGTTCATGCAGGCTCCCAGGGAATGTCATCTTCAATCTGCCTTAAAGATATTAGAGTATGTCAAAGCAGCACCAGGAAAAGGGTTACTCTTTCAGAAGCATGGTCATCTGAGAGTTGAAGCCTATTCAGACTCAAGCTATGCGGATGATAAAGGTGATCGGAAGTCTACATCTGGGTTTTGCACCTTTATTGGAGGTAATCTTGTGAGTTGGAAGAGCAAGAAGCAGTCTGTTGTCTCAAGGTCGAGTGCAGAAGCTGAATATCGGAGTATGGCGTCAACCACGTGTGAACTAAAATGGATGAGGGCTCTCATGTTTGACCTAGGAGAGGTCTACGACTATCCTCTTCCTATGTTCTGTGATAACAAGGCCGCTATATACATATCTAAAAATCCGGTCTTCCATGAGAGAACGAAGCATATAGAAGTTGACTGCCATTTCATCCGGGAAGAAGTCTTGAAGGGACAGATTTGCACTCCGTTCGTCACCTCTGACAAAGAGCTGGCGGATATCTTTACCAAGCCGGTTTCTACTTCATTCTTCCACATCTGTGACAAGCTGGGCATGATTGATATCTATGCTCCAGCTTGAGGGGGAGTGTTGAAGCATGAGACCGGGCGGTCTGCGGTTTGGACCTGGCGGATTGTTGACTGTGCGGTCTAGCGGTTTGGATCTGGCGAGTTGTTGACCGTGCGGTCTAGCAGTTTCTCTCCAGCAGTTGCATATCCAGGTGGTTGCTGCTATGGTTCGGCGGTCTAGCGGTTTGTCTACAACGACTTGGATATTTGGTGGTCTGGCGGTCTGGCAGTCTGGCGGTCTCCTTCTGCATCTCCCTCTGGTCTGTCCGGGCGGTTAGCCTGTTATCTAACCACGCAGACTGTGCGGTCTGTACATATCAAACCGCCCAGTCTTTGTATATTTATTTAGTCCCACATTGTTAGTTTGTACTCTCCTCTATCTCCTCCATTCTATAAAAGGGAGGCCATACCTTTGTAAATGATATCTTTTTGGATAATAAAATTTTCATTATTCAAAGTTCCGGCTTGTTTTCTAGTCGTTTTCTCTCTACTTTTACAATATTCAGTCTGATGACAAGGATAATCTATAATATTAACACAGATTGGTCTGCAGTTTTATTTGAGAAGATAAAGGAAGGAATCAAAAAGCCTAATTTGGCTAGATTGCTGAGTTTATACCTGGCTAGAGCAATTCCAGAGGTAATGCATCAGATTCCACGATCTAAAATAAATCATATGAGAAGGATGGACATCAGAATAATATCCAGATGGGATAGGGTCCTCTCAAAGGACATACCTGATTTGGATAACTAAGAGACTGCAGCAAAATCACCAGTACATGACATTACAGAGCATGACCATGTGCAGGAGGACACAATAAGTGCACAAGTACAGGGGGAGCAAGTTAGGGAACAGGTCCAGGACCTGACTGAAAATGCCCAAGTCCATGAGGAGACAGTTACTACACAGTTGCAAGGGGAGCCACTTTCTGCACAGGTGCGGGAGAAAGATAAAATCAACTTATCAGAAGAAATAGATTCACAAACTGGTCTTGATACATCTGGAGTTTCTGATGCTGCTGAGAAAGAACAATCACCTGCTCACACTCAACAGGAATTCACTTTGGAAGAGTTGTTTCCTGAGATTGAGGGAGCAGCAGATAAGGAGGAGCATATCAGTGTTGAGGAGGAATAGAAGAGGTTTGAGGGGGAGCAGGCTAATCTTGAGGGGGAGCAGATTGGGACTGAAAAAGATACACCCTCTACTCCACCAGAAAGGGTTGAGATAGCCAGTACTTCTGATTCAGAGAATGAAGAACTCAGGAATGCCAAGAAGAGAAAATTTCTGGTCTTTAAGAGAAGTAGCCAAAGTTATAAAAGGGCACTACAAACTACTCCTCCACAACCTGCTCCTGAGACTGATTACAACAAATTTTTCGTAGATTTACAGGTGAAATTAGATGATCAGATATTCTTTTTGGAAAAATATGTGGATGAAAGCCATAAGGCCCTCCAATTTGATCTAGAACAAGATATAAAATCAATCAGATTTGAGGTAAATCAGAATAAGAAAGAGATGACAGATTGCTTCCACAAGGGGGGCAATGCTGTAGTATTTCTAGCAAAGCAACAAGCAGAAGTAAAGAAACAAGTGGATGATATTGCTGTCGAACAAGGCTATGTCCTTGAAAATCAGATTAGAATGAATGACAATCTGACTGAATCTCACAATGAGATAGTCACTGAAGTAAAGAAAAAAGTTATTGCAATGACTGAAGCAAGGACTAAGGAGAAAGAGGAATTTGATCAAAAGCTACCGGAAGCCTTGGATTCCTTTAAGACAGCCATTACTGCTTCTCAGAAAATAATTTCTAATCAGCTTCTAAAGTTAAAATAATTTTTTAAAGATGGTGTCAATTTTCTTGATGGCCAAATAAGATTTCAAAAGGATGACTTAAGAGATCACATTGTAAGAGAAGCCATAAAGGGGGAGAGAGTGTTAGTCAATACAGGTTCAGATCATGCAAAATGGATATCTAATAGCTATAGAGCCACTCTAGGATATCCACCCCTTTGTGATGATGGCAATGTTACAGAATCTGGTGTGCAACCTGCTTATACTGGAGGTGATCAACCTGAAGTTGCTCAGATCATCTACCCTCTAGCAGATTTTGATATGATTCAACAACAGGTTCAGACAATGTACAGTCCTCCACAGGATGTTGAAAATCTCATTATAGAGAAAGTTGAAATGCTAGAAGCTGCCTTGAAAGCTCAGCAGGAAGCTCAACTTTCAAAGAAAAGATTCAGAGAACAGGCTGAGTTAAAGCCTGATTTTGAGCAGTGGAGCCCCACTTCAAGAAATATAATTTTGACTGCCTGGAAAGCTGTGAAAGATCAAGTTCATGAAAGGGGCAAGTTGTATAATGAACAGGAATGGCAGAAGTATGAGGCAAGACAGGAAGCCATTGTACAACATAGAAGAAAGGCTAAGATTGGGAAGCTACCTCCTAATGCTCAGGAGCCTAGCAAGTACTTTCCTAAGCCTTTTCATTATTTTGAAAGGCAAAGGATTAAGGCTGAATTTCAAAAGAAGGATGAGTTGAAAGGCATGAAGCCCATTGAAGATATAGAACCTTCTGTACAGGCTCAGATTAGATCAGGGAAAGGAATAGTCATCAAGGAGCCTGTCCAGCCTTAGTTTAGTTTTACTAGATTTTTCAAGAACTATGTAATTCTTAGTTTTTAAAGAAGTCTATATAAATAGTGTTAAGAAACTTTTTGATATAATAAACAAAACAATGTTCCATGTTCATTTAATTGCATTCTTATTCTGTGATGTCAGTTTATTATTTGTGTTGTTTATAAATTACCCTGGTATATAATGCTTATATATATCATCATGTTTATTTATCATAAGTGGTGTATATCATTGACAAAAGGGTTATGACTTCTCCAAATAGGGGGAGATTGTTGGGTACATTGAAAAATGTGTACCTAATTTGGAGAAGCTTCTCTTAGCTCAATGATATACATCAAGGTGTATTTGATGTTATTTTTAGTTTAAATGTGCAGGTTAAGAATATGCTAAAATGCAGAGAAAAGTTTCTAAGTCCATGTGTCGACACCAGAGGAAGCTGTGTCGACACTTTAGTAAGTTTGTGTCGACACTTGGAAAAGGTTGTGTCGACACACAGAATAGTTAGTCGACATCAACTGTGTCGACACCTGGAGGCAGGAGTTTCAGATGTATGCCAAGTTCTCGAAGTGCCAGTTTTGGATGAAGGAGGTCGGTTTCCTGGGGCATATTATCTGCGGGGCTGGATTAGCAGTAGATCCAGCCAAAGTAGAGGCAGTGCGGGATTGGCCACGGCCAAAGACAGCGTCAGACATCCGCAGTTTCTTGGGTTTAGCAGGTTATTATCGCAAGTTCATGGAGGGGTTCTCAAGGATAGCCCTCCCCTTCACGTCCTTGACAAAGAAGGATGCGGTGTTTGATTGGACAGAGTAGTGCGAAGCGGCTTTTCAGGAGCTGAAGGACCGACTCACTTCATCCCCCATCCTTGCACTTCCATCTGGGAGTGAAGGATTCCAAATTTATACAGATGCCTCCTATCAGGGGATGGGTGCTGTCCTGATGCAGCATGGACACGTTATCGCTTATGCTTCGCGATAGTTGAAGAAGCATGAGCATAACTATCCAGTACATGACCTCGAGTTCGGGGCTGTGGTATTCGCCCTCAAGACATGGAGACACTACTTATATGGGATCCATTGTGATATCTATTCAGATCACAAGAATCTCAAGTACATTGACACGCAGAAGGATCTAAACCTGCGACAGAGGAGATGGCTTGAGTTCCTCTGCAATTATGACTATGAGATGCATTATCACCCGGGGAAGGCGAACACTGTTGCGGATGCCTTGAGCAGGAGAGCCGGCGCTTCTGGACCGGAGCCTCGGGTGATTTCTATAGAGCTATTTTGCATGATGGAGGATATGCACATTACCATGGTTTCGGAGGCCGAGCGAGTGGTGTACAGAGAGTACTTGAGCTCTTTGGTCGGCGATGATGATATCCAGGAGCGCATAGTTACACATCAGAGATTGGATGCTGATTTAGAGCCTATTTTCGGCGCCCTGGAAGGGGGCAAGTATGAGGACTACACGCTGCAGGACGATCTTCTTCGATTTTGTGGTCGAGTATATATTCCAGCAGGAGATGGTATCCAGGATGACATCCTCAGAGAGGCACACTGCTCCAGATACTCAGTGCATCCCGGCATCACCAAGATGTGGGCTGACTTACGACGGACCATGTACTGGCCAGGGATGAAGAGGGAGATCATCTATTTTGTGACACACTGCGAGACCTGCCAGCGAGTGAAGGCCGAGTGCAAGAGCCCGGGTGGTCTATTACAGCCACTGCCAGTCCTAGAGTGGAAGTTTGAGGACATTAGCATGGATTTTGTTCACGGATTGCCTCGCTCCCACTCTGGGCACGATTCCATCTGGGTTATTGTAGACAGACTGACAAAGGTAGCACGGTTCATTCCGGTTAGAAAGGATGCCCCAGTTATTATGTTGGTGAGAATGTTTGTTGAGCAGTTCATCAGATACCATGGCGTCCCCAGGTCTATTGTTTCGGACCGAGACGGTCGCTTCACCTCTAGGGAATGGAGGGCAGTGCATGCTTACTTGGGTTCCAGACTCACCTTTAGCACTGCCTTCCATCCGCAGACCGATGGTCAGACGGAGCGGACAATCCGGACTATGGAGGACCTGCTCAGGCTATGTATATTGGATACAGGGAAGCCTTGGGAGAGACTACTGCCACTGATTGAGTTCTCGTACAACAACAGCCACCAGGCCAGCATCGGAATGGCTCCTTATGAGGCACTCTATGGGAGGAAGTGCCGGACACCGCTATCTTGGGTTCAGGATGTGGATACTCGAGCTCTCGGATAAGATTTTGTGGAAGATACGGAGGCCCAGATTCGTTTGATCAGGGATCGGCTATTGGAGGCACAGAGCAGGCAGGCAAAGTACTATGATGCTCGGCACCGGAAGGTGGAGTTCTAGGTTGGGGACAGGGTTTTCTTACAGATACGTCCAGTACATGGTGTCTCTCGGGTGCTGAGGCACAAGAAGCTCAGTCCGCGATACATGGGGCCTTACTTGATCCAAGAGCGGATCGGCCCCTTGGCTTACCGACTGCAGCTGCCACCGGAGTTGAGTACCTTACATGACGTCTTCCATGTCTCTTCCTTGCGAAGAGCTCTCCTTTGTCCGGAGCAGCGCATTACTACTACAGCCGGACCGGTAGAGCCTGACAGATCAGTTAGATTGGAGCCGATCCGGATTGACGATACGGCCGTCCGAGTGTTACGGAAGAAGAAGGTCCCTCTCGTGAAGGTGTTGTGGTCCAACCATGGACGGGAGGAGCACACCTGGGAGCCAAGGGATCTGATGCTGGAGCAACACCCGGAGCTATTTGTATCAGGTACTTTTAATTTATGTTTTAAACTTACTTAAAATTCTTGCAAGTAGAACCCCGTAGACCCGAATTTAAATTTCGGGGACGAAATTATTTTTTTTGTTTATAGGATTTGTAACATCTCATGTTACTTCTAGACCCCTTAACTTAGATTGGGTTAGGCATAGGGTGGGTTTTAGGGAAATTAGCTAGGTTTTACCCTAGGTAGTGGGTTGTAGCCATGTGGGGCCCACTATAGGACCAAGTCAAACTAGGTCAAACTAGCCTAAATAAGGACCCTAGCCACACCATGACCCCACCACATTGCCCTAACCCTAAAAACAATCTAAGTGGACCCTAGGGCATGTCACTTGGTCAACATTTTGACACTAGTTGACCCAAGTCAACTTTAGGCCTAAAGTGGTCAAAACCACACTCATAGGCCCAATTAGCCTAAGTAGGGCACCCCCTTGACCCAACTCAAGTTGGGTGGTGCCATTGGGCTCATGAACGTCAAGTGGGGTCAGCCCACTCATCATGTTGACCAAGTCAACTCTCCAAGTCAACAAAGTCAACAATTTGTCCTAAAAGAAGAAATTAGCCCAAGCCCTTTTCCCCTTGGGCCAAGCCCACCAAATATGGCCCATTGGCAGCCCAAAGGGTCAAAGACCAGCCACACCCCTCTGGTTATGGAGAGAGAGTACATGCAAGGGGGCATTTTGGAGATTTTACCCAAGGGAAGAGAGAGAAGGAGGAGAGAAGAGAAAGGAGACCACTTGGCCTGGTTTCTCCTGCCCAAAGGCCTGCTGGCTGATCCCAGGGGATCATTCCAAAAGAATTGCAGCTAGGGGTGGCCAAGTGGAGGCTATGGTGAAGCATCCAAAGTGAGCCCGAGCTCACCTTGGAATTATCTCCATGTATAAGCCTTCCCAGCCCCAGCTAACCCCACCATCAGCTTTAGAAGGTCGAGAGGAGTGGAATTCGAGTGCTGGATCAGGGCTTTTGCTGGAGAATCCAGGAAACGGGAAGGAGCTCGCCGGCGCACCACCGCCATGCCAAACAGCCGCCAAGCTCACCGCCGGGCCTCAATTCAGGTCCGTTTCGCCGCCCCTCTCTCTATACTAGCTTCTTAGATCCATTAGGCGAGATATCAGGCTCAATTGAGCCCGATGCCATGAGAGGAAAGTGCGTATTTACCGAGCTTTTCTTCTTGCTCGGGTTCGCCGTAGGAGCCAACTCCGGCAGCCTCACCGCCGGGAAACGCTAGCCCCCACCTCAGTGAAGGTGGTGGTGACATCCGCCGGCGGCGATGGTGGCTCAGCTGGCCGGAAAATGGCAGACAAGTCGGCCCAGCGCAAATAAATCCCGGCCGTTGGCTGGAGGTAGGAGATGAACAGATGCCGTCGGTTTATGCTTTAAGATTCGTGCTAAACTATATAATGTTATATTATAAATGTTATGAAATGTGTATTTCTGTCACAAAAATACAGTCACATTACATGTGATTTTTAAAGTACTTACAGACCTCTCCCTAAGCTGAATTTTGAATGCAAAATGTAGCCCTGTGTGTTACCTTTAAAATGCCACCCTAAACTTGGGTTTTGGTCGAGTGGTCTGTCCTGTAGGGCATTTTTACTAGGACTGGTCCTAGGCTATGACAGAAATTAAAAGTGAAGCCCAGGTCAAAACAGAAGTCCAAATAGGCTGTAATTTTGGGTATGTGATTTATTTGAGCATATTTAGCCCCTGCCAAAGTTTGGGAATTTTTGGAGACAAAATTCCTATATTTTTGGTCATAATATCAAAAAATAAATTAATGGTATAATTGAAGTGTTAAGCCTCCAAATGGCCCCAAATTTTGGTGGCAGGTCCTTGGGGACATCATCAGTGCATGATAGAAATTTCAGCACAATTGGGTCACTTCATGTTGGTTTAACCCACTTGCATGTGTAGGCTAGATTTAGCCCTGGGGTGCAAATAGCAAAATTTGTTATGTTGTGTATTCACCCTCTTTGAGGCTTCTAAAAATCTTGAAATTGAAGCCAGAGGATTATTAGGGCAAATTTAACCCCTCAATTTATTTATGGGATTTTTGGAATCAAAAATCCCATTATTTGGAATTTTGAAAATATAGTCCTTATTTGAAAATAAATTAAGAAAATAGGTTTTGATCATGCAAAAAATCCTCAAACTTTGTCAAGTTAAAAATAAGGTCATATTTGACTTAGGAAAATTTGATCTTTCTGTTTGAGAACTTCTGGAGTAAAATACCTTGTAATGACTATTTTACCCTTATTACATTTATTCATGAATTGATGGAAATACAAATCAGACAAATTTGGAAATATTCTTAGTGATGTATAATTGTATTAATAGTCTTGCATAAATATCTCAGAATTTATGGATTTACTGATAATTTTAAAATTAACATAATGACATTTTGGTAAATATTTAAGAATGGGAATTGATAGGCCCTTACACTATAGAGGTTGATGAAACTCTGCCATTATTCTTAAATTAATGTCTTATATGCTCTGTAATTTTCCTAGAATTTTGGTAATTGAATTTCTTATACTTCCTTTGTAAAATGATAGTTATGATGATTTTGTATTAATTAAGGAATAAATAGAAATACTTAAAGGAAAATTATAAATCTTGGAATACAGTGATATTTCACTATGTTATAGGTCAGAATAATTTCTCGCAACATTATGATTATGATATGATATACTTCATATGTTAAATGACTTGAAGAATTATTTGAAGAAATTAATTTAATGATATAAATAATTGTGAAAATTATGAAAATCATCATGGTCATCATATAGGTCCATACCACCCTAGGATAAATAATTTGAGACATATGGGCCAAGTATTTAGAAGTTGGATTCTGGGGTGGAGTTAGGTCAAGGGCTGCGCATAGTAAAAGTAGGTTATACTATAGGCCCACCAGGGGATAGATCGATAATTGAACTAGAGAACATGATTGGAAGTATGACCCTGGTGGTTAGTATCGTCTTAGTGATGAGATTAAAAGTGCAAGTCATTGGGTAACCACTAGAATGGAGGTCGGCGGAAGACCGTCGTCCTTCCGATAATAATACCTTAAGTCATTAGGATAGTTCTAAAGTAACAATGAGAGTTGGTTGTGGATCATGGGTAGACATCAAATAAAAGTAATTATCCTTGCGAAAGGGAACTTTGGATTTTAATTCTATCTTGGTTCCTAGTGCCCCCGAGACCCCTTCATTGGGCATACCCTGGGCAGTCCTGGGATTAACCCTAATTCACTAAGTAGAATAACCGGTAGGCAAGAGTAGCCTAATAGGCTAGGTAAACTGTACCTGTTCTCACTCGTACCGGGTTGGAGGTACTTGGAGTCCATTGACTACTTGCTCACCCGGGCAGGGTTGGAGGAATCAGGACAGGTTGGTCATGTGAGCTGGAGGCTCGAGGTGAAATACTTGCATGTGCATAACTTAGTGGTGGGTCATGCGGTACTGGGCCATTCGTCACACCGATGGAAGTATGGTGACTCGGGTGAGGTGTACGGGTGGAAGGGCCAGTATGTTGTTTAATACTGCGGTCAGGCAGACAATCCTCGAAGACGTGCACCCGACCTAAAAGACTAGCAGGTAGCTAGCAATAGTACGCAGAGACTCTAGAGTGCACTTGTCAGTGTACAGAGTCGTACAGGAGAGGTCTTGGCCTGGTAGTGTGTATACCCGACTAGAAAGCGGATGCGCCCATTCCGCTGCTGCCGTAGCCACAACGGCGGTACCTGAGAGTGATGCTAGCTCTCGAAAAGTGGGAACTAAAGGTCTGTAATCATGGAGTCGTTGTGTGTGAGTTACACTTGCCTGCTGCATAATTTGCATCATAACATTCATTCATGTTAGAGCATACGCTTCATAGATCCTTATCATATAAATTAGTATGGGCTCTTTTATATGATAAGTTACAATTCCAGGAAACCTTAACTTATAAATTTGTATGGGCATTTTTATAAGTTAAGGTACGTCCGTGATGATAGATAGCTTTACATTTCAGCTTACTTTATTTCCTGCTCTTACTTTCAGTTCTTTTCTTTTACTAGTACTGATTTTACTTACCTGTACTACATACTTAAAACTGCTAGAGTAGGATAACAATACCTATTACAACTGCTAGTTAACTCTTGTCACCTGCTTCCACTTTCGCTACCCCTTGTTGTCCTCCGCTTCGTCCTCCCGCTCGGTGCCTAGGAGTTGCGGGGTGAGGTGCGGAGGAAACGACTTAGTCTTTTTGACTAATGGTCGGTGACCATATCATTTTAGCAGCACGAGGAGATGGACCAGCACGTCGAGGAGCCAGGACTTGAGGAGCATATGCGGATACCACCTACTACCACTACTAGAGCACATGTTCAGGTGAGATGAGTTGAGATGTTAGATTCCGCTGCTGTTAGATTGAGAGAGTGTGTGATTTGATATTGATATACTTGGCATAAGCCCTTATTCACTTTCATTTTCATACTCATTTTGGACTATATTCATGTACTTTTCATTTGATATATATATATATGATTAGTACTGTGGCTGTGGACTGTGATATTTACTCTGTTTTATACTTCTATTTCTCATATTGGCCGACAGGTTTATGATCGTACTAGCCGGCAGGATCGGCAACTTGCGGTGTCGACTAATCTGTGTGTTAGTGTCACCGTAAGGCGGCGGTTCTGGGCATAAGATCTGGGTTAGCCCCGGAGAGGGGGAAACGGATCTTACATTACAACCCTCCCCTCCTTATAGAAATTTTGTACCAAAATTTATCGCAATGCAAATACCAACACAACCATTCATTCGATGCAAATTATACCAAAATGAACCGAGTTTAGAGCTAAGAGGCCGCAACTTATCTCTCCCCACGGCATCGCACAAACACACGTGTTTTCAACAAACACACATACATACAATATGCACATATTATTTCATGGCCATAGTAAAGTACACTCTTTACTTTACTTCCGCTCATCTGCGGCCTTCATAATCCTCTTTACAGACAAGCTCTATCCATAATCTCTCTTTTCACCACGGCTATGTCAATCCACTCGTAGCGGTGATACCAAAATTAGTTCATAGGACAATAAAAATCTTAAGCCAACACCCAACAACCTCTTTATTCACAATCACACCATGTTTAGACGCACAAAACAAAGATCGTATACATTATTATAGATAGTCTTGCCCTTCTTGCTTCGTGTCATCTAAGGGCCACTTTTTCAGTCTCGAGATATATGACCCTTTCTTTATCGGACGCACCTATCTTTTTCTCACCCTTTGAAAGGCCACTCCAATAATTTCGAGCGGCATGCCCCTACTTTCCACAAGTGAAACATGTACGCGTCTCCACAGGTCCTTGCCCATACGTTGCTCCCGAAGCAACATTCGACTGAGTTTGTTCAGCAGGCCTGAACTTCTTCTTATCCCGCTTCCTAAACTCCGATTGTTCTGACTGCAGAACTTTGAACTCCGACTTTTCACCGCCAAATTCTTCTTAGCCCGCACCCGCTCAACTCCTTCTCTACCCTTGGTGTGGTACCATAATAGCATCTTCGGGCATGATGCCCCACCTTACCATAAGAAAAACAAACACGCCTTTCCTTTGTTCCCATAGTGGTGGAAGAGGTTGGCACATTACCACCGTGCCTCGCTCTGAACTGCTTCAAATCCATTTCCAAAGACCTAGCTGCCAATACCAAGGAACAAAATCCAAGCAACTTTGGTCCCACCAATAACCGTCGTAGTTCATCGCGTAGACCATCGTAAAATCTGTTGATCTTAGTCTCCTCAGGTTATAACACAAACCCTGCATGTTGTCGCAACTCAACAAATGCATGAAAGTACTCCGCGACCGTATGTGGTCCTTGGGTCATACACATATTCAACGGCGGGATCGATGCTCCGTCCCTTGCCCCCTGCTCATGGTGGGCCTTGATCATCACAAAAACCACCTCCGCGATCAACCAGACTGTCTCTACTGAAGGAGGAGGTGTGGGCACCTCAGCTGGTTCCACACACTCATCTGAATGCTGGGTTTAGATTGCCCAGTCCCACTCCTTCTCACATATACGTGAGCAAGACATCGTTAACGTCCATTCAAAAACGGCAAAAATGCCGAATATACACACTCACATTCCTAATGGACATTTTTGAGTTCAATTATGTGATCCCTACCAAAACCCGAACCTCTGATACCACTTTATAATGCCTCCATCCGTCACATGGAATATAACAGAGGGTCCGGACGGGGCCCCACGCCATATTTCACAGACAAACGGCAGAATTACTTATGAATATCAAAAACCTTTCTATTTGTATCCTAACTCGGAGCATTCTAGCGGGAGATTATTACTTGCAAGAACTCAATCAACGAATGTCCACTACACATATATAAATAGCACATTTATATACAACACCAGGAATGTTTACACCTCAACCGCTCACGGCCTTAAGGCCTTACATGTTTCTCTTTATAAAAGATGGTTTCAAACATCGGCACGCAGGCCGGCTACACATGAAATCCAATACTTTGCACGGCCTTCAAGGGCCTACAAGCAGTAACAGCAGCAAGGTCTTCAGCCCGCTCAATCCATTTCAGCATCAACAAGGGCAGCACCTGCATAAGGACGTCCACCACATGGGTGATAAACAAAGCAACAGTCAGCATTCAGCTGACCAATTATAATGACCCTACCCCTTACCCGGGGCAGTGGTTCCTTCCCTGCATGCATTGCAATCATAATATATATATCACAATAAGTGCACTCAGGCACAATAACACCCACGCCGGCCTTCGTGTCAGACGCTCTGTGCACTAATGGCACGCTTACAGTGTATCAGATCATCCTTAGTACACCACCGATTAGATGTTCTTAACTTGTTGGTGATGGAGCAAAGTCTACAGCGCGCAGACTGGAGACCCTCTCACCCATCCCATTCATAGGTGGTAACCTCACGAAAACACTTGAGCATTTCAGATCGACGAGCCATTCCGGTCTTCTAATCGATCTCTCATTATGCGCTCCGACACGGCTGGATCAAGCCTTTTCTTCGGACGGGCATAACACAGGTACATGTCAGCCTTTTTCCATTGCCCAACTCGTCAATAGCGCAGATCTTGACGCGAGTCGGCTTTCCCTTTCCTGTCCCCACAACCATCAGAGCTCACGGCTCTTTCACAGGAGTTCATAACTCCATTACCACACAAGCTCTTGGGAGCACACCGCTCAACCAATCACATGATCTGGCTCTCAAGGTCACAACGCATTCAGCTCATGTAGAGCATACAACACAAGAAGCTCACAAGCATCCTCACAACCTCCGCAACCTACTCGTTACATACACGGAGTCTTCTTCGGTTCGCAATATAAACATCACCAATCCAAACTAACTGTCCAGATGGGATTCACACAACATGTCAATTCCGTACTACTCATTTCCGGATCTAAATGCAGACTCAACTGCTGGAATCGCTTATGCTTTCCACCTCTTGGTGGAGGATCCCATGCACATGCATACAGTAGGACTTCACTTGTCCAAGAAGGAGATTGTTACCCTTGATGATCGCTTCGGAGCCATTGAGAAACTAGTCGGATGGTAATCACCGCGACGGCCTTGCCTCCACAACGCTGGCCTCGGATCTAGAGTCAGACCGTTGAAGCTTCACCGGCGGCCGGAATCCTCTTCTTCTTCCTCCTCCAAGCTCTCCCTTCTCTCTTGCTTAGAAAGAGAGTGATCTTAGACCAAATGAGAAATCCATCTCATTCTACGGTCTTATCATTGTAGGAATAGGCTAGGACCAAAGGATCCAAATAGAAGGAATTGGACGACCAAGATTTGCCCTAGAATCACTTTTTCTGGGCTGACACGGCTTGTGACACGCCTGTGTCGTAGGTCGTGTTCCCCTAAGGGCAAGGAACTGACTCACTCAAGACCAAAACACGGGTAAGACACGCCCGTGTCAAGCCCTAACACGCCCGTGTCAGGAAGTACACGCCCGTGTTGAGGGGCGTGTTCCTCACTCAGCACAATACCAGCTCTCCCAAGAAACACACGGCTAAGGCGCATGCCCGTGTCCTTGGTCGTGTGCCAAACACGCCCCTGTGATATGCCCATATCACAGGTCGTGTTCTACACTCAACGCCTCAACGCGACTCAATGCCACAGAAACCGAGCAGGACACACCCTGAGACATGCCCGTGTCCCAGGCCATATCGCCTCTCAACGCTCGCCGACTTAGTGTTCGTCGAGCACTCGCGACACAGCTGAGTACCCAGAGCTGGACACGCCCTGGGACACGCCCATGTCCCAAGCCGTGTCACCCAGCCTGAACTCCAAATTAACATTTGGGGTGTTACACTTGGTAGGCGCGTTCGGACGCCTTTGCATCTGGCTTCGCCCTCTTGGCTGAATTGGACTCAGTCGGGACGCTCCGCAAGATGTTAAGGGGAATGGAGGTTAGGCTGGCGACGCGGGCAGAGGAGACCTCGCGAGCCTTTGCAAGCCTCTCTTGGAGATCCATGGGAAAAGGCATCTCGGCAAATTAAGAGTGAAGGGGAGTGACAAAGATCACCCAGGTACGCAGGCACATATTTACTGCCGCTGGTGGACCCCACTGAAAGATTCCCTTGCTCCTACAACACTCGCCAAATCCCGTGAGGTTGGATGTTTCTTTCCGAGCTTGTGCCAACCTCGTAAAGAGCGGGGATTGTATACAACCCCGTATCCGGCGAATAGGTCAGTAGGAGCCAGAATGGCCAAATCAGGCAGTCTGAGCCCCTGGCCGAGCTCGGCAGGAAGGAGAGCTCGGCAGTCTCCGGCTCACCAAGGCGGGGTGAGATACCTTGGAAAGGCGAGCTCGTACTAGCCAAACCCAGCTGGCCAAGTCCAGTTCATCGAGCTCTGGGCTGTTCGTCGAGCTCTGGGTTGTTCGCTGAGCTCTGAGCTGTTCGTCGAGCTCTGAGTCGCTCGCCGAATTCAAACCGTTCAATAAGCCTGCGGCGTGCGAGTAGGGCAGGCCGGACCCGTACTCGCCCAAGGCCGAAGATAGGCGGCGAGTGCCAGCTCAATCGAGCACTCGCTGCACTTGCCGAGTAGGGTTTGTTGAGGGCTACTCGCCCAGTGATCTGTGAGGTGTTTTTACCATTTTGCCCCCGCTGGCCTGCCCATAGCCAGTTAGAACAGCGAAGGTTGGCTATTTGTAGGCTGTTTTTTAGAAATCTATAAATAGGACCCAGGGGGTACCTCAGAAGTCATGCTTACCCGTCTCCTAGCCTTCTAGCACTTTTTGAGGTACCTTAGCCCGGCATTTAACTAAGGAGGGGAAGCGCTTAGTGATCTTCTGGGTGTGTGGTGGGTCCTCCGCGCCGGGCCCTTGGTCTAGTCCCTTGTTCTTTTTCCTTGTTGTTTTTCTTGCAGGAGAGAAGTAGGTGCTCGATTACCCCTTCCCCAAGGGTGAACTCCATCGAGACCGAGTTTTTGGTTTCAACATACAACTTCCCTGAAGAACTTTATCCTTTCTTTCCACATAGAAAATTTTTTCTTTGTGCACAAAGGAAGCTTAGTGAAATCCTTGGCTCTGTCCATGCTTGGATAACTCAAAAGACAACTTGGGGAAGATCTAATCAAGGTGTTAACCTTTTAATGATCAACCTCCCTCTGATACCAATTGAAAAACATTTAAGTTTTCTACCTAAATCACCTAGAGAGGGTGAATAGGTGAGTTGTGTGTCTTTTTGCGGAATAAAAACTTTAGCGACCTAAGCACAAGAAATAACCAAGCAAACACAGAAGACACCAAGAGTTATAGTGGTTCCCCAACCTTGGGTACATCCACTTTCCACTCACTGATCTAGCAAATCACTAGACTCGGCTACTCCACTAATCTCGGATTTAAAACAATCCTACCACTCGGAACAACGTTCCTACAACTCGATCCAAAAAGGGATCTACACTCGGAAGATGAAAAATTCCTACAACTCGGAGAACGAGGCTCCTACACTTGGAGAATAATCTCCTACAATAATAAAATGAAATCTAAAAATACAAATAGAGAATCTTTCTCAGATCTGGAAATCTCTCCCTAGGTCTTCTTTCTTGATCTTTTTGGCTTTATCAGAATTTGTTGAATAAGACTCTCGGCTAGATCTGTTCTGAAAAACTTGGACTCACACGATCAAGGATAAGATGAATATTGAAAAATATCTTGATCTGTAAGTCGATCTGGATCGGAAATGGCCTTGGCAATCTTCAATATGAGCGGCGGCTTCTATAGAAAATAGAAATAGTCGGCCGATCCAGAAATGTTAGAATGATAGAATATTACGCGCTTAGGGTTAGTCATAATGACAGGACCTTTTATAAGATCTCCCTAACGATTAGATTTGTCATTAATGATGGCCACGGGGACCAGTCACATTAGAGAATTCAAAAATTGATCTAACAGAGACTTGGAGAAAATTTCAGAAAATGAGAACAGCATTTCTCGAGTGAGAATAATACTACTCGAGTGCTATGACTAGCTCTCGAGTGGATAACTCTGACTACTCGAGAAGAATTATTTTTGGAAATTCTAGATAGACTAGGAAACCACTCGAGTGGATTAAAGATCACTCGAGTGCTAGAGATACTACTCGAGAGGTGAAACTGGACTTCTCGAGAGCTTGACTTAGAGAAAATTCTTGAATAGATGTTGATCACTCGAGTACTGAAACTGGACTACTCGAGTACTAAACGAACTACTCGAGTACATGGATTTGCTACTCGAGCGGGGTTAGAATCTTCTCGAGAACTATACTCCTGTCACTCAAAATAACTGCTCATCTACTCGAGTACTAGACTTGACTACTCGAGTGTTTAACTTAGAAAATTTCTGAGAACTAAAAGCAGAACACTCGAGAATGAGAGAAGGTCTACTCGAGTACTAGGCTTGGCTACTCGAGAGCTAGATTAAAGCTACTCGAGAGCCACTTCCTTTACTCGAGTTTTAGAAAAGACCTACTCGAGTGCTTCTAAGGTTTCTACTCGAGTACTATAATTCCACTCGAGTGAAAAATTTCAGCTTTAAGAAAATTTTACTTCTTCAATACAAACAGCAGCATGTCTTCCTTCATCAAACCTAGTGCTTGAAAATGAAGTGTATCCCAATAGAGAGGCTACACAAAAGTCAACACCATGGAACACACAATGAGGGATTACATTGTATGGTCATGTGTTTGATGACCCACTGTAGACTGACATTGGTCTACACTTGGCAATAAGTCCTGCAAACACATAACTCAAGCAATACATCAAATACAACTTAATTCATCTTAGTTCAAGGGTGACTTCATACAAATCTAGGCTATTGTGGATACAATACCCATCAATTGGAAAGCTGAAAATGTGGCTAAGTCCACAAGCATGTAGTGAAGTATACTCACTCAATGCCATACAGCTAAAAACTGTGAGTATAGGAAAAGCCTAAGAAGAATCAGATAGAAGTGTGGCTAAGTCCACAGGCACTGAGTGAAGTCTACTCACTCAACGCTATATGGTAAAAAACGTTGACTTATTCTCATCCAGTCAGAGCCAGTGTTTTCAGACACAGAAAATTGGCTAAGTACAAATGCGTTGAGTGTAGCTTACTCACTCAATGCCAGATAACAGAAGAATATTTGTTAAGTAGTTTGGCGTTGAGTGAAGCTTACTCACTCAACACCAAGTGAGAAATTATGCCTAAGTGATATGGCGTTAAGTGATGAAGGCTCACTCAACGCCAAGTAATTGAAAGTTGGATAAGGCAGAAAGCGTTGAGTGCACTCAACACGAGCGCCTAGTGAAAGAAATATTTTTAGAGTGTTTTGGCATTGAGTGAAGGTTGCTCACTCAACCCCTGATGATAGAAAATCTGTCTAAGTGTTTTGGCGTTGAGTGATGCTTACTCACTCAACGCCTATACTAATGTTTGATTTTTGGCTAATTCCACAGATGGCTGACGTCAACATGAGTCAGCAAAAGTAAACAAAGTCAACGTAATTTGAAATCATTGCGGAAAAGATGGAGTAAGCCATTGATGGCGCCAGTGGCAAGCTTTTGTCGTCTTCTACAAAAGGAAGGTGGCATTTGGGCAATTAAGGCTGGGCCCCACAGCGTAAAGAGCCGTTGTTCGACTAGCAATAAAGGGGGAAGTTTGGCTGAGTCGACGACAAGCAATTAGGGTTTTTTGAATACGCAATTGCGGCTGAGCATCGTCTTCTTCCTCGTCATTGCTGCCGAGCCAAAAGCACCTACTCAGTTCAGTCAACCTGAAAGCTAAAAGTGTTAGCTGCTGCAATCATCATCTACGACAGCAGGTACAGAAGTGATTTTATGAGAAGTAAGTAATAGAGACAGATCATACAAGTTCTGCAAGAAAAGGCTGCTGATTGAAGAAGATTCAACTGTCAACTCCATAGTCTTCATCAGCAAAAGCTTGGACCAATATTTGCTCAGTCCAAGAAGAAGTACACATAGAGTTCTTACTTTGGTGTCAATTCAAAACAAACACCTTTCATTCTTTCTGTAGGATCTTGTCTAGGATATGAGTTGTAAGCCTTTTTGTTTAAGGCTGAGTGGTAGGATTCTGTATAGAGTTTGAGGCTGTAGGCCTGATTTATAAAGGCCGAGGGGTAGGATTCAGTGAGGAATCTGAGTAATTCAGTCTGTGTTATCAAAGCTAAGTGTATGATCCATTTTGGATCTGAGTGTAGGGATATTCTCCCAGCCTGAGTAGTAGGGCCATTGTCCTGAGGTAGGTGGTTGTTTAGCCACTGAGTTGTAGGTCCTGGTTCCTGAGGAGTAAGTCTTGGATGAGATTGAGTGGTCCAGCGGGATTGAGTTGTAAGCTCATCTAGAGCCGAGTTTTGAGGGAAGAGCCCGATCTAACACATTGTTAGAAAGCACAGAGGGACAGTGGACATACCCAAGATCGGGGAACTACTATAAACAATTGTGTCAACTGTAATTTATCTTGAAAGCTAAAACTAACCTAATCACTAAGTACATCTATCAGGTAGAAGTTAAAAAGACTTGAAGTAAGACCAAAAACCTATTCACCCCATCTAGGTGTTTAGCTAACCTTGAAAACAAGAATTTCAGGCAGGATAAGTGTTTTGTAGTGGCGACCTTCCGGAGTGTTGGTGTCACCGCAAAACGGCAATTTTGGGCATAAGACCTCGGGGGAAAAAAGGGACTTATAGATGGCGTCTGAGAGGTTAGCTACCTGCTCAAAAAGTGGGAACTAGAATTCTGTGTCGACATAGAAGTGTGTGTGTGTGAGCATGGGTGAGTCATCATATTTCATTCATATCATTGCATTGCACCACATAGATACTTATCATATGAGTTTGTATAAGCACTCTTATATGATGAGTTACTTTACTGTTAAGCTGATCCTTAACTTATAAATCTGTATGAGCATTTTTATAAGTTAAGTTACTTTCCTGTTGTAGATTTATATGCTTAATGGATTGCTATGATTTGAGTAGAACTGCTAGAATAGAATGTTGATAATAATGTTATACATTGCTGCTATTACTACTCATGATATATAGATTCTCCACCTACTTGTACTACTACTTACATATATATTGTACCCTTATTCCTTCTACCGCCCGGTGCCTAAGAGCCGCCGGGGTGACCGGATGTGATAGCCACTTAGTCTTTATGACTAACGGTTGCTACGTCTTCCATATTAGGAGGAAACCCTGCAGATAGAGCAGCAACAACAGGTCATAAAGGAGGGCAGCCAGACCAGGGTGACAGGGCCTGATATGACTTACCATTGCTGCTGTTAGTTACTGATGTGAGTTTGAGAGACTTATATTGTATCTCTTTGGGCAATTTGTGTATTCTGATATTGTAGAAGTCGTTGTTGCTTCTTATTATTGTTGTACTTGTTTGGACTTATATACTTGTGTGGATTTTAACTTCTGTTTTACATTCTTTATATTGGGTTAGCATGGATGATATTTGTTTGGCCGGCAAGATAAGCGTATTTTGGTACAGGTTAGCTCGTGTGTTGACGCTACCGTAAGGCGACTGTTCTGAGCATAAGACTCCCATCGAATATGTTTTGTGTTCCGAGAGGGGGGTCTTACACAAGATCTATTTATCAAAATATCTAGTGATTTATTCTAAGAGCCTCCTTATGAAAAGACTCAGTCACTGTTGATAGTGAATTCTTACCAAGGGGATAGAAGAGTAGATGTATCCAGATTTTGGGGAGTCACTATAAATTTCTGTGTCTGCTGTGCTTTACATTTTCTGTGATTATTCATTTATTATTTTGTGATCTTAATCATCTGCATATCATTCTGGTTATAAACTTGTGAATGTGTAAATTTTGTGAAGTGTAATAGTTAAATTCTAAAATAGATTTTATTCTCTATTCACGCCCATCTAGAGAAAACTATGTAATAAACGAATTGTTCTCCTCCTTTCACTGCATATTGGGCTTACCCAAGAGAACGATTTTCTTACAGATTTTAATCAGCTAGAGTTGTGTTTTTTGTCCCGTGAACACATTTTTTAATCTAGAGCTTGATTTATTAATTTAGTGTTTTATATGTTCTATTAATATAATAGTAATTGATTGTTCATAAAAAAAGTTTAATTTTTTTAATTTATATATTGATTTGCATATAACAATTTTGTGTATATATAATAAGTTTTGAATTAATATGATTTGTATATAGTTACATTTTGGATATAGTCAAACATGATTCTATATATAATAATGCATTTTTGTATGACATTAAGTTGATTTGCATATAACAAGTTGATTTGCACTTAATATTTTTTGATTTGCACTTAATAATTTTTTGATTTGTACTTAATCAAATTTAACTTGTACATAACCAAACTTTATTTGTACGCAGCTAAACTTAATTTGTACATATAATTACTTTTATTTTATTATTTCTTGCAAAATGAACTACCAAACAAGTTTAGAAAAAATGTGAAACCCGTACACTCTTTCGCCCTCTCCCCTCTTGTTGTCCTTAAAGAATTCGTCACCTGGACGCCGATGGGTCTCGTCAGCGAGCTCGTCATTCAGTCCATGGCCTCTACCATTTTTACACTTTGCCAACAGAGGGTTTTTCGTATAGCCCCTCAGTGAACCCTGTATTTCGCCAAGCTCAAGATCGCCAAGACTTCGTTATTTTCTCAAGGATTTGCTGCCTATGGCTGCGGATTATCCGAGAAAATACATCAGTAGTGAGCTCGATTCACCGCTTTTTGTATTAAATTCACTTAAGTTTTCTCCCTCTTTGAAATGTGAATGGATTGTCTCTACTGGCGACTCACTTGAATGTTCGATCGGTCCGTTGATCTAGATGTTCTCGGATAAATGTTTCTGCATGCATCATCGTCAATATCCTCATATTATTCTAAATATTTGAGATCGATTTTAAGGATCATCAATTTCATCCATTATTTCTAGTGTTGCTCCTGGTGCTAAACTTGAATAAATTTCAGCCATTTTATTTCGGGTATTCCCCGCCTCATAACTAATCCTTTGTACCCCTCCTCATAACTTATTTTTAAATTACCTCATATTTGATAGATGTTACTCTTAGTATTTTTGTATATAATTTGTTAAAACTCCATCTGTCTGTGAATTTCGCTAACATGATATTGTTGGTCTATCAATTTACGTTAGTCAGTAAGAAGCACCTAAAGAGACAATCATTACACCAGGAGGGGGCGAGTGATGCGTGCAAACCAGTATTACGCAAGAAAAATAGCAGCTTCAACAAAACAATTTCACCTTTGATTCAACAACACCGTCCAGAACATCACAATACGTCAACTACAGGAAATAAAAGAGATAAACAACCTTACCTAAGGAAGGAGACCCTTTCTGAACAGTCAATAGCCACCGGAGAGGGCACCGCCGAACTCCACACAGCACACGCCAAACACTTTTTACGGTTCTTTTACATACCCAAATCCCTACCACAACAACCTCTTAAATACCTAAAACAAAACATAAGGAAGTGACCAAAGTAGCCCACGAATTAAAAACAGGCGTTGTGTTCGCCAAACTAGGCGTCGTAATCGCCTAACTCGATGCCAGAAAAAGGCGCTGAGTTTGCCTAACTCGGCGTCGTAACACTTGCCCCCCCCCCCCCCACACACACATCTATCGTTCCTTGTACCCAAGGAACAAATTGAGGATACGTCTTCTATAGCGACCAAAGGTCCTCCCAAGTAGCATTTGCCCGTGTCGTCGTCCCACTGCACCAGAAACTTAGTGATCACATGCCCATCTCGGTTGATCATTCGTCTCCCCAAGCATTGTCGTGGCTCACGCAGCACGTTCCCTTCCGCCGAGATCGAGGATGGTAGCTGACCAGGATGTTGCGGTGGCGCTCCTTTGTGCTCCTTCAGTTGAGAAATATAAAATGTTGAATGAATCTTGCTGTCCGCCGGAAGTTCCAGGCGATATGCCACCTCGCCGATCCGTTCCAGCACCTGAAAAGGTCTGAAGAACTTGGGCGATAGCTTCTGACATCCGTGTGTGCGTAGACTGAATTTTTTATAGGGTTGCAACCGAACGTATACCCAAGAGCCTTCAACGAGCTCCTTTTCACGGCACCCTTTATCTGCTAAAGTCTTCATCCCGACTCAACCGGACTGTCTCTACCGAAGGAGGAGGTGTGGGCACCTCAGCTAGTTCCGCACTCTCATCCGAATGCTGGGGTTCAGATTGCCCAGTCCCACTCCTTGTCACCTATACGTGAGCAAGACATCGTTAACGTCCATTCCAAAACGGCAAACATACCGAATATACACACTCACATTCCTAGTGAACATTTTTGAGTTCAATTATGTGATCCCTACCAAAACCCGAACCTCTGATACCACTTTGTAATGCCTCCGTCCGTCACATGGAATGTAACAGAGAGTCCGGACGGGGCCCCACGCCATATTTCACAAACAAATGGCAGAATAACTAATGAATATAAAAAACCTTTCTATTTGCATCCTAACACAGAGCATTCTAGCAGAAGATTATTACTTGCAAGAACTCAATCAACGAATGTCCACTACACATATATAAATAGCACATTTATATACAACACCAGGAATGTTTATAACTCAACCGCTCACGGCCTTAAGGCCTTACATGTTTCACTTTACAAAAGATGGTTTCAAACATCGGCACGCAGGCCGGCCACACATGAAATCCAATACTTCGCACGGCCTTCAAGGCCCTACAAGCAGCAGCAGCAGCAAGGGCTTCAGCACGTTCAATCCATTTCACCATCAACAAGGGCAGCACCTACATATGGATGTCTACCCCATTGGTGATAAACAAAGCAACGGTCAGCATTCAGCTGACCAATTGTAACGACCCTATCCCTTACCCGTGCAGTGGTTCCTTCCCTACATGCATTGCAATAACAATATATATATATATATATATATATATATATATATATATATATATCACAACAAGTGCACTCAGGCACAACAACAACACCCACGCCGGCCTCATGTCAGACGCTCCGTGCACTCATGCCACGCTTACGGTGTATCGGATCATCCTTAGTACACCAACGATTAGAGGTTCTTAACTTGTTGGTGAGGGAGCATAGTCTACAGCGAGCAGACTGGAGACCCTCTCACCCATCCCGTTCAGAGGTGGTAACCTCACGACAACACCTTAGCATTTCAGATCGACGAGTCATTCCGGTCTTCTAATCGATCTCTCATTATGCGCTCCGATGTGGTTGGATCCAGCCTTTTCTCGGACGGACATAACGCAGGTACAAGTTAGCCTTTTTCCGTTGCCCAACTCATCAATAGCGCAGATCTTGACACGAGTCGGTTTTCCCTTTCCTGTCCACACAACCATCAGAGCTCACGGCTCTCTCACAGGAGTTCACAACTCCATTATCACACAAGTTCTTGGGAGCACACCGCTCAACCAATCACATGATCTTGATCTCAAGTCCACAACGCATTCAGCTCATGTAGAGCATACAACACAAGAAGCTCACAAGCATCCTCACAACCTCCGCAACCTACACATTACATACATGGAGTCTTCTCCGGTTCGCAATATAAACATCACCAATCAAGACTAACCGTCCAGATGGTCTTCTCACAGCATGCCTATTCCATACTACTCATTTTCGGATCTAAATGCAGACTCAACCGTTGGAATCGCTTACGCTTTCCACCTCTTGGTGGAGGATCTCATGCACATGCATAAAGTAGTACTTCACTTGTCCAAGAAGGAGATCGTTACCCTTGATGATCACTTCGGAACCATGGAGAAACTAGCCGGATGGTAATCACCGCGACGGCCTTGCCTCCATAACACTGGCCTCAGATCTCGAGTCGGACCGTTGAAGCTTCACCGGCGGCCGGAATCCTCTTCTTCTTCCTCATCCAAGCTCTCCCTTCTCTCTTGCTTAAAAAGAGAGTGATCTTAGACCAAATGAGAAATCCATCTCATTCTACGGTCTTATCACTGCAAGAATAGGCTCGGACCACAGGATCCAAATAGAAGGAATTGGACGGCCAAGATTTGCCCTGGAATCACTTTTCCTGGGCTGACACAGCTTGTGATACGCCCGTGTCACAGGCCGTGTTCCCCTAAGCGGCAAGGAATTGACTCACTCCAGACCAGAACACGGGTAATACACACCCGTGTCAAGCCCTGACACGCCTGTATCAGGAAGTACACGCCTGTGTTGAGGGGTGTGTTCCTCACTCAATACAGTACCAGCTCTCCCGAGAAGCACACGGCTATGGCACACGCCCGTATCCTTGGTCGTGTGCTGAACACGCCCCTGTGACACGCCCGTATCACAGGCCATGTTCTACACTCAACGCCTCAACGCCACGGAAACCGAGCAGGACACGCCCTGGGAAACGCTCGTGTCCCAGACCGTGTTACCTCTCAACGCTCGCTGACTTAGTGTACGTCGAGCTCTCGCGACACAGCCGAGTACCCAGAGCTGGACACGCCCTGGGACACGCCCGTGTCCCAGGCCGTGTCACCCAGCCTAAACTCCAAATTAACATTTGGGGTGTTACACTTGGTAGGTGCGTTCGGATGCCTCTGCATCTGGCTTCGCCCTCTTGGCTGAATTGGACTCGGTCGGGACGCTCCGCAGGATGTTAAGAGAAATGGAGGTTAGGCTGGCGATGCGGGCAGAGGATACCTCGCGAGCCTTCGCAAGCCTCTCTTGGAGATCCATGGGAAAAGACATCTCGGCAAATTCAGAGTGAAGGGGAGTGACAAAGGTCACCCAGGTACGCAAGCACATATTTATAGCCACTGGTGGACCCCACCGAAAGGTTCCCTGGATCCTGCAACACTCGTCGAATCCCGTGGGGTTGGATGTTTCTTTCCAAGCTTGTGCCAACCTCGTAAAGAGCGGGGAAATTATACAACCCCGTATCCGGCGAATAGGTCAGTAGGAGCAAGAATGGACAAATCAGGCAGTCTGAGTCCCTGGCCGAGCTCGGCAGGAAGGAGAGCTCGTCAGTCTCCGGCTCGCCCAGGCGGGGCGAGATACCTTGGGGAGGCGAGCTCGTACTCGCCAAACCCAGCTCGCCAAGTCCAGTTCGTCGAGCTCTAGGCTGTTCGTCGAGCTCTGGGCTGTTCGTTGAGCTCTGAGTTATTCGTCGAGCTCTGAGTCGCTCGCCGAATTCGAACCGTTCAACAAGCCCGCGACGTGCGAGTAGGGCAGGCCAAACCCGTACTCGCCCAAGGCCGAAGATAGGCGGCGAGTGTCTGCTCCATCGAGCACTCGCCTCCCTTGCCGAGTAGGGTTTATTGAGGGCTACTCGCCCAGTGATCTGTGAGGTGTTTTTGCCATTTTGCCCCCGCTGGCCTGCCCATAGCCAGTTAGAACAGCGGAGGTTGGCTATTTGCAGGACGTTTTCAAAAATCTATAAATAGGACCCAGGGGGTACCTCAGAAGGCATGCTTACCCATCTCCCAGCCTTCTAGAACTTTCTGAGGTACCTTAGCCCGGCATTTGGCTAAGGAGGGGAAGCGCTCAGTGATCTTCCGGGTGTGTGGTGGGTCCTCCGCGTCGGGCACTTGGTCCAGTCCCTTGTTCTTTTTCCTTGTTTTTTTTCTTGCAGGAGTGAAGTAGGTGCGCGATCACCCCTTCCCCAAGGGTGAACTCCATCGAGACCGAGTTTTTGGTTTCAACATACAGCTTCCCTAAAGAACTTTATCCTTTCTTTCGACATAGAAAAATTGTTCTTTGTGCACAAAGGAAGCTTAGCGAAATCCTTGGCTCTGTCCATGCTTGGATAACTCAAAAGACAACTTGGGGAAGATCTGATCAAGGTGTTAACCTTTTAATGATCAACCTCCCTCTGATACCAATTGAAAAACGTTTAAGTTGTCTACCTAAATCACCTAGAGGTGGTGAATAGGTGAGTTGTGCGTCTTTTTGCGGAATAAAAACTTTAGCGATCTAAGCACAAGAAATAACCAAGCAAATACAGAAGACACCAAGAGTTATAGTGGTTCCCCAACCTTGGGTACGTTCACTTTCCACTCACTGATCTAGCAAATCACTAGACTCGGCTACTCCACTAATCTCAGATTTAAAATAATCCTACCACTCGGAACAACATTCCTACAACTCGATCCAAAAAGGGATCTACACTCGGGAGATGAAAACTTCCTACAGCTCGGAGAATGAGGCTCCTACACTTGGAGAATAATCTCCTATAATAATAAAATGAAATCTGAAAATACAAATAGAGAATCTTTCTCAGATCTGGAAATCTCTCCCTAGGTCTTCTTTCTTGATCTTTTTGGCTTCATTAGAATTTGTTGAAGAAGACTCTCGGCTAGATCTGTTCCTAGAAACTTGGACTCACACGATCAAGAAGAAGATGAATATTGAAAAATATCTTGATCTGTAAGTCGATCTGGATCGGAAATGTCCTTGGCGATCTTCAAGATGAGCGGCGGCTTCTATAGAAAATGGAAATAGTCGGCCGATCCAAGAAATCTTAGAATGATAGAATATTACGTGCTTAGGGTTAGTCATAATGACAGGACCTTTTATAAGATCTCCCTAACGGTTAGATTTGTCATTAATGATGTCCACGTGGACACGTCACATTAGAGAATTCAAAAATCGATCTAACAGAGACTTAGAGAAAATTTCAGAAAATGAGAATAGCATTTCTCGAGTGAGAATAATACTACTCTAGTACTATGACTAGCTCTCGAGTGGATAGCTCTGACTACTCGAGAAGAAGTATTTCTTGAAATTCTTGATAGACTAAGAAACCACTCGAGTGGAGTAAAGATCACTCGAGTGCTAGAAATACTACTCGAGAGGTGAAACTGGACTTCTCGAGAGCTTGACTTAGAGAAAATTCTGGAATAGATGTTGAAAGTGAGAGAAAGATCTACCTTGACTCTAGAAGGGGGTGAATAAAGTATTTTAAAATAATGTTTACGATTTAAAAAATTGTAAGGCAGTGGAAGATTTAATTTAATTATATGTGTAAGGTGCTTGTAGAGAAACAAAGTTAAAGCAAGAAATAAGAATCGCACAGCAACAAGAAGACACAAGGATCTATAGTGGTTCCCCAAAAACTTGGGTACATCCACTCTTCTACCACCCTTGGTAGGAATCCACTGCAGGATGAGTTGATCAGGTGTCCTGGGCACCAATGAGCTTTTGATAAGGTGCTCAAAAACCAGATCTAGATTTTTTGATAAGGTGCCTTGCCACCACTGAGTTTTGATCAGGTCTCAGAAACCAAATTCAGAACTTTTGAAGGGAGTTTTGATAACCCTTTTACAGTAGGAAAAGAAAAAGAAAGAGATGATGATGTCTTCTCTGTCTCAAAACACTGAGAGAAGACTAGTGGATTGCTGGTGTTGTCAAAGCTCCCCCTGAGATGTAGAATGGTTCAGGAGTGAGAGCTTTGCTAGGGTGATAGGCCTTCAGAAGCTTCAAATCTCCAGCAGAAGATGATTCCAGCAGATGCTAAAATATTTGGTGTCTGGAGTCCTTGATGTTGAAGCCTTTGAACACTTGAAGATTCAGTAGATTTGTAAATCACAGAAGTTGAAATCTTGATCAGAGAAATTATGTTGTTCAATCTTCTGTAATGTAATCTAATTCTTCTGTATCTCTTTGTATTGTCTGTGTTGATCACTATGTCTTGTGTATCTATGTTATCAGAATGAAACCTGAAGGAGTATATCAGATATTCTATTGGACGTCCGTTTTATCAGTCATAAATGACTTCCATAATAGACAACTGTATCTGTGGAAAGTCCTAAGCAATATTCCATTTAGTCTTTCCTTGAAACTTGCATCAGATTGATTGAAACGGCTAGAAAATCCTTTGCAATTAATGCAGGAATTAATTCTGATTATAATCCATAACTGTCCTTGAATTTGAAATCCGAAGGCGTCAATCTCTCACAGAAATCGTCGATCTGAGCTCTACGATCGTTGAACTGAGCTCAGAGATTGAATTAACACAGCAGACAGAAAATGTCGAACTGAGCTCTACGATCGTCGAACTGAGCTCAGCGACTGGGAAAGTAACTGAAGACAGATCGTCGATCTGAGCTCAAAGATCGTCGACCGGAGTTTGACGATTTAGCATGGTTGAGCTCAGAGAGCGCCGAACGGGGTTCGACGTTTCGTCGAACTGCTTGATAGTTTTACTTTCAAGATTACCTAGACACCTAGAGGGGGGTGAATAGGTTCTTATTTTCTTTTCAAACTTAAGGCAGAATGACTCACAAATTATAAACTATTTTGAATAATTTCAGCAACTACTCTAGCAAACACAATCACACAATCTAGAGTTAAACATCACAGATTGCACCCAGAATTTATAGTGGTTCCCCAGGGTCTGGGTACATCCACTTTCCCCCTTCGCTTATCTAGCAGTGTGCTAGATTCTGCCAAACTCCTTTCTATAACTCAGATCCTCAGATCCTACAGCTCAGAATCCAAATGGATTCCTACAACTCAGAGTGAGTCCACACTCCTATAGCTCAGGCAATCCAGCCCTACCTCAGTCTTTCTTCAAGACCTACAACTCAGAGAATGTCTCTCCTAAACTCAGCCTTTATAAATTAGGCTTACAACTCAGATCTACTAATAGATCCTACAAGATTTGAATACAAAATATAATTGTATCTTGCTCCTGATGAGAGAGGAGGAACAAGACAGTTCTTGATCAGCTTCTTGATAAATCTGATGAATGAAATCAACTAGACCTTAGCTTTCTTCAAAGCTTCTTGAATCTGAACTTAGTTGAGTTGATCTCCTTTGGAATATACTGATCAGCTGCTTCCACCTTAGATTTCAGAATTGGATCTGAATCTTCTTGACAGTTAAGTTCAGAACCTGTTTCTTTAGAAATCTGAGACAGCTTTCTTCTTGCCTTCTTATGATTGGATCTCTCTCTATCTAAATCTCTTAAAGATACTTCAGAATTCTTGAATGAATTCTACTTTGACAAATTCTGATAGTTCAATCAGAATGTCTTCTTAGATCTGCAAAGATCTTCTTCTTTTTGTAATCTCTATATTCACTCTGTGTTGCTTTTTTTGTTATTGTGTTTTTTCAACTGACACCATTCGTCTATTTATAGCCTTCACTCCTGGTAACCGGCTGGTTCGGTTCCTAACGAACTTCTGTCTGTGTCAATCACTTCAGTTAACCTGTAGAGACCCACAGCTGTCATGTCTTCATACTGCCAAGGAGTCTTTGCTTCTATCAGAAAGTGTCGAGACAATCTGTCAAAGTGTGTCGAGACAATTGTTAAAATGTGTCAACACAATTTGATTAAGTGTCGACACAGTCCTTTGAGATGACGACATGATTGCCTCAATGCCGACATAGCTTCTTGACACAACTTCTTGAGAATGTGTCGACACAGATAGTTGTATGTCGACACAATTACTTCAGCCACCAACTTGTTGTTGATTCTGCTATGTGTCGACACAAGTCCTGTGTGTCGACACAATTGATGTACATTCTGAACATTGTTTGTGTCGACTCTGTCTCCAGGTGTCGACTTTGCTGTTGTCGACTTCTGCCTCTGTATGTCGACACAGCCTCCCGGTGTCGACACAGTTGATGTTGACTCTTTTTCTCTATGTCGACACAGCCTCCTTCAAGTGTCGAAACAATCTTTCTGAAGTGTCGACACATCTTCTTCTTGTCGACACATGGACTTAGAGAAATTTACATGTCATGTTACACATTCTGATCCTGCACATATTAACTTAAAACAACATCAAATACACCTTGATGTATACCATTATGCTAAGTTAGGCTTCTCCAAATCAGGTACACATTTTCCAATGTACCCAACAATCTCCCCCTATTTGGAGAAGTCATAACCCATATTAGCTAATGATATACACCACTTATGATAATTAAAAATGATGATGTATAAAAGCTTAACATTACAGAGAATATTAATAAACAAAACATTGGCACAGATTCATCACAGAATAACAGATGTACAGAAAAATCAATTATAGAGCAAGGTTTTGTGTACTATTTCAAAATGTTTGTTACAAAATGTTTCACACTGATTGTTACATTAAACTAATCATTACACATCTGTAAAACTAAAACTTAGACATCTTAGACTAAGAGTGATCAGGCTCCTTTATAACAATCCCTTTTCCTGGTTGTACTTGTGCCTGCACAGAAGGTTCAGTTTCTTCCATGGGCTTTTTGCCTTTTAGATCAGCCGTCTTCTGAGTTTCAGTCTTCAGTCTCTTTCTCTCAAAGTAATGATAGGGCTTAGGGAAGTACTTGCTAGGCTCCTGAGCATCAGGAGGCAGCTTTCCACTCTTTGCCTTTCTTCTGAACTGAACTATAGCCTCATGTCTGGCTTCATGCTTTTGTCATTCTTGTTCACTGTACCACTTACCTCTTTCATGAACTTGATCCTTTACAGCCTTCCAGGCAGTTAGGATAATGTTTCTAGAGGTAGGGCTCCACTGTTCAAAATCTGGTTTTAGTTCAGCTTGCTCTCTAAATCTCTTCTTTGAAAGTTGAGCCTCTTGCTGAGCCTTGATAGCAGTTTCAGACATGTCCACTTTTCCAAGCATAACATTTATAACCTCCTCTGGAGGACTATACATTGTTTTCACTTGCTGATGAATCATGTCAAAATCAGCAGGGGGGTATATGACTTGGGCAACCTCTGGTTGGTTACCTTCAAGTAGACCTTGTTGATGTACTCCTGACTCTGCCATGTTATCATCATCACAAAGGGGTGGATATCCCAATGTGGCTCTGACACTGTTAGTGACCCACTTGGCATATTCTGAGCCAGCATGAATAAGTACCCTCTCCCCCTTTAGGACTTCTCTTGCTACATGATCTCTTAGATCTCCCTTCTGAAATCTGATTTGCCCATCCAGATAATTTATTCCATCTTTGAAGAATGACTTCAATTTTTGAAGCTGTTCAGTAATTGTCTTCTGAGAGGTGGTTATTGCAGTTTGAACTGAGTCTAATGTAGCTTTGAACTTAGTATCATATTCTAGCATTTCAGCTGCCCTAGCCGCAGTCAATTTATTCAGGGTAGTTTGAAAATGAGCGAGAATATCTGTATTGGCAGTTATCAGATTTTCATTTAGTCTTTTCTGATTTTCAAGAATGTATCCTTGGTTGACAGCTATAGCATCTACCTCTTGCTTCATCTCTACCTATTGTTTGGCCAGATACACTACAGCATTGCCCCCTTTGTGGAAGCAATCTGTCATTTCTCTTTTGTGTTGATTGACTTCAAATCTTATAGACTTAATATCTTGAGCCAGATCAAACTAAAGAGTTTTATGACTTTCATCAACATATTTTTCTAAAGTCAATCTCTGTTTATCCATTTTCATCTGGAGATTGACCAAAAACTTTGCATAATCAAAATCAGTAGAGTTGGATGTTGGTGTTTGAAGTGCTTTCTTATAGCTATGGCTCCTTCTCTTGAAGACCATGAGCTTCCTTTTCTTAGCCTCCTGAATCTCTTCATTCTCTGAGGCAGAAGTACTTTCAATCTAAACTCTCTCTTGTAGTGAGGTAGGGATTTCTTTATCAGCAACATGGGGCTCCCTCTCATCTGCACCTGGCACACCCTCATCAGCAGCTTGCTCCCCCTCAACCCTTAGGGTGTCATCTTTATCTGTTGTTTCAACAGCCTCATTAAATAGATCATCCATTGTGTATTCCTTTGGTGTTTGAGGAGGTGATGAAACATTGATTCTTTCTGTAGAATCATCTAGTCTGGCAGTGTCTATATCTTCTGATAAGTCAAGCCTTCCTGCTTCTTCTGCTAGTACAGTATGAGGCTCCCCCTGAACCTGTGCAGGTATTTGTCCTGGAACTTGGACAGTACTAGCCTGATGTTGATCTTGCTCTATAGTCTGTTCTTTCTGAACTTGAACTGTTTCAGTACCAAGCTCAGTGAGATCATGAGCTGGAGACTTCTCAGCTGGCTCCTGCCTGTCATCATCAGGCAAATCCTTGGATAGAACCCTATCCCACCTAGAGAATAATCGCATATCCATTCTCCTCATGTGATTTATCTTTGAGCCAGGTAGTTGTTGCAGCACTTCTGGAATGAGTCCATCTAGATACAGGCTCAGTATTCTAGCCATGTTTGGCTTCTTGATTGCCTCCTTGATTTTGTCATACACAACTGCAGACCAGTTGGTGGGAATGTGAAATACAATCCTAGACATTAGGTTGAACATGTAGGCTGAAATCCTATCATGTCCACCGGTCTTGCACAACACCACCTTTCCGATCACTTCAGATAGAAATTTGCCCTGATTATTCATTCCCTTTCGATTGAAGGCAGCACCAATCTTCAAGGTGGGATCCAGTCCACACCACTGAAGTGTTTGCCTTGTTTGAGAGGCTGGAACCTCCTCTTCATCATGTATCCTTGGAAGGTGAAGGAATCTTGTTAATCTTTTTCGAGTCACCTTGACTCTCTCGTCATGGATGGTTGATTTGATTTTCTGGCAAGTTGTATCCACGGATGCGTTGGTGTAGAACTCAAGAACTTCCTTTTTCCAGATTTTGGTGGGTTCTGAGACAAGGAATTCGAGTCCATTGTCTATGAGGAGAGACACCACCATCTTGATCTCTGAAGCAGCATCGTTAAATGCATGCCTAACCAATTCATAGCCTTCGTTGATGGAATCTTCTATCTTGGGCGCCATTGAATCGTTGAGAAAGCTTGGGAAGAGAGAAGAAATATTATCGACACAAGGATTTTGTCTCAAAACCCTGGTGAGCGTGTCGATAGAATACGTCTGTGACCTATTTATACCCTTCTATGCCAAGAAGATCAAAAGGCGAGCAAAAATAGTCAAATTATGTCGACACAGACAAAATGTGTCGACATATACTTGTAATGTCTCGACAAGTATGTTGACTGGTATGAGTCGACACCAATTGATGATATGTCGACATAAATCTTAAGTTGTCAAAGAGCAGAATTTCTGTGTCGACACCTATTCGGTATGTCGACACAAATTCTGAATAAGTCGACAACACTTCTCTAGTTATGTCGACAGACTTACTTGGCCAAATTTGGTAAACTAATCTATAGTTAGCATGCCTAATTCAATTTTAAATTTATTGAATTTTGTTTCATCCAGAGGCTTAGTAAATACATCTGCAATTTGATAATCTGTCTTAACAAATTCTAATGAGATGTCTTCTTTTTCTACATGTTCTCTAAGAAAATGGTATTTTATTTCTATGTGCTTAGTCCTATTATGTGAAACAGGATTGTTTGCAATAGAAATAGCACTTTTAGAATCATATAATAAAGGTGTTTTACTTACCAGGATACCATAATCTCTAAGCTGATGCTGAATCCACAGTAGCTGTGCACAGCAACTTCCAGCTGCAACATACTCAGACTCAGCAGTGGATATTGCCACACTAGTCTGCTTCTTACTACTCCATGATATCAACCTTCCTCCCAGAAATTGACATGTACCTGTAGTACTTTTTCTATCTTCTCTACAGCCTGCAAAATCTGCATCTGAAAAACCTATTAGTTGAAAATCTCCATTCCTAGGGTACCAAAGGCCTAGATTAGGTGTGCCCTTTAGATATCTCAAAATTCTCTTAACAGCAGTGTAATGAGATTCTTTAGGACATGTCTGGTACCTAGCACAGACACATGTAGCATACATAATATCAGGTCTACTAGCTGTGAGGTATAATAGAGAACCAATTATTCCTCTATACAAAGACTCATCTACAGGCTTACCTGCATCATCTTTGCATATAGGCATACTTGTTCCCATAGGAGTTTTCATGGTAGAGGATGATTCCATACCATATTTATTGATTAACTCTTTGGTGAACTTAGACTGGGATATGGACAAGCCATCATCAGTCTGTCTCACTTGGAGTCCCAAGAAGAACTTAAGTTCCCCAATACTACTCATTTCAAACTTCCCTTGCATAAGTTTGGCAAACTTCTTGCAAAGGTTGTTCTCTGTAGACCCAAAAATTATGTCATCTACATAGATTTGGACTAAGATTATCTTGCCTTTAGACTCCCTTAGGAATAGAGTCTTGTCTATTTTGCCTCTTGAGAATTTGTTCTCAATAAGAAAAGTAGACAGGGTTTCATACCAAGCCCTTAAGGCTTGCTTTAACCCATATAAAGCTTTCCTAAGTCTAAAAACATAACCAGGTTTAAGAGAATCTACAAAACCTGATGGCTGCTCCACATAGACTTCTTCTTTTAGATCTCCATTCAAAAATGCTGACTTCACATCCATTTGGTATACCTTGAAGCCTTGGTATGCAGCATAGGCAAGAAACATTTTGATTGCCTCTAATCTTGCTACTGGGACAAATGTCTGATCAAAATCTATTTCCTCTTCCTGCTTATATCCTTTAGCAACCAGTCTTGCTTTGTTCTTTACAATTACTCCACTTTCATCCAACTTGTTCCTAAATATCCACTTTGTTCCAATGATGTTGTGGTTTTTTGGTTTAGGAACAAGCTCCCAGACTTTGCACCTTCTGGATTGATTAAGCTCCTCTTGCATAGCATTAATCCAGTGTTGGTCTTGGATGGCTTCTTCAAATTTCTTAGGCTCCAATTGTGACAAAAAACTTGAGTGCAAGACTTTGCTTGGATTTCTGCTTCTAGTCTGCACTCCTTGTCTTGGATCACCTATTATTTGATTTGTTGGATGGTCTTTAAGATGTCTTATAACTGGAGGTAGATTTCCTTCTGGTTGATCATTTCCAGTCCCTTCATTATGCTGCACTTCTTGGGAGTCATCAGCTTCTATAGAGTCATGTACTCCCCCTGGACTGTAACCATCATTTTCCACTTGTTCATTTGCAGTTGAACCTTATACAATGGAAAGCTTGTCCATTCTTTTGCTTATACCTGTTGGACTGTATGAACTACAAGGCAACTCACAGTTGATTAATCTTGATTCATCAAACACAACATGTATAGACTCTTCTACAACTTGTGTAGTTAAGTTTTAGATTCTATAAGCCTTACTATTGATGTTGTACCCAACAAATATCCCTACTTGGGATTTGGCAGCAAACTTGGTCAAATAAGACTTGCCATTGTTAAGTACATAGCACTTGCAGCCAAAAATCCTGAAGTAGGATAGATTTGGTTTTCTACCCTTCACAATCTCATAGGGAGTCTTTTTGTGGTTCTTGGTGATAGTAGACCTATTGATTACATTACATGCAGTATTTACTGCCTCAGCCCAGAAATATTCTGGAGAGAAGTGTCACTCAATAGAGTTCTACCAGCTTCTATTAATGTTCTATTCTTTCTCTCAGCAATTCCATTTTGCTGTGGTGTTCTTGGTGAGGAGAATTCTTGTAAAATCCCAAATTCTTCACATAGTCTTGTCATACTTTCAGATTGAAATTAAGTACCATGGTCACTTCTGAGTTTGACCACTGTACTGTTTAATTCATTCTGAATCTGTTTGATAAAATAATGTAAAACACTTGGGGTTTCTGATTTCTGTCTCAGAAAGAATACCCATGTATATCTGGAATAGTCATCTACCACCACAAAAGTGTAGACCTTCCTACTTAGACTATGAACTGGCATAGGACTAAATAGATCTATATGCAGTAGGTATAGGCACCTAACTGAATCCTTGTATTCAAGCCAATAGAAGGAGGATTTTGTCTGCTTGCCCTTTTGACAAGCTGAACATATCCCATCCTTCAAACACTTAACTTGAGGACCATTCCTCACTAACTCTTTGCTAAAGAGTTGGCCAATTGTCTTGTAGTTAAGATGAGCTAACCTCTTATGCCATTTGACACAATGTGAGGCTCTCTCATCAGCTACAAGACAGATAGAAGAAGCCTTGTTCTCACACCCAAAATTAAGACAATACACATTTCTTTTTCTATAACCAGTCAATATGACCTCTTGATCACTTGACCTCTTGATATGACATCCATTCTTTATAAATGAAATGTCATATCCTAGATCACTCAGCTGGCTTATGCTGATGAGGTTATGTTTCAAACCTTTTTCATAAGCCACTTGAGTAATGGTAATTTTATTTGAAGAAATGTTTCCAAATCCTTTGATGATTCCTCTTTCAGATCCACCAAAGATAACTTTAGGCCCATTCTTGATAGAAGAGTAGTCCTTCAGTAGCCCCTTTGTTCCAGTCATATGTCTGGAACAACAACTGTCCAAGTACCATATAGGGGCATGGCCACTTGGACTTTCCTGCAACACAAAATTACTTTACCTTAGAGCCCAAGAATGTCTTGGGTCCTTGGTTCCAGTTAGCTCCATTCATATCAAGTCTTTTAGCAACTCCTCTAACTGGTAGATTAGTGTTCTTCCTAACACTTGTGTTATGCCAGCAGTCCAAAGCAAAATGGCCTACTTTGCCACAGCACCAGCAATCATATTTGTTGTATCTAGATCTAGATACATTCTTAGCAGTTTTGTAGTCTGGAAAATTCCTGACTTGTGTTGGTGCTGCTGCAGCTATACCCATAGGTTTCCTTAGAAAATGGGGTTTATTGTCATAGACTGACTTATTGGCATTTACAGCCTTGTCATTCAGAAACTCAATCTTCTTATGATTATGAATGTGTTCATGATCATATCTGTTAGAAGACAATTGCACTTTTCTAAACATCATAGGGACTTTGGAGTTTTGTGGTTGAACTGGAGCTTTGCCCTTTCTTTTAAATTGGTCAGCTCTAGTGTTACCTTTAAAGCCCAAGCCTGCCTTACCCTTTTGAGCTACAAAATCATCTATTAATGATAGGACAGATTTTGGCTTAGAGTAACTAGCCACTAAGTTTCTCTCAACTTGAAGTTGGCCTCCAGACTTTTAATTTGATCAGATTTGTATGTGATTGTGCCCATCTGAATCACAGTTATTGTTTTCAGTTTGGCAACCTCATTCAACTTTTGATCCAATTCTTTTTTCAAGTCTGATACAACTAACTTAAGATCAGCAATTTCCTGAGCCTGAGTTTTGGTCAGTTTTTTGCTTTTCTTAAGAGCCTCTAATAAGTCTCTATATTCATCCATCAATTGATTAATATCACCTTCAGATTCAGACCCATTCACATTACTTGATGTAGATGATACTAACTCTGAACCAGTACTAATATCAGAAGTGCTAGAATCATTTTGTACCTTATTAGGACCAGGCTGATCCTGACATTGGTTATCTTCTGACTCAGCCATCAGACCCATGCATTCTTGGTCTTCTTGATCATGGATGGAGTTTATCAATTGCATAAACTCCTCTTCATCACTGGCTGCATACAATCCTATGTATGCTTCTACTTCAGATTCTGATTCTGATGAGGACTGATCTGAAAGACTCTTATCTTTCTTTGCAACAAAAGATTTCTCCTTCTTGCCCTTGTGTTGAGTCTTCTTTATGTCTACTGACTCCTTTCTCTTCTCTGGACACTCAGCTACCATATGTCCAGTCTTATTGCAGCAATAGCAAATAACTTTTGATGTTGTAGCTTTGCTGGGCTTAGATCTGTTCCTTTCCTTTCTTGAGTATTTTCTCTTCTGATAGTAATCATCCACTGGCTGTGATGTGGAGGGTCTGGACTTCCACTGCTTCTTTTTCAAGAACTTTTGAAACTGTCTTGTAAAGGCAGCAAAGTCAGCATCTGAATCACTGCTCCCTGATTTCTGACTATCTGAATTTTCTGTTATGTCTTCTGTAGCTTCCTTAAGAGGAGATGAAGATATCCTCCCTTTGTTTCTAGTGGATTCAACTTTGAAAGCCACAGATCTATGCTCACCTTATGTATTTCTTTCTTCCTCCTTCCTAGCCATCAATTGCATTTCATATGATAGCAATTTTCCAAACAAGGTTGGAGGGGAGATGTCAGCTAACTTGGTCACTTCTCTAATGGCACATATTTTGTTATCTCAATCCTTTGTCAAAGATCTGAGAAATTTGTCATTCAGCTCATATGTACTGAAGACTCTTCCATAGGACATTAGTTCATTCACAATCCTATAGAATTTCTTATAACATTTAGTTATGCTATCAGACTTTCCTTGTCTGAAGCTCTCATATTCTTGGTTGAGCATTGATTTTCTGTCTTGTCTTACTTCTTCAGATCCCTCCATGTAGACAATCAAGGTGTCCCACATCTCTTTGGAGGTCTTGCAATGTATCAGATTTTGGAAGGTGGAATCATCTATTGCACTGACTATGATGTTCTGAGCTCTCTTGTCCATAGTGGCTAAAATGATTTCTTCCTTTGTCATTTCAGAAAAGTCCTTAGGAGTTTTCTGATTTGCATCTAATACAGATAACTTCATTGGAATGTATGGACCTTCTTTAACTGTGATATAAATTCTTGGGTCAGAGGCCTCCATAAATAGTCTAACCCTTTCCTTCCAGATTCCAAAGATTTCTTTTCTGCAGATGGGTAACTTCATAGATCCTAACTCCTTGTGATTCTCACCTGAACCCATTTTCTTGATTCTTGATTCTGCCTTTTGATCTAACTCAGACTGTTAAGTCTTTCTTTGAGTAACCTCCCTCTGATATCACTTGATAGTTTTACTTTCAAGACTACCTAAACACCTAGAGGGGGGGTGAATAGGTTCTAATGCTTGTTTTCAAACTTAAGCAGAATATAACTACTGAATATATACACACAGCACAGCAATCACAGAAATTCACACATTATAGATTGCACACAGTTTTATAGTGGTTCCCCAAGATCTGGGTACATCCACTTTCCCCCTTCGCCTATCTAGCAGTGTGCTAGATTCAGCCAAACTCCCTTCCTTAACTCAGATCCTCAGATCCTACAGCTCAGAATCCAAAATGGATTCCTACAACTCAGAATCCAAAATGGATTCCTACAACTCAGAGTGATACCATACTCCTACAACTCAGGCAAACCAGCCCTACCTCAGTCTTTATTCAAGACCTACAACTCAGAGATTATCTCTCCTACACTCAGCCTTTATAACATAGGCTTACAACTCAGATCTATATTAATAGATCCTATAGAATTTAGAAAAGTGTTTTATGGAATCTTGCCCTTGTTGAGAGAGAAAGGACAAGACAGCACCTGATCAGCTGATGGATGAAATCAACTGAAACTTAGCTTTCTTCAAAGCTTCTTGAATCTGAACTAGCTGAGTTGATTTCCAAACAGCTTCTTGAGAAACCTGTAGCAGCCTCCTTCTTGATCTTCAAACGGCTGGATCCCTCTCTATCCAATCCCTTTGGAAATTCTTCAGAATTCTAGGACGAATTCTCCTTAGACTGATCCTGAGAGGTTGAACCCTTCAGAATGTCTTCTTAGATCTTCTGATGAAGATCTTCTTCAGTGCCTTGCACTTTCTTGATTTGATTCCCTAAGCAGTTTTTATGTGTGTTGCTTCTCAATAATGATTTCTAATTTCTACTTCTGAATCTGTCTATTTATAGACCTTCTTTTTGGTGACCGGCTGATCAAGTTTCTAACTGTCTTCTGACAAGTCTGACAGCTTCAGTTAACCTGTTATAACCCACAGCTGTCAAGTCTTCAAACAGATCTTATGCATTTGTCTTGAACAGCAAAGTGTCGAGAATGTCTGTCAGAAAGTGTCGAGACCATCTGTCTATATGTGTCGACACAAGTACCTCCGGTGTCGACACTACCTCTGGTGAAGTCGACAAGTTTGCCTTTAAGTCGACTCAGCTTCTGCATACTACAACTTGAGAATGAGTCGACACAGAGTATTTGTGTTGACTCAAACACTTCATCATTCTTCAGCAAATGACTTGTCTAGACTTGGCAATGTGTCGACACAAGTCCTGTGTGTCGACACAGTTGATGTAGATTCAGAACATAGTATGTGTCGACGCTGCCTTCAGGTGTCGACACAGCTTTTGTCAACTCTGCCTATATGTGTCGACTCAGTCTTCTGGTGTCAACACAAATATTGTCGACTCTGCCTCTGTGTGTCGACACAGCCTCCTGGTGTCGACACAGTTGATGTCAACTATAACCTTGTGTGTGTCGACACTGCCTCCCGGTGTCGACACAGTTGATGTCGACTCTAATCTTGTGTGTGTCGACACTGTCTCCCGGTGTCGACACAGTTGATGTCGACTCATTTTCTCTGTGTCGACACAGCCTTCTTCAAGTGTCGATACAATCTTCCTGAAGTGTCGACACATTTTCTTCTGGTGTCGACACATGGACTTAGAAATTTTTCCATACTTTTAACCTGCACACATTCAACTTAAACAACATCAAATACACCTTGATGTATATCATTATGCTAAGTTAGGCTTCTTCAAATCTGGTACACATTTTCCAATGTACCCAATAGATTGTTCAAAAAGGGCTTAACAGCCTGGACAATATTGTCCCCGGGAAATATAGTATTTTCACCATGACTTTAGGTGAAAACTACAAACATCTGAGTTTTATAAAACTACCCATCTGCAGGAAGGAGAACTATAGAATATGGAAGGAAATGGTCAGACTATTCATGGAAGAATCTGACCCTAAGATATTTATAACTGTTGAAGGACCTTTTATTGAGGATCGACTGTTCACATCAGGATATTGCACTTTGATGGGTCGAAATATAGTTATTTGAAGGAGCAAAAAAACATGTGATCGCCAGATCCAGCATTGAGGCGGAGGTCAGGGTTATGGCTTTTGGGATCTGTGAAGGGCTATGAATCATAACTATCATGAAAGATCTTGGTCTTAAAAGAAACGCGCCTATCATACTGTACTGTGATAATAAGGCTGCCATCAACGTTGCAGCCTTGTGGTTACTTTGTTTGTGTCATTTGAATAATAATGGATAGAACTCCTCACCAAGTTATTGTTGAGTTTTCTCGACACATCAAATGCGCGGCGGAAGAACTTTAAGAAAACCATAATTGAAGTAGATCTTGCGAAAAACCATTGATTCAAAAAATAAAAATACCTGTGCGGAATCGAGATCAGCCACTCGATCAGGATGCAAGAACGGTTGTTTCTGAATCAGAATCAAAATCCGATTGTCTTCCTCGATTGAGTCCTTGAGAACGCAAAATTAGATCTGCATCTTTGCGGTGATCCACACTAACGCCGAAAACCACCTAGCTGGCATCTAACAATAATAAGTTGGAGAATGACCTTCTTCGTCTCAATGGATTGCTCGATCCGTTCCAGGAGAGGATCGACACTCAAGTTCCAGTTTGCCAAAAGGAACTCACAGTTTGTGATGTAGGGGTAGGCTAGTGGTGCTCGGAAGCTAGGACTCTACTTGCACGTGCAGGGGAACACGCTAATGCAGCGCTAAATGCAATGTGACTGTCGGATAACTGCAACAATTTTTATAAGCAATGAAATTAAGATTACCACGCAGATAATGAAAATAAGGAGACAAATAATTATTTCAGCAATTTGACAACGACTTCCTCCGCTCGGAGGGCCTAAGCAAGCGCGCGGCGAATAATTCCTCCTGCAATTGTTAGCATAAAAGAGCCAATTTCTAGACAACAATAATCTCAGCACAATATAATAAATCACCAAGTGAAAATATTGAATCAAATAGTACAATACCACAAACGCTCACAAAATAGAGGGCTGAATCGAGACACTGAAGATTTGGAGGGCCGGATTTGTAGAGTGGCGATCTAACGTGGAACCAGAGACGTAACGATGATGGCGGTGGCTGTCCTCGGCGGAAAGGTGGAATCAGACCGGAAATGGATAGATCCGACCGCGTATGGATAGATCCGGGCGGGAAAGGGTAGATCTGATAATTTGAGAGCGGATCCGAGCTAAGGAATGAGGGGAGGGTGAGAGGAGATGGTGGATCGGGGCTGCAAATGTCCAGATCTGCACTGATCGTCCAAATCTGGATGCAATGGCTGATTGGAGGTGGCTGCTTGGATGCAAATCTGGGTGGGAGGATATAGGGGTGCGACTTTGGGGTTGTGGAGGGAGGGGAGGTTGCGGTGGGGCCAAGGGGCTGGGCGGCGGTTGAAGACAATCCGTCGGAAGGGAGCAGGGGTGGTGGTTGGGCCGGCTGTTTGCTGGAATTAGGATGTGCAGCAGGAGGGGGCCGGCTGGAATTTTGTTGGCTTGAGGGGTGGCGGAGTCACAGGAGGGGGAGGGTTCATGGGAGGGTTCACGGGTGGGAAGAAACTATAGGGAAAGAATAGTATATTTCATAATTAAATAGTACATGAGCATAGGAAATTCAAATCGGAACAGCCAACATGGATGGATTTAGGGGGCTGGTAGGTGGTTGTAAGGGGGGAATTGGAGGGGGAAAAGTAGCCTAGGGTTAGGGAATACCTTGGGGAAGAAGATACACACCTAGGAGTCGTCACCTAGGGTTCCACGGAGTTGGCACCGTGGAGGGATCGCCGGATTTCGGGATTTCTCTTCTCCAAAATCTGCAATGATTCAATTCAGCCTCTAACACTCCTATTTATAAGAAAAGACAAGCTAGGGCATCCCCATCAACGGCTATGATTGGCCGGTGGGTTAGCCCCTTAAAATACATAAAAACAAACTCAAAAAAAATAAACAAATATTGTTTTTTGACTCGCGGCGACGCTCCGGACGCAATCGCGGAGTCCGTTCGTCGACCCGGGCACGCCAAATATGGAAAGTTGCCAAATCAGCCCCGAACGGGCCCAAAACGCGTCCTAGCCTATGCCCCACATCAATCTCCCCGGCTTGAAAGAATTCATCTCCTGATGAATAGGGATCAAAATTCTCTCGCTGCATGCTTACCCATCTCCCAGCCTTCTAGAATTTTCTGAGGTACCTTAGCCCGGCATTTGGCTAAGGAGGGGAAGCGCTCAGTGATCTTCCGGGTGTGTGGTGGTTCCTCCGCGTCGGGCCCTTGGTCCAGTCCCTTGTTCTTTTTCCTTGTTTTTTTTCTTGCAGGAGTGAAGTAGGTGCGCGATCACCCCTTCCCCAAGGGTGAACTCCATCGAGACCGAGTTTTTGGTTTCAACATACAGCTTCCCTGAAGAACTTTATCCTTTCTTTCGACATAGAAAAATTGTTCTTTGTGCACAAAGGAAGCTTAGCGAAATCCTTGGCTTTGTCCATGCTTGGATAACTCAAAAGACAACTTGGGGAAGATCTGATCAAGGTGTTAACCTTTTAATGATCAACCTCCCTCTGATACCAATTGAAAAACGTTTAAGTTGTCTACCTAAATCACCTAGAGGTGGTGAATAGGTGAGTTGTGCGTCTTTTTGCGGAATAAAAACTTTAGCGATCTAAGCACAAGAAATAACCAAGCAAATACAGAAGACACCAAGAGTTATAGTGGTTCCCCAACCTTGGGTACGTCCACTTTCCACCCACTGATCTAGCAAATCACTAGACTCGGCTACTCCACTAATCTCGGATTTAAAATAATCCTACCACTCAGAACAACATTCCTACAACTCGATCCAAAAAGGGATCTACACTCGGGAGATGAAAACTTCCTACAACTCGGAGAATGAGGCTCCTACACTTGGAGAATAATCTCCTATAATAATAAAATGAAATCTGAAAATACAAATAGAGAATCTTTCTCAGATCTGGAAATCTCTCCCTAGGTCTTCTTTCTTGATCTTTTTGGCTTCATTAGAATTTGTTGAAGAAGACTCTCGGCTAGATCTGTTCCTAGAAACTTGGACTCACACGATCAAGGAGAAGATGAATATTAAAAAATATCTTGATCTGTAAGTTGATCTGGATCGGAAATGGCCTTGGCGATCTTCAAGATGAGCGACGGCTTCTATAGAAAATGGAAATAGTAGGCCGATCCAAGAAATCTTAGAATGATAGAATATTACGCGCTTAGGGTTAGTCATAATGACAGGACCTTTTATAAGATCTCCCTAACGGTTAGATTTGTCATTAATGATGTCCACGTGGACACGTCATATTAGAGAATTCAAAAATCGATCTAACAGAGACTTAGAGAAAATTTCAGAAAATGAGAATAGCATTTCTCGAGTGAGAATAATACTACTCTAGTACTATGACTAGCTCTCGTGTGGATAGCTCTGACTACTCGAGAAGAAGTATTTCTTGGAATTCTGGATAGACTAAGAAACCACTCGAGTGGAGTAAAGATCACTCGAGTGCTAGAAATACTACTCGAAAGGTGAAACTGGACTTCTCGAGAGCTTGACTTAGAGAAAGTTCTAGAATAGATGTTGAAAGTGAGAGAAAGATCTACCTTGACTCTAGAGGGGGGTGAATAGAGTATTTTAAAATAATATTTACGATTTAAAAAATTGTAAGGCAGTGGAAGATTTAATTTAATTATATGTGTAAGGTGCTTGTAGAGAAACAAAGTTAAAGCAAGAAATAAGAATCACACAGCACAGAGCAATAACAAACACACAACAATAAGAAGACACAAGGATCTATAGTTGTTCCCCAAAAACTTGGGTACATCCACTCTTCTACCACCCTTGGTAGGAATCCACTACAGGATGAGTTGATCAGGTGTCCTGGGCACCAATGAGCTTTTGATAAGGTGCTCAAAAACCAGATCTAGATTTTTTTGATAAGGTGCCTTGCCACCACTGAGTTTTGATCAGGTCTCAGAAACCAAATTCAGAACTTTTGAAGGGAGTTTTGATAACCCTTTTACAGTAGGAAAAGAAAAAGAAAGAGATGATGATGTCATCTCTGTCTCAAAACACTGAGAGAAGACTAGTGGATTGTTGGTGTTGTCAAAGCTCCCCCTGAGATGTAGAATGGTTCAGGAGTGAGAGCTTTGCTAGGGTGATAGGCCTTCAGAAGCTTCAAATCTCCAGCAGAAGATGATTCCAGCAGATGCTAAAATATTTGGTGTCTGGAGTCCTTGATGTTGAAGCCTTTGAACACTTGAAGATTCAGTAGATTTGTAAATCACAGAAGTTGAAATCTTGATCAGAGAAATTGTGTTGTTCAATCTTTTGTAATGTAATCTAATTCTTCTGTATCTCTTTGTATTGTCTGTGTTGATCACTGTGTCTTGTATATCTATGTTATCAGAATGAAACCTGAAGGAGTATATCAGATATTCTATTGGACGTCCGTTTTATCAGTCATAAATGACTTCCATAATAGACAATTGTATCTGTGGAAAGTCCTAAGCAATATTCCATTTAGTCTTTCCTTGAAACTTGCATCAGATTGATTGAAACGGCTAGAAAATCCTTTGCAATTAATGTAGGAATTAATTCTGATTATAAACCATAACTGTCCTTGAATTTGAAATCCGAAGGCGTCGATCTCTCACAGAAATCATCGATCTGAGCTCTACGATCGTTGAACTGAGCTCAGAGATTGAATTAACACAGCAGACAGAAAACGTCGAACTGAGCTCTACGATCGTCGAACTGAGCTCAGCGACTGGGAAAGTAACTGAAGACAGATCGTCGATCTGAGCTCAAAGATCGTCGACCGGAGTTCGACGATTTAGCATGCTTGAGCTCAGAGAGCGCCGAACGGGGTTCGACGTTTCGTCGAACTGCTTGATAGTTTTACTTTCGAGATTACCTAGACACCTAGAGGGGGGTGAATAGGTTCTTATTTTCTTTTCAAACTTAAGGCAGAATGACTCACAAATTATAAACTATTTTGAATAATTTCAGCAACTACTCTTGCAAACACAATCACACAATCTAGAGTTAAACATCACAGATTGCACCCAGAATTTATAGTGGTTCCCCAGGGTCTGGGTACATCCACTTTCCCCCTTCGCTTATCTAGCAGTGTGCTAGATTCTGCCAAACTCCTTTCTATAACTCAGATCCTCAGATCCTACAGCTCAGAATCCAAATGGATTCCTACAACTCAGAGTGAGTCCACACTCCTATAGCTCAGGCAATTCAGCCCTACCTCAGTCTTTCTTCAAGACCTACAACTCAGAGAATGTCTCTCCTAAACTCATCCTTTATAAATTAGGCTTACAACTCAGATCTACTAATAGATCCTACAAGATTTGAATACAAAATATAATTGTATCTTGCTCCTGATGAGAGACGAGGAACAAGACAGTTCTTGATCAGCTTCTTGATAAATCTGATGAATGAAATCAACTAGACCTTAGCTTTCTTCAAAGCTTCTTGAATCTGAACTTAGTTGAGTTGATCTCCTTTGGAATATACTGATCAGCTGCTTCCACCTTAGATTTCAGAATTGGATCTGAATCTTCTTGACAGTTAAGTTCAGAACCTGTTTCTTTAGAAATCTGAGACAGCTTTCTTCTTGCCTTCTTATGATTGGATCTCTCTCTATCTAAATCTCTTGAAGATACTTCAGAATTCTTGAATGAATTCTACTTTGACAAATTCTGATAGTTCAATCAGAATGTCTTCTTAGATCTGCAAAGATCTTCTTTTTGTAATCTCTATATTCACTCTGTGTTGCTTTTTTTGTTGTTGTGTTTTTTCAACTGACACCATTCGTCTATTTATAGCCTTCACTCCTGGTAACCGGCTGGTCCGGTTACTAACGAACTTCTGTCTGTGTCAATCACTTCAGTTAACCTGTAGAGACCCACAGCTGTCATGTCTTCATACTGCCAAGGAGTCTTTGCTTCTATCAGAAAGTGTCGAGACAATCTGTCAAAGTGTGTCGAGACAATTGTTAAAATGTGTCAACACAATTTGATTAAGTGTCGACACAGTCCTTTGAGATGACGACATGATTGCCTCAATGTCGACACAGCTTCTTGACACAACTTCTTGAGAATGTGTCGACACAGATAGTTGTATGTCGACACAATTACTTCAGCCACCAACTTGTTGTTTATTCTGCTATGTGTCGACACAAGTCCTGTGTGTCGACACAATTGATGTACATTCTGAACATTGTTTGTGTCGACTCTGTCTCCAGGTGTCGACTTTGCTGTTGTCGACTTCTGCCTCTGTATGTCGACACAGCCTCCCGGTGTCGACACAGTTGATGTCGACTCTTTTTCTCTATGTCGACACAGCTTCCTTCAAGTGTCGACACAATCTTTCTGAAGTGTCGACACATCTTCTTCTGGTGTCGACACATGGACTTAGAGAAATTTACATGTCATGTTGCACATTCTGATCCTGCACATATTAACTTAAAACAACATCAAATACACCTTGATGTATACCATTATGCTAAGTTAGTCTTCTCCAAATCAGGTACACATTTTCCAATGTACCCAACAGAGGTCGACGAAAATTGTCTTCTTCTCAGCTTTAAGTCTTGATCTTTGAATAGTCCTGGGGGCAGCTTCAATCCTAAGTTCTAAGCCCTAGACTCATTCTAATTTGACCTTTTCAACTATACATCTAGGTCAAACCAAATTCCTAATAACATAGTGATCCTTGCCCAAATTAGTAATAGGGTGTTCCAACAATCTCCCCCTATTTGGGTTAGGATTACTATTTATAGGACTCAGTAAGAAATACAAAAGCATATACAGAAAAGCAAAATTTTAAACAACAGAGAAGAATATATAACATAGCAGCATTCAGATAGAATATCAGCAAATGTTTAAAGATGAATGTACTGCCTGCAAACAGAATTAATCCTTCTCTTTGCTTTGCTTGAAGATGATATCTTTGTTAGGATTTAAAGCTTCCTTCTTTGATCTTCTATCATCATTTGCACCAAAGGTTGTCTGTTGCTTTGTTCTTGGAACTATAGCCTCAGGATGCAGTCTCATATAACTTTCTGAATCAAAGAACTTGCTTGAAGCATACCTTTCTAGTTCCTTCTTTCTTTGATCTGAGAGAGTTGTGAAGCTGGAAGTATCTCTGGCTTGTTCTCTTGCTTTCCTAATTTGTTCTAGTGCAGCTAACTCTTTCATTCTGGCTGTCCAGGAATTAGGATTATTCTCTGGATCTTCAAATGGCACTGGAGCTTCATATCTATTAGAAGTCACTTCAGTAGGGGTTCTGGTAGACACAATGTCTTTGAGTTTATAAGGAAAAGGGCCAGAAGAAGGATCTCTGGGGCCTTGTTCCCTTTGTCTTGAATAAACCCTTAAGTCTCTCTGATTACCTCTGAATTGACCTCTTCTAGGTTGGTAACCTCTGGAGTGGCCTCCCTAGGCTGAGATCTGCCCTGGAACTGATAAGAGCCTTGGCCTCTTTGAGTAGATGAGAAGGCAGAGCTGCCACCTGCACCTGCATCAGGAGGAGGTGGAGAAGGGGGAAGATAAGACTTGGAAGATCCTTTGTCAAACTTTCTTTTCTTTTTAATTATCTTAAGCTGATTTCTGGAGTATTGCATCCAAGGTTTAGTGATTTCACAACTATGCAATATATAATAAGGTACATCATTTGCATCTATAACTTTTTCTAGAGGAACTCTTTTCATGGCTTTGCTTCTAGCTTTTCTTTTCCTTGTTATGGTAGCTGAGGAGTCATCACTGTCTGTTCTGAACTGGTCACTGTCAGAGCTCTGGGGATCATCATATAGAGCATCTATTCTCTTAATGTATTCTTGTTGAAGATTTTTGGCTTGAGAGAGTACTGGAGCAGCAACAATAGGAGCAGCAACTTGAACAGGAGGAATAACACTTTTAGAAACAAAACTAGCAGAATCAGCAGGCTCATCAATACATGTCTCTATCATCATAATATCTTCAGAAACAATTACAGAACTAATAACAGAATCAACTAAAAAGTCATTAACATTATCATTAGCAGCAGCAGCAACAGCAGTAGTGGCCTTGTCCTCAGCTTGGACAAATTCTATAAAAGAAGCTAGCAAAATTGGCTCACATACTGGAACAGGCACAATTGCCTTGGAGAGATCTTCACACTATTGAGCTGGTAGATAGTTGAAGTAAACAGCATCAAAAACTAAGAGCAGGCTCTGGAGATCCACTGCAAAAACTGGAGTAGCAACTGAAGCTTCAGCAGCAACAGGCAATTCCAGAACATCATTAGGCATCTCCCCCTACCTGGATTCAGTATGAACTGGATTAAGGCACCTAGAGGAAGGGATTGCCTGAGAAGAGAGGAATGAAGATAGCCTGTCAGACAGCTCCTGAACATATTTCAGAAGTGGGGCCATTGTGGTCTCCAGCAATGAGGATAGCCTTGGGGCTATCAGCTCATACAGCCTGTCTGCCAGTACAGGAAGATCTACATGCTCAAGATGGGCTTGAGTAGAGGTAGGAGTTGATGTTGCTGGCATAATGTTTGATGGTGTGGTGGTAGGAGGTATAGGGATGGTTGGCTCAGGAGTAGAGATTGTGGAGATGGAATGGTACTGGAGTGGAGATGGATGATATGGGTGTGGAAATGGATGGAGTAAAGGATGGTTGTGAGAGTATATCCTGAAGGAGTTGTTGGTAGGAGGAGTTAGATGGAATCTCAGGAGGAGAGGAAGGAGAATCATCCATGAAGGAGTCTTCCAGGAGGTGGAATGATGGAATGGTGAGAGGTGGATAATAATGGAGAGGGTGGAATGTTTCTGAAGTGGCTGGAGGAGATAAGGGTGATGAAATGGTAATGGGGGAAGAGATAGATATGGTTGAGGTGATTGTTGTGGTTGATGTTGTTGATGTGGAGATGGTTGTAGAAACAGGTGGATAGGAAGCATGCAAATCTTCTGCTGGGGCAGAGACTTGAGGGGAAGTGACTGTAGCAGTCCTTGTGCCTGAAGATGGAATTGTTGTAGGTCTGTTGGGCTTGACAATCTGTCTATCCCATTTTCCAAATAAGGCACAAGTCAGCCTCTTGGAAGCATTGATATGCATTCCACTTGAAACTAAAAATTCAGGGCACTTAGCATGAAGAAATAGCCCAATTATTCTACCAAAATTAACAAAACTCTTGTTTATTTTCTTTTTGATTAAATCAAAAAAGAGTTCTCCCCAGTTTAGGTGCTTTTAATCCACAAGAGCTCCCATCAAACAGAGCTGATACTTGGAAATTGTATCATGAGCAGAGTGCTTAGCCAATAGCACTTTCCCTACCACATCTGCCAAAAATCTGTATTCCACTGACAGATCTTTCTTAAAAATCTTGTTGGGGTTAGCTGCTATATGCCCCATACTTTCAAGCATATTGGAGAATTCTTCTCAAGATAAATCAATGCAATCTTCTCTTGTACTCAACTGAAAAACTTCTGTTAAAACCTCAGGTGAAAGTGATACCTGATTTCCCGGGATCGTGCCGACGATTGTGTTGTTATTCAGATTCTGTGCTATATATACCCATTCTTTAATTTCATCTGCTGCTATCTTGATTCTTGTTTTCATGATGTTCTCTAGTTGCTGTTCTTTGAAGAGCTCAAGTATGTCTTTGAATATTTGATCACTACTGTCAAAAGAATCCATATCGATGTCAAATCCGGTGTCGAATTTCATTGCCGACAGAGCTGCAACTGAAATGGCCATTTGATCCTGCAAATATGAACAAACAAAGAACAAGTGCAGCAAAAGTTTGGAGGGAAAAGGAGTTTTTCTGCAGAAACTATGAAAGCGCAAAGGAGAACGACAGTCGAAAAATGATTTTTATATTAGGGTTCGACGGCGGAAAGGAAGGATTGCTGAACTTCGTTCGACGATCTGGGCTTCTAATGGAATCTGAAGAGTCTTCAATAATGTCGATCTCCGTTCGACGATACTGGAGAGCGTCGAACTCCGTTCGACGATCGTTGACCAGAGGAAGATAGCCTAGCGCTGCCTGGAAAACGCTGAACTCCGATCGATGCTTGTTGGAAAGCATCGATCTCCGTTCGACGATTTTTGGAAAAACGTCGAGCGCAGTTCAGAGATAAAACAGAACCTACAGACAATAGAAAATATAAGTTTTTAGCCTAGTCTTGGTCTGTTTTTAGATTTTTAAAATCTTGGAATTTATTTTAGACAGCCTCCATCTAGCATTCCTAACTGATTAAGGAAGAAGGTATGTTTCATCTCATCCAAAGGCTTGGAGAAAATATCTCCCCTTTGCAAATCAGTTGGGATATATTGTAGTTCAATTTTATTCTTTTCAACATTATCTCTTAGAAAGTGATGCCTAATCTCTATATGTTTTGTCCTACTATGGAGGACTGGATTTTGTGCTATGGAGATAGCACTAGTGTTATCACAAAAGATTTTTGACCCTTCTAAGTTGTAGCCATAGTCTAGAAGCTGGTTTTGAATCCACAGAATTTGTGAGCAACAACTGTCTGCTGCCATGTATTCAGCTTCAGTAGTTGAAGTAGACACAGATTTCTGTTTCTTACAGAACTAGGAGACAAGTCTGTCACCAAGGAACTGACAGGTTTAACTGGTGCTTTTCCTGTCTACTCTGCATCCAGCATAATCAGCATCTGAAAATCCAGTTAATTCAAATCCTGAGTCTTTTGGATACCAGAGTCCTAGATTTGGACAACTTTTCACATACCTG